>CM036258.1:5739294-6339294 GCA_020698575.1 Bostrychus sinensis
AACGCTACTGCAGTCTAAATCAAAACAATGGTCTCTTTTCCAATTGGACGATCAGTGATGCAGTTTTAAAACCAAAACAAAAAAACAAAACAACTTTGCCATTGTGTAAAATATATTTGTAAAATGGGGGTGCACGGTGGCAGAGTGGTTAGCGTTCTCGCCTCCCAGCAAGGAGGTCGTGGGTTCGGGCCGACCAACACGCCATCACACGAACTCTCTGGGTGGAGTCTGCATGTCCTCCCCGTGTTACTGTGGGTTCTCTCTGGGTTCTCCAGCTTCCTCCCACCGTCCAAAGACATGCATGTGTTAGGAGAACTGGTGACTCTAAACTGCCCCTAGTGAATGAATGTGAGAGTGAATGGTTGTCTGTCTGTGTTCGTCTCTGTGTCAGCCCTGCGACAAGCTGGCCCCTGTCCAGGGTGTACCCCGCCTACGGCCCAAAGTTACTGGGATAGGCTCCAGTCACCCACAACCCCTCACGGGAATAAGCAGTAGAAAATGAATGAATGAATGAATATTTGTAAAATAAAAAATAAAATATTTGATTTAAACATATTTACCTCATATCTTTGCACACTTGTGGGTAATTTGAATTGAATTGAAATATGAAAATGAAATTTGAGTTTTGTTGTTTGTTTTCTTTGTTGTTGTTTGTTTTATATTTATTTTTTTGTATGTTTGATCTTCTGTCAAAGAATGAAGAGATATTTTTCTTAAAAAAAAAAAAGTCTAGATATCACATGGTAGATGTAGTAAAGTAAAAAGGGTAGGCGTAATAAGCTGTGGCTTCAGCCTACACCTTTTCGGTTGTAATGTTATTGTTTTTCTCTTTGTATATATGTACTGTATCTGTATATGTATTACAAAGTGTATTAGTACAACTATTATATTTTTATGTGACCGAAATAACCTTAAACCTAAAAAAAAACTTAAATTTTTATGAAATATAAAAAATATATACTGCTCATAGCAGCTTTAATCTGTGACTGGACAAAGTCATGCACTGAATATTGTCATATATTAAAGCAGCTATATTCTGCAAAATCAACTTTTCTGAGCGTTCTCCCTTGCGCTTTTTCTATGATTCTGTTCAAAATACCATAAGACAACTGCATCCTTCACCTGTTTCTTTATGACACCAGTAGAGTACTTTTTTGTAACATGTTTTTAAAGGTTGTAAAAAGTGCTGCTGTTCTTTTGATTGGTTTAAAAATATAAATAAAAGCAGAATATATCCCCTCTAACATTTTAATACTAAAGCTTTGATGTTCACTCTATCATTGTCTTGTTTGTGGGTGACTGGAGCCTGTCCCAGTAACTATGGGCCTTGGGCGGGGCAGAACCCTGGACAGTGGTCAGTAAGTCACAGGACTGACACAGAGCCATACACAGACAGACATCCATTCACTCTCACATTCATCCACTAGGGGTAAGTGCAGTTCAGGGGGAGGAGGACAGAACCCACAGTAACAGTAAGACTCTGTGTCCGAGGCCTAAGGATCAGAGACAGGAGTGCAAACCACTCCACCACCGGGCGCCCCATTAGTTTAATGCTATACCATTATATCCTGTACTGACTGCTCATACTGCTCACGTATGAAATGTGTTTCTCTTCCTGTCCTCTCTGAACTAGAGTCAGAGCAGAGATGAGGTCAGATCTGATTTACTCTGAGTTTGGGCCCAGTTCAAACATAAAGACCAAAGTGTGAGAGTGTGAGAGACATGCAGTTTACTGTAGCAGAACTGTAGTTTTGTTTCTGTATTTAGCCACCAATTGTTTTATCTTTGTGTTGTGGGGTGGTCTATAGGCACATGGGTGAGGTCTCCCCACCTTAGCATGAGAATTAAAAAAGAAATCTAATTAAAAAATGTATTCTCTCAGTCTGCATTTTCTTAACACTCCAGCTCACAGCTCCATGAGGAGGCCTTTCCTGAAGTACGGGCAGCTTAACACCAACCGTATACTGAACCCAGCAACATATAACACACCCACACATATTTATTCTATATTTTACACAAGAAAGAATACTATTCTCATCTTGTTGTTCTTAACTTGCATCTCTCTTTTTATGAAATCCACTAAGCACAAATAAAAAAAAGTGGGACAGGGGTCAAATGCCTAAATGACTGTGCAGGACAACCAAAAGTGGGACAGGTGGTCACTCTGGTTGCACTGGTTTAGTTTAGCACTTTGAGTTTAGTTTGCACTTTTGAGTTGCAGTGATGTCTGCTGTGTTCACTGAGCTGAGTGTTTGGTAGCACTCCTGACGTCGTCTGCTCACCACAGGCCCCAGCTGCATTTAGTTAACTTTAGTTTGTGTATTTTTAGCCTTTTAAATTAGGTTTAAATTTTAGCTATAGCTTGTAACAAAACTATATTTTTCTAAATCAAAGTTTGTCTTGTCCTCACTTTTATTCTTTTTCCGTCCGTCTGGATTCCTTTCTATTTAAATTTTCTATAAAATGAAATATTTTTAAATTGAAAATCACGTCTCTGCCGCTTTTTGTCAGATAGTTTCCTTTGTGTGCCTTTTCCACAACCCCCAGATGGCGTAGTTGTACCATATCCTGCCTTTATTCTGCTAACTTTGCTAATTCATCAGTAAGCACTCTCCCTCACACGCCACACTGGTTTTTGACCTGGTTTAACACAGATTTTAGTGTCTGTCCTTGTTAAAAGAAATCCAGCCACAAGGGAACACAACATGCCAGTGTTCTTTTTGTACTGCTCCCAAGCCTGGATAAATGGAGAGGGTAGCATCATGAAGGGCATCTGGCGTAATATGAACCCAAATTCAGTCCATGTTTGGTCCACTAAAGCGTTAGTCCATCAGATTTCCAGCACAGCTCTCTCGCTCTCTCTCATCTGCCCACTGGCGCTCGCTGTAATCGTCTTCTGGCCTGATTTTTTTTTCAGCGAAGGAAGAGAATCAGAGGAAATTTAGGCTAAACCCGTTTTCTCCTGTCCTCATTAGAGAGAGTACGAAGCCCTGGCACTGTGCTGAGGAAAGACCAGCTAAGTCCAAGATCTAAAACATTTCATCAATCGCCTGGATAATATCACACAAGAAACTGCAAAGGTACTGAAATAGATATGAATTAAAAATGTGTAAAGGCTTGAGCCTGTCCCAGCAAATATGGTCCTTGTTTACTTTCATTATTGTTCTTTGTAACGTCCTCAAAAAGTCAAACAGCAGCATCTCCATGTTTTTTTTTTTTACCTCATCCATGTCAATATCACATTAATAAACGCATATACTGTAGAAATATGAATGCACTTTTTTTTATTTTTTTTTGTTTGCTGTATATACCACAATATTTCACCTTTAATGCACCTTTAAACCACCTGCCCACTTCATGTACATCACACCTTACTTGGTAATTGTTGTAAAAGTATTTACACATAAGGTTGATCAATTAAAGAGAGAAGGGATGTATTTTAAAACTGTATGGCGAGTTAAAGCAGCCATATTTTGCTTTTTTCAGGCTTTCTGAAATAGTTTTGGACACCTCTGCTTTGGTATTTGAGGTTGTATAACTTAAATAAATGATGTATATGTATGGAAAACCTCTTCTTTTCGGGAGCTGCTACTTGTTGTTGGATTAGGTGTCTGTCACCCCCTGCTGGCAACAGTGGGGACTGGAGAGAGCATAAAATGGCCAATTAGCATGGCTATTAGCAACATGAAGCTAACAGATAGATAAACGAGCTGACTGCTTCGTAGTGACGGAGGTTTAAGGCTGTAATGAGTAGAATGAGTCTGGTGACAGCGTATGGACTTTAGAAACTCGCAGGAGCACTTAAAGCCAATAACACCAAGCATTTTCAGCTCTTGAGAAGGGACAGCCTCAGCATACAGGGTTACTTATCTTTCAAAATACTTAAAAATAACAATTTTATGAAAAGAAAGATTACTAAATCTAAGAGTAACTCAACCCTGGCCCAGGCTTCACTCTGCCCACTGCCAGAGACTGAAAAAAGCAGGAAAAGTGGGCAGAGACCCAGCAGAGACAGAGGAGAACTGAAGGAGGAGAAAGGCCTGGTCCCAGAAAAACAAACCAACATCCTCATCTCATTGGGGGACGAGGGGGGGGGGCACAGGCGTGGTAACACAGGCGTGGTAACACAGGCGTGGTAACACAGACGAGGTAACACAGACGAGGTAACACAGACGAGGTAACACAGGTGTGGTAACACAGGCGAAGTAACACAGGTGTGGTAACACAGGCTATAAACACAGGCGAGGTAACACAGGCGTGGTAACACAGGCGAGGTAACACAGGCGAGGTAACACAGGTGTGGTAACACAGGCTATAAACACAGGCGAGGTAACACAGGCGTGGTAACACAGGTGTGGTAACACAGGTGTGGTAACACAGGCGAGGTAACTCAGGCGAGGTAACACAGGTGTGGTAACACAGATAAGGTAACACAGGCGAGGTAACACAGGTGTGGTAACACAGATGAGGTAACACAGGCGAGGTAACACAGGCTATAAACACAGGCGAGGTAACACAGGCGTGGTAACACAGGCGAGGTAACACAGGCGAGGTAACACAGGTGTGGTAACACAGGCTATAAACACAGGCGAGGTAACACAGGCGTGGTAACACAGGTGTGGTAACACAGGTGTGGTAACACAGGCGAGGTAACTCAGGCGAGGTAACACAGGTGTGGTAACACAGATAAGGTAACACAGGCGAGGTAACACAGGTGTGGTAACACAGATGAGGTAACACAGGCGAGGTAACACAGGCTATAAACACAGGCGAGGTAACACAGGCGTGGTAACACAGGCGAGGTAACACAGGCGAGGTAACACAGGTGTGGTAACACAGGCTATAAACACAGGCGAGGTAACACAGGCGTGGTAACACAGGCGTGGTAACACAGGCGAGGTAACACAGGTGTGGTAACAGGCTATAAACACAGGCGAGGTAACACAGGCGTGGTAACACAGGCGAGGTAACACAGGCGTGGTAACACAGCCGAGGTAACACAGGCGTGGTAACACAGCCGACGTAACACAGGCGTGGTAACACAGGCGTGGTAACACAGGCGAGGTAACACAGCAAAGGTAACACAGGTGTTGTAACACAGGCGTGGTAACACAGCCGAGGTAACACAGCCGAGGTAACACAGGCGTGGTAACACAGCAAAGGTAACACAGGTGTTGTAACACAGGCGTGGTAACACAGCCGACGTAACACAGGCGTGGTAACACAGGCGTGGTAACACAGCCGAGGTAACACAGGCGTGGTAACACAGGCGAGGTAACACAGGCGTGGTAACACAGCAAAGGTAACACAGGTGTTGTAACACAGGCGTGGTAACACAGCCGAGGTAACACAGCCGAGGTAACACAGGCGTGGTAACACAGGCGAGGTAACACAGGTGTGGTAACACAGGCTATAAACACAGGCGAGGTAACACAGGCGTGGTAACACAGGCGTGGTAACACAGCAAAGGTAACACAGGTGTTGTAACACAGGCGTGGTAACACAGCCGAGGTAACACAGCCGAGGTAACACAGGCGTGGTAACACAGGCGTGGTAACACAGGCGAGGTAACACAGGCGTGGTAACACAGCCGAGGTAACACAGGCGTGGTAACACAGCCGACGTAACACAGGCGTGGTAACACAGGCGTGGTAACACAGGCGAGGTAACACAGCAAAGGTAACACAGGTGTTGTAACACAGGCGTGGTAACACAGCCGAGGTAACACAGCCGAGGTAACACAGGCGTGGTAACACAGCAAAGGTAACACAGGTGTTGTAACACAGGCGTGGTAACACAGCCGACGTAACACAGGCGTGGTAACACAGGCGTGGTAACACAGCCGAGGTAACACAGGCGTGGTAACACAGGCGAGGTAACACAGGCGTGGTAACACAGCCGAGGTAACACAGGCGTGGTAACACAGCCGACGTAACACAGGCGTGGTAACACTGGCGTGGTAACACAGGCGAGGTAACACAGCAAAGGTAACACAGGTGTTGTAACACAGGCGTGGTAACACAGCCGAGGTAACACAGCCGAGGTAACACAGGCGTGGTAACACAGCAAAGGTAACACAGGTGTTGTAACACAGGCGTGGTAACACAGCCGACGTAACACAGGTGTGGTAACACAGGCGTGGTAACACAGCCGAGGTAACACAGGCGTGGTAACACAGGCGAGGTAACACAGGCGTGGTAACACAGCAAAGGTAACACAGGTGTTGTAACACAGGCGTGGTAACACAGCCGAGGTAACACAGCCGAGGTAACACAGCAAAGGTAACACAGGTGTTGTAACACAGGTGTTGTAACACAGGCGTGGTAACACAGGCGAGGTAACACAGGCAAGGTAACACAGGCGTGGTAACACAGGCGTGGTAACACAGGCGAGGTAACACAGCAAAGGTAACACAGGCGTGGTAACACAGGCGAGGTAACACAGCAAAGGTAACACATGCGTGGTAACACAGGCGTGGTAACACAGGCGAGGTAACACAGGTGTGGTAACACAGGCGAGGTAACACAGGCGTGGTAACAAGGTCAAATACTGCGTCACACTTGTCTATCTGCAACTACTGAGCAGAAGTAGTCACCATTTGATCCTAGGAGGGCAGCACTCTGAAGATTTTCACCACAAAATGTGAATAAACAGTTAGATGTATCACTAAAACCCGTTTGTAGCTGATCAGCTAAAAAAAAAGTTTAGGGTTGCGTTGCTCTTAAGTATTCAGTTATAAAATGGCTACAGGATCTCTTTACATGCATCTGAGTAAAGATCCTCATTCTTAACTGGACTCAGGACCAAAAGTTTTCCCTCATCATTTGGTTAGGACCTACTCTTTACTCCACAGCCAGCTGAGAACATGTCCACGTTGACCCTCTTTTGAGCCCGAACCCACCAGTTGAGAATCCAGACATTAAATACTCAGTAAAGTAATTAACCACACACAGTACATTGAGTATTTTTGAAAAAGCCTGTTGATGGTTTATTCATTTTTGTCACGACAGAATTAATTTGGGTGCAACACATGCCACATGTAAAAAAGAAGACAGTCACTGTATTATGGTCTTCATATTGTTATAAACATTTACGAGACAGAGAGTCAGACAGAGAGTGGCTGGACGGAGAGGTGTTTAAATATGTGACACTCATAATAATAATAATAATAATAATAATAATAATAATAATAATAATAATAATAATAATAATGCAGGGTTTGGATTTAACAAAAACATTTAGAAGCTTCTGCAACTTCCGCCAACGTAGAGGACTACAAGCAGACACTGGGTTCGTGCTTGCATAGCCTAAAGACAGGGAGGCAAGACTGGTGAGAGAGAATTTACCCCCTAACTAAAGACAGAGTTCAGTGTATTGCAAAAGGGCATCTGTGAGATACTTAGCAAATGGTAATTTGTTCCCTACAGCAGGTCATTCTAAGTAGTTTTCCACTTTGGAGAAGCAGACAGGAGCAATGACACAGAGACAAAACTGTGCACTGCTGTAAATGGGACCAATGAATTGCGCACATTTTACTGATTCAGTAAACGAGATGAACATGAAGTCCAGTGTTTAGAGCAATACTCACGCATTTTTAGATCAGTAAAGACACAAATCCCTGGCCACTTTGTCATTAGCTAGCTTGTTTTTTTGTCTTATGTCGTAAACGTTTAAAAGAGAAAGCTTGACTGCCATAGCTTTTGATACAAAATGCAATCTAAGTCCTGCTATAATTCTCAAACATGGCTGCCTCACTCAAAGCTGCAAACTTTGTAATATATGCAAAAGGTCTTAACAAAAATGCTTGTAGCCCAAAAACAAGAGCTTAGTTTATACTTGCGGGCCTTTATTATAACCTGTGGTTATTTGAGATTGTCTTAAAATACTAATTATTAAGATAAGACCGACAAAGGTTTACATAGTGCAGTTTCTTAGCAGATGAGCCGACACATTTGGAACCCATAGTTACAATTTTAGAAGGCATCCAATTGACTAGGGCTGTGTATTTCAACAGAGAAAAGTATGTAATATTGCTTTAGAATTTGAATAACTTGTATTTGATCCATAGAGGGTTTTTCCACAACTGCCATTCTGCAATTTATTTTGTATTAAGAGCTGCCTGAACAAGTGACTTTCTCCACTGTGAGATTAATTAAGTAGTAAGATTAAGTTCAGTCTAATCTAATCTAATCATACTTTGGTTTCAGGTCCACAGTGAAGAGCTTGTACTGGGGAGCTCTGGGGTTGTATAAATTAGGAACAGACGAAAAAGAAGTCATTTGTCAATCCCTACATAACACACAGTTGCAGAAATAGTTGTAGAAGCCTTGTTACCTTGTTGTCATTGCTCCTGTCTGCTTCTCCAAACTGTGAGTGTGCTGACAATAACCCACTGTAAAGAATAAGTATCTCATAGATATCTTTTACAAAATACTGGACTTTCTCTTTAACCCAAATTACTACAACTATATCCCCTAAAACACTCTTTCGAATTTCCAAGATGGCCGCCGCAATCTCACAGCTCACAACATAGTCAATAAAACTTTACTTACAAAAATTAAGAGACACAGGAATGCAGTGTTATCCAGTAAACATACAATACAAGACTTTTCTTCCCCTTTTTGTAATGCTGCTATGGAAGTGTAGAGCTCAACTTCAAATCGAAACTCACAGCATTTTTAAGGTGGAAAAGCCAACATTTATTATTTAGCAGTGCTTTAAATTTCTGTAAACATTGATATGTAGACTGCCGACATTTATTTTAGTTTAATTACAATAAAATCCTATGGGAATAAAGCTCTTAAATACAGTTATCCTAGTCCCAGAAGACCACCAAAGTTAAATACTTGAGCTTTTTATAAACCATGTCTTAGCTTACAACTCATCTTTCATAATAATTACCAACTTTAGGTGCTGCTAGTCATGTTAAGCTAGGTTTATTGCCCTTGCATACCACATAACTTAGTATTACAGTCAGTTCGGTTGATCATAAAGTGTCTAAAAAAGGATGGTAAACAGTAAATCAACTCAGATGGACATTTTACTTAAACATGACTTGGACATGATGTAATGATTATTTGCAAGTTTAAAAATATGAAATGTGGCAAAAGAACAAAAAGATCAAAGTTGGCAGTAATTGCTATTGGGCAGAATGGTAACTTCATATATATATATATATATTTTCTGTGAGGTTGCCTATTACAATGTCAATTTCCTTTCATGTTCATTAATTTCTTTTAAATAATCTTCCCTGCGTTAACTAAAGTTTGGGTTGTTGTCCTAATGAGCTGTTAACTGGGGGTAAACTGAGCACTTTTACTTAGGCAAAAATTAATTAGGAAGCTTGTAAGATCATGTAACAAACTGCAGGTAAAACACAGCACAATTAGGCAAAGATAAAGAAAAGGGGAAAGTTGGCAGTTGGTTCGTAATAGGCTAATTGTGTTGGGGACCTTCCTGAACTTAACCACTTTACTCACTGTATAATTTAGCCACAGTCCTGCAAGATAGTGTCATATGACTTAAGAAGAACAAAAAGAGAAAAAGTAAAGTGATGTTGGCAGTAGCTATGTTTGAGCCTGTACTTAAAATTGTTTATTATTTGCATAGCCTTCCCAACCTTTGCTTATAATAGTCTAAATTTTGCCACTGTCTTTAAATTTGTTTGTAAGATTGTTTTACCATGTAGTTTAATAAGAAAATAAAGAAAAAAAAGGCAGGCAGTAGCCATACGTTTGTGGCTATACTTAATATTTTAATTTGGGGAACTTTTCTAACCTTAACCATTTTGCTTCAAATTGGTCTGAATTTGCCGTGTAGTTTAACAGCTGATACAAAAAGACAAAGAAGGGTGAAGTTGACAGTAGCTATAGGTTTGACTTCTAGTTCATCCATTTGCATGACATTCCTGACCTTAACCACTTTTCTTATATTTGGTCTAAATTTAGCAACAGTTCTTAAAATTGCCCGTAAAATTGTTCTGCTTTGTAGTTTAAGGAAAACATAAAAAAGAAAAAGAAGGGTAAAGTATGCAGTACCTATGTTTAAACGTATAATTTTAATTTGCATAACCTTCACAACTTTAACTGCCTTACTTATAATTAGTCTAGATTCAGCTACCATCATTGAAATTGCCTGCAAAGGTGTTGTTTTGCCAAAAAGATAATAAAAGAGGTGAAGTTGGCAGTAGTTAAATGTGATACATATTTTGCATAACCCTCATAACCAAGTTGCTTATAATTGGTCTAAATTTAGCCATGAAGCCATAAAGCTATAATGTTATCTTCTATGTGTAAAAAAAAAAAAAAAAAACACATCTTTTTCTAATTCTTTTCTTAGCCTACAGTTTTATTATTGTCATGGTCAGTTGAAAAAGGACTACATTTTTTGGCAATTTTGTTAGCACAAAACCATTTGGGAAAATGTTGACATATTGTTTTTAACTGAATGTAATGAATGGCACAGAGAACTAAAGAGGAATGTACAGTTTTGGCAGTATAGTCACTCTTGGGCCAAATCTATATTGGGACCTTATTAACGTTTATGATTTTGCATAACTTCGCTAACCTTAACCAGCTATTGGTAGCTGGTCAATCTAAGACATACCGGTGAACAATGATGGCAAAAATCATTTTTTTCATCAAGGTGTAGACTTTATATTGGCAACAAAACAGAACAAAAAGGAAAAAAAAGTTGGCAGTAGTTACTTTTGAGCCAGATGCATGTTGGGAATTTAGCATAGCATTTAGCATTATTTTGCATAACTTTCTTAACCTTAACCAGGCTAATTTTAATCGATTTAGCCACGATGAAATGGCAAATATGTGTTGTCTTTTATCTGTTTTTCCTCCCAAATAAGTTTTAAGCATTAAGTGTGACATAAAACAGGAGAGTCAATGGCGGGAATCATGCTCCCACGTTTACTGAAGGTGAACGGGTGAATTCACATACTGTACATCCCATGCAACAATAAATAAATTAACCATTTCATCGGAAGAGGGTTTCTCTTTTTATAACCACCTAAAGATGCAAAAAGGTAAGAGATTATATTATTTTTTGACACATAATAGTATATGCATGCAAAGAACCTACTCATCTCGGTTCCACTGTGTGAAAACTCTCTATTCTCCGAGTGGACATTAGAGACAATCATTACAATTATCATAGGAATTATTGTCTATTATGTAAAGCAGTAAGTAGTACAGTAGTTGCAGCAGTGAACACTTGGAAGGGGGGATTCCTAAATATACGGCGGGAAAATCAGTTTAAACGCAGTGCTCCACCGATTTATACAAGCTAGGACTGGGAGGGAGGGTTAGATGGGAGACATGTCTAGGGGGGTTTACGGTGCACATCACACGGCATGTTCGGAAATAGAAATGTATGATATCTTATAGACCCTTAGTGGAGTAATCAACTGCGAGCGCATTTTGGAAAAGTAGCCGTCTTTCTCATTCATTTTGACAAAGAAGCACTGAACCAAAACCAGTAAGACATTTTAGATGACAAATTTAACTTTCAAATATTAGCACACATCTCTGGTAGTCAATTCCAGTGTATTGACAAACTACTGTGGTCTGCCATTGTTCTGCAACCACTTGTCCAAAATAACACGATAATTTAGTGACTTTTATTGGTCTCTTTGTGGCTGATGCTAATTTTTTTAATTAAAATTTATTTATTATTGCCACCTGCTCAACTTTGATGGATCAACTTCAAGCATTTATTGGCAAACTTCTTCCATGGCTCCGTACTTGCTCAGTAGAAAATAGCAGCAATGCAGTCACTTTTAGCATGTAGCCTTTAGCTTATATAACAGCGCTAGTAGCTCCTATAACAGCAATATTCTCTGCCTGGCACTGATATTATACATGTAATCAGCCAGTTGCCTTTTGTCTAAACCATTTTGTTGAAGCAAAGTTAGATTTTCTTTTAGAGGCAAATGCTATTTTGTCCATATAAAATAGATATAGCCTTTAGCCTATGTAGCGCTTATAGCTATATAACTCATAAAAAAAAACTATAGACATATAAATATAAATAATCTTTTTTGGTAAACCCCCACAGGCAAACTACTATGGTCTGCCATCATTCTGTAAATAGTTGTCCAGTAAAACATAAGAATTCAGTGACTTCTAACATGTAGCCTTTAGCTTGTGTAGCACAAATTGCTCCATTAAATGAAAGATGTTTTGAGCCAGTTGCTAACGGTATCTGACCTCAGTAGCATTTGCCATAACTTTATAATTTTTGGTGGCTAATGCTAATTTGTCTATTTAAAACATATTGTTGTCCCCTTAGCTTGATGGATAAACCTTATCTAACCTTGACAAACTATTACATCTGTCATAATTCTGTAACTAACTCTCCATCATAACATAAGTATTCAGTGACGTTTAGCCTGTAGCCTTTAGCCCATGTAGCACTATCTGTAATTTTTGGTTGCTAATGCTAACTCGTCCATTCAAAAACAAATTCCAGTCAGCCTTACTTTGACCAAAATGCGCACGCAGCTCATGTTGTTTACAAACACTGCACGGGTCTATAGCTATATTCAAAATTATTATTCAGCTTTGACATTCTCATGCATACAACCACAAGAAGCGAGTCCATTGAAAAATAGTCCAAGCATTTGTTGTTTTGTTTTTGTTATTATTTTTTTTCTCCTGTGGAAATGGCAGAGAACCTATATAATGAGACATTTAAAACGGTGTGTGCTGCTGTCCATAGATAGAAGTGTGGATATACAGTGGATACAGCAACGTAGCGCGCTTCACTTCTGCATGTCACACTGCAAGAGGAGCACGATGGACGGGTCGCTTTTCGCCGCCTCCTTGAACTCGTCCAACGAGATCTGGTCATCGTTGTTCTTATCCATTTTGCTGAAGATCTTGTCCACCCGCTGCTCCGGTGTCAGGCCGTCCTCGTTCATCTTCATCATGATCACAGTGCCCACCATTTTGTAGATCGCCTGCAGGAGGTGGAGGAAAAAAAAAAAAATATATATATATATATATATGCAAAAGAAGAGAAATTAAAGCCTGGCAGGGGTTTTTGTTGTTGTTGTTAGTTATGTAATGGAGTGAAGCCTACACATGTTCATAAAAGTGGTTCAGATAAAGGATATATGGTTTTTAAAGTGGGAAGATGAAGGTGACTAATTTAGCCTTTAAAAAAAACAGAACTGGGCTTTAGGACACTTTTTATTTGACGTTCTAAAGCACATTTAAATTGGAAGTCATTAGATGCATTTGATTAGCATTTTTTAGTAAAAATAAAAGGAGATGTAAAAATGAAGACCATATGATGTCATCTAGGTTAAATGCTGCGTTCATATGGTCCTCGGATACTTTTCTTTCTGAGATGAGAAGTAGTTTTTCCAACTTGTTTATGTTCATGTGCTTAAAAGATTCCCTGTTCTGCTAAAAAATACTTCTTTTTTTTTGGCTTTTAACCATGTTATAATGTTGTTTCCTCCTTAAAAACAGACTTGTATTTTGTTTCATTCACACGTCTGAGTAATCCTGTATGCTGAGGTGCTGCCCTACTCAAGAGCTGAAAACGCTCGGTCTCACAGCTCTATGTACAAACAAGTAACCAGGAAGTGCTCCTGTGAGTTTCTAAAGCCCATACACCGTCACTGAACTCGTTCTGATCATTTCAGTCTTAAACCGCCGTCACTACGAAGCAGTCAGCTCATTTATAGCCATGCTAAATAGCCATTTTATGCTCTGTCCAGTTCCCAGCATTGCCAACAGGGGGCGACAGACTCCTAATCCAAAGTGTTGTCTGCAAAGTCAAAGTAACAGCTCCCTAACTAACATTTTCCACATATACATTATTTTAAGTTATAAAAAGTGAAATACTTGTCCAAAACTATTTTAAAAAGTATAATATGGGACCTTTAAGTATATTTGTTACATTTTCAGTTAAAACATTAGCAGCAATAGTCTCAAAACTGGCAAAAACTCACTGGCAAAAGTACAAATGTGTATGATCCAAAGTAAATCATGACTTGAGGATTGCAGATCTGCTCATCAAAGTTCAGACTCGCTGCAATTTAGCACCAATCAGCTGCCGCCTTGAAATTGAACATTTCCACAGAGATCTACAGCAATAGAAAGTGAACCAGCTCTGTGACACAAAAAACCTGATGTGATCTCTCTGACCTTCTCCTGCTTCAGAAAGTGCCCTGACAAACTACTGTGTCTTTTGTTTTTGCTATTTTACATATGTTTTTTTTCTTCTTCTGGTGTATAGAAAGGGGCTAAAAAGGGAGAGAAAAGGAAACGTGGCTAAATATTGTCACTACATTGGTAGTTAAAGAGGATTTATTCTGCTTTTATTCATATTTTTAAACCAATCTTGCTCCCCTCTAGAACAGCAGCACATTTTACAGCCTTTAAAAACATTATGCGACTAAAAAAAAAAGTTTTAATAAGTACTTTACTGGTTCCATAAAGAAACAGATGAAGAGACCAGCAGAGGGCAGCAGCGTGTTGCGGTCTTTTGAACATAATCAAAGAAAAGGAGCACTTTACTTCCTTAAACTTTTTCTAGGATGCTATTTTACAACAGAATTAAAAATAGCCTGTGAGGAATCAGTGGAAACAGAGCTGTACACCATTTTTTAGATAAATGAATGAGAGCAGACTGGATGTAGAGAGTGTGTTGATTGGTCAGTGCTTCCAGAGCGTTCTGAGGCCTCAGAAACTCAGCGCCAGAGACAGGATTACTTAAACAGGCATGAATGAAATAAAACACAACTCCAGGTGTGTTTTTGATGAGGGAACAGTATTATAACATGGCAGAAAGCTCAGAAATGTTGACTTTGCAGAATATAAATGAACAGCTCTAAACTGAACTTGTTTTAGTTTTAATTTTTTAATAATAGCACAAAAAATAAGTAATGGTGGGACACAAAGAAAAATTTGGGTAGTGTGCCTCTGAAAGTGAATTACGCTGTGTACATGTGCAGAGGAGGGATAGTAACTATATGGGTAGAAGGATGCTGAGGTTAGAACAGGAGGCCTAGAGGAAGACCAAAGAGGAAAAAGGGACATGAAGTTATTTGGTGTGATGCAGAGGAGAGGCAGAGGATTCACTGTGGCAACCTCTGAAGGGAACAGACCAAAGGAAGAAGACCACGGTGCTAAATCTATAAAACTTCCAGTCAAAGTCTAAAATAGTCCTTTGGTAAAAGTGCTGATGCCATTCCTCTGTACCCTTCGCGGTCACTCTGCCCCTGACTTTATCGATATGACAAATGTCAAAATGCTCCAGTATCACTCCCAGCTCTCACATTTACTACAGCCATTGTGCGTCTACAAATAGACTATTGTAATGGGATACAACTGCAGTTTATTTTTATAGCACTGCCTCTTCTCTCGAGGACCAGACACAGCTTCAAGTCCGCAATTTTCTTTCTTGGGTTCGAAGAAAACAGTTAGATCATCTTATTATAATATTGTAATAGGAACCATCTGCAAAAAACAAGACCTTCAGATGCTGTATAGACTCTGTTACGAATTATTTTAAAACACACTTCAATAAGGAGCCCTCCCATTAGCTTTTGAAATAGTGGCTACCGAAGAAAGTCAGAGAAATGTCTTGCACAAAAAAGAAAAACATAAATAGAAAAAAGGGAAGTGAATAGAATATAGGATGTTTAACAAGGCAGAGATGATTGCGGGCTTGGTTCAGTCCAATGCTAAACTCAACTCTAGACATTTAAAGGTCCCATACTATGCTTTTTGAAATAGTCTTTGACACATTTGCATTAGTATTTCACATTTTTTTAACTTAAAATAATGTATATGTAAGGAAAACGTCTTATTTTGGGGAGCTGTTACTTTGATTTTGCAGAGAACGCTTGGATTAGGTGTCTGTCGCCCCCTGCTGGCAAGAGACAGAGTATAAAGTGGTTAATTAGCATGGCTATTAGCAACACAATGCTAACAGATAGATAAATGACTGCTTCAAAGTGACAGCGATTTAAGGCTGAAATGATGTATGATGACGGTGTATGGGCTTTAGAAACGCAGAGGAGCACTTCCTGGTTTCACATTTTCTATTACAATAAAAGCAGGAAGGGTAGCTATGTTTTTGATTGTGCTGGTATCTCTGTAGTGGCAGTGTGAGCAGTAGCTGTAGTTTATCTTGTCTTAGTGGTAGTTGTGGAATGAATAGTAGAAGTAGTAGTTAGAATAGTAGTTATAGTAATGATGTTAGCTAGCGTTGTAGCTCCCGAGACTGGCCTTAAGACAAATTTTTCTTGGGTTCGGCTTCAGTTTTACTCGGTCTTGTCTCAGTCTCAGATGTGGCGGTCTTTGAGATTTTATTTACCAAACATTATAAGAAAATGCTATTCTTCATAATTTTGGAGTAATTCATTTTCCACATCAGAAGAACCAGGAAAATAATCTGTCTCTGTTTGTTTCTCTGTTGCATTAGATCATTAAAATAAGCATTGATGTATTTGAACCACCTTTATTTAGGATTTGTTCACAGGATTTGGTCTCAGTCTTGGTCTTGACTTGGTCTCAAACCCTGAAAGTTTCGGCCTTGTCTTGGTCTCGGTTCACTGTGGACTCGGACTGGTCTTGGTCTTAACTACAACACTAGTGGTAGCAGTAGCAGTAGTAGTTGTAGTTGTTGAAGTAATTTAAGTATTTTCTCCTAAACTAAACTTTACACTCAATATGTATTTACTTGTACGTTTTAAGATATCATTTTGGTTGTTGTTGTTTTTTTGTTTTTTTTTTACCTCAGTGGGAAAGTGATCTGTAGGTACGCAGTAAATTGTCCAGTGTTAAATGAACACAGTCAGTGAACATATGGTCCTTATCTGTCTAGTGTTAAATTTACTCTTTACTCTAGTGTTAATATTTCAGTGTTAAAATGAACACAGCACCATGACACTGGTGAACAGTGCCACACATGACCTGATGTCTTTGAGATTTAAAAAAAAGAAAAGAAAAAAGGGGCAGAATTCTAATGCACTCACTCCCATCATTTAATGAGCAGTGGTTAAAAACCTCACTTGTTTGACTGGCACTTCAAACATCATTTTTTAGCATTGCTTTGCTGTGGAAAAAATTAACGCTACACTGTAAAAAAAAAATCTGTAAATTTTACGGTAAAAAATTGGCAGCTGTGGTTGCCAGAATTCTACCGTAAAAACTACAAGAGGCCTGTATTTCATTTTACAGTATAATATTGTCACAAATGTTGTTTTTACAGTTTTTGACTTAAGTTTTTATTATTTACTGTAAAATTTAAAGTTATTATCTTTCAAAAAATAGATTAACTGTAAATTTTACAGTTTATAACGTTTTAAACATTTACTGTAAAATTTAGTTATTATCTTTTAAAAAGGTGTTAAACTGTAATAAATACAGGACTTAATTATTTTAACAGTGCTATACTGTATAAATTACAAAAAAATAAAACTAAAAACTACAATTTTGCCTTATTTTTAATATTACAGTTAATTACCGTAACCAAAACAGTATTTTACCGATATATCAATTACAGTCTTTTACTGTTGAGATTTTATGGATTTTTACCATGAACTCTACAGATATTTTTTACAGTGTAGTATCAAGAAGGTAAAAAGGGTTTGTTTTTGGAAGCTAAATTTAAATGAAAACTTATCAGCTGTCCTTAAGCTGTGATATATAACATGGTCTTGTCCACATCTGTCATGGTGCAAACATGGCAAGCACAGCCAAAGTTTTTTAAAGAAAAAAAAAAAAGTATATGGAGAACACATTTCCAGTTAATGCAGGAGTCAAACTTTCTCTGAGTCATGGTTGCACTGATGTGGACAGGCCCATGTTATAATTTAAGTTTAAGGACAGCTGAAAGGTTTTTTGTTTAATCATTCTTCATCAAAAACACTACGTTGATAATTTGATTACATTATTTTTAACAACGGATCAGTCAGCGCTCAGCATTTTTCCAGCAACGTGATGTTTCTTAAAGTGACATTAGTGAAGAAACTGTTTCTAGCACTGCCCATTAAATGATGGGAGTGAGTGCATCAGGTCATGTGTGGCATTGTTCACCAGTGTCATGGTGCTGTGTTCATTTTAACACTGAAATATTAACACTAGAGTAAAGAGTAAATTTAACACTAGACAGATAAGGACCATATGTTCACTGACAGTGTTCATTTAACACTTGACTTTTTACTGTGTAGTAATAGTAGTAATTGTAATAGTTGTATTAGTTGTAGAAGTAGCAGTAGACTTCAGAAACAAAGTAGTAGTAGTAATAGTAGTAGCAAAATGTTAGCCTAGAAAGAGAAGTGGTGGTAGTAGCAGTAAGTACTTCTCAAGTGATAATTTAGTTGAGTCCCTTTACTTCTACTGCAGTACTAGTATTTGGCAGGAGCAGTACTTTTCGTGGAGTACAGATCTCACCTCGATGATCTCTAACATCTCGACCCGTGTGATCTTGCCGTCTCCGTCCAGGTCGTACATGTTGAAGGCCCAGTTGAGTTTCTGCTCGAAGCTGCCGCGGGACGTGATGGACAGGGCGCAGATGAACTCTCGGAAGTCGATCGTCCCGTCTCCGTTCTTGTCGAAGGTCCTGAAGGCGTGCTGCGCGAACTTGGACGCGTCGCCGTAAGGGAAGAACTGGAAATGGGACAGAAATCGTATTTTTTTTTAGTCAATGCTGCATGGGTTTGAGAACTATTTTTGTCCAATGAAAAACCTTTATGTTTTGGTTTTTAGCTCCACTTTTTTCCTTTTCCTGTTCATACTCAGAGCTGACATTTACACGGTAGACATTTTTAAAACCTAAAATAAAACCACCTTCACCTTTTTGGCTCTCACATTTTAAGTCCTCTCTAATAAAAATCAGTGCAACAGTTACAGTTAGGTTCATAAGTATTTGGAGACTGAAATATAGACTCAAAATACAGTTATATTCTCAGACTCTCAGCCGTAATTTGAGAGTTTTCACGTCCAAATCGGAGAAAGAGTTTAGGAATTACAGCGCTTTATGTGTAGCAGCCTCTTTTTCAGGGGCTCAAAAGTAATTGGACAGTTGTAAGAAAGGTTAAGTTGTTTTTTTTAACAGACATTTCTTCCTGTGCCCAAAAGACTTATTTATTTCTACTGATAACTGCTGTGTCCTAATGTTAGAGTGAAACTTGGAATTGTTTAGAGAGGGTTTTTCCTGTCCTTCCTTCAGTCCACAGCTCTGCGCAGAAACACTTTCATTCCAAGTTTTACTCTAACAAAAAGTCATAAAAGGTAGGATCCACACAACAACTTTTTGGATGTACCTGTCTTGATCCAGCACACAATCGTAAGGTTTTTTTCTCTTGTCTGTTTACTCTAACAAAAGACCATTAACTTCAGAGCAGAGGTGGAAGAAGTACTCACTTCACTTAAGTAAAAGTAGAGATAAAGGAACAAAGATTTACTCAAGAATCACCTTAGATTTTCTACTTAAGTAAAAGTATAAAAGTACTCACTTTTAAATGTACTTGCAAATAAAAAAGTAAAAGTATTTCGCACAGACTCAACTCATTAATAAATGTTAAATGTGAGGGATTTTGCTGAAATATTTTGCTCATTACTAATAAAAATAACAAACTGGTTCAATAGAAAAGGCTGTCAGTCTGAATCTGTCTTCTGTCTTTTTAATTTTGATGTTTCTAAAGTACTTTACTGCATCTGTTATATTTAAGTACTGTGTGTCTACAATGAGGGCACAACAAAAACTAATTATTTTAAACTAAAACTCAAAATGTTTTATATTTCAAGCCAACTCAGAAATATAATGGAGTAAAACGTATACTAGCTCTAAAATTTAATGAAAAAAAAAAGAAAAAGTAAAAGTACCCTTTGTAAAATTTACTCTACTACTTTATATAAAGTACAGATGCATGAAAATTGTACTTAAGTCAAGTAACTAAGTACTTTTACTCTGTTACATCCCACCACTGCTTCAGAAACACGTTGTGCTCACAGTAATGCTCCTGCCTCCGTCTCCAGTTCAGGACATTCAGCTGCAGTCTCATCAGGAAACTCAGCTGTGTATGAGCTTCTTCTCACACAGCAGTGGACTTTAGAAATGATTAATCCTTTGGACAAAGCAAAACATTCTCTAAAAAAACAAACCTCATCCAGGTGACTTTCTTGTTTAATGTTTTTTACTGAATTCTCCTGAGAACCTTCACAGACGTAATGCTTATTGGGAAATGTGCAGCTGTGCAGGGGACGACCTTCTCACTTTCGACCCAACCTTACCTCTGCGTGCACAAAATGGATAAATATGTTCAGATCTTGACATTTCTTGACAGATTTCAATTTTGGCTGGTACCACATTCAGACTGACTAGCCACATTGTTTGGTTGGATTATTTACATACATTTCAACCACTTTAGGCCTGACTTTAAATAAATGCACCCTAATTAAAAAGCTCTAATAAATCACCAGTGGATAAAAATGATGCCATTAATAACAATTGAAAGCATATAAAATGGTGGATAACCTGTTACAAAACAAGCAAAAATAAGCAAATTGAAGTCTAAATAAACTTTTTATAATGATTATAATTTTCTTTCCAGTGGTCTAAAGAACTTGAAATCAAATTCTAACAGATATTGTCTTGAAACAACATTTAAGCAAACTGTGGCTGAGGAAAATCCTAAATGGCTAATAACTTTTGAAGAACACACGCCACAGTGGCCATTGAGAAAATAAGTTAATGTCAGGTCCTGAAGATGTTACTTTAATATCAGAAGAGATCACCCTGGCTTTTGTTCGCCTGAGGCAGAAATCTCTCGTCTGTGCAGGTGGTGGCTTGGTTTAGAGGAGTTCACACACAGCTCATCATGCACACAGCGTTCAATTAAACAGACTCCTCCAGTTAAACAATGAGCAAAACTAAAAACAACCTCGCTTAAGAGCAGCTCGTTCACCATGTGCTGTATCTAATGTGACGCATGGGGCACAGTACAGTCTCAAAATAATGTGTTCAGTGCAACACTTTCCACATAGACATCCATTCATGCATTCATCTGTCCATTAATTATTTCTTTGTCTTTCTTTGTTTCTTTGAAAAGATCAAGGACGGTCCAAGCTCTAACCATTTGTTCCACATTATGTTTAAGATCATTTTGTAGTTTTTGTAAATGTTGTATGCACTGTAAAAAATATCTGTAGATTTCATGGTAAAAATCTGTAAAATCTCAACAGTAAAAGACCGTAATTGATATATACAGTTTTGGTTAAGGTAATTAACTGTAATATTATAAATAAGGCAAAATTGTGTTTTTTAGTTTTAGTTTTTGTAATGTATACAGTATAGCACTGTTAAAAATAATTGAGTCCAGTGTTTATTACAGTTTAACAGCTTTTGAAAAGATAATACATTTAAATTTTACAGTAAATGTTGATTAAAACGTAAGTCACAAACTAAAATATACATTAATTTATTTTTTTGAAAGATAATAACTTTAAATTTTACAGTAAATGTTAATTAAAATGTAAGTCACAAACTAAAATATACATTAATTAATTTTTTTGAAAGATAATAACTTTAAATTTTACAGTAAATGTTGATTAAAATGTAAGTCACAAACTAAAATATACATTAATCTATTTTTTTGAAAGATAATAAATTTAAATTTTACAGTATATAATAATAAAAACTCAAGTCAAAAACTGTAAAAACAACATTTGTGATATTATACTGAAAAAAATGAAATACAGGCCTCTTGTAGTTTTTACGGTAGAATTCTGGCAACCACAGCTGCCAATTTTTTACCGTAAAATTTACAGATTTTTTTTTTACAGTGTGACCTGAAATGTTAGCATTTGTTTACCAAAATTACAGTAGATTACATTAACCCTCCTGCACTCATAAGACATTTTTTGATGGATAACTTTTGCCGTGGCATAGATTTTGCCTCAGGTGTGTATTTTGGGATACAAGTTTTAAAAGAAAAATCCTCTTAAAATGCTCTTTAAAAAAATACCTTTACCCCTAAGACCTTTTTTGTGCCACTGACATTTTTATAATACTGTCATTGCAATATAATTTCACATTTTGTAACTAAAAATTGTTTATCTGCCACTACGCAAACATTTAAAATCTAATAAAATCAATCATGATGCCAGTTTTTGACACTCCCTAGCTCTGATAAATCAACGTCTAATCACAAAAACTTGTTTAAATTTCATAAACTGAATGCATTTTTGCTGTGTATGGCGAGGACTGAAGTTAGTTGTGGATTATAATAACTCATCTGTGTTTATTTTAGTTAGCGTTTGCGTCTGTTGTCGTGACGGTTTTAAACAAAGCTTCATGTTAAGGAGGATTTGTCTCTCTTTAAGTACATTATGTAATAAAGGTCTTTGTTAAATAATTCAGTTCAGGGACATGCCTCAGTAACAGCTCAGGTCATGTGACGTGAGGCGGACGTGGGGCGAAAATCTCCAAAACAGAAAGAAACAGAAAGAGATTATTTAAGTGCGCTGCTCGGAAATGGCTAAAATATGTCAGCTGCAGAACGCATTAGGACTGACGCAGAGTTAATGCTGGTTCTGATGGAAAGGAGTCAGATACACAGGGCAGGGCAGGTCGCTGTGTGGTCATAATGTTATGCTTGATCTGTGTATAGTACTATAACAGACCTCAGTACTACAAATGTTAGGTTAGTTACAATTTCCTGCACCTTTTATCCAATCAGAGGAGAGAACTCAGTGTAGTAGTAACAGTAGTAGTAGTAGTAGTAGTATTAGCAGCAGCAGTAGTAGCAGTAGTAATAATAGCAGCATTAGTAGTAGTCATAGTAGAAGAAGTAGTTGCAGCAGTTCTAATAATAACAGTAGGAGTATCAGTAGCAGTAGTAGTACTAGTAGTGGCTGTTATAATAGTAGTAGTAGTAGTAGTAATAGTAACAGTAATTCCAGGTTGTGCTACTGCAGACCTCAAATTTGAACTTAGCTCATTTTTTTGCATAAAAGTGTAAAATTTCTCAGTGTAAACATTTGTTGTGTTATCTGTGTTCTATTGTGAATAAAATATTGTCTCATGTGATTGTTAAGTTTTTTAGTTTTCACTTTATTCACATTAGAAAAACATCCCAACATTTCCAGAATTTGGGTTGCAGTAGTATCAGTAGTATCAGTAGTAATAGCAGTAGTAGTAATAGTAGTAGTGGTAGTACCTTGACGTAAAGCTGCTGGAACTCGTCGAGGTTGAGGCGGCCGCTGGGACAGTCTTTGAGGAAGCCCTTGTACCACTGCTTCAGCTCGTGCTCATTAAACTCTGTGTTCTTCACCAGGTCCTCCATCACCTCAGGAGTCAGCTTACTGTTCTGCTTTCCCATGGTTCCTGTCCCGACGAGAAAACACAGCTCAGAGAGGGGCTCGGCCAAAATCTACAGCACACGACGACTAGAAAAATGTGTCTTTGAATCTGAATTATGCTGTAAGTACAATGCTGAAACAAACAAGCTCTGTACTTAAAGGGTCTGTATTCGGCTTTTATTTATATTTTTAAACCAGCAGCAGCAACAGATAATACAATACCTGCCAATAACATAATCATTTTGGCAATTTTAAATGTAATAAAGCCAATTAGGGCTGCAACAACTAATCAGATTAATTGACTTTAATTGATTATTGAAATAATTGTTAACTAATTTAGTGATTGTTTAATCATTAACTGGGATATTCACAGACTCTGAAACCTGCCATGTGCAGAGAGAGGAGGGTTTATACCAACACAGAGCAGTAAAGCAACAAAAACTGTTAAAAACAACAATGTACAGTTCACATTTTGTAAAAATTAAGTGATTTTTTTTAACAGGAACTATAAAACACCTTGAGTTTTTAACCACTCTGCGGACGATTCACTATCAGATTATTAATCAAAACAATAATCAACAGATTAATTCACATTTAGTCTGCTATAGGTTGGTATATTATACTTTTGAGACATAAAAGCAATTTCTCAAAGTTGACTAATACTACTACTAATCTTTAAAATATTCAAATGTGAGAGTAAATGCAGAATATATGTTGTTTTATTTTTATTCATAACTAAACTTTTAAACATTGCATCACAGATTTTTAAAAAAATCTATTTCATTCATATGAAAAGCTTTTTCCACAAATGGAGAGCTTTGTGATTTAAAGCCCAGACTGAAAATAACTAAAAATGACAATAATTGAGGACTCTCAGTGGGCCCCCTCAGGTCCTGCAGCTGCACTGCCTGATGTTTCGCCCCTGATGCCTGATGTTTCGCCCCTGATGGACAATGTCCTGTCCCAAACCACAGAGTACTGAGGCCCAGACTCTGAAGGTCCCAGAAGACCAAGGCCAAAAGAAAGATGAAGTCAGGACAACAGTGATGAAGAGCGGAGAAATGGTTCTGGTTTGGGTCCCGCCATCTCCCAGACCAAGGCGATGCCTCTGAGGCAGCGCTACCTGCTCTGTGACTGTGCAGGAGGGGGGTGTTTTTGGCTCCTGCAGCCCACTACAAGTCACTGTAAAGCCTGGGACACACCAACCCAACACCAACCCAACGCCCGAGCGCCGTCAGCAGAGGCGACTGCTTTGTCTCCTCTCGTCTCCCCTCTGTCGCCTGTAGCTACAGACACTGGAGCGACTCAGACCCACGGCCGAGCAGTGTTAGCTCTGCACATGTGCAAGACGTAATAACTATTTACAACAGCAGGCGGCGCTAGTCACTATACTCCGCAGTTATATAGGACTCCTGTAAACAAACCTCTGCAACACTCAGGTGATTAACTCAAAAAATTATTGGTAAATAATAATCATACACTAATTTAAACTCGTCTGATCACGGTGATGAATAAAAGAGAGTGGATTATTGCAGCTGTTTGCCTCAGACAGGATTATTTTCATTAGCACAAAGCTAAAGCTAAGGTAAGCTAACTGCACCACATTAGCATCACAGATGTGGGGAACATAATGAAGTATTTGTAGAACAAAAGTCTCTTATATTTTGTCATTAAAGTTTTTATTGATTTTTTATATTTTCATATCAATGATTAAGGAACAAACACAAATCCCGAGAATAACAACAAGGATCTATAAAATAAAAAGAAAAATGTCAGATTCCAAGGTATTAGGCAGCGGAAGCAAAGTCATGTGATCTGACGCAAAACGACTCCATATTTGACTTGTTTTTATCTGGACATTGTTTATTTTAGCAATTAAAGTTTAAAATGAGTCAGTCTCCATCATGAGTTTAATTCAGTCTGCGGCCTGTGGGGACTTTTCCATTTCCTCAGAATAAGTCTCGCAGCCACAGTAGATCCAGCCACAAGTCCAAACAGTTCCCTGTGAGAGACTGGTCTCCCAGCAGAGACCGGTGCGGTGTGTCCCGGCCCTAACTCGCAACATCGCTCCTTTTTAGCCCTGCAGCAGACGAAGAGGCAACCCACTCCCCTTCTGCATATTTATTTCTGGTCTTAACCCCCTTTTATTTTTTAATCTCTCTCCTTTGGTCTATTTCTGTGCCCCGCTCCTGTTAGTACCGCTCTGCAGCCCTCAGCCCGGCGCAGACCTGACCTGAATCATCCCGGCTCTCACCCCACACACTCCTCAGCTGACGTTCGATTGGTCCAGATCAAGTTTCCACTGCTGCTGCTGCTGCTGCTGTTCCATAAGTGGACAAGCACAACACTACTACTGCAGGACTGTGATGATACAGACTGTACACGGGCTGGACACTTTATTAGGTACAGCTGCCTAATGGTGTTAGTGTGATCTTCTATAGCAGTAAACGTAGAAGTAGCAGTAGAAGAAGTAGCGGTACAAGCAGTATATTTGAATTAAGTAGTAGTTTAAGGAGTAGCAGTAGTAGTTTTTGTTGTAGGAGTAAACATTGTACTAGTAATCGCAGTAGTAGTAAGTGTAGTAAGAGCAGAAACAGTAGTAATTGTTGTAGTATTAGTAGTAGCAGCAGTAGTAGTAGTGGTAATAGTAGTAAATATTTGAATTAAGTAGTTTAAGGAGTAGCAGTAGGAACCATTGTAGTAGTAGTAGTAGTCATTGTAGTCGTTGTAGTAGTAGTATCGTAGTAGTATCGTATAGCATTGTACTAGTAGTAGCAGTAGTAGTAATATTAGCAAAAGTAAAAGCAGTAGTAATTGTTGTAGTAGTAGTATCCATTGTATTATTAGTAGTAGCAGTAGTAGTAGTAGTAGTAGTAGTGGTAATAGTAGTAAATATTTGAATTAAGTAGTAGGTTAAGGAGTAGCAGTAGAAACAGCAGTAGTAGTATTAGTAGCAGTAGTAGTACTAATAGTAGTAATAGTAATAATAGACAGTAGTAGTAGTAGTAGTCATAATAGACAGTAGTAGTAGTAATAATAGAGAGTAGTAGCAGTAGTAGTAGTAGTATCAGTAGTAGTAGTAGTAGCAGTAGTATCAGTAGTATCAGTAGTAGCAGTAGTATCAGTAGTAGCAGTAGTATCAGTAGTATCAGTAGTATCAGTAGTATCAGTAGTAGTAGTATCAGTAGCAGTAGTAGTAGTAGTAGTAGTAATATCAGTAGTATCAGTAGTATCAGTAGTAGCAGTAGTATCAGTAGTAGCAGTAGTATCAGTAGTAGTAGTAGTAGTAGTAGTAGTATCAGTAGCAGTAGTAGTAGTAGTAGTAGTAGTATCAGTAGTATCAGTAGTATCAGTAGTATCAGTAGTATCAGTAGTAGTAGTAGTAGTAGTAGCAGTAGTATCAGTAGTATCAGTAGTAGTAGTAGTAGTAGTAGTAGTAGTAGTAGTAGTAGTATCAGTAGTATCAGTAGTATCAGTAGTAGTAGTATCAGTAGTAGTAGTAGTATCAGTAGTATCAGTAGTATCAGTAGTATCAGTAGTAGTAGTAGTATCAGTAGTAGTAGTATCAGTAGTATCAGTAGTATCAGTAGTAGTAGTAGTAGTAGTAGTAGTATCAGTAGTAGTAGTATCAGTAGTATCAGTAGTATCAGTAGTATCAGTAGTAGTAGTAGTATCAGTAGTATCAGTAGTATCAGTAGTAGTAGTAGTATCAGTAGTATCAGTAGTATCAGTAGTAGTAGTAGTATCAGTAGTAGTAGTAGTAGTATCAGTAGTATCAGTAGTATCAGTAGTATCAGTAGTATCAGTAGTATCAGTAGTAGTAGTAGTATCAGTAGTATCAGTAGTATCAGTAGTAGTAGTAGTATCAGTAGTATCAGTAGTATCAGTAGTATCAGTAGTATCAGTAGTAGTAGTAGTAGTAGTAGTAGTATCAGTAGTATCAGTAGTATCAGTAGTATCAGTAGTAGTAGTAGTATCAGTAGTATCAGTAGTATCAGTAGTAGTAGTAGTATCAGTAGTATCAGTAGTATCAGTAGTATCAGTAGTATCAGTAGTAGTAGTAGTAGTAGTAGTAGTATCAGTAGTATCAGTAGTATCAGTAGTAGTAGTAGTATCAGTAGTATCAGTAGTATCAGTAGTATCAGTAGTATCAGTAGTAGTAGTAGTAGTAGTAGTATCAGTAGTGTGTGTGATTAGTTTGCTGGTGAAACAGTGTGAGTGTGTTTTTAGAGGAGGCTGAGGACAGAGTGTAACGCTGCTGCTCTGTGGAGTCCATTATCTGCTGCAGGACGTCGCCCTGGCTCTGTGACCTGTCTGTCAAACTCAAATCTCTCATATGGGACGGGGTTTCCCAAAGCCCGGGTACCTTGCCTTGCCTTCGAGGTGATTTCCTCCAAAGTCACTTCCTTCTGATCCAAGGCAAGTGTCCTCCTTTGGTCCAAATAAACGGCTGAGGAACAGATTTCAGAGCAGCGTCACCTCCTGCCTGGTTTTAGATTTATTTATCCAAGTGTATTAGATCAACGCAATACTTATTTAGACTTTTTTATGGGTGATTTTGGCCGACGCAAGACAGCGATGGATCCACTGACGTATCCTTGGTGAATTAGCCACATGTTCCTATGTCCTGCCTGGGAAGGACATAGGAACTTGGACGACAGGTGATGACGTGGAGGCCTTCCCCTGCCCCTGATGTAGTCAAGGCAAGGTTCCTGGGCTTTGAGAAATGCCCCTGAAGTGTCACAAAAAGGGAGAGTAAAACAATGAGTCTGCCCCCGTTCTCTCAAGCAGATTTCTGGGATTAAACAGGAGAGGACAGACAATGATCTGAGCCACACCGGGGTCTCAAACTCTGAACTTAACAGATTTAAATATTAATTTGTTCCTCTGCTGAACTCGATAAAATGATGTGTTAACTTGACGACCACAAGGGAAATGTCTAATAACATTCTGTACCTTAAGGCTTATGTTCAGGCCTTAGGGGCAATGTTTATCTGCTCATATTAAAGCCATAGGGCAGGTTCTGTTGCCTGGGAATTCCAGCCTCACTGCTGTAAAAAGTGGATGACTCTGGTCGCCATTGAATCAATTTGATTTCTAGAGTGGAGCAAACCTGAGTAAACTGACAGCAGAGTAAGCCAATCAGAAAATGGCAGACGTGACGTTAACAAAGCGACAAGAAAGTGAGCAACACGAAAACATTTTTTTTAAATAAAGGCTTCCAGTGCTGCAAGCTGCTGTGATTTTAATGACTCGATATGTTTTTGGTCATTTAAAACTGAATTTACCACTGAATGAAACAAACTCTCGGCTCCTCGGTCGCCGTCTTGATTGTTGTTGTTGAGGTTAACAGGTTACGGATCGGGATTGTTTTCAATATTCCCTGCAGATGTTGAGGCCTTAGGGAGTGTGCACTACCTGCCGGGTCATTTTCCTGTTTACAGCAGTCTAATGTCAGTGATCTGTTTTGTAGTGAGTATTGTTGTGTCTCTGTTGTGTTATCTGTGTCTGTGATGTCTGTGATTATTACTGATCGGTGTGGTCCCGAGACAAATTTATTCCAAGGCAGAAAATAAAAAGATTATCTTATCTTATACGTCGTTTATACTGAAAAAAAAAACACCACAGGGAAGGCAAACAGTTCTTTTACAGCTATTATTGGATTCACTATTTAATAAAGAAATACAGTATCTTATTCATTTGGTCTGAGTTAGTAATAATAAAAATAAATGTCTGTTTTAATTTTATCCGGTTTCTTGACACAGTCTAACTACTGTCTGCTGCTGCGCTCTGATTTATGACTTTACTGCAGACATTTCCAGGTGATTAGATTAGTTTTAGGTGATTAGTTTTGCTTGTGTCCCATGAGGATAAGGCAGAATTCGCAATCACAGTGCAAAAAGTTAATGTGATGCAATGTTGATTTTTCCTTTTAAACACTTTTCCTTCCACTGACACAGCATAACCTCACTGCAGTATTGTATTGTACTGATTTATTTAAACTTTATTCACTCAGGTAAACTCGATGAGAACCATTTAACCTGACGACCTGCAGCTACAAGAGTTATCCTTATTTCTATCTTTTAGTTTTACTCATAATTTTATTTTATAGTCAGTGATATAAAAGTCAAACTTCTTACCCTGCGCATTATAAGGTCAACAGGGCCGGCAAAGTAAGTATATAGGGCCCCACGGGCATTGAAGGGCCCCCTTACTCCAATAATGTCTATATATTTCACTGATTCTGCAACTCTTTTATTTTTTTGGTTTTATTTTTACTTTTTTTGCATATGTAAGTAATGTTTTCATGTTCCTACTTCCAGAAACTGGGGACCAATGTTTGCAAATCAAAAATGAAACCGCTCATAAACATTGTGCTAGAAAAACATGCCAGTGTTTTAAAGAAAGAAAAGGCATGCTGTGTTAAGGTTTACTTTACAAAATGATTGAGATGATTGGCCCCCAAATGTTTAGGGCCCCCATTTGTGTAGAACCAGCACTAAAGGTCAAACAGAGGCTAAACTTGGAATACACCTGGGCCTTTCTGTCGCTCAGAGAACAGAATTTAAAATAGCTCTGCTTGTATAAAGGTCTCTGCCAATGGCTTAGAACCAAAGAACTTCTCTGTCCTGTCACTGTCGGGTCGTTTGTCGGGAGCAGGGGACCCAGATCTGAGCCAGGATCCTGGTCAGGAGCACCCAGCTGGAGGATTAGCTTGTTGTACAGGTTTTAGGTTGATGGGGGAAACCGGAGCACCCAGAGGAGACCCACCCAGACACAGAGAGAACACGCAAACTCCACACAGAAAAACTTTTCACTGAGTGTGGCAAAGGAGACTTGTGCTTGTTTTTCTTCAGAGGCTTGTTATGTTTTTAAATGGTTCTTCTAGTTTCTCAATGTGTTTATCTTGCTGAACTGGACTTCCTGGTTAAATAAAGGTATTAATAAATTAAAAATAAATAAGCATGGTCCGGTATTCGAACCCAAGAGCTTCTTGCTGTGATGAAGGGGACCTCATGAACAGGACCTCTGCTGGTCCCATGTGACCCACCTCGGACTCTGAGGATCACAGTCGAGACTAAACTCAGTGATGCAGTGTTTCAGTTTTATGCAGCTAAAATGTGCTCTTCCTTCCTGATGTGAGACAAGCCTCTGCTCTGAACCTGACAATGTTCAAGTCCAGACTTAAAACTGTTCATTTTTTAGCTGTGCTTACGACGACTGAAAGAATTTTATCTGCACTCCTCTTTAAATTCATTTTAAACTGGTTCTTAACTATAATTTTAAACTTTGATTTGACTGTTTTAGTTGTATTTCTTGTCTATTTACTTTTAACTTTTTCTGTAAATCTCTTTGAATGACCTGTGTATGAACAGTGCTGCACAGTGACGTAAGGTGGTAATGAGGGGCCCCCAGTGCAGGTTCTCAGAATGGGCCCTAAGCCACAAAGTTCACTGTGCTTTCTTAAAGTCAACTAATCGTTTCTTTAAATGTTTCTAACATGTCAGTGGTATAAAAATGTTTTTATTGTTTATTGTTATTATTTTTCATTATGAAACTTTGAAAGCGTTAAGTAAATGTTGAGAAGAAATTATATCAAACATTTTCAACATTTTTTAATCATAAGAAAAGCTTGTTATAAAATGGACATGCCAGCTAATTCACAGCTCAGACTGTACACAACCTACTCATATTAACTATTATTAAAGGTTCTGTAAGCAGGATGCGCTCTACTGGTTTGAAACAGTACTGCAGTCTAAATCAAAACAATGGTCTGTGATTGGACGATCAGCGATGCAATTTTAAAACCAAACCAAAAAATTGGCCATTATGTTGAATATTTTTAAAATTGTGAATAAATCAGCTGTACCATTGTTATCTGTAAAACTAATATTTGATTTAAACATGTTTACACCATATCTGGGACACGTGGGTAATTTTTATTAAAAATAAAACTCTACTGCTCATAGCACATTTAAAGACTCTAAATGGGGCCCCCTCATGTCCTGGGCCCCTGATGTTACGCCCCTGGTGCTGAACAAACAAACTCGCCTGCTTTATTCCATGTCCTGTAAACAGTTTAATGTATTACAGACACTTTTCCATTGGGGTGGAGTCTAGCCCCACAGCATCAAAGATGGCTCCTTTACACCTGCTGCAAAGTTCCTCTGTGGTGCATGACTCTGAGCTCTGAATATTCAGCAGCCCGTTCCTCTGTTTCCAAAACTCTACACCACCTTCACTTTTACTGCAGCCCACAGTGTTAAAGCTTAAACATATCCATCTTTACATGTTGTGCGTTTTTATTTCCCCAGTTCTTCTTCCCCCCTCTCTGTCTCTCTCTCTCTCTGCTGAAGCTGGGTCAGGCCAGTTGCGTGTGCGAGGCCCAATCAGGGATAACAGTTGGTCATCCCCAGTGTGAGGGCCCAGAGCAGCAATCATGGCAAAGTTGTGCAGCTTCCAACATCATTAATTATTGACTTATCATGTGGCACATCACGGCCAGGAGTGCGTCAATTCCCGATGCATAATTTAGCCAAATGTGACAGCGCGCGCGGCTTTAAGTGGACAGAATATGTGTTTGTTTAAATGTCCAGCACTGTGGCAGAGACGCTGATGTATGGGGCTCTACGGCACATCAATGCAGCAGCAGGGGGAGTATGGACACTGCACCGACTGCACTGCGTTGGCTCGGGCCTCCACAACAAACAGCACAAAAGCCAAATCCTTTGCGTTTTATCTCCATCCGCTACGTGCTAAATTCCACCCAAACCCTGACTGTACCGTGCGTCAAACCTAAGCGACGCGTCCGTACATTGCCCCCCCCCCAAAAAAAAAAAAAAAAAAAACGCTGCTTAGTGGATGACCTTGAAGAAACATTTTGCAGGAAGATGACAGATTGTTCACAGAGCCTTCCCAGTCCACATACACGGCTCGACATCACGTAACTGCGGCGTTTTGAGCCCAAATAAATCCACCGCACGCCTCGTACGTAATATCGCGGCAGACACACGCACACATGCTTGAAACGAAAAGGGCTCAAAGACGAACATATGTCGCTTTATTTTCGCGCTCTGGGGCGAATGACATGCGAGTTAATGCCATTTAGTCAGAGCCACCCTCCCCGCGTTGGTGTGAGAGATGAGGAGAGGAGAGGAGAGAGGCGCGCTGTTTGCATATGGGCACTGCATTCCGATGGAAACGACGCAGTGACGAGCATTTTCGCAATACCACCGCCGCGCCATACCGCTACAACCGCCACAAACCACTGAAAACCCTCTAACCTCAAGTGACGCGTCTGTTTTACCGCATAGACGGCAACAAACGCGGTTGACATGCGTTTTTTCACCCCCTCCTCTTCGCTTGTTTCCAGGCAAAACGGAGGGATTGGGTTAAAGGATGCGCAGGTGTCACTTCCATTTCATTCAAACGCGAGCGAAAGAAAATTGTGGGGGGAAAAAAAACAAAACGCGTGACACATTCGAATTCAGGGCTTGGCGCGTCTCTGAGCGCGCACACACGTAGAAGACAAGACTCGAGATGGATCTTACCTGGTTGTGTGGCGTTTCTCGATGCGCAGAGTTACAGGCTCGAGGATGTTACGCTGAGGAGAAGACGGAGAACCTGCGTCAAAGGCACGCACACACACGGCGCTCGCCTCCTGCTCTGTGGCGCTAGAAACCAGCCGTCCGTCCGCGCTTTTACGCAAACAAATAGAGATACAGATAGTTTTCCAGATGCGGTAGTTTTTTTGTTGGCTTCTGCGACTTAAAGCAGCAGCAGCAGCAGCAGCGCGTCACCCGTGCGCATCACAGCCCCGAGTTCACTGAGACTGAGCCGCTCGCTGCTGCCTTCATCGCGAAGAGGAGGAGGAGGAGGAGGGAGAGAGGGAGGGAGGGGGGAGTTTTATAATCAATGCATCAGAGAATTAGACTGTAGTGTGGCGCTGGGGCAGGTTAGAGGAGACACAGCTGAGTCCTGTGGTGTCAAATCTGGGCACAAGGCGTTTAAAGAACAAGAAAAGAAAAGCCTTTAAGGAATTCTGCAGAACCATTATAAGTATATACAATTAAAAAAGGCAAATCTGACTTGAACATTGTCACAGAATACACTTATTTTAGGTGACAAAATATTAGTAGTGGAATTTAACAAAGTAAAAGTGCGTAGTTAGTTTATTTAAGTACCAATATATTCATGCATTTCGAAGTTTATATAAACAAATGGTCTGGTCAGATTATAGAGAGAAACGGGCTTAATGCAATCATTTCTTCATTTCCTTTTGTTGGTTTCAGCTTGTTGTTTCCTTACCATTGCTGGTATTTGCATCTTGACCATTGCTATATGTTTGCGTTCTTACCATCGCTAACATTTGTGTTCTTACCATTGCTGGTATTTGTGTCCTTACCATTGCTGGTATATGTTTGCTTACCTTTTCTAACATTTGTGTCTTATCACTGTTAGTACTTGTGTCCTGCAATCTATGCAGCTATCTATTATTTAAAATTGACTTGCCTGAAATGCCTTACTATTTTTTGTTATTTATATTTCTGGAAATGTAAATATGTTTTGTTATTATTCTTCTACGAGCAGGAAGCTAAAAATAAGTTGTTTTGATTTGTTCTATGTAATATAGGGGTGGGATTAAATAAGTTTTCTTCCTCCCACTCCTTTTCGAGCCTTAAAAGAAACAGTTTTCAGTGTATTTATGATTCTGTATGTACTGTATATTTGTCTTCAGTTGCTCAAAACAAATAAAGACTAACTAAGTACAGTTTTCATTTAGTATCTGTACTCAAGTGAATTTTACAAGGTGCTTCATTACATTTTAGAGCAAGTATCTGTACTTTTTACTTCACTACGTTCGTTTTTGAGTTGGTTTGAAGTACAAAGTATTTTGAGTTTTGGTTTAAAATCCTGTGTTTTTGTCGTGCCCTCACTGTAGACACACAGTACTTAAATATAACAGATGCAGTAAAGTAGTACTGCTTTAGAAACATCAGAATAATAAAGACAGAAGAGCTCAGAGACAGATTCAGTCTCTTCTACTGCAGCAGTTTGTTCATTTCATCAGCAAAATCCCTCACATTTAACACATTCATGAGCTGTTGAATCTGTGCGATATACTTTTACTTGCAAGTATATTTAAAATTAAGTAGCTTTGTACTTTTACTTAAGTAGAAATGTTAATGCTACTTTTACTAGAGTAGTTTTTTGCTTCTTGATCTTCACTTAAGTAAGGCTGAGTACTTCTTCCACCACAAAAATAATGTTACCTCTTTCATTCATTCATTGCTTTCCACAGCCAGCAGGAGTCATGTACTTTTATAGGAAGTACCTGTATTTTTATCCAATAAGCTTTCCAAAATATTCAAATTGCTACAAAAATGTGTGTAGTGAAAGTCTACACGCGAGACACACTTTTTAATGGTCCAGTATTATGCTTTTTGTGTGTGTGTGTTACAGTCCTTACCAAAATACCCATGTTGTTATACTAGATTCTGGCAAGGAAGGCTAATAATCAGTATTTAAAAGGTCCTATATTGTGTTTTTTTCAGGCTTTTTAAAATGGTTTTGGACTCATTTGCATTAGAATTTCAGGTTTTATAACTTAAAATAATGTATATGTGGAAAATGTCTTCTTATGAGGAGCTGGTTCACTTTCCAGAGAATGCTCGGTTTAGGCGTTGCCCCCTGCTGGCAACAGTGGGAAATAGACAGACCATAAAATGTCTATTTAGCACAGCTATTAGCAGCATGAGGCTAACAGATAGATAAATGAGCTGACTGCTTTGTAGTGAAATGATCAGAACGAGTCTGATGACGGTGTCTGAATTTGATTTAATTTCAATCTCTTTTTTTGAAACACTTTTTACTTTTGCTCAAGGCTCAGGTGCACCAGCATCATGGATATGTTTTGAATAACTTTTCCTCACTAAATCCATGCACAGTTGTAAAAAATAATATAAAACCATTAAAAATCCATGCAAATCCAAATGAAAATAAGCAGCACCTGACAATGGCAAACCAAATTTTTCAGCAATAATATATTTTGCAATAATTTAATATCTTTCTATTATCACTTAGCCCTGAACCCTTATTGCTGCCTGCAGACTCCTCTCCACTTCCAGCTGAGTTGTGCCGTTTCAGCTCGTTTTGTTCAGCGCTGTCATGGCCCACAGTAACCTGATACTTCCACAAGAGCTGTAACCAGTCCCAGTGGCTCACTTCACCCGTGCAGCCAAACCAGTTAACCCAGGCCGACACTTAAATAAACCACATTTACCCCATATCTCGTATAAATACTTTGATCCCAAGCCTCTAGTGAGCATTTAAACTGGACCACGAGCGTCTAACTCCACCTGTTAGATTGTTCTGGTGATAATACAGAGAGGATCTGACCCAAAGTGACTGGAGAAGTTGTTAAATGTTGAACTCAAAGAGTAGTTTATTTAGCTGGCATCCCCATATGGACCGTGTCCCAGGACAGAGCAGATATGGGTCAGCCTTGTTAAATGATGTGTGTTAAAGCACAGAAGAGGCTCCAAGCCAAAATAATTCTCAAATGCATGGACCTACATTTAAATCTGGATACAGCAGCGATGACAGGAGTCAGAACAAAATGGACACCGCTGAAACAATCATTAGTGTGAGATTATTTCACTAAGAGAAGTTATGAAGCCTCGACTAATGCTGTATCGAGAGCTACACCAGCCCCAGCTCAGCTGGTCCAACGCTCAGGACCTGTCCTCTGGGGACTAGGCTTACCGCGGGGTTTTGGACTCAGATTCTCAATACATGAACGGCTTTAGACCAGCTTTTACAGGCTTGAAGTAAATGTGACTTGTCCACAGTGTCTGCTTGCTTTGGGATGTCAACAGATGAAGTCGCCCGTCGTTTCCTCAGCCACAGGATCAGCTCGACCCCACTGTCTCCTAGGAAGGTCCTGAGGCCAGCAATAATATTGATATCATGGGCAGAAAACCTTACCAAATCAACAGAGACGTGGTGAGTTAGATGCAAAAGGAGAAGCTGCGTTTGTTGAAGAACTACTAAACTCATTACAGGAAACGCTTCTATTCTAAAAAGCAGCAAAAGCAAAATACAAAAAACTATCATCTTCTCTCACAAAAATCCCCCAAGCATCTTCAAGCACCTCCCAACATCTTTCCCATCTCTGCAATCTTCCAGTCCTTACTACACGTTCATCAGCAGTGGTTATCAAATACTGTACTGACCGACCTTTGGCACGCTTTTCTCTGTTTCTGTCGATCTCAAAGTTACATTTCTGTGCTGTCTCCCAACAGAAGGTAAGGTGGACTTTATTGTCCCCATAGGGAAATTTGCTCTCTGCATTTGACCCATCCTTCAATGCCACTGTCAGGAACAGTGACAGGTTCTCCAGATCTTGAGCCAGGATCCTGGTCAGGAGGACCTGGATGGAGGATCAGCCTACTGTGTTTGTTTCAGGTTGATGGGAGAAACTGGAGCACCCAGAGGAAACCCACCCAGACACAGGAGGCGCTTTTCCTTTAGTACTGAACGGGGCGGTTTGGAGGTGTTTCCACTGTTCCCAAAAAGTGGTCCACAGCGCTCTACTTTTGGTACCCCTTCCTGATGGGGTCCAGCTCGGTTAAGCGTCTGGAATGGTTAGAGGTGGGCTCTGCTGCAAGCTGATTGGACGACAGAGAATCATCACTCAGGCAAAAACAACAAGCCAAAGAACAGAAATAAAAGCGAAAATGTTATTCTTATTCAACCTCATACTTGTTCTTGTGATAAACAGCCGTATTTCAAGAGAGAATGAGCTAATGTTGAGGCGACTTTTCCTAAAAATAATGCTAGCAAATATTAGCTACAGCTGTTTCCGGTTTAGCGAATCACGGGTCTCACTTTGTGAATCAGAACAATTAATTTATAGTTTACATTGGATTAAACACAAGTTAAACTCATGTTGTTATGTTCAGAGGTTAAAATGTGTTAAAGTGGAGCAGAGAAGTGAATTTAATGCACAGAAAGCTGGAGGTAAACCTGAAGTAGTCTCCTGTTTATTGAAGTTAATACAGCTTTAGCTCCAACCTCACACAGACACACACCAACCTCACACAGACACACACCAGCCTCACACACACACACACACACACACTAACCTCACACAGACACACACCAGCCTCACACACACACACACACACACACCAACCTCACACAGACACACGCCGGCCTCACACAGACACACACCAACCTCACACAGACACACACCAACCTCACACAGACACACACCAGCCTCACACAGACACACACCAACCTCACACAGACACACACCAACCTCACACAGACACACACCAACCTCACACAGACACACACCAACCTCACACACACACACACACCAGCCTCACACACACACACACCAACCTCACACAGACACACACCAACCTCACACACACACACACACCAGCCTCACACACACACACACCAACCTCACACAGACACACACCAACCTCACACAGACACACACCAACCTCACACAGACACACACCAACCTCACACAGACACACACCAGCCTCACACAGACACACACCAACCTCACACAGACACACACCAACCTCACACAGACACACACCAACCTCACACAGACACACACCAACCTCACACACACACACACACCAGCCTCACACACACACACACCAACCTCACACAGACACACACTGGCCTCACACACACACACACACACACCAACCTCACACAGACACACACCGGCCTCACACAGACACACACCAACCTCACACAGACACACACTGCTAACTACTTACTAACTACTACTTACTTTTTATCTGTCAGAGTCGGCACATTTTGCTTTTTCACAAGATTACTACACGTCATGCAACAGTTACTGGTGTCAGCTACAGCTCATTGTGTTATGCACTGAGACCAGAGCCGTGACGATAGATCTGTGTGGTATTCAGGCTCAGCTCCAGTCTAACAGTGTTTGTCAGTCTAAGTGGAATTAAAAAAGGCAACTGTTTGTAAAAAGAGACCCGTCAGGTAGTGGAGCAAAATAAGCTTGGGGTAAGTCATCATACAAATGTTTACACAGTTACCAAGCTCAGTGGTGCCCAATAATATAATTTAGTTTAGTTTTTTTTATTTATATGTATTAAAATTACTCAACTTTGGGGGGTGGCAGTAGCTCAGTTGGTAGAGATGCTTGCTCACTAACCCGAAGGTTGGTGGTCTTTCGTCAGTCTGCCCCAGGGCAGCTGTAGCTCCAGAAGTAGCTCACCACCACTGAGTATGACTGAGAAGAGAATAAATAATGCACCAAATTGTAAAGCGACTTTGAGTGTCTAGAAAAGCTCTATAAGACTGATGGATTATTATTATTATTAATTTTACAAGACAATTTTCACTTGTGTTGACTGTGTGTTTTACTATATATTTTACTATAGATTTTATATTCAAAATTTACTTTAAAATAATATATAATAATACTTGTCCTGAGTATACATTAAACAAAAACTCATAATAAATTTACTAAATTCAGTTATGTTGAGACGCTAAAATGAAAATTAAACGTGAAATGTACATATTTTTTTGATAAAAAGGGGCAGAAAATATAAGATTTATTCTTCTCTCCGCTCCTTTTCATTCAAACTTCATGCTGTCATGTAAACATATTTCTGCTTTTTTTTCTTTCTTTTATATAATGAATGAAATTAAATAAATAAAATAAATAAATAAAATCTATCCTAACCCTATCTGTGCTGCTATCCCGGCCTGTGGGCCCTTAACCTTACCTCCTGTGGACTTCTCAGACCCCTACCTCACCCTCACTCCCCTGTCTGGATGAAGCTCACCTGCTGCGTCCTTACAGACCTGAACTATGATCCTACAGATGAGCTAATGGACTTTATTCCTGTCCATCGTGTAAGAGACAAACTGGTCAGGATACAACACTAATGTTTAAAGCAGCTGAATAAAACCTCTCCCATCTTCGTTTACGTCTTAATTTAATAGTCACATACAGTACATTTTACACATATGATTCCTTTACATCTCACAGACACAAAGCAAACATTAAGTACATAATAATAATAACTTTAGCACCAGCTTCGGCTCGAGGACCTCGGTCTGCTCTCACTATAGGCATGGCTTACGCGTCTTTACAGCAGCATTCACTTACAAAGAGGTTACAAAAGGATGCACTGTACGCCCCGCGGCATACAAAAAGCAATATTATTATTATTATTATTTTTATTAGACTTTTATACCATTTTTTACACTATGTTCTCTTAAGTGTGCGGTGCGTCGGACGGCTTCAGCGATGAAAACGCTTTTAGAAAATGTTGGCGTTGCATATTGAAACATAAACAGTATATAATGTCCACAATACTGTTGTTTATCTTTTACTACAAAGAGAGCTACAGATTTTCAGTATCAGTATTTTGTTTAGGTTATACATTATTAAAATCAGAATATAAAAGCATGACTTAAAATGGGAGCGTCTCTTTACACAAAATGTGAAAAAAAACAGAGTAAAAAATGAGTCTCTAAAATGCACCATTGTTTTAGCACAGACGTGAGTTCAGTGAGGACGTCCTGATACCAGAAAATAAGAACTTGACACTGATATTTGCCCATGATGAGTACTTTTTAGTAAAGGGGCTCTTGTCTGCAAAATCGACTTTTCTGGGCTTTCTACCATGTTATGATGTTCTATTCTCTGGCATGGTCTTTCTGAGGCCTCAGAATGCTCGGTTGCATGAGCCATTGCCTCTCCCACAAAGCCCCGCCCACTCCAGGAAAGCACTGACCAATCAACGAGCCCTCTACATCCAGTCTGCTCTCATTCATTTATCCAAAAAAACGGTGTACAGCTCTGTTTCCATTCCTCACAGACATTTTTCATTTAACAGTAAAATGGCATCATACAAAAAGTTTAAGGAAGTGAAAAGCTCTTTTTCTTTGATTATGTTCAAAAGACCGTAACACTCTGCTGCCCTCTGCTAGTTTCTATCTGGCACCAGTGGAGTTTTCTTTTAGTCACATAATGTTTTTAAAGGTTGTAAAATGTGCTGTGACCAAGACTGGTTTAAAAATATGAAAAAAGCCAAATATATCTCTTTTAATAAACAAATTTAATAGCCATCTTAGGAGTGACTCTCTTAAAGGAACAGGTCACCGTTTTTCCATACTAAACTATGTTCTTCCCTGATCTTAGACGAGTTGATGTGTACCTCTCTGGTCTGTGTGTGTTCCCTGTGTGCCCTTTGCAGGCCTGGAGAGTGACGCTAATTTGTTAGCATTTAGCTTTGCCAAGCATCTCCCTACGGAGCCAAACACAGTTCAAGTTAGAAGCAACAAAGCGCTTACATGTTTTCCCGATTTAAATACAGTTACGTGAGTAGTTACATGACCCAAATACAGTTACACAAAAATGAAAAGTGGCGATTTTCTAAGCGGATAAAAATGGGAATTTTTTAGGAGTGAAGATATCACTGTGCCAACGCCAAAGTGCTCCTAAAGTGTTATTACACCTTACATTATAGCACCCATTTTTATCTGCTTAGAAAATCGCCACTTTTCATTTTTATGTAACTGTACTGGGGTCAGGTAACTACTCAGGTAACTGTATTTAAATCGGGAAAACGTGGAAGAGCTTGGTTGCTTCTAACTTGAACTGTGTTTGGCTCCGTAGGGATATGCTTGGCAAAGCTAGATGCTAACAAATTAGCGTTGCTCCCCAGGCCCACAAAGGGCACACAGGGCACGGACACAGACCAGAGAGGTACACATCAACTCGTCTAAGATCAGGGAAGAACATAGTTAAGTATAGAAAAATGGTGGCCCGTTCCTTTAACTTTAAAGCGACACTGTGTAACTTTCCGGGACATAAGCCCTCTACAGGTGGCTAGATGAACTGCACTATGGCTGCCTCTCACAAACAACTGTAGTTTTAGTTAAGGACACCAAAAATGTTGACTATGTAACTATTGTACAGTGAGATTACTTCTTTCTGCAGACACTTTGTACATCTTTTTGTAAAACTTTAATACTGAAAACAGCTTTACAAGGGAGAGGTCATTTATTATTAGCTTGATTATCCAGACCCATTCACTTTTTTAACAAAGTAAAGTGGGTCTGGAACTCCACACGTCTTGACCAAGCAAAACGCTCTAAAATGTCTTCTCTGATTTATTGAGTATTTTTGTATATGCATATGTGCAGTTGATATTTTGAGGTATAACGTTACATACTGTTCCTTTGGCAGAACATTATTTGCAGACGGCATTCTTCATTCACAGTAAAATATGTCCAATGTTTGATGTTTTGGTAAACTGCAGTGAGTAAAGTACTTGTATGGGCTTCAGTATAAGCTAGTATCAAGTGTTAGCGTTGGTATCAGGACAACCCTACTGTAGCTTTGTAAACAGGAACTGATAATGTGGCGCTGGGGGTGTACTAAGACATTTTGGGGTTGTTTTTACAGTGGATAGACGTGGGACAGAGAGAGGTTTTATGTGAAAATGCCACTGACAATCAAACCAGGTGTCCACACAGTAAGTGCTCTACCAGGCGAGCCACAGATGTCTGAGTATCCAAGGATCAAGGACCAGGACAGTGACTGTGATGAGAAATGCATGCAGCAGACGAGCTCTGATCTGTGAGGACACGACGGTTAGAGCTTCTTCTTGGGCATTTGCTGCTGAATATATTTTTATCTGACAAGAATAAAAGATCTGAATGTTTTTTAGTTGTCTGTGCCAAGTTAAAAATGAGCGTGAGGTTGTGATGGTGGTTACTAAAAAGCGCGTTCACACCGGTCCTGCTCTGTGACAGATCTGGTTTTAGAAAATCTAAATCTAAAAATCTGTACTGGCTTTCGCACTAAAAACAGCAGGCAGTTGAAACCAATTACGATAAGATAGACTTAGTAATCCCACAGAAAATTAACAATGATTAATCCTTCATATTTCCATTTCTAGGTATGCAAAGAAACTCGATATCAGTCACTATGAGCAAGTCAGATTCACTACAAAAGCATATAAACCTATTTTTGTAAAGGTGTGCTTCAGTTATAAAGTTAACAGAATTAATTATCTTAAAACCTTATAAATATAAAGCTCCATAGATCCCTGTGTCCATTACTTCTTGGTTTCTACAGCTGCACATAACAGACAAACTGAGCACTGCTGAAGAAGAAGTGCATACTCAGTTACACAATCTTTAAAGAAGGCTTAGAAAGACTTTTATGCTTTAAAAGGTCTTAAAAAGTGTTAAAAGTTGATCTACATGCTCTGAATGTTTGTTGGCTGTGGTCTGCTTGTTTTGCTTTGTATTTGTCATAAAAATTAGAACTCAAATTAATGTTAAAAACACGTATTAAAGTCGATAAATCAATTTTAAGGTATTTATCACAATTTATGAGGAATATAATTTTGTTGGTGTTAGAGTTTTGTCCAAAGAGAGTTTGCCTGTAAAAACATAGGCATTAATGTATTAATTTTTGTCCCTTATGACTAATAACAAAACAAAACAACGATGTCCAGGTGTGCTCAGCCAGATCGGCTTCTGTACACGTGCAGTTACGTACTAAATCTTGCAAAAATTACATGACGTGATGGTAAACGGCAGCTGTTTAAACGGTGAAAGTTATGCTGCTGATTCTAGCTTGAGGTGGCGATGAGGTCTTAAAATATTTTGAGGTTGTTAAAAAGTCTTTAAAAAGTATTGAAATTAGCCTCAGGAATCCTGCATATACCCTGTAAATGAACGTTTAGATTTTCTGACGGCAGAATGTCCCTACAGGGCTACTGTAGCACAAAGCTAACCTAGCCAATCCCTGCACAATCACTCAACCAATTAGACTTGGTTCTGCTCAAAATGGTGTTGAGCTCAGACAGCAGTAAACAGAACCAGAAGCGGCGCAGACAGAGACCGGCGTGAACGGCCAGTAATAAAAGACATCATGATTTCTACTGGAGCTTAAAGAGCTGTGATCAGAGTAAATGGAGAAGTCAGAACTTGGTCTGCTTTAGTTTGTCGATGTGGTAACAGAGCTTCAGGGCCGGACCCAGCTTCAGACCGAGGTACTTCATGATCATGTCACTCTTTAGCAGCAGCAAGGCGTTTCCATCGATCTCCTGAAAAAACAGAGTTAAATCACATTAGGGCTGAGAATCACAGGGTACCTCACGATACGATAATATCACCACATGGCGATGCTAGAAGTATCAGTATATTGTACGAGATAAGCTACGATATGTCACTGTATTTTCTCAAGTTTTTGTGAGATATAGAGGGCTATATACACACAGTACGTATTTACATGTTACATATTATGGCTACTTTATGCCACTAGAGTAGCAGAACAGTTTCATATTTAAAGGTACTGTAAGCAGCACGCGCTCTACTGGTTTGAAAACGGTACTGCAGTCTAAATCAAAACAATGACCCGTGGGTTGGCAGTCTTTCCGCTTTTCTGATTGGACGATCGGTGAGGCAGCTTTAAACCCAAAACAAAAAATGTAAACATAAACTTGGTCATTGTGTAAAATCTGTTTTTTTGTTGTGACTAAATCAGCTGTACCATTGTTATCAGTAAAACTAATTTTTATGAATATATAAAAAATACTGCTCATAGCAAAAAAATCCTCGTCCTGTTCCCAAAAGTAGTAAATTAACCACCAGTCAGTCTCATATTTATTTAAGTATTTAGAAATAGTTTCATTTGTCCATTTCCATCTTCTTCTGCTTTATCCGGGGCCGGGTCGCGGAAGCAGCAGTCTAAGCAGGGACGCCCAGACATCCTTCTCCCCGGACACTTCCTCCAGCTCCTCTGGAGGAACCCCAAGGCGTTCCCAGGCTGAGAGACATAGTCCCTTCAGTGTGTCTAGGTCTTCCCCGGGGCCTCCTCCCAGTGGGAACCAAGTAACCAAGCTCCTCACCTGCTCTACAGCTCTACACCCTCTGTCGAGTGGGGGTTCATGGGAGTTTGCCCAAGCGGTCCACATGTGCTTTGTGGACCTGGAGAAGGTGTTCGACCGTGTCCCTCGTAGCGCTCTCTGGGGGGTGCTTTGGGAGTATGGGGTCCGAGGCCCTCTGCTAAGGGCTGTCCGGTACAACCGGAGCAGGAGCATGGTCCGCATTGCCGGTTGTAAGTCAGACTTGTTTCCAGTGCATGTTGGACTCCGGCAGGGCTGCTCTTTGTCACCGGTTCCATTCATTATTTTTATGGACAGAATTTCTAGGCGCAGCCAGGGGCCGGAGGGAGTCTGGTTTGGGGACCACAGGATTTCATCTCTGCTTTTTGCGGTTGATGTTGTCCTGTTGGCTTCCTCAAACCAGGACCTTAAGTGTCGGGGCGGTTTGCAGCCGAGTGTGAAGCGGCTGGGATGGGCACCTCCAAGTCTGATGCCATGGTTCTCAACCGGAAAAGTGTGGCTTGCCCTCTCCAGGTCGGAGGTGAGATCCTGCCTCAAGTGGAGGAGTTTAAGTATCTCAGGTCTTGTTCACGAGTGAGGGAAGGATGGAACGTGAGATTGACAGGAGGATCGGTGGAGCGTCTGCAGTAATGCGGTCGATGTATCGGTCTGTTGTGGTGAAGAAGGAGCTGAGCCAAAAGGCGAAGCTCTTGTTTTACCGGTCGATCTACGTTCCTACTCTCACCTCTGCTCATGAGCTTTGGGTCATGACCGAAAAGACAAGATCCCGGATACAAGCGGCCGAAATGAGTTTTCTCCGCAGGGTGGCTGGGCGCACCCTTAGAGATAGTTTCATTTGTGTCACAGTGATTGTCACACCGAGTGCATAGAAGTGCAGTGCTGCCCTCTACTGTCCTGGAGGAAGTCTTGTACAGATTTGGCCCACATTTGACTGCAACAGCAGCGCAGCACTGTAGCACCGTTATTCTGCCTGACATCAGACAAGCATAGAAAGTATCGGTATCATGCCAAAAAATCTCTGCTTAGGCTGCTGCCCCTGTGACCTGGCCCCGGATATGTTGAAGAGAATGGATGGATGGATCATAAAAACTTTATTTTTAACGCCATTTTCTTCACATACCATTCTTTGAAAGGATACAACCATTTCAGTGTTCATGTACACAGCTCAGTTTAAACTCGATTCCTCACAAGTTAACAATGATTATATATCACTTTTTTATGCAACTTCAGAAGAAATATGTCCCTAAAATGCCAATAGCTGAAGTTATGGATTCATAAAACTGCATTACAGTCAGTTAAATAGAATTAGACCTTCATTAAATAAATTCAGCATTACGTGTTTCCTGAAGAGGTCTGCGTGTGGTCCCAGGGCTTGTGGATCTGCGTCTCTGATGAACCACACCACGTCCTCCACGGTCCAGGTCGAAGGGTCTTTGTTCGGGGCAGGCTTGGACTCCTGGGACTCTGATGGGGCATTATATCCCCCTATAACAAACAACAACACTCCTATTAACACAGTAAAATTAACCCTCAGTCTTGGGGCGTAAAGAATCAAAAATCAATGGGTCTGGCTGAACTGGCTTGTCACTGTGGACCAAACTTCTAAGTCATCTCTGATCTAGATTTGGCCCCAAAACCAGACTTGACAATCTTTTACCTGTCCGGTTGCTCTCTGGAAACGCGTTGGGACTGGTGGAGGATTGCCGGCACATGTTCATCGAGCTGGAGCTGTTTGAAAACTGCTGCGAAGACCGGAAACCGTAGGACGTTTTCGGTGAATACGAGGAGCTTATGGAGCCGAAAGCAGAGTCTCCGGGATCCACGGAGTAACGCTTCCCAGACTCGGACTGGTCTAAATGGTAGTCCTCCTGCATGGAAGCCTCAGCTAAAGACAAAGACAAAGAAAGCTAATTATTCTTTTCTGTATTGATGCTTTAGTGTTTCTCTGTGTAACCAGACATAGCCAGGGCTGGAACAGAAAACTCTTTATTATTTCAGTGTAGACAAGTGGTGCAGACTAAACAATGGTAGTTGGATATTAAGCCTAGATGGATGGAGGATTTAGGTCTAGAGGCAGCTATGAAGTATGGACCACTACTTTGTTAAATCCTAATTAAGACCTGGTTTAATCCCAAGTTAAGACCTGGTTTTGTTCTGTTTAATCCCAGTTTAGGCTTGGTTTAGTCCTAGTTTAGACCTGGTTTGGGCTTGGTTTAGACAGGGCTAACTTTCTGCACTGGTTGCTCTTGTGCGCCAAACTTTTTTCTTAGGTGCACCAGCACAAAAGTTAGGTGCACCCAAATTTTCAACCGCATCACATTTAACACCGCAGTTTTACAGGTTCCCTTTTTTTTGTTTAAATCGCAGTCCATACAGGCAATATTGACTTGTAAATGATTAACTAACAATCATGTCAACATAAAATTCTTTATTAGAGGCACAATTATACAAGAAAGGTAACTTACTGAAAGTGTTGGTGCTTAAACTGCTTTACTGAGCTGAAATTTAAACTTTAAATATATCAAGATAAATGAAATAAAAAGAAAATCTAAATTAAATTAAATTAAATTAAAACTAAATTAAAAGTGTTTTAAGGGCTTCAAACTGAACATCTCATGGCTCAATGTCTTATGGACTATCCTCCTTTCCAGTCACCTGCCCCTCGGACGGCCAACTCCTGTTGTTTGGCCTTCTTGATGTTTGGGGGGTGCTGTGTCCGGAGCGATCAGCTGTTTGTCTGCAGCAGTAGATGGTCCGGTGGCTGATGAGGCACATGCCATGCATCTCTCGATGTACTGCACTTAAATTCTTGTGCGCTCCACAACTTGTTTGTGCCTCACTTTTCTTTGTATAGTTAAGTTTTACAGTAGATCGAGTAAGTGTAGGGATAATATCAGCGCTTAAACCGCCGTCACTGCAAAGGGCTCTGCTCTTTTATTTACCCCCCCCCACACAAACACACACGCAGCGCACGGACTCTGTCCTCTAATGTGTGTATTCAATCCTCCTGACATCCTACTGACTTAATCGTGCAGTATGTACGCACACCTCAACAGAAGGTCGGGAGCTGGTGGAGGTGCTGTTTGTAAAGGGCAAGGGAGACTTGAGTTGTTTTTTTCCCCTTAAACGGTTGTTCGCACCAGTACGACCTCTGAATTTTTTTAGTTGCACCACAAAGAAATTAGGTCGCATGTGCTACCTAATTGGTCGCACTCTAGAGCCTGGTTTAGTCCTGGTTTAGATCGGGTTTATTTAGACCTGGTTTAGTCCTGGTTTAGTATTAACCTAGTCCTGATTTAGTCCTGGTTTGCTCTCGTTAAGTCTTGGTTTAGATTGGGTTTAGGCCTGGTTTAGTCCTAATTTAGTCCTGGTTTAGTCTACCTTTAGTCCTGGGTTTGTTCTGATTTAGTCCTGGTTTAGTCCTGATTCAGCTCTGGTTCAGACCTGGTTTAGTCCTAGTTTCGTCCTAGTTTATTCCTGGTTTAGTCCTGGTTTAGTCTACGTTTAGTCCTGGGTTTGTTCTGATTTAGTCCTGGTTTAGGCAGACTGAAGCAAAGCAGTGTTGGTGGTGGGACATTTCCTTGTCGTCCTGCTGCGACTTGGACAGAGCTGAATAGTTTTGTATAAAAAGAAAAAGTACCGTCTGAGTGGTAGGAGCCTCCGCTGTGCTGGCTAATGGGCTGATCACTGAAGAGGTTTTCACAGTGCAGGCTACGACAGAGCTTCTTCAGGAAACGCAGCACATAGTCGATGCTGTTCACCACGGGGAGGCTGAGGAGGTGCTGCTTCCCATCAAACATGGCTGCGAGAGCGAAACCACGGGACAAATTAGTCACGTTAACCCCGCAGCTAAGGTCTTTACAACCCCGAGCCAATGCATGCTTTTACTCTGTAGAGTCCTAGTGGCGGTAAAGAAACACCTTGCTGCGGTCGTTGTACAACACCTGATATCTTTTCTCCCCCGTAGCCCTGCGTGAGGAGCGTGAAGACGTTTTTTTGCTGGAACGCGCTGTCAATGCAGCCCTGGACGGCCTGCTGGAGCACCACGGAGGGGCGGTCCGGTCCAAAGTGGTCTGGGAGCTGCTGGATCTTCTTGCGGTCCAAGTTGGGGCCGGTGTTGGCCTGTTTGTTGATGTAGATGCAGACTGAAGGAGAGAGAGGACACAGACATTTTTGAGATTTACAAATAAGTGCATAAAATGGTTAATAATGACTTGTTTTCTGAGTCTATTTAGGTGCCGTTTGTTAAAGGGGATATATTATGCTTTTATTTTTTTTAAACTAATCTTGGTCTAGAGCAGCCATTCCCAAAGTCAAGACTGTTGTGGCCCTCTTAAATTTCCGAAAATCCCATGCGGAGCCCCAGCAATAAAACTTCAAACTATTCTAAAGACTATTTCTTGTTTTTTTCTCTATGTTTCTTTTGGCTAAAAAATGTTTTGAAGTAATATTTTTAAACAAGTATATACCTGTACTTCATTTCAAACTCAATTTCTTTTTATGTACTTAATATAGACGACCTCTGGGGGGGCCCCTGCATTACCTTGGAGGGACCCCAGTGGGCCCCAGACCCCACTTTGAGAGCCATTGTTCTAGAGGAACAGCAGCACGTTTTACAACCTTTAAAAACGATGAGTGACTAAAAGAAAGTGTTACCAATAATTACTTTACTACTGCTCTACTAGTGCCATAAAGAAACAGGTGGAGAGACCAGCAGAGTGCAGCTCTGTTAAGGTTTTTGTGACAAAATCAGAGAAAACAAGCACTTCACTTCCTTAAACTTAAGGTGTGAGGAATCAGTGGAAACAGAGCAGACTGGATGTAGAGGGCTTGTTAATTGGTCAGTGCTTCCTGGAGTGGGCGGGGCTTTGTGGGAGAGGCGGAGTTTCGTGGACCTGACCGTTCTGAGGCCTCGGAAACTTTGCCTTTACCAGCGGATGAGTCTGGTCACCATTCAATCAATTCAATTTCTAGAGCGGAGCAAACCTAAGTAAACTGACAGCGGAGTAAGCCAATCAGAAAATGGCAGACGTGACATTAACAAAGCAACAAGAAAGTGAGCAACGTAAATAAAGGCTTCTAGTGCTGTAAGCTGCTGTGGTTTTAATGACTCAATATGTTTTTGGTCATTTAAAATGGCTCCTCGTTGCGCCATCTTGTTTGTTGTTGAGGAGACGAGTGACGCTGCTCGCGAAGAACACGACTTAAATAAACAAATCAAAATGCACGGTACGGTTGGGATTTGCCTTAAAGCCTTAAACTAGATGATATCTTACTGAATGTGTAGTTAGTATGAACGGACACTTTCAAATACATCAAACCTACTGTATGTCTCCAATTTCAAGTCTAAGTCTACACGTAGTAAAGGCGTCAGATAATCTATTTACAGTATACCAGCAAATGATGTATGACATATTCAAGTTTTTATGAGCAGATTACTTGCAAACCCCTTAAACTATTTACAACAAGACAGTAGTAATTTGGTAATGGGCCACTCAGAATGTCAACCAATTAATCTACAAGCCTTTACATAGGTATCAGATAATGCTAATGTAATGCAGTTGGTTAAACACAAGTTCTGCAATAATTTCTTGCTAGGGGAGATCATAGTTAATCGATTAATCTGCATTATGGCCATAATTGATTAAAAGAAATACTAACAATTAATGGTTATGCTGTGCAGCAGAGTAAAGGCACAGTACCATTGGAGAGTTAGGGCAAATTAAACATAAAATTAGGCAACTGTTTCCTAAAATATACAAGCCTATACCTAGTCTTTAGTTTAAATCTTTATTCAATTCAAAGTTTCATGACTTTGAATTGAATAACCAAGTGTTTTGATTTAGGGAAAAATTAGACTCCACAAATTATTAAAAGTACATTGTGTAAAATGCAATATTACATGAATAGTAAAATATGTTTTATAAAGTGTAAAATAACCTCAACATACACACGCACTGTATCCTTGAAAAAAGACTTTAAAGCACCAAAAAACCAGAGGAGGGACCCATTACTTACTGCTGAGCATTCATTGTTGCAATAACATAACATGGACATACAGTATATAAATACTACATATAACTAGGGAATTGCTTTCAGGCCTCAACAGCATATCCCATTATATCATCACAGCTCAGTGTGAGGCTACAAGGCTGGAAACTACACATTTCAACTTTAAATCAAGTGTAGGGGGATCATTTTTTTCTATGTTAGGCACAGGGCCAAGCAGACAGCTCCTATATATATTTACTATCAAATGAGCAGGAGGCTGTGTAAATTTATAAGCTTCACTATTACAACAAATGTTTAAACATAAGTCATCTGGACTTTTTTTTTTTTTTTAAGTTGAAGACGTTTCATCTTCAACCAAGAGGCTTTGTCAATTCTGAAATTGTACTGGTGAGAGAGCTGGGTTTTCTGCTCCTAGGAAGCTTAGTCAGCTCCTTCTGATGTTAATAAATGAATGAGTAAAACTAGTTTGTTTTTTAGTTTTGGTTTTAAAAGACTGCTGTAAACAAATGGAAGGCTGTATCTGAGACAACCATTTTTGTTCATAGAAGGTTTTTTTTTTTGACAAAGATTGCTTCTTTGACTCCTTGCTCTTTTCTCTCTGGCTAAGATTCAGACCTCACTGTCCTCAAAGGAGTGGTCTGTGTCCTTCAGTTGGAGGTGTACTGCAGACTCAGGTCCACTGGAGTTGGCCGTGTGGTGTTGGTAAAACCTGTTATGCAGAGCTTAGCATAAAGCTCAGCTCTCTTCCCAGATTAATTTCAGAATTAAGAAAGCCTCTTGGATAAAGGTGAAATGTCTTCAACTTTGAAAAACCAAGTCCAGATGACCTCCTTTTAACCCTCTGTTGTGAGTCAAGACAAGCGTCACTGTGCATTTTTCCATGCCTTACCTGTGAGCACCTGTGGTGTGGCTGAGTGGGGGATCGTCGCTGCGTCCTGTGGGATCGAGCTCATGTCTGGCTCTGGGGTGCTGCTCGGAGGAGAGATGGCCAACGGCGTCATCACCATCCTGGGTTTAAGCTGAGAAAACAGACAGAAAATCCTGTTCATTTGGGGAGACTTTACTTATTTACATACAGCAAATCTCATAAGCAGCGCAGCCGGATGCTAAATCTAGTTTTTGAGATACACGTTTTTTTTTTTTTATGTGCATGTCTTTATTTACAGCAAGTTCTCTTTTCCGAGCTGCTTAAGACATAACCATATTTCAATAATACTGTATGTGCTAGAGCAGCAGATGTTAACTCTCTTTGCGTTACACTGGGGTCCCACAAAACGTTGAAGGGCATGGAGTCTGCAAGTCTGTGTACACATGCATTTTTAAACATGCAGCGTCCATATACTCTCCTCTTCTCCTTTTCCTCCTCCTTTCTCTCTCCCTAAACATCTGTCTTGGTAAAAAAAAGAAGAAAAAACTGACCTTGAATCCTGGCTTTCTCCCCCTCTTCTTGGGCACTTTGAGCGGCGGGAGTGACTCGGGGTAACGGTTGGTGGTGAAATCCATCTTGGCAACATTGCGGAGGAGCGGGGGTCTGCCTCTCTTCCTGCCCGGTATCTTCCCCGACGATTGGCCGGGGATAAACGAGGATGGGGCTACTGCGGATTGCATCTCACTGTTGTTACCGTCCGATTTCTGTGCTGTCGTGGCAGGCACACTCATTTGGAGCTGTGGGTTACACAAAAAAAAAAAAAAAAAAAAGACACATATGAACCATAAACACATATAGCTACCAGCTGAATGTATAAGGAAACAATGGCTTGGGAACATCCTGACACTAAAATAGACTGCAGTACAATCAGCTGTGCAATGCGGTGTAGAGGACAACATACAGCAAAGCAATATAATCTAACAAAACTAAGACAGGCATGCTTTAGGAATGAAGATGATAGGAGAGAAAACAAAACAGCACCTCTACAGTAAACTATGGCTGGATTATTATTACCTGGATAGTCTTCTATAGCGAACGCCCTTTTGTTTTCAATCCCCAACAGCTTAAAGGTGACTTAAAGGTACCACAGTCCCTCCACAAAGCAGTCTTCTCCTTGCTCTGGCTGTATATTACCCTTTAGGATAACAGTGCTGCTTCTGCCTCTTCTAATGGTGCTGCTGCCGCTCGCCACACGGGCTGCAGACATCTCATTAGACTAATGCATTCAGCAGTGTGTGGCAGGCAAGAGGGAGGAGGGAAATTGACTTCACCATGGCTACACAGCTATGAATTACCATTACGATGACAGCTTTTCTACACTATTCTTTAAAGAAAATAAAAAACAATGCCACACAGAAAAAAAAAACAAGCAAAATGTGTCACGCGTGCTAAGCTAACCCGGCGCAAAAACAAACAATTCATGCTAACATCACACGACATACATAGCATCGTTATTATTAAGCAGATGTAAGCATGTAAACAAATGTTAGCCGCTCGGAATGCACTCACCATCAGATTTAAAAAGGAAAGGAGTACGCGCTATAGTTCCCTTTTATTATTTGGCAGCCTCCAGATGTAAAGATGTCAAAGCGAGCGAGCTGCTGCTGTATCCCCCGTATGTAAAAAAAAAAAAGAAAAAAGAAAAGTGTGTACTGTCCTGGTGTTTGTGTAGTAAGCTAACACCGGGGAGACAGACAATAACATTACAGCACTACTCACCATCCAAAATAAACACGAACAGGAGCGGTATCCCTGCGCCCCCGTCCCGTTCCGTAGCAGTCTTTCCTCTTATTTGGCAGCCTCCAGAAGATGTAAAAGATGTCAAGGCAATCCGCTGAATCCCCGTATGAATGATGAATGTGTGTGGCGCGCTAACGCGGGCAGACAGCGGTGTGTGCGCGGTGTGTAGTGGTGCGCTAACGCAGGCAGACAGCGGTGTGTGTGCGGTGTGCGCGCGGCGGTTACACAGAGACAGAAGAAGAAGAAGAAGAAGAGGGCTCCTCCGCTGTTGTCATGGCAACAAGCCTGCGAGCTCCTAACGGCTGCAGCTGGAGCCGGGGCCCGTGTTTTGACTGCGCCGGGGATAAAATTAGAAACGAGGCCGGACTTCACGCAGTCATAACCGGGCAGGATGACAGACAAACACCGCGGGGGTTGTTTCTATAAAAAAAAAAAAAAAAAATTGACAAAAATAACAGTAATTAAAAAAAAGTATATACATATTATTATCAACATATTTTAAATTTTAATTTAATTTATTTATGTATTTATTCATTATTTATTGTGAAAATAAGACAAAAATATAAAATCACGTAAAAAAAGAAATAAATCACATTATATATTATAACAAATATGATATAATAATAAAAATAAATAAATAAATTAAAGAAATAAAAAATTAAGTGTCAAGTCGGTGATCTGTTATAATACCATATTATCATCAACATCCTCTAAAAGCTTTTTTGTGTAAAAATAATTTTGGTCTGTAGTCAGGATAAAAATACTAAATCTCGTAAAAAATAATGACATCATATAGTATAATAAATATGATTGAGCTACTGCCACCGATATAATAAAAAATATTGTAAATAAAATAAAATGTTTGAGTTTTGGGTCATGACCGAAAGGACAAGATCCCAGATACAAGCGGCCGAAATGAGTTTCCTCCGCAGGGTGGCTGGGCGCTCCCTTAGAGATAAGGTGAGGAGCTCTGTCACCCAGGAGGAGCTCGGAGTAGAGCCGCTGCTCCTCCACATCGAGAGGAGTCAGTTGAGGCTCGGGCATCTGTTCCTGATGCCTCCTGGTACGCCTCCCTGGGGAGGTGTTCCGGGCATGTCCCACCTGGGAGGAGGCCCCGGGGAAGACCTAGGACACGCTGGAGGGACTATGTCTCTCGGCCTGGGAACGCCTTGGGGTCCCCCCGGTAGAGCTGGAGGAAGTGTCTGTGGAGAGGGAAGTCTGGGCATCTTTGCTTAGACTGCTGCCTCCGCGACCCGGTCCCGGATAAGCGGAAGAAGATGGATGGATGGATGGAAAATGTTTGGTGAAAAAATTGTAATCTGTTATTAAATACATATTTTAAAAAAATCTTGTTTGCAAAAGATACTGAAAAAATAAAAGAACAAAAAATGTATTCTATGGCTGCAGTGAAATTACAGCGAGAAAAATGATCAAAAAGCTGTACAAAACAAAGCAAGGTTATGTAAAAAATACCAGAATAATATTAATGTCCTGCCAGCTGAGGTCATTACATTAAACAAATAAAAACATTTAAATATGTTCAGATTTTTGTCAGTATAGTCTTATATTTGATTAAACAGAGGTATTAGAGCCGAAAGTCCTAAAGGAAATGTCTCCCCCTAGAGGCTAAAAGCCGCTAAAGCGCAGTCTGTCTTTGTCCTGTTGTGACGTTGTCAATAAAGTTACGCTGACGACATTTGAAACCAAGATGGCGGCGTGCTTACCGCTGGGTTTGAAGATGTCACCCTCAGCTTTGCCGAGTTTAAGGCTCCTCTCAGAGAAATATTCTTCCAAAAAGCTGCTGAAGTCTCTGACAGAGCAGTGCAGACGAGGTGAGGGAGTTTTTATTTTCTATCGCTCTGTTTAAGGCGTTTGTTTCAGACTAAAGCTAACTGTATTGCATGTATGTGTGGGAAAGTCGACCTCTCCCTCTTTTAAAACCTCACATTTTTCACCAGTTTGTCCTCTGTAAGCCAAACTGTACTTTTATGGTAAAAACGAATGCAGTTTTTAAGATTGCAGTGTTGTTTTGTCTGGTTTTACCCGGCTCAGACAGCTGCGGGCCAGCTGTCAGTCACTAACCTTTGGTCTTGGACACTTTCTCAACCTTCCACATATTTTACTTTTTTTTTTTTTTTTTTTTTTTTTTTTTTGCGTCTAAAGGGGTAAAAAGCTACAAATTACACCCTTTGCGTATTAAGAGTACTGTTTATTTTAATTTCAACCATTTTACACAAAACACGCTGTTACTTCTTTATAGATGAAAGTTTTCTTGGCCCACTGTGTTAAGGGGGTGGCTGTATATTTTGTAAAGCTGTTTTTGATGCAGTGTCCAGTTTCATACCTTAAACATTATTTATTACAAGTCATTACTGGCTAGTGACACACTCCCACTACAGTCACTTTGGCCATTTGAGTTTTATTCATACCTCAGTGTTTCTCTTTATTTCAGAAGATTACTGTGGCCCAACTTAATCAAATTTTTGTCCTCCATCGTCTAAAATGAATATAAAGCTAATAAGTTGGAACAGAACAATGTGGTATTTACAGGAACATTTTCAACACTAATATTATAATAAAACTAAATTAACAAAAACTGCTAAATAGTAATAAAAATGTTAATAAAAAGTAGCAAAATATTTTAATAAAGTTATAGAAATTATAAATAAAAAGTGTACAATGTCTTGCTGTATCTGCTGGTCTTTAAAAAATACCCCATAGACTCAACATAAACAGGTGTGAAACCCTGTAGCTATAGCTTAACTTTTAGAGGTTAGGTCTGAATTTATGTCACTCTGCATTAGTGTACATCAGCTTGTAGTAATTCATCACAATTAAAGAAAGAAAAATATTAATTTAAACAGAATAAATGTTTAAAAGATGTGACACCAGATGCACAGAGATACAATTTATTCTGCCTTTAGGTAAAGCTGTTTTTCAATATTTCATAAATCCCTGTCCATAAAAAAAAAAACCTAACCCTATGAAAAACAAATTTCTTAAGCTTATAGCATAAAATATACTCAAAAACATAACTAATTGTGGCTAGTAAAAACAAAAAGTATAGCCACAGCGACCAGTGACTAAAAAAGTAAACATCGAGCCCTGCTTAAGACGTCGTGTGACCACCTCAAAAAGTGCAAATAGTGGAAGTGGGAAGTTGTGTGATTTGGTTGGACAAGGATGGACAGACTCAAGAAATAAAAGCTTTGATCAGGGTTTCTGCGGGGTCTAAAAAGTCCTAAAATATAAAGCCTGAATTTAAGGCCTTAAAAAGTCTTACATTTGCAAAGATGCAGACTGTTAGGCCTTAAATACGTTTAAACAGAGCTCAAATATGTCACGTACATTAGATGCAACTACCGAAAATGTCCACATGAATTAGGGCTGCACAATATATCACAAAATTATCGTTATCGCAATATCAGCAAATGCAATATCTATATTGCAAGAATCTAAATATATCGTGATAATGGTGTGGTCTTCCATCTGACAGAGATTTACACTGAAGAATCATTTTCCACCAGAGCCTTAAAAGAACATGTGTTGTGGCTAAATAAAAATGTTTAAAAAGTCCAGTTTTAGTGGTAATTTAATTAATTTAGTCACAGCTTAGCCTTGTTTTATTCCTGGTTTAGTCTGTGTTAAGTTTTGATTTTGTCGCTGTTTTGACTTGTAAATACAGGAACTTACATTTTTGTGAAATGTAGTGAATTTAACTTACTATGTTCGAAAAGTAGGCTCTATTTTCAAATATTGCAATAATATCGTTAGTCGCAATTTTCACCATAGTTATCAAATATCGCATGTTTTCTCCATATCGTGCAGCCCTAACATGAATGCTCAAAGGCAAATAGGTCTTATTTTTTTTGAGCAATGGTCTTAAATAAAGTCCTAAATTAAACTTATTGAAGCCTGCAGAAATCCTGTTTGATAATATAATGTATATATCTAACTTACTGAGTCTAAACCTCATGTAGATAAAGATTCCTACAATTTATGAAACATTTTTCATTCATGGAATAAAAAGGTGGAACTGATCTAATCTAAAATCGAAAATTAAATACCCCCCAGTCTCATTTTTTTCACCACTGCCCAACAGCAGACCGTCCTGAAACACAGGGGCAACACCAACTACATGCACAAATATTTATTCTACATTTTACACAAGGAACACTGATCTGACCTTGTTGTTCTTCACACTTTTTATTAGATCCACTGAGCACCAATGAAAAAGAGGGACATTATCTTAATCAGTGGGACAGGGGGACAAAGGACCCAAAAGTGGGACAGGTGCTCACTCTATGAAGGCGACGATATATTACAGTGTGGCAGGGTTAGAGTACAGAGGTAAATACTCCATAAACATTTATTTGACACAGAAATAGAAAGAAACTACAGAAATGGAAAAAAAAGAGTAGGTCAACATTTTATAGGCTCGTTTTCTGTGCTGTAGATTTCTGGACATGGTTGCCAGCTAACAAGACTAGGATGACCAGATGTCCCTTTTTTTTTTAACCGGGACCGTCTCAGTTTTAGACTCCTTGTCCCATGTCCCATATCTGTAAAAACACTCATATGTCCCATTTGTCCCCATTTTAACCTTAATATAAAAGCATAGGAAACTGAAAACACACTCGTCTAAAAACCTTTGTCACTAAAATGATTTACAATGCCATTATTTTTTATTAATAAATTGCCATTAAAATTCAAAACTTAAGCCCTAGTGTCATGTATTTTAATTTCATATGGATTTCTGAAGCTTTTCTGTTCTAATGCATGAAAAAAAATTGCATGTCCAGGTTTTTGAGTCTAAAATCTGGTCACCCTAAGCTCAGGGTAGCTCCAAGGTCTCAAAGTATTAAAAGATTTTAAATTTGATGTTGCCAAAATCAAGGCCTTAAAAGTATTAAATCGTATGAGTGGGTATTAAATTTAGTTCATCTAGGTCTTAAATTGTAAAATTGGGACATCAAAGTCAACTTTTTCAGTGTTGTCAAAAAATATATTTTAGATTAATGTTTTAAAAGTAATAAAGAAAAATGTATATGTTGTTGTTGGATGTGAATTTGGAAATAAATTCTATCAATAGTGATTTTATAAATATGTGCCTTTTATTCAGTAAGTTTTTGAAAGTGAAGTATCGCTGCATAATCTTACAGACTTATTTGTTGCCAAAAACATCTCCGCAATACAGTAAATGCTGTTACCACTGAAATGTATGATTCTGTTTTGAGATTTTTAATGCACAACTGGAGTTATTAGCCTGTAGTTTATTTATTACCTGTATTAGGCCTTTAAAATAAAACCAATGAGTTTCAGAGAGTAATAGTGATATTTTATTAGTGTAAAATGTATGCAGATTTTTGTTATTTTGCCTGCAATCTTGGCATTAAATTTTAAGTGTCAATAAAAAGTCTTAAAAAGAGAAAAAAAAACTGGAGATACCCTGAAGCATGACTTCAGCATTTTTTACCTTCAATGTTAGGACATAAATACTTAAATCTCCAAAAATACCACAGACACTTTGCATCAGAGCCCAATACAAATGCATTACTATGAGGTTAATTGAGTAAACTGAATTTATTCGAGCTTGTCATTACAATAAATGGTTGACAAGGTACTAGAGAATTAGTAATCTAAATAAATCTGTCTTTTCTTGCAAAAACACACTCCCTAAACATTGTTTCCAGCCTTACTTTGTTGCTATGCTGTATATGTTGCCTAATTTTTCATTTCAAAGCCTTATTCTTTGACATTTATGTGTTAACCATAGCCCTTAGGCATATTTCTTTTTTTAAACTTGTTTTTGTTCTTTTTCCCTGCTCTGTACTTTACTGTTTTTTGATTACATGTTTTGGTTCTGAAAAACACATTACTCTTTGTTAATCTGTTCCTAAAGGCTACGCGGTGAAAGCGGAGCCGGCGTTGGAGGAGGGCCCCAGGTTTAGCGGCCCCCTGGATCACTACAACGGCCTGATCAGAGACGGGACGCTGCGGGAGGACGAGCACCAGAGGGCCGTGCTGCAAACGCTGGACCAGCTTCACAAGAAACTCCGAGGCTACAGCAACGCGCCCACGTCTCTGTTCTCCAAGGTACAGGAGGAAAGATTTATGTGTGGAAAAAGGAAATCTCTACTTCATGTGTTTGATGTTATGTTTAAGGCTGATAGATTTGGGTTGATTTATTCTCTTTTGGGATCACAAAGGACTAACATGTCACATTTATTACTTTTAAAAGAGTTGGATAAGCGTTTTAACATCGATAATTAGACTTGATCGTCCTTAAATCTGCCTAAAAAAAGGACATTTCAGAGGACAGCGCCTGTGACAGAGGTGTAATGTGATTAAACACGACGTTATCAGCAGTAGATAAACAGTGTGGAGGGGGCTGACTTGTGTGAGTTTTTTTTTTTTGGATGATTATGTCTCTCGTGTCTCACTGAGTGCGTTATATGCACTCAAAGGAAACGGGTAAGGGTGCTCCGATCGATCGGCCGCCGATCATGATCGGCCGATCATGGCTAAAAATAGAGTGATCGGTGATCGGTAAAATGGGCCGATCAGAAGGGCCGATCACATTACAATAAACACGCGAGGCTCTCACATTTACTGTCCTGCAACTCCGGTTTGATTAAACAGCAGTAGCGTTATTTTAGCAGTGTTTTTAAGTTAAGCCCTGGTTATAACTAACACAAACCTGCCCTGGAGGCGCTGCTTTGTGTCCCCGCTGTGTCCCCGCCTGCTTTAGGAGCGCACGGGACAGAACCGAGGCGCAGCAGTGCGTGTATTTGCAAACACCAACGTAAATAGAGCTACAGCTAAGCCGCTAACAGTTACGTTAAAAGCATTAAGAAAGTTCAGAGTCTGCCTGTGTCTTGTTGCGCGGAGAAAACTGTGCGTTTTGTGGCTTAAACTGCACCAAATGGCTGCTAATGGAAAGAGAAAGTAAAAAGGCAGCCCATGTGTCCGTGTGTCTGAGAGGAGCACCTTTCATTGTTGTCTTCTCTGCTCTCTTTGCACGTTTTCTTCATTCAGACGTTGTCAAAACTGGCAGCAGGAGCTGTCTGCTCTTTAGTCCACTGTGTTTCAACCTGGTTTGGCTGCGCGTTACGCGGACACAGACGCTGCACCCGCAGACTCGCCTTAAAGGAACCAATTAAGAAGAACAGCTGATTTTTACATCAGCGGAGCATTCAAACAAAGCCACAGACACTGGGCACACATTAAAGACCAATAATGCAACAAAACCTCTTCTAAAACAAAAATAAGTAGAATTTTGTTGTTCTTTTATATTTACAAAGGCTACAGTATTTTTCAAATGGAACTAATAATAGCCTGCATACAATACATTACTACATTGAAGACCACGTGATCGGTATCGGCCATGATCGGTATCGGCAGATCACAGCAGAGGCTGATCGGTGATCGGCCTCAAAAACCCTGATCGGAGCACCCTTAGAAACGGGATACTCCTATATCCCTGTACTGACAAATGAGAGTATGTCTGGGATTTATAGGGGAGTTTTTGACACACGGCAGTGAGCGACGCACTGAGGCAAAGCTCACACGTGGCATGCTCGGGACTGGACTGCGTGTAGACGCACTCATTAACACACAGCAGGTGTCCTTTATGTGTGCTCTTATTATGTGTTTGGGAAAAGTATTATTTTATTATTCTTTCCCCTCCTGTAAATGTTCAGTTGTGAATTTAGGTCCAATTTTGTGAAGTGCAAAAGTTGAACATGAACTTGGACAGAGTGAGAGTTTGTGAATAGTTTCAAACACAGGATGGTAGATTCATTTCCCTGGTTACATTTCTTGCACATTGAGCTATGGAACGGTAATTGTGCAGCCTTAAATAACACAGGTCTACAGCAAAATGCTTCCAGAACAAAAGTAGTGAAATTTTTCTTGGATTAGGTCACTAATAAAGAAAAAGTAAGTGAGAAGTGCAGATTGGCTATAGTTTCCAAGAAACAGTATTGGGTCAAAATAGGAAATTTATGCAAAATAAGACAAAAACGGTAGTTTATCAGAAGGTACAGTGTCTACAAGCAACCAGTTCTATCTGAAAGCTGCACATTCACATACATTCATTTTAATATGGATAGAGTTTTGACATAAAATGTTTTGTTTTTATTTGCAGAAATCTCTCTCTTGGAAGTGGACAAAATGCATGCATGTAGAGAAATTAAATATTTTCAAAATACACTCAAGGAAAAAAGAAACGCACCACTGCTTTTTTACCACATTTTTGTTTGGTTACTTATTTTTGATGGAAATATTCCATGTGCACATCAACCATATACCCGTCCCTGATATTCAAACCCAGTTAATCAATGCTTATGACAGTTTCAATAACAATAACATGACCAAACAATAATAATGCAGCAGTTGTGACATGTGGTCGACCAGATCTGGGACGGTCATTGGAGGATCCAGTGGTGTGGAAACGCTCAGCGAGGTGTACAACAGTAGAGTGATGGACTCCAAACTCCTGGCTACAGCCGTGTGCTCCTTCAGCTTGAAGCAGGCCAATGGCTGCCAATCTCTCTCTGGTTGCAGGAGTCGTGGCATTGGGAACAAATGTGCTTTTTTTCCATTTTGGTGTCTTTTTATAGGGAATGGTTGTGCACAATTGAGGACAGGTCCAATTCATCTCTGAGTTTTCCTCATGACCCAGACATAGGTGATTAATACAAAAATACAGTTGTTATTGCTCATCAAAATCAATCAACTGGAACCAGGAAAACAGTCATTTCATTTTGACTCAGAATAGTACTAAACTCATTGTAGTCTGTCATTTTTCACTGGCTGTAATATTTTTTGACAAATTGAGAAAATGAAAGTGGTGCGTTTCTTTTTTCCTTGAGTGTATAAATATTATTTTTAAGCAAAAATGCCTAAATCTATTGTATAAACAGATGTGATTTTGATGTGAAACAATATCATTAAATATCTTGAATACATTAGTAACCAGCACAGTTATCAATTGATTTTCAGTTCATCAAAATAAATGAGATTTAGCCACTTTTATCTTGGAAGCAGATCGAGTCCAAAAATTTGTAGACCAGTGTTATTGATCTGGCTAACACATTGATTTTTAGTATAATTTACCTGATCATTAGGTGTTACAGAAATAGTTGTATACTTGACCAGATTGATATCACTCTGAAAAGTAGTTTAACCCCAATGCTCTGTTTTAAAATAGTTACGTTCGCTTTTATGAAAAATACACCATAACTCCATATAAAATAAAACCAAATTTGACTTTGACTGTTATCAGTGCGACCGGCCCAACTATCTCAGTAATCAGTGAGAAGATTCACTTTGATGCTTTATTTGTTTTTGTGTAATGTTAGATTGAATAAAAAAGATATGTTTGGACTGTTTGTAGAAACCTCAGGCTTCCATTCAAAACACATTTTTTCACTTCTCTTAAAAAACAAATTCCTGTTTTCCTGCCTCAAACTGCATACGATTTCACAAAATTACCATACTTTAATCTCCTCTAAATGTTTTAAGTTTTTAAAATACACTACAACTCAGTAATATAAAAATTGATTTGTCCATTCTTTGTATTCAGCATGACTGGTCAATCTTAATAATCTCTGAGAAGATTGACATTGGTGCATTATTTGTTTTGGTTTTATGTCAGGTTTAATAAAAAAGTTAAGTTTCTACTGTTAGTGGAAATTTGTGTGCCATAGGCTTCCATTCTCAACACTTTTTGAGCCCCTTTTAATTCTTTTATTTTATGTTTTCCTGCAGCAAACTCCATAAACTGCTGTGAAATTAAAGAGAATTGCAAAATTTGACAAAAATGCCATATTTTTATAACCTCTAACCTTTCTTCTTTCTTACTTTTGAGGCGGCAGTAGCTCAGTCGGTAGAGACGCTTGGGCAAGACAGTTTTGATTGTGTGTTTTAGGTGTTTGGAGGCGGACAATGGTAGCCACGCTTTTACCTCCGAGTGTGACTGAGGAATAATGCATCAAATTGTAAAGCGACTTTGAGTGTCTAGAAAAGAGCTATTATTATTACCGTATTTTCCGCACTATAAGGCGCACCTAAAAGCCTTTAATTTTCTCAAAAACCGACAGTGCGCCTTATAATCCGATGCGCCTTATATATGGATCAGTGTTGGTTAATTATAGCTACCGTATTCAAGGGGCGTCGCCGAAGTGACAGCGGTCAAAACGGTAAAGGGGAATTCCAGTCCCAGCTGTTCATGTGTGCCATAGGCGTGTTTATGGATCCTGCCGCAAAAGAACAAGGAGGCGCGGCCTTTGCTCCATCTCAGTAGAAGAGTTGCGACATTGAGGGGACAGAAAACTGAGCGCTCGAACGCTGTTCATGTAGCTTTGAACTGTGACAAATGGAGTTGGAAATACATTGTTTTCAACGAGGGCGGCGCAAATAAGAGCTACCTGTACGTACGCTACCGTATTGTGAATGCACTAACTTGTTTTGGGAGTGAACAGAGTTGTAAGAACGCTGGTTTGTATTCTGTTAATAAAGTTTGACTGACTGACTTATCTGACTGTTTTATTGACATTCCCTTTAGCGCAGCGCCATCTAGTGGATGTGCCTTATAATGCGGTGCGCCCTATATATGAAAACAGTTTTAAAATAGGCCATTCATTGAAGGTGCGCCTTATAATCCGATGCGCCTTATAGTGCGGAAAACTACGGTATTATAAATCCAAGTTTTCATCATTGGGCCATCCTTCAGTATCTCTGGGCGACCGCAGCCTGGGGACCCTTCTCCAGATCTGAGCCAGGATCCCGGTCAGGAGATGTTTTAGGATGACGGGGAAACCGGAGCACCCAGAGAAAACCCACCCAGACGCAGGGAGAACATGCAAACTCCACTCTGTCACTGTGTCGCTTTAATCTGTCCACCTGACTAAGAGAAGCTGTTTTGTCTTTCAGTTCTTCACTAAACCAAAGCCTCCCAAAGGTTACTACATCTACGGCGATGTGGGTAAGAGACACAAGCCACAGATAAAGATTTTCTGTTGCGTGTCATTTCTTTTTGACCAGCTCTGTGTTGTTTTTTCAGGCACAGGGAAAACCATGGTCATGGACATGTTTTATTCTTACGTCGAGACTGAGAAGAAGAAGAGGGTCCACTTTCACGGCTTCATGTTGGACGTGCACAAAAGTACATCAGTCTCAAATACTCATTTATTGGTAACATATTCCCTACAGCAGTAATTGTCAGCACGCTCAGTTTTTGGAGAAGCAGACAGGAGCACTGACACTGGCTTTGTGTTGTGTGTGTGTCTGTATAAGGAGCCAGAGAGAACTGTAATGAGACACAGGGCAGCCCCAAGGTCAGAAAAGTATTAAATCGTATGGGCAGGTAATAAATTTAGTTCATCTAGGTCTTTAATTGTCAAAATGGGACATCTAAGTCAAGCAAATTCTATCAAAAGTGATTTTATAAATATCTTAGAGTCGTCCACTTTAATGAGCCTTTATTTAGTAATTTTTTGTTTGTTTACTTGGCTGCGTAATGTTACTGGGTCTGGCATATTTGTTGCAAAAAATATCCCCACAATACAGTAAACGCTGTTACCACTGAAATTTTGAGATTTTTAATACAAATCTTATTTCACGTGTGTTAGACTTTTAAAATAAAACCAATGAGTTTCAGAGATTAATACTGATATTGTGTTAACGTAAAACGGCAAATCCCAAAGTCAAAAGTGTCCTGGCCCCCTTAAATTTCCAAAAATCCCACGTGGACCCCCAACTATAGAATTTCCCTCTATTCAAAAGACTGTCATGTTTTTCTCCATATATTTCTATAAAAACATTACAAAAAGACTGACTGTTGGCTAAAAAGTGTTTTAATTATTTTTTAAACTAGTATATAACTGTACTTCATTTCAAACTCAATTTATTTTTATGTACTTAATATAGACAGCCTCTGGGGGTCCCTTGTAGTACCTTCGCAGACCCCCAGGGGGCCCTGGACCCCACTTTTGGGAACCACTGGTGTAAAATTTATAAAGATTATTGTTTGTTTGCCGGCAATCTTGGCATTATAAAGTCTTAAATGGTCTTAAATTTCATGAGAAAAAGCCTGGAGCTACTGTGACAAACTGCTCTTGGTGCAGTGTGTTACATTAAAATAGCCTATGACATTTCAGATGTTGAGTCATATTTTAATTAGATTTAATTGAGTCTTTAGTGTGTGCTGTGTGGCTTGCTCCTGTCTACTTTTCCAGGACAGGAGTGCGCTGGCCTCTGTCTCATGACGGGACTGAATCAGCTCCAGAAGTATCCAATAAAACCATGTTAACAAAATACTGAACTATTCCTAATAATTTCTTTTGCAGGGATCCATCGGTTGAAACAGAGCTTGCCAAAGAGGAAAGTGGGGAAAATGGCCAAATCGTACGACCCCATCGCTCCTGTGGCCGAGGAGATCAGCGAAGAGGCCTGTCTGCTCTGCTTCGATGAGTTTCAGGTATTCAGCTGTTCTTCGTGTATTATCCCATTCCTAATTCCCATTTGTTTTGGGTTGTACTGGGTCTGTAGTAACCTAGTCCTGTTATTATTACCTGCCTCATGTACTGTGTGTATCTCAGGTGACGGATATTGCAGACGCCATGATCCTGAAGCAGCTTTTTGAGAATCTCTTTCTTCATGGTGTCGTTGTTGTGGCCACTTCTAATCGTCCTCCAGAAGGTCAGTGTCAACAGATTTTCTGCTAACAATTATATCATGTTCATGTGTATTTCTGGCCTAGATTCATTTGGCATAGACTAAAAGAAGACTAATATAGATTCTAGTTAAGTTTTAGGTCCTGATTTGCTTTAATTTAGAGCCAGTTTTCATTCTGGTGTAGTCTTAGTTTAGTCTTGTGCTGCTTATGTCAAGGTTTAGGCTCATTTTAGCCCATAAAAGATGGTACTTAGTGTAAAAATTTGAGAAATACTGACTCACTTTATTAAGCATTCAAACACTAAAACCACTATCTTGTGTTGATTTCAGATTTGTATAAAAATGGTCTACAGAGAGTCAACTTTGTGCCTTTTATTGGTGTTTTACAGGTATGTAAGCAATGAATAAATGCTGTTCTTGGCTAGTTGAAACACTAACACCAATGTTTGTCTTGCAGAAATATTGCCAAACTCTTCGGTTAGACTCTGGCATAGACTACCGTAAAAGAAACAGACCTTCAGCTGGAAAGCTCTATTTCCTGTAAGCAAATGGCTATTCTCCCAAAATAACCCACTTTAAATTAACTCAGATTATTTTACTTTGTGTTCCTTATTCTCTTTTCCAGCACCAGTGAACCTGACGCAGAAGCAACACTAGACAAGATGTTTGATGAGCTGGCCTTCAAACAGAATGACAGTAAGATCTGCCTTTACATTCATTATATATTATTGAAGGTATTTGACGTTTTATTCAAATGTTCCTGTTTATCTCTGGCAGTAACTCGACCACGAATCCTCAACGTCCACAACAGAAAAGTGCGTCTGAACAAAGCCTGTGGGACCATCGCTGACTGTACGTTTGAGGAGCTGTGTGACAGAGTGAGTGTTCACCAGTCACACTTCTGTCTCATTCACTGCCTGACCAAAAAAAAGTCACCACCTGGATTTAACTAAACAAATAAATAGGTAAGAGCCTCCCTGCAGCAACGTCATGTGCCCAAAGAATGAGGTGAGGTGACTTCCTGCATATACTGAATGACCAGGTTATTATTATGAAAAATGGATGCAACACTGGATGGAAATAAATCTTTTGACATTGCAGAAGCTTACTGAACAATGCTAAAGGCGGTCCAACGAAATATTAGAGCGTGGTCAGGCAGTGTATTTGTAACAAACTTTTTGACCAACAGGCTCAGTGTTCAATCTGTCGTCACCTCTTCCTTGCAGCATTCAAAAACTATATTTCAAATGTGTTTTTCTATGCTGAAAAATACACTTTTGTACATTTTGTAAAAAGGGAAAACATTTCTTGGGGTAGAATTTGGTGCCTGACTTCCTACTGACATCATATACGTCTTTAACATCTTTAACATAGAGCAGTTTTTTGTTTTTTTTTAATGTGTGGATTGCACCAATACTTTTATTTAGGTGTGATCAACATAAGAGCCGGTTTTGTTTCTTAGCGTACTTCAAATCTAATCAGATGTATTTATAAAACACATTTAAAACAGCCAGAGCTGACCACAGTGCAGTACAGACTGAAAAGACTAAAAACAGTAATCATAATAACAATAAAACACAACAGTATAAAGCACAGTAAAATGACAAAACAATTAAAAGACAGAAGTGTATAAAAGTAGGTTAAAAGCCAAGTTCTTTTTGTCTAACAAGTGCATACACACCAAAGATAAAAGGTACGTCTTTAATAAAGATTTAAAGTCCTGTAGTGACTGTGCTGTTCTGGAACAGACTCTGTGTCCTCAGGTCCTGAGCCTGGTCCTGGGCACAGCCAGGAGGAACTGGTCTGCACAGCCTCAGAGGTCAGACTCTAATAAATAAAGAGGTGCCATGCCATTGAGACTTTTAAAAACAATCATTAAAATTGACTTAATTTGCTTATATTCTGTGGCTTTTATTTAACTTTTATAGAAGTGCTTCTACTGTGAAACAAAGTGTTAGACATTCACATGAAATGTATTTAAACAGTATGAGAGCGTTTTATGTTTAATCATTTTAAAAATAAAAATACATTTCTTACAGGTAAAGTTATCATAAGAGTGGCCTGGAGTTGATAGAAAAGGTATTGCTTCTTAGCTCTTTATGTTCGCTAAAGCTGAGCTTTGAGCTTTTAGTCACTAAGGCAGTGTTTAGCCTGTCTCGTTAGCGATGGTCAGTCTGTGAACTGCACTGCTGATAATCCTTCTTTCCGAGTTGAGAGCCCATGAACACAACCAAATCTGAAAAATGACTTCCTCAACTCGCAAACTTGGACCATTCCCCAAAGGCCTGAACATAGCTTATTGTACAACATAAATGGGCTGATGCTCCAGCCTCTTTGTACAGAGTATCATCCAACTTAAAAATCATCAAAATTCACCTTGTTGTATTCTCTTCTTCTTGTGTCTTGTATTTGAATGGTGCCAGCCTTTAGGAGCCAGTGATTACCTGGAGATCTCGAGGCTGTTCGACACCGTCTTCATCCGACACATTCCTCTGCTCACGTTAAACAAGAAAACTCAGGCCAGGCGCCTCATCACGCTGGTGGACGCTCTCTACGACCATAAGGTACAGCTCCAAATGTACATTAGCTTAAACACATTTCTTTCTTATGCTTTTTGGCTCTTTCTGTTATTAATACAATGGTTGTTCGGTCTCTTGGTCCAGGTCCGAGTGGTGATGCTGGCCTGACTATCCACTGGAGGAGATATTTGTCCACGACGGGGACCACAGCCACGACGAGAGCCACATTCTGATGGACGATTTGGGGCTGAAGAGGGTGAGTTGTCCCAGTAAAACCAGTTTGTCGTGTCGTCGTGTGTGTGTCTTCAGAAAGTCGAGTGCAAGGGATTTTCTGAGACTAAGGCTGGTGCTGCACAGGAACATAAAACACTTACTGTACTAAAGATGCTCAACCTTTATTATGTGTTCAAACTATTTTTTAAAAGGGATATATTATGCTTTTATTCATATTTTTAAGCCAATCTCAGGCACCTCTAGGAACAGCAGCATGTTTGACAACTTTTAAAAACATTATGCGACTAAAGGAAAACGTTTTTAATAAGAAACCGGTGAAGAGACCAGCAGAGGACTTTCTCCCACGTTATAATGTTGTTCCCTCATCAAAAACATACCTGCAGTTGTGTTTTGGTTCATTCAGGTTCCACAAACAGATAGGTGGGCGTCTTATTATCAGTAGTATTAATAAATAAAAAAAATAAAATTAAGTTGCGCTGTATTTGTAATGTGCCTGTGTGCGTGCGTATGTCTCGAGAGTTGCAGGGTTATGGAATGAAAGAATTTTAAGTAAATGAGCAATTAAAGATGAAATCCAGATTTTTGCTCATTATATTGTGTTAATTTTATGTATTGTTATGATATGAGCTATATGCACAAGTCATAATGGTGATATTTAATATTTACATTAAAATATATATTGTGTGTGTAGATTTCCTATTCTGTGCATTAAAAGAGTCAAGGTTTGGGTGAGCCTTGGGTGTTTTTTTTATTTACTTATTCTTATTATTTATAATAGAATGTGTGTATGTATGTTTATTTAGTTATCACCATCAGGACTACTGCTTCTGCCTGGGATCAATTTGGTTTTGATTATAAAGATACTGTTTTTAAAGGCTGTAAAATGTGCTGCTGTTCACTAAGTCTGGTTTAAAAACATGAATAAAAGTATAATATAGGCCCTTTTAAAGCATTTAATGTTGTACTTTGAATACATGTAACTCATGAAATATGCTTTAAAAATGTCTCTTTTACTCCTGCTTGGATATTTTTCATAAACTGGAACAAGCAGTGATCTAGATATTTAGTAGTTATAGGTTGTTTTCTAATAGTGATTGTGTAGATTCAGATTGCTGCTTGTCTTTTCTGTAGATGAGACACCTCTGAGCAAAAAAAAAAATATTTGTCGTGATTGTTAAATTACCCTCACACATTGTTTAACAGGAAGAAGCCAGCAGCTTGTCCATCTTCAGCGGCGAGGAGGAGATGTTTGCGTTTCAGCGAACGGTGTCTCGACTCACGGAGATGCAGACTGAAGAGTACTGGATCGAGGGAGACCGGAGTTTAAAACAATAATCTGCGTAACATTTGGACGATGCACTGAACTTTACGCTAAATACACACACGCCTTTGTGCTTCCTCCAGAACCAGAACCAGCCGGAAACACTACTCCTCAGACTCAGACGCAACGGGACTCGATGCAAAGCTGTACAGACGATATTTATTAAGATTTTAACAGCTTGACTTTTACTCCGCACTTTATACTGAAGATAACTCTGAACATATCCGTGTCATATTGCTTTTAAAATCGTACAATAACGGTTTATGAAAACATGGGAACCACAGGTGAGTTTACTCCCAAATAAGAGGGTTTTTAAGGACATGTAACTCTGAATAGAAATGTTTAAATTATTTTAAGCCAATTGTATTAACTAAAGTATAATAGCAGACTGGTTTGGAAGTTGTAAGCTGCTGTTTGTATATGATGATAAAGAAAAATGGTGCTTTTGAAATGCTTTGTCGGTGCGTTTTACTTAACAAATAATAATCAGCCAGACAAATTCTGTTCCTACTCTATATAAAGAAGTTAGTCTGGTATCCCCCCTTAAAATTAATTTCTATGGGTGGAACAATCACAGGCGGAGTAACCAATCAGAGAAACGAAGGGCAGGATATAAGCAGTGCACCGCTGACCTGTTTCCAAAACAAACACGGTGGATTCTTGCGGTTTTGCCATAAAACAGCATAAGCAGTATTAGGAGAAAGTCTGTACTTATTTCTGAACGGGGACAGCAGCAGAAGCCAGCTGTACAAAGACTTGTGGAGAAAGTGGGTTTGTTTGAATGTGGTGGTTACGTTGGACGTAAACAGGACTTTACTGTTGTTAAAATGGAAAACAGGACGAAGATAAAAATCCCACAGAGGACTGAACAAAAACGCAGACTTCAGCAGACTTCAGCAGAACCAACAGGTGACGAAGGAAAGCACTAAATGTTAACCAGGTCAGAGAAGTTATTAAATTAGCTTTGGCGCCATCTTGGTTATTTCTGATAGAAGATTAGCTTCTGTATTCGGAAGACGCACTGCAGATAAACATCTGTGATAACTGGAGAGAAATGTTCACTGCGAGTGAGGAACCACACCTGCTTTCGAAAGGAAAGTAGGAGAGGCTGATCTGCCAGGCTAACTCCTAACACTTACAGGATTTCTTTTATCTGTGACTTGTTTGGTGCCTTTTTTACAGAGCATAACTTTCATGTTACGCCTCTGAAGATGGGAGAGAAAAATATATTACAAGCATCTCTCTCGCTTCGTTACTGCTCTCAACACGATTGTTATTGGTCTTATCCAGGATGGGGTTGCTCTGTCTCCTCACATCTCCCCTGGTCGGTACAAAAAGTGGCTGCAGACAGACACCAAGCGACCCTCGACTGAGCAGCGTGCGGTATCTGCCCATGTGCGAGACGTAATAACAATTTACAACAGCAGGCGGCGCTACTCCACGTTATCAGACCACTTTACCATTACTCAGTCATCTTCTGCTGCTTATGCTGCAAGGAGATGAAGCCTGTCCCAGCTGCTTTGGGCCTGAGGCGGGGTGCACCCTGGACAACGGTCAGTAGTCACACAGGCAGACAACCATTCACTCACACATTCATTCACTAGGGGGCAATGTAGATTCATTGGTTTACCTTTGTATGAATGCCTGTGCGTGGAGGTGGGAGGAAGCCGAGGGAATAGCAGGAATAGAAAGCTGCATGATTATGGAGCTGTATTAGGCTCATAATCTTTAACTGGAAAACTAAAATTTTAAACTGAAACACAGAAATATATTGCAAAATTTGATATTTGTTTTAAATAAAAATTGCTGATTAATTATTTTCATGCTCAAAATGATTTTTTACAGTTTCAGATATTATTGTTGGGGTTTCATTTTTTTTTTTTTACTTTCAGGTCCCCTTTTTTTTGTTTAAAATTTTAGTTTTGAGTCTAACATAGCTCCATACATGATGGCCAGTCCGGTAATCAAACTCCTAACCTTGTTATCCTTATATTCAGTAAATTATTTCCAACTGTGAGGGAAATAAAAAGTGGACAGGAACATTGGCAAGAACCAAATACTAATATTTATCTGGAAACTCCTAAATTGTGCATCTAGGCTTTATTATCTTCTTTGGTTTTATAACTGTGTTTCCTTTTAAAAATGTCAAAAATAAGAATTGTAGGGCAGTTTTTTGTCAGATACCAGTCCGAGCGGAAGAAGATGAATAAAGGAAATGCTTACACTGCTCTGACACAGTTCACAAATGTTAATACTTCAGAGTCTACTTTGTATCAGTGAGAACAGTTGATTGCTATGAAAACGCTCATAACAAGGCATCCATACCCTTTAGAAACGTTACTTCTTACAAAAACACAAAGCAGAAGAGTGTGGGAGGTGTGAGAGAAAAGTTATACCTTACACTGCTGCTGATGATAAACACAATTATTGTTAGCACAGGCAAGATGTGCTGTTAAAAACCTGTGTGCATTCTGTCTAAAAACTGAAATTAATTAAACCATTTGTAGAATATACAGTAGATAAATGTATTTTTCCCAACCATTTCCTGTACAAAGTTACATCGCTTGTAGTTAGACCAGAGGCTCCACCTTCAAAGCGGTTTTATTCATCAAAATTACAACAGGATGCTCAAATAAATGCTTTTTTCCCCCTCTCTCACACAAAACAAAACAATAATTGAAAGCACAAAACCAGCGGCATAAGCAAGAGGCAGGCGGTGACGAGTAACGTGCAAATCCAATTTACACCAGCAGACTGTGGAAACGTGTGGGACGGGGCGATGCTCTGTGAGGACTTTAAGGACATGACCTTGAGTTTAAATCAGGATATAAAACCGGAAGATGATGCCATTTAAGGATTGTTAAGGATTTAGTATATTATAATGTATACAGGTAACTCTTTTTTTTTGCTATTCTTCTTAATTTCCTTTGGGCTGTTCCCTTCAGAGGTCTCAGAGCGAATCCTCAGTTTGAGAAAAACAACCACAGTTCTGCAGCTGTAGGACTGTGCAGAGGTTTTAGTGAGGTGTGAAAAATACTGTTAAAAAATGCTAAATACAGAATGATTTTTGTTATGAAAATTCAGGAAAAGGTCAGTAATGTGGCCAAGGACAGAATGATAAGTTCTGGTGTGGATCCAGATCTCTTTTTAGAGTGTTTTATTTTGACTACCGCTTAAAAGAACTAATGATTAGTTTTAGCTGATTCCCTACCATTGTGAGATAAGAGTAAGAACATTTACCCCTGAACTAGAAGATCTTTGGTTACACGGCAGACACTAGTGGCCTGAATCTGACTTTTTTTTTTTTTTTGACAATGAGAACAGCACAAATCAGATTTTTTCAAATTCAACTTTCACACGTGTGCCTAAATCAGACACAGATCTGATCTTCTACAGTGTGACTGCAGTCTGAACAAACAAGGCACATTTAATCTGACTTTTACGTCATTGAAATGCAACAGACAGCCCCATTCTGCGCTGGAGGAGGCAGGAACTGGACAGAACAAATGAAAACAAGTGGCAGACAGCACTGATGGAGCTGGTCAATGAAAAAAAAAAGGGGGTTTTGAACATAATTAGTTTAGTAGTTAGTTAGTTAGTAGTTTAAGATAATTCTGTTGAAGCTTAAACTTGAGGAGTTGTATTGTGACTGTATTAAAGAGAAATGAGCAGAGAAATATTAACTGACAGGTGTATTAAATTATCTTCCTTAATATCCTGACAGTGTGGATAAACTCTGTCAGTGAAGTGCCTCATGCCACAGTCCTGCCACTCCTTGCTCTGCCATGTCTTTCTTTGCTAATAATAATAATAATAATAATAATAATAATCATAATCATAATCCATTAGTCTAATATAGCTCTTTTCTAGACACTCAAAGTCGCTTTACAGTGAAGTGCATTGGGGCAGACTAAAGCAGATGTGGCTGCCAATCTGTGCCTATGGCCTGTCTGACTACCACCGAACACTGACACAGTCATACAGGCGAGGTGTGTGCAGAGTCTCTCCAAGGAACAGAAATGTAGTATGCAATGCCGGTAACGGGTATCGAACCGCCAACCTTTGGGTTAGGTACGGCACAGGAGACTGATGGAAGTCACTTTTAAAATATAATGTGAACAACCACAGGAAAAAAAATCTGATTTCAGAAAAAAATAAAATAAAAAATCTGACTGAGCATAAAACCCTGAGTGTGAACATAGCAGGTCTGGGCACAGTATCTTTACCATTGCGAGATAGGACCAGTGCCATGGCAGAGGTCTATGCTGTCTGGGTGCTTCTAGTTTATATTTTTCTTATTTTTGTGTATTGTTCTACATTGACACACCTTTCTTTGTTCATAGACAGGTTTTTATGAAAGGCTAAGGCTTTGGCACAGTCCTGGAGCTGCAGCTGCTGCGTCTGCTCCTAAAGCGACAGCCATGCTATTTTTCATTTATCATCAGACTATTTGGAGATTTTTCTGCGTCCTCGTGTGCACGGCCCGTAGCAGGGTGATGTCACTCCGTATCCCGCTGTTAGTACTACTGCTGAGCGTATGCAGTGTTTTCTTTGCGTGGATTCGGGTGCTGTCGCTTTAAATTCTGCGCAGCGCGGAGCAGGGGGCAGTGCTGTCGGACAGGGGATGGTTTGCGCCAGGAGCAACCACAGCGGCAGCGGCAGAGGCAGGGGCAGATTGAATGAAGTGTCTCTCCGAGCGGCTGGCCACACGGAGGACGCCCGCTGTGCCGTGGCTCTATGGAGGATGTACGCGCACCGGCGGCAGACCGTCATGTTTTAGCTGCCGCTGAGTGGGCGGATTTGCAGCGGGACGCGTTCCAGCACCGACTCAAAAGCCAAAGCTGCTGCAGGCCTCGGTGCTGGTTGTAATCTGGAGCAACGCAGCGCGCATGCATTCACGGACAGTCAGGCAGATCCGCGGATGATATAAAAGAACTTGGGAGGAGGAGGAGGGAAAGGAATTGGTCAAGATGGCAGCTGCGTGCGGGATGGCAGCGCAGATGTGGAGTCGTGCGCTGTGAAGCATCGCGGGGAGATTTTTTTTAGTCCGTCCACGCGGGGAGAAATAGCGATGCACGTTGTCCTCCAGGGTGTGTGCGGGGCACGAGAAGACGAGGAGACGGGGTTTTGTTAATGCTGCTCAGCGCCAGAGAGAGTGGAAAGACGCCGCGTGTGAGAGACAGACAGACAGACACGTGCAGTGCGGTCCATTTGCATTCGGTGCTGCTGCCACGGTCCGCGCGGTGCCCTCGGTCCGCGGGACATTGATGGAATGCGACCTGCGTGAGCTGCGAGGCGTTTGTGCACACGGACCACCGCGGGGAACATGGCCGAGGCGTCCGCCACCAACGAGCCGCCGCTGAACGTGGAGATAGACCCGGATTTCGAGCCCCAGAAGCGGCCGCGGTCCTGCACCTGGCCGCTGCCCCGTCCCGAGTCCGGAGCGAGCAAACCGAGCACCAATGACACTGACGTCATCCCCGAAGAGGAGGACGACGACGACGAAGGCTCCGCTCAGAAAAGCGCCGCAGACCCGCGGGGAGCGAGCGGCGGCGGAGGCTCTCAGCCCCTGGAGGTCCAGCAGCGGGGCGCCCTGAAGGACGACACCGCCGATGGCTCACCGTCCTCGGCGCAGTTCTCCGCCGCGGCCCCGGGCTCCGCGTCGCAGCAGTTGAGGAAGTCCTCCGCCCGCAGGAACGCCTGGGGCAACTACTCCTATGCAGACCTCATCACCCAAGCCATAGAGAGCTCCCCCGAGAAGAGGCTGACCTTGTCCCAAATCTACGACTGGATGGTGAGATCCGTGCCATATTTCAAGGACAAAGGCGACAGCAACAGCTCCGCGGGCTGGAAGGTGAGAGACCACACGCTGCTGCTGTCACAACAGATCCACGTCCACACAAAGCACACGCTAAAGGCTGCAATAACCATACATCAGGAGCATGGTCAGGGTTTTTCTCATAAGTTTGCTGCACATCTACTGCAAGCACAAGAAGATACAATATTTAAATAAACAAATCATGGAAAAGTCATTGTAATGAGTTTTAAAAGTCTAAAACTCACAATGCCACAAGGATACACCAGGTCTAAATGGGACTAAACCAGAACAAAAACTAAACTAAACTAGACCTAAACCAGGATTTAACCAGGACAAAAACAAGACTAAACTAGGACTAAACCTGGGCCAGGGCTAAACCAGGGCCAGGGCTAAACCAGGGCCAGGGCTAAACCAGGGCCAGGGCTAAACCAGGGCTAAACCAGGGCCAGGACTAAACCAGGACTATACCAGGTCTAAACCACAACTAAGCAAGGACTAAATAATGAATAAACTAGGTCTACAGCAGGACTAAACCAGGATTAACCCAGTACTAAACTCAGCCTCAACCCAACACAATGGACCTGAGTGTTTCTAAAATTCTGTGTTTGTCCCTGATCAGGAGGAATACTTTAAACATTACGATGCTTGGAGATGTGGCCCTTCAAAATATAAATATAAAAAACAAAACAAAAATGGGAAAAGTAATAGTTCTGCAGATTGAAAGCAGAGGGATCACACTCTGCTTCTGTCACAACAAATCCACGGAGCCTGTACACAATGCATAGTGGCTTTAGGCTGTAATTATATGTATTTACGGGCCTACTTTTGTTTATACATTAATATCATGCTTAGATGTGGCCACTTCATTTAAAAAAACAAAGGGTACAGCAGCATGTACTGTCACAACAAGTCTGCACATTCAATGGCTATAGGCTGAAATATCACACATTTAGAAGCATCGTAAACATTGATAGGACACTTTTAGATCTGTGGTCACTACTATTTAACTATTTAATGACAAAGACAATACATCTCTGCAGACTGGGAGCTGAGGGATGCATGAGGCTACTGCTATCAACAACAATGCACGCTCAAATGCTATAGACTGTACTTTCAATGCATACACTTGTTTAGATTTGTGGTTATAGCAAAAAACAAAAACAACTATTTATAAGAGAAATAATGCAACAGTAACTCTGCAGCCTGCACAACATGGTACAGTAACTATAATCAGCAGTATTTTGGATGCATTTGGGATTCACAGTGAACAGTATTAGATGCTTTAGATCTGTGGCCATTGTAGGAAGGTGAGGGAGACCGGCAGCATGATGCTAAACCGACACTAAACGTAGCCATGAACTTGCTCTAAAGGTGGCTTTCAGGAAGTGGTCAGTGCTTTCACCTCACAGCAAGAAGGTCCCAGGTTCTATTTCCGGACTGTGTGGGGCCTTTCTGTGTGGAGTGTTGTGTTACTGTGGGTTCTCTCTGGCTTCCTCCCTTCCTGTGTTAAGGCCGGGACACACCGGGACGATTATTGGCCGTCTGGCGTGGTCGGATGGTTTGACTCGGTCGGTGACTTGAGTATGTTTGGTGTGTTCTCGTCGGATGTGGTAGGAGACAGTTGGACCTAACTTTGGCCGATTGAACATGTGGAATCTGCGTAAGGTGTCGTGCTCTGATTGGCTGTGTCCCATTCACAATTTGTCAAAGAGCTTGCGTTTAACATCAAAATATAAGTAACTTTAGTTCTAACAACAATTCATTATGTTTCGTACATCTGTAACACTAATGTGCTACAGTTAGCTTAGCTTAGCGATGGCTTTGTGCCGATGAAAACATAATCCTCCTGAGGCAAACAGCTGCAATAATCCAGTCCAGTTTATTCAATACTGTGATCAGATGGGTTTAATTTAGTGCATATGATTTATTATTCGCTGATAATTACTTGAATTAAACACCTGAGTGTCGGGGAGTTTTGTTTACTAGCGTCTTCTGTAACTGGGGAGTTTAGTGGCGCCTGCTGTTGTAAAAAGTTATTACGTTTTGCACATGCGCAGTGCTCGGTCGTGAGATGCTTCGGTGTCTGTAGCTACTTTTAGTGGAGACGAGGGGAGACGTGAGGAGAGAAAGCCTTGCCTCCTCTGACGGCGGCTGGGCGTTGGTTTGGTCTGTCCCAGGCTTTAGGTGAACTGGTGACCGTACTAAACAAATGTGAGAGTGAATGGCTGTCTCTGTGTCAGCCCTGTGACTAACTAACTGGCCACTGTCCAGGTAGTGTCCCACCTAAGGCCCATAGTTGCTGAGATAGGCTCCAGCCACCCAGGACCCTATAATGGGAATTGGCAGAAGAAAATGAATGAATGAATGTTACACGGAAGGCTAACATCACAGCAGAATAGAAAAGTAGTTGCATGAAATGCGTCATGTTTTGTGCATAACATAGTGACCTAATTGTAAAACAAGCTTCAAAATCATGAAAGCGCATACTTTTATCCTTTCTTGACCCATTTCTGAACCAAACAGTGGCTCCAAAACTCCAAAACGGTTCAAAGTGAATGTCTCCTTGTCTCCAGCTGCTCACTCTGCAGCTCTGGGCCTGTTAAAAGTCCACAGCGCGGTCCTGCTCCGGGTCGAGTTTAAGGATTAGTTCGGCTTCGAAAAACCAATTCATCTGTCAGGAATCAGAGCTCTGCAGGATTTAGATCAGGGAGAAACTGTGGAAATACGTTTGTAATCCCACGCGATAGAGGACGTGGAGAGGCAGACGGAGGCAGAGCAGTGAGAAAATGAACTGACGAGATTGTTCTTTTCTAAGCTCGGGATTCAGATATTACTGTGAAATGTTGGGATGTTGCTTTAACCCTGGTGTTGCAGAACATATTTGATTACAGAAGGATTTCTAAACTTCTGAATGTCCCAGTGAGCTCTGTTAGGGCCATGATCCGGAAATGGAGAGAACATCACTCCACCATAAACCAGCCATGACAGAAATGCATCGGTTGATAAAAATATTGAGGTGTTCAACACTAAATTTACCTGCTGTGAGTAAACTGAGTAGAGATACAACTAACACAGACTTACGGTCCATGGTGAGTTTTTTAATTAATTTTTGTCTCGTGGTCTCTGAAGGAGACTGTATCCTGTGAACGCCACCTTTATAACGATGTGATAATTTCCATTCATGAGGCAGATTTTTTACATGATTCTATAGGTAAACTTATGCCCCTAAGTTCCTAGCACAGACAAACTGAGCACTGCTGGAAGAGAAGCACATCCCCATTATTGACATGAAAAAATTATTTACAGGTATTTACCTGCACCACTGTATAGATCAGTTGGTAGAGCTGTAGCGCATACACAGGGCAACTACAGCCTGCCTCGGTGTCGTGGGTTTAAGTGTGACACTTTACCGAATGTGTCTCCCCCATGATTCCCGGTCACTTTACAACTGCGCTGTCTAGTGAAGCCAAAAAAGGCCTTACATTTTTTTTTTTTTATTTTCTGAACCTCATTTTTGTTTGTAGAGCGTAGATGTTTTTCTAAGGCCTGATTTTTAAAATGCAGATCAGCTGATGGCCGATAAGCACTGCCAGTATTTTGGTGGGCTTATTTTCCTAATTTTATAAAGGAATTAATTTAAAATAGCCCTCTGTGAGATTTATAAACTGTTGTTTAACATTAAACTTCCTGTTTATTTTCCCCATGTACTGTGTATCTGACTTTTTACTGCTGTCACTTCAGGGCACCGCTCCACATCAGTAAAGTGTAATAAGGAAAATAATAGCCACAGCATAGATTTGTAAGTGTGTGCTATAGCCCTGTTTTACTACATGGCTCTATAAGCCAACATTTAACCTCGCACACTAAAGCGTTCGTACATAGGCTCACACATCCATGTATTTACATTTCCTCTCACAGTGACATTTAAAAGTTAAACAGTTAAAGTTTAAAGTTCCATGTGCAGCTTTTGACATAAAATTGCCTTTAAAGCTCAAGCATCAGCTGCTGGTAGATTTTCTAAATGGCCCGATAACAGACAGCAGTACATTCTGCAGGACAACTGTAGTGTTCACAGGTTTACTGAGAAACTCTTGAATTCCAGTGCGTCACTGTAAAAGATCAAAACACATCTCAAAGTAAAGTTCAAGGTAAGCTCAACTTATTTTTGGAGTCATGTTTTAGTATTTTCACTGAGCGGATTGGTTCAGTTTAAGTAGGCTGTATCTACAAGTGTCTTCCCTGTTTTGGCACGCTGCCCCATGCCGGACCAGCCGGTGTGTGGGTTTGTGCCACTCTGTCTGTTCACGTGGCCCGGGCACAAGGATCGATCAGCTGACCATAAATTATGTAGGTCAATGTGTAGCAGAGACAGGAGCCCAGTGTGTGGCTGTGTCTGCCCTGGCACCGCTCCAGAGTCCAGAGTCCAGTCCAGAGTCCAGTCCAGAGTCCAGTCCAGAGTCCAGTCCAGAGTCCAGTCCAGAGTCCAGTCCAGAGTCCAGTCCAGAGTCCAGTCCAGAGTCCAGTCCAGAGTCCAGTCCAGAGTCCAGTCCAGAGTCCAGTCCAGAGTCCAGTCCAGAGTCCAGTCCAGAGTCTGGACCCGGCTGTGGGGCGGGGGGAGGGCATCTGTGTGACCTGTCAGTGATGTGGTGTAGTTACTGTACCTGCACAACTATTTAAAGTTGCTTCGATGATGTATTTACAGTACAGACTGAAGTTAGACGTTATACACAGTACCTCCATCATAACAAGGTCGACTGAAACCAAACCAGCTGCCAACATCTTGTAAATGATGCAGTGTATTTTTTTTTGTTTTGCTTTTGGATGCAAACAGTCATAGCCAGAATTAAAATAGTCACTTTTCAGTAGGAACATTAATTAAACTTAAAATTAAGCATCTGTTTGCTAAAATATACAAGCCCATAACTTAAAAAAGACACTTTTTTTAACTGAGGTTCATGACATTAAAACAATATTTATTAAAGTCAAATAGTGTTTTTTTTTTTTTTTTTATAAACGTAATGATAGGGGATGTAAAGCTGTTGCAATCAATTATCGTTTAAGACTACCAACATTTACAGTATGTGCATCTCTAATATTAATATAAATAACTAATATCTAAATTTTAGAATAACGTGGTGTTTACTGGAATATTGTTACACCGTGATTATAATAAAAACAAATAAAACATTTAAAATATATATATAAAAAAACATTTTAAAGTGGATGAATGTTTTAATAAATAAATGTATACAATGAATTTATATATATATATAAAACATATTTCTGGATCTGAAATAGTATTAATAATTTTACCATAGACTCAATATAAAAAGGTGAGAAACCCTGCATCTGTTGTGTCTGATTTTGTACAGATCATAGGTAGATTTTCTTTTTCCTGACAGCCATACGCTGCATAAACTGCTACGGCTAACAGGACCGACCGGAGGATTAGCCTGTAAGCTTTTTAAACAGTGCCCTTGCTGAGATGTGAACTCTTGACCTTTATGCTGTGAGCTGCCTTTATCCAGTATTTATTTATTTTTTTGTCATTTCAATTTTGATTATGTTTAAAGAGCTTTAACACAAACAGAAATAAATAACACACAAACACAGCACTGACTAAACAAAACAACTTGAGCATACTACTCATCATACATTCAAAACAATTCAGTTTTTGACCTTTACATATTCTTTCTCCTAATAAAAGACAAAACTTTATCCCAGATATTTAACTGTGTTTCCTTCCTGTTATGTAATTTAGCTATCAGTAACTAAAAAGATGCAATCTCTGTCATGGTTTTGACCCAGTTACTATAAACAGGCCCGGCTTGGCTTTTCCATTTACAAAGAATAACTCTAGCAGCTGAAATAAAGCCTGTAAGGGACAGAGCAAAAGCTGCTTTAGATATGTTTTCGGCAAACATGACCAGGAAGTTGTGCAGATTCAGGCACAGGTGAACCAAGCCCTTCCTTCCTCGTCTTGAGTGTTTCTTTTCAAAAAGGCAGAACCATAGGACAAGCCCACACAGCCGGAATAAAGGTGCCTTCCTCACTTGTACATTTCCAACTAGGTCTGAACAATCTTGAAAAAATATCTAATTGCGATTTTTCTGGCAGATGTTACGATGAGATTTGCGATATATTTTTAAAAATCAGTGTTCAGATCCAGTGGGGATGGGATATTTTGTTCTCTCCAGAAGACATTAGGGCTGCACAATATGGCAAAAAATGCGATATTTGATAACTATGTTGAAAATTGAGATAACGATATTATTGCGATATTTGAAAATAGAGCCTACTTTTTGAACATGGTAAGTTAAATTCACTACATTTCACAAAAATGTAAGTTCTTGTATTTACAAGTCAAAACAGCGACAAAATCAAAATTAAACCAGGAATAAAACAAGGCTAAGCTGTGACTAAATTAATTAAATTACCACTAAAACTGGACTTTTTAAACATTTTTATTTAGTCACAACACATGTTCTTTTAAGGCTCTGGTGGAAAATGATTCTTCAGTGTAAATCTCTGTCAGATGGAAGACCACAGCGTTATTGTGATATATTTAGATTCTTGCGATACAGATATTGCGATAACGATAATTTTGCGATATATTGTGAAGCCCTGGAGAACATTATATCACCTAAATAATTGCAGCTTTAGGGATTTGCTAATTGTGATTTTGATTCAATTTTGATTAATAGTGCAGCCGTATTTACAACATAGATTTTTCCCCAATAAACCCATTTTTAAAATACAAGCAGGTATAAAATAATATCTGTAAAGTATCTTTTAGTGCGTGAACTTTCCTCGTGCTTCTTATGTAAACCACTCCAAATAGTGACGAGTCTCTATCAATTTCTACCTGCAACTACCTCTGCCAAACATACCTTAGACTCTCACTTTAGTCATATAATGCTCCGGCTGACACCTTATAAAACATGGAAGCTGATTGACAATTTTGGGGTAATTTAAAGTAGAGCTGCACAACATTGTCCTCTTCAGGTAGCTACTTATCTACTGCTCAAGCTGCTTCTTATTTGTAGATATTTCCAAAAATTAGACTTACTTTCTAGATTAAATTGTGCCCTTAGGTCTTGATAAAATTTTAGTGTTTTATCAGCCAGAGCCTGTGTTTCTCATGCCCCCAGTCAGCCAGGAGTTCCAAAAAATTACCCCCCCCCCCCCCCCCCCCCCCCACACTCTTATTGCTGGATTATTCCAAGGCGATGACTGTGCCTGTTTGTAAGGTGATATCTTTAACCACTTGTGAAATTTAGACATTTGTAGAGCTTTGGCGAGAATTAGGTTAATCTCTTTGCAGTGGGACTCGTTCAGAGATGGGTTCTTTGTGACAAAACCTCCACTGGGCTAAAGGGGGCAGTAGTTTCATGGAGCCAGTATTTTTACTCATTTATATATTAATTAGTTAAATATAATAAAATACTTAGATAGGGATTCACTGTATGTGTTGAGTCTGCATGTCCCCTTCCTCTGACTGTCCAAAGACATGCATGTTTAAAGAGCAACTCACCCCTAAACCAGTTTTTTTTTTAGCTGATCAGCTGTGCAAACAGGGATTTAGTGATACATCTCTCTATTTGTAGTCTTATGTTTGACCGTTTTGTAAAAAAAGGTGTAAATTCACATTTTGTAGTGAAAACCATCAGAGTGCTGCCCTGCTAGGGTCAAACAGTGGGATTTCTGCTCAGTAGTTGCAGATAGACAAGTGTGATGTAGTATTTGACCTGGTTACCACACCTGTGCCCACGCCCTCGCCGTCTCTCTCCCCCGTGCGCTCGTCCCAGTCCCACTGTTGCCAGGTGTGGGTCGTTCTCCTAAACACGCCACTCATCCCCGCATTTACCGTTCAGTCCCCTCCGCCTCCCTCCCCTCTCACGGCGGGAACAGAGTCGGGAACAACAGAGGGGGCGTCCACTGTCCCGTGTGTCAGCGCACAATAAGACATAATGAGCCTTGGGTATATACCTACAAATTAGTGACACTGGGGAGAGTTTTGAGTCCACAGATGTGTTTTAGTCTTGCCACGCTTTAAGTCACTTTTTGTTTGATGACAATCGATTTCTTACTCGCGGAGATATGATCATAAACAGCTCATGAAATAATACCTTCAGTAATAAAGACGCGATCTGAAGCACACGTTACTGTGGCGGCGCGCAACGCCTTTCTCTCAATATTTCAGCTGTGTTATTATAAAAGCAACATAAAACATTAGTCCAGACGTCCTGTATTTTTATTTTTTTCTTTCTGGGAATTGGCAACCCTGCTGTGGAGGACGTCCATGACGGTCTCTGACAGCTGTCAGTCACAGGACCAGGCCTCGCTCCTCCCTCAGTTCTCCTCCTCTGTCTCTGCCAGGTCTCTGGCCACTTTTTGAGCAGTTTTCAGTCTCTGGCAGTGGGCGGAGTCAGGCCTGGGCCAGGGGTGTGTTGCTGTTTAAGGAGAACTGACTAAATGAATGTGAGAGTGAATGGTTTTCTGTCTGTGTATTTCTCTGTGTTGGCCCTGAAACTAACTAGTAACTGAGCAGTGTGTACCCCGCTTCAGGCCCAAAGTAGCAGGCCTCCAGCTCGCCGCACGCGAGAGGTACCAGAAGTGGTACCAAAACTCTTCCTTTCAGTACAAAGTTATACAAATAAAAAGTATGCTGTCTGTCCTATAGCCCGACCTTTAGCTCTGCTTGGTGCTCCGTGTCCTTCGCTGACCGCTGCATGTTTCCAAACACTTCAGTTGAGTCTGGAAGCTGTCCACGTCTAAAGGGCCCGGGCTGTATCCAGAAGCCTGTGCTGATAATTAAGTGGAGATAGGGGCCCCTGAGTGTGAGATGAAGAGGAGTCCACCACATGATGCAGAGGTCGCAGCGGTGCAGGTGTAAATAAAACACTGTGGGAGAGAGTGAAGGCCAGCAGTTTGTGATTTTGATTCACTTCAGGTTTCTGCCAAAAACAGATGGGAGGAGACAGAAAATGGACAGGGTCTATGCAGGTTTTGATGTCACTTTGTGAATAATATTACATTTGTTGTTCTGAAAATGACAGGGCCCCAGAGAGGACATGAGAGGAAAAAAATAACAGCACATTAACACCAGGCCACAGGTTTTTCAAAAGGCTGCATGTTGATGTTAAAGCTGCATTATTCAAGTTAATTTTCTTTTCTAAATCGTGGCTTATATTGCTGCTATCAGAAGAGGTAACCTTAACCTAGCTAGCACACCTATTAACCTCCAGAAGAGTATTGATAAACAACAAATCATATTTTGTCCGTTTATATCCACTAAGAAAGTAACAATATTGGCAATTGGTAATATCGTGATACGTGATGCTGTATTCTGGTGTTTTATGGAAAAAACAGCCAAAATCAGCCATGTTTGTTTAGAATACAGGTCAGTGGTGCACTGCTTACGTCCCGTCCTTCGTTTCTCTGATTGGTTACTCTGCCTGTAGAAATTAAATGTAAGCAAAGGGGTACCAGGCTAACTTCTTTGTATAGGAGAAGAGTTTGTCTGGCCGGCTGGGCTAGACTTTTACAAGATCAAATGGAAAGCTCCCGGGACTAATACCATATTGTTTTGTTGCAGTGGAATGGTAAAAGAGCCGAGGGAACTACATAGACCATGATCCGAAAAACATTATAACATGGCAGAAAAATCAGAAAAGTCGATTTTACTGAATATAGTCCTTTTAAAATGTGATAGTTTGTGAGTGCAGTTGTGAAGCTTTTAAATGATTTACAAATGCAAAGTGTTATTTTCAGTCTACTGCACAGTATTGAAAACATATTGACATGTACTGCTGTGTTCAACTGAGGCACAATTTGACATATGTCAGACATGTACAGGTGTTGTTGTGAAGTGATAATGCATCTTGTCTGCAGGTCACCTCCTGTCTGTTGTTTTAATTGATGCCAGTATTTGCCTGTTTTCCTGATCCTCTAATTGGCTTTGAGCAGAGCAGAGGCTTTACAGTGAGTTTGATGTCAGTGCTCGGCCGATTAACTTCATCGATGAGTGCAGCCGATGTGTTGATGTGTAGAAATCTCCCAGTCCTCACATCTGTACACTGGGTTTACTGTGGTTTATTGATTTCTGAAGATTATTAATGGCCTTGTCCAGCTCTGTAGTGGATCTGAGCTCTGAGCTGGTGCAGTGTTTGATTACTCCAAATCTCCTCAAGGATGGATTTAAATAACTCTGGTTACTGAAGTTAATTGAAGCTTAAGAGCATTACACTTGGCCTATCTCCAGGTGATTAAACAGTTTTACATAGTTACAACAAAAATCCAGTCAATGTACTCTTTGGGCCAATCCCAAGCCTGGATAAATAAAGAAGGGTGTAAAAACCTATGCCAAATCAATAAGCATATTAATGTGATGTTTCATGCCTCTTCATGCTTCTTGACAACTCTCTCCATTTATCCAGGCTTGAGACCACAACAAAAAAAGGGCTAAAAGAAAGCTATTCACGTTACAACCGCCGTGTGCTAACTATGCTAGGTTACTGTTTCTCCACCAGTCCACAGTTCTCTCCAGTATCTCCTCCATTTAGGGTAAGTCTGGGTCCTGTCACTGGAGATACAGCTGTTAAAATCCAGTACAGTGTTAAGAGGATCTCCAGGGAAATCCTCTGGACCTCTCTGAGCCTCTAGAAATAGGTCGCGGTTTTAGGAGCTGAAATGAAATGTCTCTTGGAGGGCACTGCAGTGTGAACAGTTGACAAAATGTACATTTTATTTGATAACTAGGCACTGTTTTTACTTCCCTCGTGATACTAATGACTTTTTTCTTAAATGCAAAGATCTTGTCATCGATGTCAGTGGTTCTCAAACTGTGGTACCACTGCTGATACATGGACTTCTTCAGGTGGTACTCAAGAGTTTAATTTAGACATTTTTTTTTTGTTTTAGCCTTTGGTTGTGACTTAAATATGAGGTTTAGACCTGGCTTAGAACTGTTTTTGGGTGTGGCATACTTTAGCTTAGTTTAGTCTGTTTAGTAATGCATTTTCAGTGTTAATTCTTATTAGCACAGATCGATTTTTATCATGGTTTAGACCTGGCTTAGTCAAGATTAAGTCCATGAAAAATGGTGCTTGAAAAGCCCAACTTTTTTTAGATAGTGTTTTGTGTGAAAATAAAAAAATTACCAACAAATGGAAAACAATTTGCCTCAGCACTAATGCAATTTAAAACACATACTAACCATTCAGAGTAACTTTTAGACCCACCCGGTTTTAGACGTGTTGTTAAGATTCTTCTGGATTAAAATGGGTTTGGATAGGAGAGCTATACAAGCTGTACATTTAACCTTGAATCACTTTTTAACAATATCTTATCCCCAGCATTCTCAACTTGTGGGTCAGGACAAAAAAGTGGATCGCAGGCATGTTCTTACCAGGTTGTGAAGTGAAGACAGTTGTAAAAAATATAGTTTCAGTGTTATGGTATATTATGTGAAACTTCGGTTAGGCTGTGATGAGGCTGAGATTAAGTTGTAATAATGCAAATATGTAAAAAGTAGATCCCAAGAAAATGACAGGGACTATGTCCATGTTTATTGTACTAATATATTCTTTCCTTTTTGTTTTTTTTTCTTGCAGAACTCGATCCGTCACAACCTCTCCCTCCACAGCCGCTTTGTCAAAGTCCAAAATGAGGGAACAGGCAAAAGCTCTTGGTGGATGGTCAACCCTGAAGGCGGCAAAGGCGGCAAAGCTCCCCGTCGCCGCGCAGTTTCGATGGACAACAGTAAGTACATCAAGGGCGCCAGAGGTCGAGCCACGAAGAAGAAGGCGTCTCTCCAAGCGGCCCAGGACGGCAGCTCGGAAAGCTCCTCCAGTCTTTCCAAGTGGACCGGCAGCCCCACGTCCCGGAGCAGCGACGAGCTCGACGCTTGGACCGACTTCCGATCACGAACCAACTCCAACGCCAGCACACTCAGCGGGCGTCTCTCCCCGATTTTAGCCAATCTTGAGCTGGACGAGGTGCCAGACGACGACCCGCTCTCTCCGATGCTTTACTCCAGTCCCAGCAGCATGTCCCCCTCCACGGGACCAACGGGGCTCTCGGATCTAGCGGGGACTATGAACCTCAATGACGGGCTGTCCGATAATCTCATGGACGATCTTTTGGATAACATTAGCTTGACCGCGTCGCAGCAACCCCCTCCCGGAGAAGAAGACAACGGTCCCAACGGGCAAGTGTTTACATTCAGTTGTGGGAGTCCATCTGGCAGCTACGGGCCTAGCAACCTTTTCAGCCCGACTTCTATCACCAGTTTAAGGCAGTCCCCAATGCAGACCATCCAGGAGAACAAACAGACCACCTTCTCGTCTCATTTCGGCGAAGGCTTGCAGGACATGCTAAGTTTGGACTCCCCAGGCAACGTCCTGCTAACCCAGTCCGACCCGCTCATGTCCCAAGCCAGCAACGCGGTCGCTCTGCAGAACACCCGTCGCAACGCCATGCTGCTTCGTAAAGACCACTTAAACCATGGAGGCCAAACCCAGAGCTCCCCTGTGCCTGCGGGCTGGCAAGCTGGCTTGTCAACCTCCTCCGACAACGCGGTGCTGGGACTGAGGGGCGACACTGACCCCAAACAGCAGCTAAAGTCTCCCAGCAAAATGACCACCCCTATGCAGCTAATCTCGGGGTTGTCCCAGGATAGGTTTCCGGCCGATCTGGAACTTGACGTGTTCAACGGCAGCCTCGAGTGCGACATGGACTCTATAATCCGCAACGAACTAATGGACGCAGACTGCCTGGACCTAAGTTTCGACTCCCGATCCGGCCCGAACAGGAAGTCGGGGAGTTTCTCGGGATCGAAACAGACGTCACCTCAAAGCTGGGTGCCAAGCTGAGAAGCATGTTCAAAATAATCAGTGGTGTAAATGTAAACTAGAGGTCATTCGGATTGCATTGTTAGCCTGGCCAGCCTTTAGTCAGTTCACCCCTACTCCACACAAAAATGGATTAAAATGAATTAAAAGTTGTCCACTAGATGGCTTCTTTTAATTTATACTCAACTGGCTGACTGTTGCAATCGCTAGACTGATGCAACCCCAGCACTATCTCCATATTATTGACCATCTTGTGAATTCATTGCCAATGATTTAGCCACATTTCATTTTACTTCCTTTTTTCCATGTTAGTGTTTCCTGTGTGTAGCCAATGCTGGAATAGCCACTTTGGTCATAGGATGTTTTGGTCGCCATTGATTAAGTGTTTTCAATTTGTATAGACCAACAGCCAATGGGAGCAAGACCCCAGTGTAGACAAACATCTGATTGGTCAAAGCTTGCCGGTACAGGCTGAGCATTTCTTCTATTAATGTCTTTATTTAAACGCTCTCAAAGTCTTAATGGACTCTAAATCAGGACTAGCCCAAAGAATAAAAGATGGATTTACACAGAAGAATGTATTACTAAATAAGCACCAGGACAAATCAGAACAAAATCAGGACCAAAGACGGGTTAAACCAAGAGTAAACCAGGTCTAAACCAAGTCTCTAAAATAGAACTAAACCAAAACAAAACCAGGACTACAGCAGAGCTAAGCCAGGACTAAACCAGTACCTGTACCACAGTTTTGAAGAAACAAAACAGTGCATAAAGCCTGTCCCTTGACTCTTTGTACTTGTACTATTACTTTCTACTATGTCGTTACTGCTATTGTTGTGAATAGTAGAGACTTATTTGAATGGCTGGCCAGGCTACTGCATTGTGCAACTAGAGGGAAAAAACTCCATGTGAAACTTGTATTAATGTTGTTCCTGTTATTTCCGACGTAAGGCATTATTCTGTATGGTACTGTATTTTAGCTGTCAGACTCTCCACTGTGGAGGAAAAACTAACTAACCTTTTAAAAGATCAATGCCTTTTATGTTGTAAACTTAAAAAGGACATTTCGCTACATGAAAAACTGCATCGACTCGTTCGTCTCAGGGATCCACTCACATAACACACACAATAACGAACCGCGTTTCCACCTTTGCTCTGTCGCCCGAATCGTCGAGGGGCCGTTTACACGACAATGTATTTGGAAAACGCCATGATTTTCTTGCCTTTTTGGCCTTTTGTTTACACCAGAGTTGTTTATGTTACAACTGCCGAGACGCTCTCGTGTAGAGGTGAAACCAGTGTCAGCTATAAAAATGATGACATAGAGCTACTGGCTGCTGACTGTGGCTATTGCCTTGTCAAAAATATACCCAGAGTAATATGGAGCTCAACAGTGCCACCTCCTTCTGGTGCTGGAAGTATTTTTTCATAGACTTACCTATTTTAAGAGTTTAAAAGCTCGACTGAGGCTAATAAGATATTGGGTAACTCATGACCATAAGTGTATTTTGCCCATTTTTTTAAGGGGATGGGGGGGTGGGGGGGCTGGTAGAGACAGCCGAGGCAGGCTGAAGTCCCTGTATACTGCACTGGAGCTTTACCAACGGAGCAAGATATGGTCATGAGTTCTCCCAGAGCCTCTCTCAAGCTTTATACTCTTAATATTTGTCTATTTTGAAAAGTATGTGGGAAAAAGTAATGGGAAAAGTCTATCATTACTACTATTACTACTACTAAAAGTTGTATGACGTCTTCTGGGGTGCACCTTTTGCCGGCCCGACAGGTTTACCTCAGAGTTTGTTTGTTTGAGTTTTCCTGTCCAGCCTTCGCGTGTAAACGGCCCCTAAAAAAATCCCCGTAAAAAACCCCGACATTTTTGCCAAACCAGCTTTTGACTCTTCACGGTCAACGGCGTGTTTACAAAATCGCTGCAGAGAATGTTGCATTACAGTGGAGCATACTTGACAAGCTTTTCTTTCTTTCTTTTTTTCATTTTTTTACTTTTACATTGGAAAAAAAAAGAAAAATCGTAGCCTAAAAACAGACTTACTATGTGTGTTCATAAATAGCTTTCTTCTTTCCTATTCGAAGCACCAAATATCAGTCTGTTGTAGGTCAGTAATATCAAGATGTGTGTGGATTTCTATGTAACGTTTTGTTTGGTTTGGTTTTAGTGACTGTGAGTTTCTTTTGTTTTGAAAAAGGTGCATTACCGAAGTCTTTGGTAACTAATGATGTTTCCTTCCCTCATCCTCATCTTCCATTTACCGCAATAGTAGAAGTACTGCTTAGTATACAGTTAAGTTTAGGACACAGTTAAGGACGATGTTAAATGTGTTTTAGTTTTAGATTTACACGTAGGAGGTACTAACCATGCCAACTGCACTATACAGATGTAACGGGAGAGCACGGTGTTTTGTGAAAGTGGGTCTTTGAGATATTAAAGTGTACAGTTAGGTCCATAAATATTTGGACAATGACACAAGTTTTGTTGTTTTAGCTGTTAACCAAAACATATTCAAAATGTAGTTATATAATTAACATATGCTTAAAGTGCAGCTGTAATTTGAGAATATGCACGTCCAAATCAGAGAAAGAATTTAGGAATTACAGCTCTTTAAGGTGTAGCTGCCTCTTTTTCAGGGGCTCAAAAGTATTTGAACAGTTGCTTCAAAAGCTATTTCTTGAGCTGCATGGACTATTTCCCTCATTAATCCATCATAAACTGAGCAGGTGAAAGGTCTGGACTTGATTCCAGGTGTTATGTTTGCAGGATGGATGGGTCAAATGCAGAGCACAAATTTCCCTACGGGGACAATAAAGTCTACCTTAAACTTTACAAATTTTAAGCCTCATTTTAATCAGGATACTACCAGAAGAAGTCTGTGTTTGTGTACCACCACTGGTACCTTTACCACACTTTGAGAACCACTGACATAGACCTCAGAACTTAGCACTCACTCAGTATAAGCTTCTCAAAGTGGCTGTGAACCAAAATATGAGCCATTTCTCAGCAGCAGATATTGTGGAAATCTCTTTACACACGTTTAAATTAAAATATATTAAGTTAAAGTCTTCTACGTCCCACTGAGGCTCACGGTGCTTGAACCTTTCTCATCTTCTTTGGGCCTGAGGTGGGATACTGTAAAATAAAGTACCATGCACCAGAAGTATATAGGTTTTACACCAAAAGCCCTTTCTGCTGCAACCCTCTCCATTTATCCAGGCTTGGGACTGGCACAGAGAGTACACACTGGCTCGATGTATGTTATGTTACAAGGCAGGCCTGGATTTGAACCCCCAACTCTATAAACCACTCCAAAAATGTACTATTAATCTGTACAAGCGTCTCGATGGCCCCGTTTACAGACGCACACATCCTTTAGTCTCTGCGTCATTGCTCCTGTCTGCTTCTCCAAAACTTGAAGTGTGCCCAGAAAATGAAGTATCTCTAAGACCCACATTTACAAAATACCGTACTAACCCTTTTGAGGAGTACTTGGTGCTAAAAAAAAAAGAAAAAGAAAAAAAAAAAAGATGAGATAACGGGGAGTGTCCACCGACCAAGAGACCTCCCTTGGGTTATCAGCACTAAAGCAGGTGCTCGGTAAATATAAAGTTACCAAACACATAGTAGGAGGTGCATTAAGAGCCATTTTATCCATTTTAAGAAAGGAGCAACTACAGTGTTTAAATATTGCCAAAATACTCCTGCTTTGAACAAGGGGACGGGCTGTGTAACATATTAGGAAAGGTTAAAATAAGTACAGTGCTGTGCAAAAGTCCAGTTTTTCAGGAAGGCTATGAACAAATAAAGGTGTAAAAAAATACATTCATCCATCTTCTTAGGCTTTATCCAGGGGGAATCTCAAAATGTTCTCACGCCACAGTCCCTCAAAGTCCACAAATATACTCTAAATTACAAAAAAAAAAAAAAAAAATTGAAAACAAAAAGCACTTTAAGAGCCTCTGCCAAGACACTGGTCTTCTCTCGCAATGGTAAAGTCATAGTGTAGAGCCCAGACCTGGACTCAAACTCAAAGATCTTCTAAGTTCAGGGGTAAATGCTCCTTCCATTTGCTACAAAACTTGTATTTCACATAGACTTGACAATAGTTCACGTCCTAGAATTTAATGAAAAAAAAAAAAGTATGGGGCAAGGCACATTTTTTAAAAGAAATATTCAAACAGAAAATCCACAATCTGATCATTCTTTTTTAACAACTGGGTCCACAACCTCTCCATAATAATCTGGTGGCTTAATGCAGAGTCTATTGACAGCCATCATGCCTGGGTGTTTGAATAATATCACCACTTTTTGATGCTTAAGTGAAGAAATAATTTCACTTTAGGTCATTTGTTCTGACAGATAAGACTTTGAACTTTGCCCCAGTTTTTGTTTCATGTGGATAAGCCCAGGACTTGCAGAGATATTAGCCATAAACCACACCAAGACGTCTGCTTTTTTAATCTTAGGCTGCAAGAGAAAGAATGTGTTAAATGTGAGGGATGATTACTGATGAAATTAACAAAACCAGTGCAACAAGAAGAGACTGAACCTGGCACTAGGGTCGTCTGTCGTTATTATGTCGACGTTTCTAAAGGAGTACAACTTTACTGCAAGTGAAGAAAAGATACGTGAAAATTTTGCTTAAAGTAACAAAGGACTTTTACTTTGTTACATTCAGCCACTGCAGAATGGCACAGAATTCCTTAAAACACTCCTGGATCTAAACAGTAGTGTTGTAGTCAAGGCCGTATTAATCGAGACCAATACCAGTCCGAGTCCAGAGTTAACCGAGACCACGACAAGGCCAGGACTTTCAGGGTTTGAGACGAGGCCCAGACCAAAGCAAACCAAGACCAGGTTGAGACCAAGCCCTGTATAAAGGGGAAAAGTAAACAAACAAACAAAAAAAAAGTGGCTCAAATATGTTAAGGGATATTTTAATGATCTAATGCAACAAACTCCACAATCAGACAGGTAATTTTCCTCCAAATTACTCCAAAATTTTGAAGAATAGCATTTTCTGATAATGTCTGGTAAATGAAGTCTCTGAGATCGCCACATCTGAGACAAAACTGAGTAAAACTGGATTCAAGATCAAGACCAAGACCGAGCAAAACTGCAGCAGAGACCGAGATGAGACCAAGGATGTAAAAGAAATAAATGGCCTCAAGACAGATCTCAAGAGCAAGACCGGTCTCGGGGGCTACAACACTACTAAACAGTGACCTTTATTCACACCAGAAACATCCTTGGCCCATTACTGACCTTTCCTAAAGTAAAATTCAGTTTTTATTTCACCAACTTTTGGTATTTTTCACAAACTTTTGCACAGTACTGTATATCAGCGAGTGGCAGGATGATTATTCTAGTTTACATGCGTTACGGCATTGGTAAAATAGGAAGTTTTCAGTGAATTTATTGTGAAATTATTTATCCACTTTGATGTGGTTGAGCTGTATAAAAAAAGCACTTTGTTTAAAAATGAACTGTTGTTTGTCCATCTCAATCTGGTATCGAACGAGCGCTAGCCGCACGTGTTTAGAAGCTGCATAGACAGAAGCTAAAGTGGACAGAGGAACAAGGGCTGGATCCAGGACACTGGGCTCCAATGAGTTGTTTCCAGGAGCTATTTTATCAGCAGGTTGAATTGTCCAATATTAGCAGTGCACAGTGGCAGAGTGGTTAGCATCTCTGCCTTTAAAAAATTAGATTATAAGTTTGATGTTGGACAATCTTGCTTTTACCTGCCATCCAAAGACAGAGGTGACTGAATGATTTATGGGAACACAACTAATGACTCCCATTGAAAGAAGTCTATATTTTATTATTAATTACCGTGATCTTAATTCATTTTATGGTTCTTAAACTGTCCACACCAAGCACCAGCTCGGAGAACACTGAGCTGTCAAAGTACTGGGCCTAAATCCAGGCCCTAATCCAGGTCTAAACATAGGAATTAAAAGAGAAAAGGAATTACTAAAAAAGGACAATACAGGAACTTAAACTAAACCAGGACTAAACCAGGAAATATCCACAGCTAAACCAGGTTTAAATCTAGACTAAAGAATTACAAATAGATGACTAAACCTGGAAATATCCAGAACTAAACCAGGACTAAACTAGGTTTAAAAACTGGACTGAATCAGGACTAATTCATGGATAAAATAGGAATTAACACAGAAAAATGTATTACTTAAAAAAGACAAATCAGGGACTAAAACTAAACCGCGACTAAACCTAAACCAGGTCTAAACCAGATTTAAAGCTAGACTGAAGAACTACAAATTCAGGACTACATCAGGAAATACCAGGACTAAACCAGTTTTAAAGCAGGATAAAAACAGGACTGTATCAGGACTAGACCAGGACTAAACCAGTTTCTATCTGGAGGACTAATCCAGAACTAAACTTTTGCCTAACCCAGGACTTAGCAGTCGTCTTCACATGAACCATAGCGAGACAAAAACAGATATAAAACTTGCTCTAAATTAAGCTGGATAAGGACTTGTGAACCACCAGTGTCCCACGCCCCACAGTTTGAGAACCACGCAGCCCTGGTCCACTCTCTCTACTGTCTATGCTCCAGTATTGTTGTTGTTAGTCCAAATGTTTTGTTGCTTATTAAATGTTGCTATAATGTCAAATGCCCCCAAAACCATTACATCCTCATCTGAAACTAAATTATCCTGCAAAAAAACAACTCATTATTTCAAAACTCAATTCTTTCCAAATAAAATATACGTCTGTTCATTTCGAGCGCCATAATTCACTGCCCCGAAAACCCCACGCATCACCACTCCTTCCTACTGCTCGTAACTGAATGACAAGTTGTAAAAAAAAATCCATTTGGTTGTTTCAAGAAATGGTGCATGTAAATAAAGCCTAAAGAACAACTCGAGTTTATGATCTGCTCTACCTCTTTTTTTCTTTTGTGTCTTTTTGGTCCCTGGAGAAAGTGCTCAGCTGCTGCAGACCTGAGAGCTGCTGGTCCCCGATTGGCTAATCACCTCACAAGCCACAAGCCAATCAGACGCTGTATCTGGGAGGAATAGACAGGAGTCAGATCAGAGGAACTGGAGAGGTTTCTGAGGGAGGCTGCACCACAACTGGAGACTTTTAAAACACTACAGGCCTGTGGTAGTAATGGTAGAATAATGATGGCATAGTCAGCGTCGAGTAGTGGTGTACCCAAGACCTAAGACCAGTCCAAGACCAGAGTGAACCAAGACTAAGACAAGGCAGAGACTTTAAGGGTTCCATATTATGCTTTTTGAAATAGCATTGGGCACAGGGGCGGATCTAGAGGGGGGGCACAGGGGGGCAGCTGCCACCTCTAAAGCCCAATTCACACTGAATCTGTTGCGTGTCCCGTACGACTCCCGCAAGAAATAGACGCAATGCAAGTCAATGCGTGAGTTCACACCTGCTCCGTTGCAGTGCGACTCCGTGTCCGGTGCTCCGTCAGAAAAATGTATCAAGTCTATTTTTGCTGGATCTGTCAGGTATAAAGTTGAACAGAGCAGATGGAGCCAGACAGGAAGTCAGACCCGGGTCCAGTGAAGAGGATCGAGTAAATTTCAAAATAAAAACGCTTGTGCAGCCTCTCGCTCACATCGCTGTAAACATTACGTCTTAACTGAGGACATGGGTCACAGGCGACATCGGACAGCATTAAACGTGAGTAAATTAAAGTATTTAAATACGTAGCGTCCTTACGCAGGGTTGAAGTATATATTTCTGTGACTTTTGAGCTTCAACCGTGGTTAAATCACCAAATAATCTCTAAATAAACAAGAGATCGTGGTCAGAGGTAAACATGGCTTTTACCATACTTTTTACCTGCAGTTCTCTGTATACATGGTTATTATCGCGTGAACTCATAACTTCCAGCATAAACTCGCTCCTCTCCCGTGAACTCGTGAACTCGCAGCTGGCTCTGGTTGGAGACGCGCCGCACACGCAACGCACACGGTGTGAATCTGGCTTAACAGAGCCCTTGCCACCCCAGATGCCACCCCACCTGGAGACGGCATACGGGAAAATACAACTTTAGTGATGGGTCAGACATTTATGAGGAAAACTTCAAATATATAAAAAAAAACTTCATTGACTAAAAGCAAACAACAATAAAACACCTGCGGCCCAGGTGGAATTACCCTAGATGTGCAAAATAGCAGTTTTATTACTTTTGAGTAGAGCAAGTTTTTAATCTCTAGACTAATTAAGTTGAAATAAATGAATACAGATGTCCTAAAGCTTCAGCTCTGGACGTGATTGTGCGGCGTTTTGCTGAACATGTTAATCAGCTGTAATGGACAAAGACAGTTGAAAATTTTAAAGTTAAATGAATGTAACCTGTCCTATGCTCTGTTTTATAAGCAAGAAAATAGTTCCCTTTCAATTATCCTATTTTTTTCAAATGTTAGTAGGAAATAAAATGTATTAAACCGTTTGCAACCCTTTAAATTATCCAATTATATGATTTTTTCTCTAAATCCGCCTCTGGTTGGACACCTTTACATTTCAGGTTTTATAACTTAACATAATGTCAGAGTAGCTCCAGTTTTTGTCTTGTGAAATTTAAGACCTTTTTAAGACTTTTCAATGCCACTTAGAACCATTTTAATGCCAAGATTGCCCTGCAGGAAAAACAATTATCTGAATAAATTTTACAGTAATGAAAGGGTTTCATTTTAAAAGCCTAAAACAGATGACATAAATCCAGAGCTGCATTGAAAAAAGAAAAACTATCGTTTTTTGCAAAATTATGCAGCAAATATATACAGTAGACCTGTCATTTTCAAAAACACACATTCAAGGGGGTAACTTTAAAACATTTTAAACCCACTTGTGATAGAATTTAATGCCAAATTCACATACAACTTGCAAAAAAGGCATAATTGTCTAATGTTAGTTATGTATTACTCCAAAATATACAGTATTTTTTTTTTACATTGGTGTTACTTCTAATGACACTTGTATAAATGTAACAATAGCATTTGAGTAATTAATTTCATATAATCGATTACCTACAACACTTCAACGACTGGACTTAGATGTCACAGTTTGAAAATTTAAGACCCAGATGAACAAATTTCATACCTGACCACAATTTAATACTTTTAAGGCCTTGATATTAACAACATCAAATTTAATACATTTTTAGTACTTTTAAGACTTTGGGGCTACCCTGAATGTTTATGTATGGGAACTTTACTTTGACTTTACTCTGTCACCCTCTGCTGGCAATGGCGAGGGCCTGGACAGAGCATAAAATGGCTAATTAGCATGGCTATTAGCAACATGAGGCTAACAGATAGATAAATGAGTTGACCACTTCATAGTGACGGCGGTTTAATGATCACGAGTTTGGTGACGGTGTATGAGCTTTAGAAACGTGCAGGAGCACTTCCTGGTTTCACGTGTGTACGTAGAGCCATGAGACTGAGCGTTTTCAGCTCTGGAGAAGGACAGCGCCTCAGCATACAGGATGTGTGAATAAAACAAAATACTACTACAGGTCTGTTTTTGAGGAGGAGACAACATTATAACATGGTTAAAAGCAAAAAAAAAAAAAAAAAAAAAAGGCAAATTAGTGGACTGAGACCGAGTTGAGACCGAGACCAGGTCCAGACCAAACCCTGTGAACTAACACTGAAAAGGAAGGGAAAAAGATCAGTGGCTCGATACATTAAAGTAGGGCTGCAACGATTCGTTGAGTTATTCGAGTAATTCGATTAGTAAAAAGCTTCGATTAACATACTTTGAACTCGAAGCTCGTTTAATTAATGTAAGACTGGCGCATAGCACTGGGAACTTTGTATGCACGGAACGAAGTTTCTGCACAGTTAATGCACAACACACTAGCGACTAAGGCTGGGGTTGGGCTATAAACTGAATAAATTTGAGTTCTAGTTCGCATTTTAAATGTAGATATAAACTACGTAAAGAACAGCATCATGGTGAAAGAGGTTTCTGAGACGCTTGAGAGCTGCAGAGGTGCACACCTCTGCAGCAGATTTGTATAGGCATTTACAAATATTATTGATTATTATTTATAAAGATTAAATATATAATTAGTATATAATAATATAGCCCAGTGTAAGTATAAAGTATAAGTAAGTAAGTATATAATTAGTAGACCATATCATAATGTATAATAATAAAACCTATATTTACAAAGCTATTTGCAATGTAATGCATTAAAATATGAAAAAACACTTCCTAATGTTAGACTGACAGATTCACAGATGTGCTTTAAAATGTTAGTTTTTAAAATATGCAGACACGCATCTCTTATTCGATTAATCAAACAAAATAATCGATAGATTACTCAATTACCAAAATAATCGATAGCTGCAGCCCTACATTAAAGATAATTTTAATGATCTAATGCAACAGACGCCACAATCAAACAGAGACAGATCTTTCCCTGGGTCTTCTCATGCTTTTGTGCAGGTTTTGTAATCACCCGCTTTACGTTTCTGAATGTGATAACTGTGAATGTGGGCTGGATACTTGACTGAAACTCAGGAGCAGTAGTTTAATGTAGCAGTATTTCCCACAGATCTGTGTTCAGACCATGGCAAAGGCACTGCAGCGATTCTAACATCCTTTTTACTAAATAGATTTCCGGAGTCACTTAATGTATGTATTTAATCTTTAAGCACAACTTTTAGATCAGTATAGTTTTTTTTTACAATATAAGAGGCAAAAACATATCTCCTGTTACACTAATTTATTGTCCTGCTTGTTTCTAGACTATGAGCAGGAAAATTTGATTATGGCGGGCCACCATAGGCAATTTGGCCAATAACATTCAGTCTCACTGGCCACTTTGTCTGGTTAGATTGTTTTTATTTTTTTTTATTTTTTATTTTTTGTACTTCTTTAGACCTGACTTTCTGCTGTGCGTATAAATCCCCATTATTTAAAACCTATAGTAAATCATAAATGAAGAGACACAATTAAGCTCTTAAGCTCTAAAAATAAAAACAATTTAAATGGCTTTTAAATTTTTTTTTTAAAGCATTTTATTATTATTTATTATTATTATAGTTATTTATTTTTACATCTAAACTATGACTAGCAAAAAACCTAAATGGCTAGTAAGCTTTAAAGAACACTAGTGAAAATGGGCAGTGAGCAAAAAAGTGAATGTCCGGCCCTGGTGGTGGGTCACATTACATTTTAAATGTGACCTCCATCAGTCTCGTGTGTGAACGTCTACAGTTTATCCATAATTTTAGAATGTCAAGGCAGATATATTAATACATTTGTCAGAGCCACTCCTCAAAATTTAAATTCAGAATATTTTATTTTTACCCAAAATACTAATGAAGTAAAAACCTATTTTTTCCATTGACCGCCACTGTTTTCTGCCCTGCTTGTTACCATTTGATCTGTCCAGTTCAATTCCTCTTCCAGCGCAGAAGTGTGGCATCTGTTGCATTATAATGTAGTAAAAGTCAGATGAACTACAACTTGGCCGTTCACACTGAGGTCGCATTGCAAAGGATCGATACGTATTTGATTTAGGAGCACAAATTAAAGACCTGGGTCAGATTTGGGCCACCTTTTCCTGCATTCTAAGAATAGTCATAGTCTTCTTAATTAATGGTAAACTCTGGTGTAGTATGGTGTGGAGCAGGGGAGACCGTGGCAGGTTGTCACACTGCAGTTTTTTTTAAAGTCAAAGGGTTGTTCACAAAATTGGAACAGCAGTTTTGTGTCCCTCCATAATCTGCGTTTATGCACTGAATATGAACAAATTAGATCTGTGTTTGCCTGAGACAGCTCCACTAAAGCATTTCACGGGGTCAAAAGTAAAAATTGTCAACGAATCTTGAGAAAATGACACATAAATAGTAAATTACTCAATTTATTTAATAATAATCGCATATTATTAAAGTAACATTTCTAGTGTCCGGGGTTCAATCTCACAGCAGAGTCATCACTAAAGCACAGTTTACAGCCTTTATAGTGTGGTGTGGTACAGATGCACATTTGGTATTTATAAAGGCCAATGTTATAAATGTTTGCATGCACTTGAGTATCCCGGTTGTGATTGGGTTTTTAAGTATCCCAGTTTTGAATCTGTTTATGTAAACACAGCATCCTGAATTCAGTATCCAGGATAAGCCAGTGTCCTGTTTATGAGAAACCGGGATACTCTACCTGGAAAACTCTGGTAGAAACCGGGACACTGAGGCAGGTAAACGCAGTTTCCTGGTTTCTGACCGAGGCAGGCGAACTCCTCAAGCTTCAACTTTCCCACACAACCTGTACCTGAGCTCTCAAAACTCTGCATCTCGTAATATTCAACAAAGCAGCAAAGTCTATTAAACAATGTTGCTACCTGTATGCCCAGCACTGGTTGCAGTGGCTGTATTTCTGCTGCTCTCGGACTAAACTACCACTTTTTTCCATTCTTCATATTTTCTTGCACGGCTGTTGTGATAGTTTACTACTGTCTTTATTATGCCTTTATTTGGAAATTTCTCTCTCTGTCACTAGAAATGTGTTAAATAAGCCATGTGTTAGTAACTATGCCACAGTGCTCCCCTAAAAATCCAGGATACTATATTTCATCTTGTATACAGGGATATCTGAGTGCATGTAAACGTTATAATTACTGGTGGTCATATTGTTAGTATGTCATGACCACCAGCCCCATATGCAACAAACTTCAATGCGCTTTCTATCAGAACCAGCATCAACTACAGTTTGAGCTCCAGTATCTCTTCTGTGGGATGGGACCACATGTGCATCACCTGTCTCTGGGTCACCCTTGTTCCTTCCTTTAACCACTTTTGATAGATCCTGACCACTGCAGACCAGGAACACCCCACAGGAGCTGCAGTTCTGGACACGCTCTGACCCAGGCCTCTGTAGCTGTCACAATCTGAGATATAACAAATAATCTGTGTTATTCACTTGACCTGTCAGTGTTCAGTATAGTTGTAGTATTGTTATGTGGTAGGCATAATTGGTAAAGTTAAGTATAGTGGTTCTCAAGCTGTGGTACAGATACAGGTGAGGTCATTGAGCAGATAAATACAAATCTTTAGCGCTAAAGGTAAAAACAAAATGCACATCAATAACTTTTCATAACTTTTTTGACCAATAATACTTTTTGAAGCCTTGTTAGTTGAAAAATGCATTTTGGCTGACCACAAAGCAGCTATACGCAGCTATAAGTCATTGCTCCTGTCTGCTTCTCCAAACTCTGAGTGTGCTAAAAACTGTTTTTTGTTCCTTTCCTATTTTATAGACCATCTTACTTACCAATATTTAATCAGTAAATATAGGCCTATCCGACCGCTTCCCTGTAGTCGGTCAGATGTGTCGTGGGAGCGCCCTCTACAGACAAAGAGCTGTCACTGAACAACACGTCCCGAGGCGCCTACGTCCGAGGAACCAGCGCAGCTTCGGCAAAGAGGCAGACATGGATCAGCATAAAATATGTCACTAAATAAATAGGTTTTATACATTTAAACCCACTTCAAACCACCTGATAATTCGCTTTTTTATAGCTAAAGGAAATAAATGTACATTTTAAATTTAACGACATTTTAGCGACCCCTTAGAGTCCAGCCTCAGGTCTGAGCGCCTCGTTCACTTCATTCACGTCTCAGCATTTTATCAGAGCTCCGTGACACTGACAGTAGACTGCAGCACATAGTCTCACACAATTCAATTATTATTAATACTATATTAATATAACACTAACACAACATCACACATACATACATTACAACAGCACACAGCAACATGAGTGGCACAGACAAAGGATTTACAGAGGGGGAGATGAAGGAGTTGCTGGCGGACATCTGTGCCCAGTCCACCCAGACCATTCAGGGCAAAAGGAGACAGGGGCTGTCTGATGACGAAATGAAACAAGAACTCCAGAAGTATGCCTCTGAAGCATGGGATGCCATGAACTGTAGCCCCAGTAATGAAGAGGACAACGCTAACTCCCCTCTAAATGATTTAGTCCCGACCATCTCCACAGAGAAGCTCAAGTCTCTGGTGAACTCCTTCTGGGAAAAGATGGCAACTTCGGACCTGACAGTGTGGGAGTCGAGGGTCATCCTGGTGGAGATGTTTCAAGAGATAATCACTGTGGCCTCGAAGGAGATTCTGAATGCCTTCAAAAACAAGGTTTTGTTCATTAACCCTCCTGCCAGGTCTCCTCAGGTGTCTGAGAGTGCAGTAAAGAAGGCATTGCGTTCCTGCTTTGAAGCCTGTTTCAAGCCTAAATTTGGGAAAAATCAAAAGTCCATGGATGAGGTTTTCCACCTTGTGAGTGGTGAGGTGACAAAGAGAGTGAACTCTGCCCTGTCCCAGAGCAGTGTCCAGGACAGCCGCCTGGTTCTAGACAGCGACCACACCTACACGACGCCTCACGGGAAGCTTGTGTCCATTGTCAAACATGCGATGGTCATGATTCAGAAACTCAAAAAAAAGCTCAGCAGTGGCCTGTGTTGTGGCCCAATCTCCCCTGAGGAGGAGCCTGAACTTCTAAAGGAGGAGCCCACTACTGCCTCTCCACAGCAGGAGAAGGAGAGGCTCAAGCTTCTCAGAATTAGAGAGCAATTGCTACAGAATGGACTTGGAGTGCCCCTCAGCCCTGAAAACATGCAGCAGGGCACAACTGAGGAACATCGAAGTGCCCCAAAGACCAAACCTTTGTCCATCAGAGAGCGACTTGGTCAGAGCTGTGTTCCATGTGTGCCCCAAGGTGCATCTGTGGAGAGCCCTCCACCTCTGAAGAAGGAGCCCACTACTGCCTCTCCACAGCAGGACAAGGAGGAGCAGGAGAGGCTCAAGCGTCTCAGAATTAGAGACCAACTTCTAAAGAATGGACTTGGAGTGCCCCTCAGCCCTGACAACATGCCGCAGGGAACAACTGAGGAACAGGGGAGTGCCCCTAAGACCAAGCCTCTGACCATCAGAGAGAGGCTTGGGCAGATCTGTGGACCTTGCGGAGGCCAAGGAACGACTGAGGCTACTGTAGAAGAACAAGAAAGTGGCCCTAAGACCAAGCCTTCGACCATCAGAGAGCGACTTGGTCAGAGCTGTGTTCCATGTGTGCCCCAAGGTGCATCTGTGGAGAGCCCTCCACCTCTGAAGAAGGAGCCCACTACTGCTTCTCCACAGCAGGACAAGGAGGAGCAGGAGAGACTCAAGCGTCTCAGAATTAGAGACCAACTTCTACAGAATGGACTTGGAGTGCCCCTCAGCCTTGAAACCATGCAGCAGGGAACAACTGAGGAACAGTTGTGTGCCCCTAAGACCAAGCCTTCGATCATCAGAGAGTGACTTGGTCAGAGCTGTGGACCTTGTGGAGGCCAGGTCCAGTCTGAAGCAGGTTCTATAAACTCACAGCAGAAAGTTTCTGAGAAAAGACTCTGTCAAAGACTTTGTCCTTGTCTCCCATATGGGGCCGGTGTCCTGTCAGGGGAGCGTCAGGAGGAGGTTTCCTCAGTCTCCTTAACGTCCCGCAAACAGAGAGCTCAGACCTCTCCTAAATTGAACTCTTATTTGTCCACTTAAACATCACTCACTCCTCCCTTCGAGGTTCAGAGAAGGTCATTGTCTCCTACTGAAACTATTAAGGACAATGTTCCTGAGGGAATCAATCAGGTGACAGCCACAACATCGCAGAATGCACCTGGACAGGACCATCCTAAGACCAGAGGCCATCCAGTTTATGAGTGGACAAAGCAGGACATCAGAAACCTTGCTTATGAGGTGCTCTCACGTGTCCTGCAGACCAACTATATTCCCGACGTACAGAAGCTAAAGACTGATCTGGAGCAGCAGCTGGAACCAAAAATGGCTGAATGGAACGTGAAGGTGAGTCCTAACATTAAGCACATAGAAAATGTGGCTAAAGCTGTGCACCGCGACCTTTGCGTAGGATCAAAGAAGAGGTGGATCACCGTCAGTCTTGTTGTTGACAGAGACTTTACCCAGATCATCGACAGCATCCAGAAACATCTAGAGACGCCAAAGAAGAGGAGCAGGTTCAGCTCATTCGTGGAGTCTGTGAGATGTGTCTTCTGCAGGGCCTGTAGGGGGCGCAAGGCACACACCACGGCTAACGAGTAAGCTAATTGTGAGAGGAAACAGCGGGTCCTGGGGCTGGAGTCCTTCTAATGACTTTTGGTTTAAGGAGGGCTTGTCTAGACCACAGTTCTTGTGGGATAAAGGCTTGACTGTACACAGCCTCACAGTAACCACCATCTGAAACATTTAACCTTTGAACGCTCCTCTGCACCGAATAGTTGATTTGATGTGGAGGAGCCCAACAGGTGAGTGGATCTTCTTTGGTGAATACTGTTTGGCAGCGCATGGTCAACCTGTAAACCTGATGGTACCACGGCCCTTTAACTTTAACCTGAGAGTCTAAAGAGGAGGGCTCCGGCCCTGGCCCTGCACAGGACTCACTTTGACTGTGGGCACAACTATTTTTCTTTCTCTTTTTAATTTTCAATTAAAAAAAAAAAAAAAATCTAAACTTTTATTTGCCCAAAGAAATCCTTTCTTCTTTTAAATGATGATTTTCATCTCCAAGTGTTGAAAATACCTAAGATTTGACTTGAGTTTTATTAAATTAAATATTACCAATAAAGCAATAAAGAATATATTTACATTATATAGTTTACAAGACTTTTTTCCTATTCCATACACTTTATTAAAAACACTGATACTGCTATTTATGCACTACAATTCCTTTATATGTCCTGCACATTATGTGTTATGGGAAATATACTTGGCTTCCTTTTTTATTTTTGTTTTGTTATTCTGCTGTTTCTCTTTGTTGTAAAACTAATAATTCCCCAAATACAAGAAGAAAAAATGCAGGGTGCCACCATCCTATATTACACCAATCATCATAATATGTTTTATGACCACCAGTCTTATATGCAGCCCCATATGCAACCGTGCACTGTGTTCTGACGTCTCTCTATCAGAACCAGCATTAACTTCTTCAGCAGTCTGAGCTTCAATAGCTCCTCGTCTGTGGGATGGGACCACGCGCAGGCCTGAGCCTTCACGCCCCACGTGCATCACCTGTTGCAGGTTTACCACAGTTCTTTCCTTGGACCACTTCTGACAGATCCTGCCCACTGCAGACTGGGAACACCCCACAAGAGCTGCAGTTCTAGAGACGTTCTGACCCAGTTGTCTGTAGCCGTCACAGTTTGGTCCTTGTCAAACTCTGTAAAATCTTTACTCACATTTTTCTGCTTCAACTTTGAGGACAGAATGTATACCTGCTGTCTAATACATCCCACCCACTAACAGGAGCCACGGTGAAGAGATAATCTGTGTTATTCACTTCACTTGTTAGTGGTCAGAATGTTTTGCCTGATTGCTGTACCTTGCAAAATAAAAACTAGCATTTGCTACAATTATCAAAAGCCATAACAAGAACTGAATAGATGTCATTACAAACGCATAAAAGCCTATGCTAGTCGTAATACAACTATGAATACTCGCCTGCGCCTAGAAAATCCCCTCTTTGCTCCCTCATGTTTTTGCCTCATTTATTCTCGTCTCTCTGTGCTACAGAGGGGTGTAAACTCTGGCTGAACCCAATGCGCAGCGCCGGAGGTGTCTGTCTGCCGCTGTCTGTCGTCTTGGCTGCGTTTCAGTTTTGTGAAATGAGGAAAAGTGTGTCGGGCTTTGAAACGGCTGCAGCATCGGAGAGTTCTGGCTGGCTCTGTGGAAACCTGAGGCCAAAAAAAAAAGAGAGAAAAACATGGATTTGAGCAGGACGTAACATTAGTCTAGTCAGTGGGTCTCAAATGGTGGGTCAGGAGTCAAATGTGGGTCATGGGGAGTAGTGAGAAGTGATAGTCCACTGTTTCCCATTAAAACATAAGACTAAGTCGGCCCAGCATACAAATACATAAATACATAATTTACATCATACAGCTCATGCTACATATAGCATAGGCCTATATTAATATAAATAACAATAAATAACAACAGAAATACAAAAAATATACATACAGTATATAAAAAAAAAATAATAATAAATAATAAATCACCTCTTGCTGGATCTGAAATGGTCTTAAAAATGAACCCCCAAGACTGAATATAAGTAGGTGGAAAACCCTGTAGTCTCTAGTTTCAGTACACACAGAGTGAAATATTTCAAGCATTTATTAAAGGTATTAGGGAGGATCTTTATAAATTAATTTTTTGCAATATTAATTAAAACTACCTCCATTGCCCTGTATAAGGCTTATAAATTGGTGTATTAGAAAATATAATAATAATATTAATAAACTGTGGACTCTGTGGGACTTAAAAAACCTCAACCAATCGTTTTCGTCATGAGTACGTTAACCATTGTTCCACGGACTTGCCATTCATTCGTTCATCTTCCTGGTTTCGGCGATACGTGCGCGTTCTTGTGCCTGCGCATGCGTACACAGTTTGTTTATATAGCACGGCGTTAGCCGAGCCTCATTGTACGCGGACAGCCTGACTTCAAAGAGCACAATGGCTGAGGAAAACTGTGGAGGTCGCAAAAGGAAAACTGTTTTTGAAGTGTACCAGAGGAGGAGGAGAAAAACCGTAGAAGAGCAGAATAAAACCCGTGTGGTTCTTGGCAATTCTTTCCAACGTTGGCGTGCGCTGTAGGAACAGAAAGGGCTTCAGACCGATGCACTGGTCGCCAAGTTTCTGCTGGACAGGTAACGTTTATCTTATCGTTTGAAAAAAATGCCTTTTTTCTTTATCTGTTGAACCTTTTCAACTGTACGGCAACCGTCAGTTTGCTAATGCTACCAACAGCAGGAGGACAGATATTTGTGCTGTGCATGACTGGGTTTGTGTGGGGAACTAGGTCAAAGGTTGCGCAGACAAACAATGCAGGTCTAGGTTTAGGCGAATCTCCGCTGATGCCGGCTGTAAACAAACACGCGTGTTCCAACGCTCGTGCACGTCGCTGTGGAGGAGTTCCTTGGAAAGGAACAGTGAAGGGCGGGGCCTGACGCATGCGCAGTATTAAAAAAGGGACAGTCGCTGGTTTGTCAGCAGTCGAAAAAATCCTCCCTAATATCTTTAACTGTGAAGACTGTCTTCCAATCCAAAATTCAGGAACGCCTGAGCCTCAGCAAAAAGGTCCCGAGTTCTATTCCCAGACTGTGTGGGGCCTTTCTGTGTTTGCATGTTCTCCCTGTGTCTGGGTGGGTTTCCTCCGGACACTCTGACTAATCCTACAGGTCCTGCTGACCATGATCCTGGCTCAAGGTCTGGAGAAGTGTGCGCTGTGGTCGCCCACTGCTCCTGACAGGTCGCCCCAGCAGCACTGAAGGATGGATCAAATGTGAAGAGCAAATTTTCAAGAAACAAGACAAGACAAGAAAGGGTTTTGTCTTTGTCTGAAACCAGTAGGTCCCCTGGTTTGGCCCTAGTTTAGACCTGGTTTAGATCTGGTTTTGTCCTGGTTTAGCTCTGGTTTAGATCTGTTTTCGCTCTGGTTTTGTCCTGGTTTAGCCCTGGTTTAGATCTGTTGTAGCCGTGGTTTAAATCTGTTGTATCCCTGGTTTTGTCCTGGTATAGCCCTTGTTTTGTCCTGGTTCAGTCCTGGTTTAGATCTGGTTTTGTCCTGGTTCAGATGTTTTAGCCCTGGTTTTTCTTCTTATTTAGCCCTGGTTTTAACCTGGTTTAGCCCTGGTTTATGTCTGGTTTAGTGCTGTTTTAGAACTGGTTTAGATAATGGTATAGACCCTGTTTGGTCTTTATTTAGTAATGTATTTTTCTGTGGGAATCCCTATTTTATCCCATGGTTTAGAGCTCGTTTAGTCCAGGTTTTGTCCTGGTTTAGCCCTGGTTTGGCCCTGGTTTTGTCCTGGTTTAGTTGTGTGTTACCAGTTCCCATTATAGCCAGTTAAAGACGGTAGTTGAAAAGTTGAATATTGTCTGAGGTGGCCATAGCTGTGGAAAGAACCACTGATGCAAAAGAACCCAGAGAGTTCAGCTCAGTTCAGTGTTACCTGCAGCAGAAGTGTGTCTGGACAGAGCCGCCTCCATGTCGCTCACGCAAGTCTGCAGCTTTTCCACTCGGTGAAACGCTTCGTGTTTGAGACTTCGCTCCTGAAGCAGCTGACCTTTGACCTGGACACAATGCATTGTTTACATTTGGTCCTCGCATTGACAGAGATTTACTCTCCCAGAATCATTTTCCAACATGCTATACCATGTTATAATGTTGTTTCCTTAGCAAAAACATACCTGGAGTTGTGTTTTCATTCACACTAGTTTGAGTAATCTTGTATTCCCTGGTACTGCCTTTCTGTGAGCTCCAAACGGCTTGTTACTCCTTATACCCGCCCCCTCTATAAGCCCCGCCCACTACAGGAAGCACTGACCAATCAACAGGCTCTCTACATTCATCATCTATCCAAAAAACAAATTACACCTCTGTTTCCACTGATTCCTCCCAGACTTTTTTCATTTTGTAGTAAAATGGCATCATACAAAAAGTGTACAAGAGTGTAACAGAGCTGCACTCTGCTGCCCTTTGCTGGTCTCAGACCTGGGACCTGGCACAACCTGGACCTGGGTTAGTCCTGATTTAGGCTCATTTTAGGAAATCACAATGGCTCTTTGAGAGCCTTGTATTTGCTGATGTTGTATATTTATTGTTTAGTCCTATAGCCCCAACAGTGACGTGAGTCCAACCTCCTGTGGGCTAACCCCACCCGCAGAGGTAACCGTAGGGGACCGGTGCAGTGTGGATTGGGCAGCAGTCGAAAGCGGGTGCCTCGATGACCCAGTCCCCGGACACAGCTTCTAGCTGTAGGGAATGTCTGAGGTGAGCTTGTGCGGGAGGTTGAGAGATATCGGCTAGATATAGTCGGGCTCACCTCCACGCACAGCGTTGGACTCTCCACCTCTGGCGTTGCCCGCGGTGAGAGGCGGCGGGCCGGTGTGGGCTTGCTCATAGCCCCCCAGCTCAGCCGCCATGTGTTGGAGTTTACCCCAGTAAATGAGAGGCTTGCGTCCCTGCGCCTTCGAGTCGGGGATAGGTCTCTTATCATTGTTTGTGCCTACGGGCCAAATAGCAATACAGAGTACCCGGCCTTCTTGGAGTCCCTGGGAGGGGTACTGGAAGGTGCACTGACTGGGGACTCCATTGTTTTGCTGGGAGACTTCAACACCCACGTGGGCAACAAAAGTAACACCTGGAGGGGTGTGATTGGGAAGAACGGTCGCCCCGAGCTGAACCCGAGTGGTGTCTTGTTATTGGACTTCTGTGCAAGTGACAGTTTGTCCATAACAAACACCATGTTCGAGCACAAGGGTGTCCATCAGTGCACGTGGCACCAGGACACCCTAGGCCCGAGGTTCGCCCAACCATTCTACATGTGTTTTGTTTATCTGGAGAAGGCCTTCGACCGTGTACCTCATGGTGTCCTGTAGGGGGTGCTCTGGGAGTATGAGGTGCATGTTGGACTCTGGCACGGCTGCCCTTTGTCACTGGTTCTGTTCATTATTTTTATGGACAGAATTTCTAGGTGCAGCCAAGAGCCGGAGGGAGTCCGCTCTGAGGACCACAGGATTTCATCTCTGCTTTTTGCACGATGATGTTGTCCTGTTGGCTTCCTCAAACCAGGACCTTAAGTGTCGGGGCGGTTTGCAGCCGAGTGTGAAATGGCTGGGATGAGCACCTCGAAGTCTGAGGCCATGGTTCTCAAACGGAAAAGTGTGGCTTGCGCTCTCCAGGTCGGAGGTGAGATCCTGCCTCAAGTGGAGGAGTTTAAGTATCTCAGGTCTTGTTCACAAGTGAGGGAAGGATGGAGCGTGAGATTGACAGGAGGATCGGTGCAGCATCTGCAGTAATGCGGTTGATGTATCGGTCTGTTGTGGTGAAGAAGGAGCAGAGCCAAAAGGCAAAGCTCTGGATTTACCGGTCAATCTATGTTCCTACTCTCACCTATGGTCATGAGCTTTGGGTCATGACCGAAAAGACAAGATCCCGGATACAAGCGGCCGAAATGAGTTTTCTCCGCAGGGTGGCTGGGTGCTCCCTTATAGATAAGGTGAGGAGCACTGTCGCCCGGGAGGAGCTTGGAGTAGAACCACTGCTCCTCCACATCGGGAGGAGTCAGTTGAGGCTCGGGCATCTGTTCCGGATGCCTCCTGGTCGCCTCCCTGGGGAGGTGTTCCGGGCATGTCCCACCGGGAGGAGGCCCCGGGGAAGACCTAGGACACGCTGGAGGGACTATGTCTCTCGGCCTGGGAACGCCTTGTGGTGCCCCCGGTAGCGCTGGAGGAAGTGTCTGTGGAGATGGAAGTCTGGGCATCTTTGCTTAGACTGCCGCCTCCATGACCCGGTTCCGGATAAGCGGAAGAAGATGGATGGATGCTTAAACAATTAGTATTTGAATACCTCATACCTGTCTGATCTCCTTGGCACTGCGATGTCTCTCCAGTCGGTGCATCCTGCTGCCCCTGTTCAGCTCTTCACTCAGGGTTTGTAGCTGTCGGTCCCGGTCCTGGACCTCGCCCCGGATCTGGTCCAAAGTCTGGGTCTGGTACTGGTCCAGCTGCTGCCGACTCCGGGCCTCCTGAGCCGACTGCTGCCGGGACCAATTCAGCTCCTCAGTCTGTAACAGACAGTGTTACAGAAGTCAACAAACAAACACACAACCAAAGATAATGTAGTGTAATGTTTAACTGAGTTAATTTAAGTTGGTGCTGTAGTCAAGTCCAGGATAAGACCAATGTAGGAACCGGTAGAAGAGATTCCTGACCATTTTGAAAACTCTTCAAGTCCTGGCTAAGACCAAGTCGAAATGCACTCAGTGGTTAGCGAGGAGATAGTTAGTTTCGTTTAAAGGGGATATATTATGCTTTTATCTATCTTTTTAAACCAATTGTCTCCTCTAGAACAGCAGCACGTTTTACAACCTTTAAAACCATTAACTAAAAGAGAATGTTTTCAATAATTACTTGACTACTGCCATAAAGAAACATTTATCTGTCACCTCTGTGATTACTCAGGCACCAAATGATGGTTATCTGAGTGCTTTGGGACACTACTGTGGATCCAACATTGTAATTATAATGTCTTTAAGTTGGATTTTGTCATGTTGCTATCAAATCAAATCAAAGTTATTTATATAGCACATTAAAAAAACAACCTCGCTTGACCTTTACAAGTCAAGCAGCACAGATGATATAAAATCCTCTTAATAAAAACTAACAAACACCTAAAATTATGTAAAAAGAATAGAACAAATACAATAAAAACACAAATTAAACACCTGCGCTAACAGTTATGATGAAGGCGAAAATAACAACTCAATCAGTGATAAAAGTCCCCTCTGCTCACGAGCCTAGAACTGATCTGCAGGCCTCAGACAAATACAGACGAGCTGTGCCATTTAAAAACAATTACTTAAGTTTTAAAATGAATCCTAAAGCATCCTAGTATAACTCTGCCTGTTTTACATTTTTTATCCACTTGATGGCGCAGCAGAGCAAATAAAATAAATCACTAAACCTTGAAGCACAGGTCCATGGCAGAGGTGCACAGTAATGAAGTAAATCTACAGTGCTTAAGAACAGTTTTTGAGACTCTGTACTTTACTTGAGTAGTATTTTTTGGGAAACTTATTGTTTTTACTCCACTACATTTCTATAAAGGCAGAAGTAACTTGCCAAGAAATTGTCCTAAAACTGAAAAACAACTGAAAAACTGTAGTTTCTACTTTGCGTGCGGTTTGTCACTTACACCCAAAAGATAATCATTACTCTTTTATTTTAAACCTAGTTCAGACCAGGTTTACTGCTATTCTAGTTTTTGTTTGGATAGTTCTGATTTAACATGGATTTAGCTTAGTCTAGACTTGATTTAGTCCTGGTTTACATCTGTTTTAGATGTTAGTCCCTGTGTGTTCCATGAATGGTTTTACACTAAATAAAGCTCCCTCTGTTTCCCATCCACTGATTCTGTACAAACATGTCCCTAGTTATTCTAATTCTAAGGTGGAGACTCTATAGGATCAGACTAAAATGAGTTGACATCTCATATGCAGATTTAGGAGGTCTGATGAAAATGTATTTTATTCATATTTTTTGGAGATGCATCTGTGAGTTGAATGTAGCAGAAATTTAACCCCAAATTCTTCACCGAAGTCATCTGAAATGTAAGCATGAAAGCACATACTTCAGTACTTTAACTCAAGTAATAAGTTGTCTGAGTGACTTTAACTTGTATTGGAGTAATATTTGACAAGGAGGGTCTATACTTTTACTCAAGTAATGAAGTTGAGTACTTTGTTCACCACTGCCCATGAGTGAACCAACAAGATGGAACGCTTCAATGCTTCATGGCGCCTCAAGAGTAAAAAAACATATTTTTGTGTGGTTCCAAAATGTCTCCCAGGAAAAACATTGAGGAGGCCTGAATCAAACCATGTCCATGAGAAGTTCTGATCCTTTAAGTTTACAATCACCTTTGAATTTTGTCCCATGTAATGTGAGGTTAGTGCTGGTTTTGTACCTTTCGACTGAGTATCTTCTTGGTTTTGTTGAACTCGTCCTGACAGGTGTCCAGCTCTTTCTGCAGGACGTCTCGCTCCTGTTTCAGTAAAATCACCTCCTCCTCAGACTCCATCTTCACTCTGAGCGCCTCGCACCGACCGGAGATCTCCCTCTGAACAAAAGACAACAAAAAAGCTTTAAAAGTTATTCTGTCAATACTCCCTAAAGCAGTGGTTCTCAAACTTTTAACACCATGTATCACCTCAGAAAATACACAGCTTTTAAAGTACTTACACTGACTGAAATGACGACAAAACAGGGACTAAACTGTGACTAAACCATCATTAAAATAGGACTAAACCAGGTCTAAGCCAGGACTAAACTTTGCCTAAACCACAATTAAGCAAAGGTCTACACTTGAAATGTAATACCCAACAAGAGTAGGACTAAAAGTGGAATAAAACTAAATCAGAACTGCAAAAACCTGAATGTCACATATCCCACAGTTTGAGAACCGCTGTAAATAATTCTTTAATGCTAACTCTGCTAATATTGGTACTACCTTGCCGCAGTATTTGGCAAGTTATAGTTTTGGTTTGATTGTTAGTCTGCTAGCAACACAACTCAAAAAGTAATGGTTGTTCTTTGATCGAATTTTCAGGAAAGGTCAGTGGTTGGTCAGGAAAGGAATTATTCATTTATGAGGTTCTCTTTGAGATTGATGAGGCTGGACTGAATCAGGAATAGGGCTGCTTTTCTTTTTTTTTTTTTTTTGCCAAATATTAACCAGACAAAACAACAAGTATGCTGCTTTTGGGTAAATCATATATTCACATACAGTCTTTCATCCAAAACACAAAACGTACATTCTGTTTTACTGTTTCTATGGCTCTACTGCTCTGTCTTGGTAATAAATCCTCCTCTCTCTGCACGTGGCATGTGTCAGAGTCTATGAAAACTCCAGATAGCGATTAATCAATTACTTAATTAGTTGACCATTTTTTAAATAAGTGACTATAATTGATTAATCCGATTAGTTGTTACAGCCTTAATTAGGAATGTGTACCTCAGAGGGACAGCGCATCTTAGAAGTTTTGAAAATAAAGTCAGATTTTCCAGACTGAGATGGTTTGGACATGTACAGAGGAGGGATAATGAATATGTAAGCAGAAGAAAGAGGCTGAGGGTAGAGCTGGAGGCCTAGAGGAAGACCAAAGAGGAGATTTATGGATGAAGTGAAAGAGGAGATGAAGTTAGTTGGTGTGAGAGAAGAGGATGCAGAGAAGAGGACCAAAGGGAGGCTGAGGATTCACTGTGGCGACCCCTGAAAGGAAACAGCTGAAAGGAAAAGAGGAGTGGACCTGAAAAGAGGTCCAGGTCTGGACTCTAAGCCATCAGCAGCTGAAGAAACAGTCAGTGCCTTGGCAGAGGCCTGTACTTTCTGAGTGCTTCTAGTTTTTCTCCTTAATTCCTCGTGTTTATGTCTGACCTGTTGTGTTTGTAGAAGTCGTCTGTGGAGTTTGCTGTGGGCGACCACCTGCCTCCAGCCGCTCAGAGCTGTTCGTTTATGAAGCAGAGCCACGAGACGACTGTTCTCCTGCTTCAACTCTTCAATGTCCTCTCTCTGACAAAAAAATAATCTCACATTACAAGTGCTATTTAATTTAATAACAACTTTAGAGAAAGACAACCACCATTTAATGATCATGTAACAATCAATACCACTATTCTTTCTCTCTATTCCTTACATGGTAGGGACTTTTTGAGAATTAAATCTAAATTCCAACCACAGCTCAAAAACAAACACAGACTGGTGACAGAATAATCTCTTTAGTAGACCGTACAATACCTGCGACTGTTCATTTCTGAGAAATTCATCACAGATTTTGTTGCAACTATATTTCTTTCTCGTGTTCGTCATTTTGTCGACGGCTTCGCTCCGAACTCGACTCACGATCGCAGTCACGTCCCACTCCATCTGAGACCTCTGTTCGTCCAGAGCGACCTGAGTCACATTTCAGCAGAAAATTTGTCAAATAATAGTCAAGAACAGATCAAAACATTAAACAACAGTCCACTGCAGCTGTGGGGCACCTGTAGCTGGACGCAGGTGGACAGGAGACGTCGGACCAAAGCGTCGTATTGTTCTTTAAATTTTAAGCTCAGCTGTTTCTCTAAGTTACTCTTCTCTTGCTCCAGAAAAGCAACTCGAGCGTTCAGGGCGGTGTTTTCCAGCATCAGCTCACGACAAGAATCAGCCACCTGAGAAAATGAAAGTACATTTTTAAAAAAACATTTTATTCCAGGATAAAGTTAGTTAGTTAGTTCGGGTCTGTGCAGGAGTAACTCACTTCTTTATGAGTGCTGCTCATCTGAGAGTCAGTCAGATCCTTTATATCCTGAAAAATAAACAAACAATACATATCCAGCCTGGTCAGTCAAACCAATTCACTTTTTTAACACTTATTTAATATATTGTGGACTGTGTAAGTTGTACTGCGCCCTGGACATCCAACTTGAATACCACCATAGTCTAATTTTTGTCCTCCATAGTCTAAAATGAATATAAAGCTAATAAGTTGGAATAGAACAATGTGGTATTTACTGGAACATTTTCAACGCTAATATTAAAAATGCTAAATAGTAATAAAAGATGAATAAAAAGTAGCAAAATATTTTAATGAAAGTGATAGAAATTAAAAATAAAAAATGTACAATGTCTTGCTGTATCTGCTGGTCTTTAAAAATACCCCATAGACTCAACATAAACAGGTGTGAAACCCTGTAGCTATAGCTTAACTTTTAGAGGTTAGGTCTGAATTTATGTCACTCTGCATTAGTGTACATCAGTTTGTAGTAATTCATCACAATTAAAGAAAGAAAAATATTCATTTAAACAGAATAAATGTTTAAAAGATGTGACACCAGATGCACAGAGATACAATTTATTCTGCCTTTAGGTAAACCTGTTTTTCAATATTTCATAAATCCCTGTCCATAAAAAAACCCTAACCCTATGAAAAACAAATTCCTTAAGCTTATATCATAAAATATACTCAAAAAGTAACTAATTGTGGCTAGTAAAAACACTAATTGGCCAGTAACTTTTGACAAACACTAGTCACAGCGACCAGTGAATAAAAAAGTAAACCCTGCTAGACATGAACATTAGTAGCAAGGAAGGATCTTACAAAGTGCATTAGCTGTGCTGTTGCTAATTTTTGTATTTTGGGCATGGACAGTTTTTGGAAATTATGTCAGATTTTATTTTGCAGGATGACAAGGAGCTCCCTGAAGAAACCCGCCCTCACCTGCTCTCTCCGGTGTAGACTCTGTGTCGTCTGCTGCAGGATTTGTTCATAAAACTGTGAGTAAAGCTGGAAGCTGCGTCTCTCTCGCTCCATCACTGCACAGCCCAGTTCAGTCAGACACTGGGTCAGATGGGCCTGAGCAAACAGCGCCTGGACACAAAAAGGGAGCACGAATTTATTTTATTTTATTTTATTTTAATTTTTTTCCTCATTATTATTATTATTATTATTATTATTATTATTATTATTATTATTATTATTATTATTATTATTATTATTATTATTGTTGTTTTTTTCTTCTTTTTCCTCCTTTTTGTTGTTTTTTTTGCAATTATTATTATTATTATTATTATTATTATTATTTTTATTATTATTATTTATGTATTTATTTTATTATATTTTATTTATTTATTTAATATTATTATTATTATTTTTTACATCAATACATATTCATATCTGCATATATATTCATATTCATATTATTATATACATCTGTTATATGTTGTTTGTTACTTGTAAGTCATAATATTGTTTTGTTTGTCTCATGTCTTATGTATTACATGTAGGTATGTCTGCACCTGTAAATAAAAAAAATAAAAATAAAAATAAATAAATAAAAGGGAGCACGAGTTTACCACCAAACCCAGGACCACGACAAGATTTCAGGAAAGATTTCTGATTGGACAATTTAGATACACAATGGTGAAGATATAGTGCCCCCATTTGAACCCCTCTACTTCAGGGGAAAATGCTCACAAAGGTTAGGAATCCACTTGTTCTGTACTGACCCATTGTGACTACACAGTATCTTTGGCCCTGTCTCACAATGGTACCAAATCTCTGAAGGTATAATCTGGATCCACACCAAAAATCATCTCTTCCTTGACCATAACATTTTGAGTCATGTTGCCCACGGTTAGCCTGGCCACCCAGACAAACTCTTGTCCGACATTCCTTCTTTACAAAGAAGTTAGTCTGGTCCCTTCGCTCCAGTTTCCTTTCTGTGGACGGAACAATCCCAGGCGCAGTAACCAATCAGAGAAACAAAGTCCGGGACGTAAGCAATGCGCCGCTGAACCAAACAAACACAAAGCTTATGAAGAAATGTTGCCGGTTTTGCCATAAAACACCAGAATAGGCCATATTATTATAAACTCTGTACTTATTTCTGAACGGGACAGCAGCAAAAGCCAGTTGTACAAAGATTTGTGGATAAAGTGGATTTGTTTGAATTAGGGTTCATGCACTTTTTCCATACTATACTGACTTTTCCATGACTTTTGAGTAAATTTCAAAAACCTAAAAAATGACTTACATGTGTTTAAATAATATTCAAAATATTCAATGTGGTACATTAGAAACATACTTTTGCTGGAACTTCATTTGTTAAATTTGGAAATAAAAAAAAAAAAAACTGTTGGGGCTTCTTCCAACAGTTTTCTGCTAATTCTTTTAATTTTATTCCACTAATTTTACTGACTTACACCACTGATTAAAAGATAATTATGGTATATTACACATAAACTAATTATCTATGGTATTTTTAAGCATTACCAAAACCAAAAGAGACAAAGCAGCAAAAAAAAAAAAAAAAAAATTCAAATATTCTGACAAAAATAGGTGAGTTTTTCCTGCAGTGAGAACTTGGCTGAATACTTATATTTACTGTATTCTAGCTGGCGCAGGTTTAACTAGGAGTGGTCGAATGTTACTCAGACCTTTCCAAAACTGGAGAAATTGTATTAAAAAACCCCCAAACATGATATTTCCAGGTTTTCCATGACTGTATGAACCCTGGTGAATGTGGTGTTACATCATATTTGCTCTGTATTAGCCAGCGCCATCCTGAGTGGATTGGGACTGACAGTAAAATTTAAAGCAGCACAATCCTGTATATCTGTGCCACCTGTCCCTCAGTCTCCTCTGCTCCCTCCATCAGACGCTGAATAAACGTCTCCACAATTTGAGGCCTCTCCAGAGACACACTGCACTGGAACCTGGTCTTTCTCCACAGCTCTGTAACAAGATACACACTCTACATGAAGTCTATTTTTGTGTTAGAATAATAGGGCTGCACAATATATCACAAAGTTACTGTTATCGTAATAAAGACATCAGAATGAAAAAAAACTAAAAATATCACAGTGTTATGGTTCTCCAATCTGACTGAAAGGGCAGACTGGGTTTATTACTGGTTTATTTATGTTTTAGACTTGGTTTAGTCCTTATTTAGACCTGGTTTATTACTCCTTTAGACCTAGTTCAGTCCTGGTCTATTCTTGGTTTAGAACTGGTCTATTCTTGGTTTAGAACTGGTTTAGAACTGGTTTAGTCCTGGTTTAGTCCTGGTCTATTCTTGGTTTAGAACTGGTTTAGAACTGGTTTAGTCCTGGTCTATTCTTGGTTTAGAACTGGTTTAGAACTGGTTTATTCTTGGTTTAGTCCTGGTCTATTCTTGGTTTAGAACTGGTTTAGAACTGGTTTAGTCCTGGTCTATTCTTGGTTTAGAACTGGTTTAGAACTGGTTTATTCTTGGTTTAGTCCTGGTCTATTCTTGGTTTAGAACTGGTTTAGTCCCGGTTTATTCTTGGTTTAGTCCTGGTCTATTCTTGGTTTAGAACTGGTTTATTCTTGGTTTAGTCCTGGTCTATTCTTGGTTTAGAACTGGTTTAGAACTGGTTTAGTCCTGGTCTATTCTTGGTTTAGAACTGGTTTAGAACTGGTTTATTCTTGGTTTAGTCCTGGTCTATTCTTGGTTTAGAACTGGTTTAGAACTGGTTTAGTCCTGGTCTATTCTTGGTTTAGAACTGGTTTAGAACTGGTTTATTCTTGGTTTAGTCCTGGTCTATTCTTGGTTTAGAACTGGTTTAGTCCTGGTCTATTCTTGGTTTAGAACTGGTTTAGTCCCGGTTTATTCTTGGTTTAGTCCTGGTCTATTCTTGGTTTAGAACTGGTTTAGAACTGGTTTAGTCCTGGTCTATTCTTGGTTTAGAACTGGTTTAGTCCCGGTTTATTCTTGGTTTAGTCCTGGTCTATTCTTGGTTTAGAACTGGTTTAGAACTGGTTTAGTCCTGGTCTATTCTTGGTTTAGAACTGGTTTAGTCCCGGTTTATTCTTGGTTTAGTCCTGGTCTATTCTTGGTTTAGAACTGGTTTAGAACTGGTTTAGTCCTGGTCTATTCTTGGTTTAGAACTGGTTTATTCATGGTGTAGTCCTGGTTTAGTCCTGGTTTAGAACTGGTTTATTCTTGGTTTTGAACTGGTTTAGTCCTGGTTTAGTCCTGGTTTAGTCCTGGTTTATTCTTGGTTTAGTCTTGTTCTAATATGCTTGCTTTAGACCTGGTTTAGTTTTGATTCATTTGATCATTCCCAGTTTGAGTCCCAAGCCTTGCATCATGAATTAAAACTGAAATATCTTCTCATTATGTTTATAAAGCCTTCACCTTGTTAGGGCTTATCCAAATGTCGCCATCATACTGCGTTATTCAACACAGTTAGTGTTGTTGTAATGTTTTTATTTTTTATTGTGCAGCCCTATAGATACTTAGAGGTCTTTGAATCAGCCTATTGTTACCTGTGGGAAGCCTTGAATCCTGTCTCGTTCGCTCAGAAACTACTAGAGTTGTGTCTCTGCTGAGTTTCTTCTGCAGAGATCGGATCATTTCACACTCGGTGCTCTCCAGAAGCTTGTGAAGCTGAGAGAAACAGAGGATTTAGAAAGAGTTTAATCAGTATTTAGCTTAGGTTAGCCATCGCAGCAGTTTGGAGACATTAGTAACGTACTTTTCCATTCATTTTTACAAGGGACCAATCTAAAAACATCAAATAAGAGCTTGTTGCATAATGTTTTGACAAATTTTAAAACCTAGATGAACAAAATTCAATACCTACTCATAATATTTAATACTTTCAAGGCCTTGATTTTGACACAATCAAATTTAATACCTTTTTAATGCTTTTAAGACCTTGGGGCTACCCTGTAATAGTTTTGTTTGCTAAAGTGGATCTGAAATTTAGCCATGGTTGTGATGAGATCGATGAAATAAATCCGAGCATACACTGATAAACGATGGTCCACCACATTTCTGTAAGTACTTTTCCAAGATACTGTAACCTGAATTATTTAGCTTTTAGATTATTTACAATGCCATTAAAAATATTCAACTTCCTTAGCATGTTCCTTTACTTTTGGCTTTCAACCAGGAATTTAAATGGATCATTGGAAGGTTTAGTCACTTTACATCACATCACAACAATGAATGTGCAAAAAATCTTTTATTATGAAGCAAACAAGAAATATGGCAGAAAAACAGAAAACTTATGTTTGTGCAGAAATATTCAGCCTTGCTCTGTTCAGCTCTGTGGAGTGGTGAGAGGTGAGGAATTAAATGGTGTCTTGTGGCTTTATGACAGATCAACCTAAACTGTTTTTGTGACTTCTAAGGGTGAGTAACACCAGATCTTATTTAGGGGCCTCTTTAAAAATGAGATGAATACTTTTGCACACTCAGTTTTTCTGTCATATTTCTTATTTGCTTCACAATAAAAACATATTTTGCGTCTTCATAGTTGTTGCCATGAGATGTAAAGTGATCTATTTAAAGGTAACAGTGCTAAGAGGGATGAATACTTTTCCCAGGCAGTGTATGCTAATGCCTACATTAAAATAAAACAGCACTTGGTCATTTCCCAACAAACGTCACACTGATCGCTGGTCAGTTGTCAAAACCATAGAAAAATGTGGTCTACTTAACCTGTGGCCCTATAATGTAGAGAGCAGCCAAATTATTCACAAACACTGAGAGGGTTTTTAAAGACAATGGCGCAGACTGTGGTGGTCCTGTACCTGCCATGTTCTGACATCCACCTTTGCGGCTCCAGCAGGGGGCAGCAGAGCCTGGTGTCCCGACATTAAAACTTCATATTCACGCTCCTTTCCCAGGTGTTGGGCCAGAGCTCTCATACTGGGGTAGAAGATCTCAGCTCTGGGAACAAAAGCAAAGACAAAAGAAGAATACTACTATCAAAATAGAGTATAAACTCACAGTTTTAAGTTTATCTTGGTATTTTTTGTATATTTTTATGTGTGTTGAGTAAAGATTACTTTCTTTATATTGGCTGCATGTAATAAAAGCACTGTGTTTTAGGTGAAAATTCATAAATGGAGGAGGCTGCCTCGGGAATGGCATCCGGTGTAAAACTTATGTCAAATCAATGTGTAAATCTCACACACCAGGAGGCCACCTCAGAGGGAAAAGCCAAAAGGAAAAAAGAAGAAGTACCTATAACCCTTTACCTGGTTATAGGTGGACCCCTGCGGACCCTTAACCTCACCTTCGATGGACTCCCCAGACCCTGCCTCTGTCTGGATGCATCCTTACAGATTTGTACGATATTAGTTTTTCTTTACCGAGGAGGAGGTTCTAAGGACAGGAGATGTCCTGGGACTCTCTGTTTGCCTCTTTGTTTGTTTGTTTATGGCTATTCCTGTGAAGCCCTTTGAGGAAACTGTTGTTGTGATATTGGGCTATAATATAAATAAAATGTAATTGAATTGAATCAAATGAGTAAAAGTAATTAATTATGCAATATACAGAAACTAATTATATATTATAAGAACTATCATACAAGTAGAATGTAACTAAATACTGCTTTACTTAAGTGTTGTTTTTTGGAAGAAAATGTACCACAGTTTCTGAGGCGTACTTTTACTTTTACTTTTGATAGATTGTGGAGGAAAAAACTTACTTTTACTCAAGTATTTTTTATGTCTGTGAGAGCTGTGGTAGTGCTAATAATAGAAGTAGTAGTTTTAGTAATAACTGCAGTAAAATCAGTTTATATTGGTAGTAGTAGTATTATTTTAAGTATTAGTAGTGCTAGCAATGGTTGTAGTACTAGTAGTAGTTTTAGCAGGAAAGCAGTTAGTACTGGTAGTACTTTCACAATCACTACTAGTGCTGTTACTGCTTAAACTACTACAGCTACTACTACTACCATTGTAACCACTACTTCTATTTCTACTACTAACTACTACTGGTGTGTACTTTCTACTACTTTACTACTACTACTCAGTACTTTTTACTTTTACTCTTTAGCTGGGTACTTTTAATTCTACTTGAAGAAAATTATGTTGCGGTAACAGTACTTTTACTTGAGTACAAAGAGTATTTCTTCCACCTCTTCTATTATTATTATTATAACCAGGGTTTCTGCAAGCTTAAGTTTAATTTAAGACTTTTTTAGATCCTTTTAAGACTATTGTTTAAGAAAATTAAGATATATTTTGTAACAATGCAGAACCAAAAAAAGCTGACATCCTTTGTCTTGGTACGAAAAAGTCTAAGCTCTCGTAATGACAGTGGTTTATACGCCTTTGAGCATTTAAGTGGATATTGAAGATCGTTGTATCAGATGCATGTGACATATCTGAGATCTGTTTAAATAGATTTAAGACCTATAGTATGCATCAGGGCAAATGTAAGACTTTTTAAGACCTCGCAGAAACCCTGTATAATATAAACAATCAATAATTGGTTCAAAAGAGAAAGCAAAGTGAAGAAAGCAGACTTGGGTTGCACCTGAAGAGCTTCAGAAACTGCTTATAGTCACTTTTGGAGGTGAAAGTCTCGATGCCTAAACGTCTTCGAGTCCAACTTTCTTTAAAAACCTGCAGCTGTTTGTTCAGAAGGAGGAACCCACTCAGGACTGACTGGACTTGGATCGGATCACTGAGACCAGCGGGATCTGACCCCAGCTTCTCCTCCTCCTCCTCCTCAGAGAGCCTCTTCTCCTACAACAGAGAATGATATAATTTATCATTTATTCATTTAGCTGGCTTGTCCTTAGTATAGAAGTGATATCCTTTGCTGGTCTCAGAAGTTCTTTGCTGTGATAAAACATGCTGCAGGACTGTCCCACCTCTCTGTCCCTGTTGTCATGGAGACACAGGGGTACCGCAGCCCCTCCCATCATCAGGACGTCCTCCAATAACAGCGTCACTCCGAGCATCGCAGCATTAGCCTGGAGTCTGCAGCGGGAGCTCAGGCCCGACAGACACAGCTGCAAATGTAACAGAAAAAACTCACATGGTACATACAAAATACAGAAGGCCAGTTTCCATCTCCCTCTATAGGATTTAACAGGTAGAATAGTAACAGGGTAGATTCAGTTTTTTTCTTATGACTTTTTTTCAGACTTTTTAACGCCACTTAGAATACAATTTAATGCCAAGATTGCCGGCAAAAGAACAATAGTCTGTATAAATTTTACACTAATAAAATGTCAGTATTACTCTCTGAAACTCGTTAGTTTTATTTAAAAGTCTAGATACAGGTGAAATAACACCAGTTCTGCATTAAAATTCTCAAAACAGAATCATAAATTTTAGTGGTAACAGCAGTTACTGTACAACACATATGCCTGCAACATTATGCAGCCCATTTAAAAACAGTAGACTTAGCTTTCAAAAACTTACTTAATGAAGATACAACCGAGAGGGTGACTTTAAGATATTTGTAAAACTACTATTGATCAAATTTGTTGCAGAATTCACATCCAACTTGGAAAAAAGACATATTTTTCTATTGTTACTTACAAAGTTTTGTCAAAAATATATTTTTGTATAAGTACAACACTGAAAAACTTGACTTTGAGGTCCAACTAAGACAATTTAAGTCCTAGATGAGCAACTTTTAATTCTTGCCCATACAATTTAATACTTTTAAGGCAACATCAAATTTAATATCTTTTTAGTACTTTTAGGATCACCTTGGGGCTACACTGAATAATGTAATTTTTTTCCTTTTCCACTTGGAGCCACCACAGTGGCACCTGTCCTGAAGCACCTCTCTCCTGGTACAAACCGTACACTGGCTGTGACCCCTGTGTCTGGGTTGGTTTATTGCTGGCACAACCCTTTCCATTTATCTGGGTTTGGGACCAGTACAAAGGCGACCCTGTGGCTGGAGTTTTGGCTGCACACCTGGGACAGGCAGGAGGAACTAACCACTATACCAGAGGTTCTTAGTCCCGGTTTAGACCTGCCTGCGTCCCGGTTTAGACCTACTTTAGCCCTGGTTTAGGCCTACTTTAGTCCCAGGTTTAGACCTGCTTTAGTCCTGGTTTAGAGCTACTTCAGCCCTGGTTTAGACCTGCTTTTGACTTGGTTTAGACCTGCTTTAGTCCTGGTTTAGACCTGCTTTAGCTCTGGTTTAGACCTGCTTTAGCTCTGGTTTAGACCTGCTTTAGCTCTGGTTTAGACCTGCTTTAGCTCTGGTTTAGACCTGCTTTAGCTCTGGTTTAGACCTGCTTTAGTCCTGGTTTAGACCTGCTTTAGTCCTGGTTTAGACCTGCTTTAGTCCTGGTTTAGACCTGCTTTAGTCCTGGTTTAGACCTGCTTTAGTCCTGGTTTAGACCTGCTTTAGCTCTGGTTTAGACCTGCTATAGTCCTGGTTTAAACCTTGGATGACATTTCTGGTGCAACCCTCTCCATTTATCCAGGCTCGGGACTGGCACAAAATACTAAATTACTACGTTGCTTGACTTACTAAGTTTAAATAAGCGTTTACCTGCATGCAGTATTCAATGGGCGGGACATCCCAAACTCTGAGAGGAAACTGTCCATGACGAAAAATAAAACTCCTCCAAGGAAATGTCTCCTGAGCCTGCAACAATATCACAGTACTAATGACACACATGTACAATATCCTTTAATTTGTGCATTCATTAAACTGAAACCTGCTAAACAAACCTGCTGGCTTTGAGTGTCCAGAGGAACAGGAAGTGACACGCTGAACAAATCCTGATGGACACAGTCACTGAGCAGAGGGAGCGCGGCGGCCATGTTGTCACTGACTGTTTGATACGAGGAGATGTCTCCAGATGAGAGGAAGGATTCTCTGAAGACAGATTTTTCCAGATTGAGATGCTTAATATATGGCCAGAAGGATAGTTGATGCCAGAGGAGAGGCTCAGGTGGAGGCAGAGGACCCCTGAGAGGAACAGCTGAAGGAAAAACAAGTTGTATCTCTCTGGATTTACCTGATCAGGTGTCGGACAGCGGTGTCGAGCTGCAGGAGCAGGACCTGTCTGCGCAGCTGCAGCAGACGCCCCACCTGCTCCGGGCTCCGGGGATCAGACAGACGGGCAAGCTGCTGCCGGACGTCCTGCAGCTCTGAGTCTGCACGGGACAAAGAGATGAGTACTAACTAAGCAACAGCAGAACTGAGGTTTATTTGTAAAGACAGAAAAGACGGACGCAGCTTGGATGGGGCCTAAGCTTCTTGTAGCAACATCTGAGTGAGTGGACTTCTGTGCTTCTCTCTAAGATTTGTCTTTTATGAGAGAGTTTAGTCTTTGTCTGGTTATTCCTGATTTAGCCAGGTTTAGTCCTGGACTGGTGTAGCCCTGTTTAAGATTAAATCATTTTAATATTCAGGGTTTCTGCATGGCTCAGCTCGTTGAATTTAAGACCATTGTTGAAGAAAATTAAGACCTTTTTCTTAAGCCCGCAGTGCAGAAAATGCTGAGTCGAAATGTGACCGCGTTCTTTAATTGGGACTAATGATGACAGAGAGTGCAGCAAAGCTTTTTGTTCTCGGTAAGAAAAAATGTGATCGCTTCTATCTGTGACGCCTTTGAGAATTTAGGTGGGCATTTTAGAATAAGCTGTGAACGCAGGTAGTTACAATAAATGTACATGACACGTTTAAGACCTGTTTTTTAGGCCTTAAATTTGGATTTTAAAATTTTAGACTTTTTAAGACCCAGCAGAAACCCTGAATATTAAGGTTAGACCTGGGTTTCGATAGCACTTGGAAAGCCAAATATTTTTGTGCTGTAAAGTTTGAGAATCACTGCTCTCCTCTTTTGTGATTCAATGTTTTAACTTTGGACTCACCGATGCCCTCGACGCCTCCCCATTCCGCTGCAGTCTGCGATCCTGGTCTCTTGGTGCCTTTCTCTGTGTTTCCGAGTCTGGAGAAACTCACAGAGTAATAGATAATGTCGTGAAGGCCGGACGCAATCTGCAGCATGTGATGGAGAGCGATGCTGCTGGCCTGGTACAAAACAAAATAAACGTACAGATAAAATAAATGTGATGTTTATAGCTCATTTAAATCTCTGAAAATCATGCAGTTCATTCATTTACGCTTTGACCAAAATATTCAGGATTCATTGTGTAAATTGTTGTATTACAGAATAAACTTGAACTAAATACATCGGTTAATACCACACTATCATTTAAACTAAACTCCGCCAGGCAAAACAAATTCTTATTTTACAATGGCAAGGCATATTTTATTCACAGGCACATGGACATATATGACATCTATGAACTAAAATTATATTTTTATATGCAGCATAAAGTCTCAGCAGCGGAGGTTGTTTTGATGTTCAGCTTATTTGAGGCAAAATATAGTTTTTTTTTAATGAATAGTGAAATATATTTTAAAATACATTTGTTGTAAAGAGACATAGTAAAGTAATTGAGAAAATAACTTTGGTTCTGTAAAAAGGGCGTCAATAAAATGATCATAGATATCCCACAACCAGAGCTTCAAACAGAGGAATATTTCATCTCAAATATTTTTTTTCCCTATGTGTTTGTGTATTGATAAAAAGTATAAAATGAGCCACTCACCAAACCATCCAGAGTTTTGAAAATGCTCAGCACCTCAGTGAAATCAGGGATGTGCCACAGGTTTAGGAGAGTTTGTCCGTCTGAAGACATTAACTGTGCCTGAGAATGGAAGCTACAGTTTGGAGAAAAAAAGAGTAAATATTACAGACAGTGAGGTGTTCAACATATAACCTCTCCTACAATATTATCAACACACCTGAACATTGCCATTACAGTGTTTTAGTTGCATAATTTAGATCGATATAATCTATTTTGTTTAATTATTTTTCATGTAGACATTTAAATAGCGTTAACATATCAAATAACAACATTTTAACCTTTAGCCTGTCCAGATAATGCACTGCTAAGATGCAAAAACATTTTATTTAAGAGTAGCCACACCTTGTACCCATGCAAGAGTCAGCTCCTGAATTCAAAATGACTTCAGACCCAGATCCCTGTCCTGTCTTAAAATGGGAGTCTAGAATCGAAGGGAAGTCGTCCAAAATACAGGAGAGACTGTAGTAATGTCCCATGATCTGAGCTCGGACACAGTACTGGGCGATCTGAGCGTTAAACCTACACAGAAACATACTTTGATGAACACATTCTACTATTCTAACCATTCTAAATAATTCCAGCTGCATACTTCTTGAGAAAGTCAATGATGAGTCCTCTTTTGATCTTGGCTGCTTCTTCCTGTAACAGAAGAACAATAAGTAAAAAACAAAACAAAAACAAAAGCAGACAAAACTGATCGCGTCTATTTTCAGCCACTTTGTTTACGACTGACTTGTGTTTTGACTTGACCTCCCGCTGCTGTTTTTTTCTTCATAAACGAATTTAGCATCTCGTCTCGTAGGCCCACTTTTTCCAACTGCATGGACACGAAGCTTTCTTTTAGCCTGAAATCAAGAAGCAAGACTAGATTTATTTAGTAGCTCACCTCAGTCTCTTATTTTTGTTGTGTGTGTGTGTGTCACCTTTGCTTTGAGATGATGAGGCCTTTGGAGAGTGAAGAGTCATCATCTGCTATGGTTCTGCTAGGTTTGACTTCTTTTTCACAATTTTGGTCAATCTAATAAACATTTAGAATAAAATAAGGTAAATCAGTTCAACACAAGTTCATTTAAAGTGTTTCTAGTGTTCCCAGGAGCTGCATGATATAAAAAAATCCACTTTTCCTTCATTCAACTGATTATTCCCATTAAAAGGTTGCAGGTGGCTGGAGCCTATCCCAGCAACTATGGGCCTGAGGCGGGGTACACCCTGAACAGTGGCCAGTTAGTCGCAGGGCTGACACTAATGAGACATACACTGACAGACAAACATTCAGTCTCATTCACAGGGGGAAATTTTGATTTAAAAGGGCTATATTCTGCAAAATCTACTTTTTTTTAAAAAACTTTCTCACATGTTATAATGTCATCCTTGTCTTTGGACAGTGGGAGTAAGACAGAGATTGTGAGACATAGTGAGAAGATGAATTTTAATATTGTTACAGTGAAACTGCCCACTTTAGCTTTAGTCAGACCCACCTCAGTTGGAGTCACACTTTGGGCCCAGTGAGAGAAACAGAGCAGTTTCAGAGCTGAGAACAGGGCGTTTTTCTGTGTTATCTGAGCAGCCAGAGTCACCTGCAGGTTCTCTGTGCCCTGTTTGTTCATCAGCTGAACAAAAGAGGAATAATACATTATTCACTCATTTCTATCACTAGTATTTGTTTTATTTGCTTTTTTATAGTTCCATACATGAATTACGGCTTCTTGTGAGCTGAAGCTGAACCTCCCGATCTGGTTCTCGTCCAGCTCCTGGATGCTCAGAGGCAGATGAGACGGGACAAACCTGCAACAGAAGAGAGAAGATAAACTGGTGTAAGCCAAACTGCACTTTATCGATGCAGCTCATTCGAAACTTTTGACTTTTAACTGGAAACTGCAAACATAAAAGCATCTCACAGACTTTAGCCTTGCTCCGCTGGCTGCTGGTGCGTTTTAGAGTTGATTTAACAGGATTTAATTTCTTTTGATTACATTAAATTCTGCATCTAAACGGTCTCGTTCCTTATCTGCAAGACCTGTTCAACCCCTCCTCTAAGTCAGGGGTGGCACAGTGGCAAAGTGGTGAGCGCTCTCCCCTCACAGCAAGAAGGTCCTGGGTTTGATTCCTGGATCGTGTGGGGCCTTTTTGTGTGGAGTTTGCATGTTCTCTCTGTGTCTGGGTGGGTTTTCCCTGGGTGCCCTGGTTTCCCCCATCATCCAAAAGCATGCACAGCAGGCTTGTCCTCCAGCTAGGTACTGCTGACCAGGATCCTGGCTCAGATCTGAAGAAGTGAACCCTCACATCAGTTGCAACTTGCTGTCCCCAAAACTAAATGTAAAGTTTGTTTGTTGTGTATGCCTTTTCTATTCCTGCTCCAAAACTCTGGAACCAGCTGCCAGATTAGACAGGCCCAGTCTCTGCCTGTTTTTTATGCACTGTTTTCATTGGGTTTTAATACAATGTGAGATAGCTTCCTGTTGATTTTATTCAGATTTTATAACGCTCTTTGTTTTTTAACTTCAGTATAATTTATTGTATCCTGTTTGGTCTCTTGAGTTGTTATTTTTTTCAGGACTAGTGTACAGCCCATGTACATGCATTCTCACAATCATGCACTATGGAAAATTTGGATTTATAAATTCACCTGCGCATGTTTTTGGCCGGTGGGAGGAGGCCAGAGAGATCACACACGGTAGCACGTAAAGGACCCCACACCCACTATGGCCCGTACCTGTCCACAGAGCTGTCGTCTTCTAGTATATCCGTTATAAACACACGCTTCTGCTCCACTCTGCGTTTCTGATCTGCGACTTCAAAATGCACCGGACGCAAGTAAAGATGAAACTCTCCAAATCCCAGCTCTGACGCTGTGTCTCTGTACAACCTGCAGACCGTTCACATACATTTAAATCACATTCAGACAACAAAATAGAAGCACATGCGTACACTGATGATCGATCAGGCATAACATTATGACCACTGACAGGTGAAGGTGAACTCAGATTATCTTTTCATCATGGCTCCTGTTAGTGGGTGGGATAACACATTTTCACATTGGATTTCCCGGACCTATCTCGCCATACTCACCCTGTTTGGATGAGGCCCACCTGCTGCATCTTATGGACTTCCCCAACCTACCTCACCCGACTCCTGTCTGGATGAATCCTTACAGACCTGATCTATGATCCTATAGATGAGCTAATGGACTAACTCCTGACACATGTTGGCTGTCCGTCCTGGGAGAGGATCTCTCCTTCAATATGAGCTCCATAAGGTTTCTTCTTTTTTCCCACAGTTGTTTTTTTAGGAGTTTTTCCTTACCAGAGGAGGAGGGTCTAAGGACAGGAGTGTCCTGGGTCTGTTTAGTTTAGTGTAGTTATTGTTTGTGTTGATTGTGTGTTAAGTCTGATTGTGTGTTTATGTTTGATCAACTGTTTGTGAAGCCCTTGAGGCGACTTTTGTTGTGATACTGGGCTATACAAATAAAACTGAATTGAAAAATTTAATTGAATTTTGTCCTCAAAGTTGAAGTGTCAGAAGCAAGAAAAATGGGCAAGTGTGAGGATTTGAGTGAGTTTGATAAGGGCCAAGCTGTGGCAGCTACAGACGACTGGGTCAGAGCGTCCCCAAACTGCAGCTCTTGTGGGGCGTTCGGTCTGCAGTGGTCAGGATCTGTCAGAAATGGCCCAAGGAAGGAACCAGCGACAGGTGAGGCAGGTGGGGAGCAAAGGCTGAGGCCCAGAGCTCAAGTTAAAGCTGGTTCTGACGGAAAGGAGTTAGAATACACAGTGTATTTTGTTGCAGTTTTTTTCACTATCAGGTGTCATAATGTTATCTCTGATCTCTTCACCATTCTTTCTTAACTGTGCCAGATGTGCAGTCTCCGAAGCAGACTCCACTAATCGATGTCGGACAGTGACCAGCTCCAGTAGTTTACAGAAGGTCTCCACTGAAAACCGCTGCTTCTCTTTGGCCTGGCTCAGGTCTTTCTCCTCTGCAGACTGGACCAAAGTCAGACCAACTCTCTCCACCAAGATCGGGTCTTCAAAGAACAGATCTGAGAACAGCTGAGGGAAGAGGAGCAGTTTTGTTTACTCTTTCGCTATTGCGCTTTTTAAATTCTCCAAGATGTTTTTCCCAACATTTAGAAATATAACAATGCAATGTCAATCAGCTAAAAACAATAAAAAACAGAGAAGATTTTCAAAAATAGAGATAAAAATGAGTTGTGATGAAATGTTAAAGCAGTGTATAGACAGAGACAAGCTATAATTGCACAGACATCCTTACATTTATTTTTCTTAAGGAAGTTTTAAGTGTTTGAACCTCGCATGAAGTGCATACTGTCCCTGGGCAAGACACTTCATCTCTGTTGCCTACTCCAGTCGCAGTACATGGTTGGTTGCGACAGAAAGGGCATCCGGCATAAATAAAAATCACTGTGCGACTGGAGGACCCCAACACAAATATATTCCAGGTTTGTTTATTATGCTATAGAGACCTTTGTTGTGAAGGTAGCACAATTTAAGACTTATACAGAAATGAGATGTGATTTATTCCTAAAATCCGCATCACTCACGTCCTTCTGTATCTGAGGGCTGTAGGAGGCTCCAGGTGCAGACAGGACGTCCCACTTGTTGCAGAGCGTCATGAAGCAGCTTCTGTTTGAGGGTGAGTTTGTCCTTGACGCTGGAGGCTCCGTGAAGCTGACAGAGCTCAGAGTGAACCTGGGATAAAGTATTGTAGACCTGAGCGGCCAGACAGAGAGACGGGTGGACTTCAGTGAGGAACACACTCTTCAGGACTGGACTGTGGAGAGAAATGAGGAAAAAAACTGAACAGGTAACCAGAAGCAGCCATCACTTATCATTTATTTATCCATTTACTGTTTTAGCATACCTTTTACAGACTTTTAACATGCAAAGTACTTTTGTATATTCGGGAAAGACTAAAATAAACCTAAAGCAAGGGATAATAGCAAGGGATGGGACACAAGAAGGATAAAACAGGGACTAAACCAGGATTAAACCAGGTCTAAACCAGGACTAAATCAGGTCAACCCTGAAATAAACATGGACAAATGGACATGAACAAACCAGGTCTAAACCAGAACAAAACTAGGTCTAAACCAAGTCTAAACCAGGTCAAACCAGAACTAAACAGGACTAAAATAACACTAAACCAGGACTACACTATGCCTAAAACAGAACAAAACTATAAACCATAACTAAGCCGGATCGAAACCGAGACTAAACCAGGACTAAACCAACAACAAACCAGGAGTAAGCCGGGTTCGAACCACAACTAAATCAGGTCCTGGGGGTACACAAAACCAAAAAAGTTGGGAACCATTGGCCTAGGGAGTACCCCACCTAGGGGCCAAAGTTGCTGGCATAGGCTCCAGCCAACCACAGTGTCTAAGCAGGAATAAGCAGGAGAAGATGAATGAGTATATCTATTTTTAATACTTAAACATTACCCTCCAATATGTACAGTGACTCTGAGTGATAGGGCACACTGTCATCTTAAGCCCAGTCTACACTGTACATTTTTTTAGCCTTAAAAGAGTTATAGAAGTCACACTGCACGTCATGGAAACCGTAAATCATAAAACTCCTGCTTGTTCCCATTGTCCGAAGGTTCACACGTTAAATCATAGCTACGACCTAAGTCAGTCGGAGCAAATTTCAGGCTCTGGATGCAGTGTGTTTACGTCACCACAGTGCTGGTGATCAGGAAGTCAGCGCCTCTTTCTATATCGGTGTTTATGTGCATGGAACAGTAAATAAATCAAAAGGCCAATGCTGAAATGTGCTTACATTTGTGGTTGGGCACTGTTGTTGTTACTACGAGGATGATATGATTTTCCTATTGGTCAAACATCTGATAGAGATCGTGGGTGCAGCGAGAGGCTGACACACATCCTCCAAAATATCTGACACTGCCTGATCTCTGTCGCTGCTCGTCTTTGGTCGTACGACGGCTCTATCTGTGACCTTTGACCCTGTCTCACTATGACCAATGTTTATGAGCTGCGACGGACGATTTTTCCCATGATTAGGAATCTTTCATTTAAGATCGTCCAAAATCGGGCAGTGCATATCCAGCATCATGGGACCACATTTCCATACAGCTTAACTAAACTCCTCTCCTGAAACCTTCTGAACCACAAGCAATGGCCAACAGTGAACAGAGCAACAAAATACATGTTAAAAAGCGACACACAGCCAAATAATGCTGGACAGCTTACCTTGTGCCACTGAGTGAAACCAGATGTTTGGGAGTGTAGTTTGGTGGGAGACCAAAGAGATGAACTGAAGAAGGTCCTCTGTGATCCTGTCTCCAAATCCGCTGAAGATACTCGCGCTGTTTGTCAATCTACAGAAAAGAAAGACAACAGGAAGAGCTAACTCAACAGATATTATGCATTTCATTATTTGCCTCGGATAAGAAATTAGAAGACATGGTTTTTCATCACAGCAAATCATCCTAACTTCAACAATCAAGCCTAATCCTCTGCATCCTCTTCTCTCACACCAACTACCTCCATGTCCCCTATGTCCTCATGTCCGTCTACCATGAGCTGTCCCTCTGTGCAGCCTCACCTGTGTGTCCAGCACTCCTCGGATGAGCTGCTGGTGGCTCTGAAGGCAGCTGATCTCTGCTCTGTAAACCTCGGAGAAAAATTCCTGGTTCAAGTCAAAATGAGGTCGAGTGTGGATGAGGTCGGTGATGACTTGAGCCACAGCGAACCTCTGCTCTGTCCCCGCCGTGTGCTGGTAGGCCTCAAAGTAACAATTAAGGAGCTAAAAAAACAAGAAGATATTGTTAATTGTAAAAAATAGTGAGGCATGAAGTTTTCTATTGTCCTTTCCTTGCATTCCTGACTTATTGCCTAAATGTGAATTCCCTCTGCTAGGACACATCGGGACAACTCCATCGCAGTGATTGTCACCTTTACCTTAGTGTTTTGTTGGGACCCACTTTTTAAATAAATATATTTTACAATCTCATCGACAACTTAACTTAATCATAAAATTGGCTTTTCTCTCCCGGGGTCACCACAGCACATCTGTCTCCTAATGTGCAGATTCACATACTGATTTGGCATCAGTTTTACGCTGGATGCCCTTCCTGAGGCTGAACCGCACTTAGGTTTGATATAATATATTAGTAAGTGAGGAGTTCATTCAGCATACTTTTTAATAAAAATAAAACAAGCAGACAGGTAGCATAAAGGTGCTATAAGCAGCATATTTTTTAATACTTCATACAAATTACCCATGTATACCCAGATATGATGTAAACATGTTCAAATCAAATATTACTTTTACTGATAACAATGGTACAACTGATTTATTCACAATTAAAAACATATTTTTACATAATGACCAAGTTTTTAATGTTTGCAGTTTTGTTTTGGTTCTAAAACCCTCGCATTGCCGATCGTCCAATCAGAAAAGCTGAAAGAGCTCCATGCTCTGGTTTCTACACAGGCCGATCTGTTCATGCAGCAGAGCTACAAAACCAGTTGGCAAAAGAGCTCAGCTGTGACTGGCAACCCACAGATCATTGTTTTGATTTAGACTGCAGTACTGTTTTTAAACCAGCAGGAGCACATGCTACTCATAGTGCATTTGAAAGGTCCTATATTATGCTTTTTTTCAGACTTTTTGAAATAATTTTGGACATCTTTGCATTAGTATTTCAGGTTTTATAAGTTTAAAAATGCTCTATATGTGGAAAATGTCTTCTTTTGGGGAGCTGTTACGGTAGGGACTGGCCAGAGCATAAAATGCCCATTTAGCACAGCTATTAGCAACATGCACTCTAACAGACAGATAAATACTGATTTGTAGTGATGATAATTTAAGGCTGAAATGATCAGTACAAGTCTCATGATGGTGTACTGGGCTGTAGAAACTCGCAGAAGCACTTCTTGGTGTCACCTGTCTAGCACAGAGCTGTGAGACCGAGTGTTTTCAGCTCTGGAGAAAGGGACAGCCTCAGCAAACAGAAATATTCAAACATGTGAATGAAACAAAATACTAATACAGGTCTGTTTCTGAGGTGCAAACAACAATATAACATAGTTAAATGTGCAAAAAAGTCAAATTAGCAGAATAGGGACCTTTTAAATTAGGAATTGTATTTAACAAAGCCTCATACCTGCACTTTATTCTCCAAATACTCTGTCTCCAGCGTCCACAGCTGCAGGAGCACGGCGGCCCTGTCGACCTCAGTCCCTGCCCAGGAGCCGGTCTCTGTCTCTGGGCTGCGTCTGTTTGTTCTGCCCCAGTTTCTCTGGATGAAGTGGGAGCTGAGCAGCAGCAGCTCATGCCTCAGCTCCTGCAGGTCGTTCAGCGCGGCGTCGTACATCACATACAGCCCGCTATGGTCCTGAGTGTGGACCAGACCCTCTTCTGAGCTGTAGAAGTCGTGGAGATTATCCACTTCTGCGAACTCCATAAACTCTGAGCAGTGGATCTAGTGATGAAAGAAGAAGAGGTCAAAAGCTGAGTGCCATTCAGCTACAACATTTTGGTTTTCACTCATCATAAACGCATAAAATAAATGCTTCAAATATTTCACTATTTCTATGTGTACCGAATCTATATAATATATGATATGTTTTGAAACAAATTAATAATTGGATTTAAGGCTGAAAACACTTTGACACTGTACTTTTCTATCAGATGGACGACCATAACAATATTGTGATACATTTAGTTTCCTGTGATACTGATATTGTGTTTGCAGCCTTCACCTTGTGGTCGATGGGTGAGTTGTAGCAGTGAAGCTGAGAGTCCAGGCCTGGCCCAGTTTGTCCTCTTCCTCCTCGAGCTGCGTTCATCAAATTACTCTCCTCCTCCGACGAACAAACCAAAACATCGTCTGCCGTCTTTAGACCCGCCAGGTCAAAGGTCAGAGTCCTTTCTACTGAGCGCAGGTAGTTCAGCAGACCGAGACAGAGCCGCTGCACACCACAGGAAAATACAAATAACTGGCCTTATTTAGAAATGTTAAAGTTAGTGTTTTATAATTTTTCTTTATAATCTGAATGCAGAAGTGGAAGAAACAAATTACAAATACATACATTACTGTAATTAAGTAGATATTTTAGCTAATTTGTATTTTTGAGTAAATAAAGACATGTAGTTTTCTGATTTGATTTATCTGCAGGCCAGTGCTTGCTATATACAGACTATGCACATGTATAGGGTCCAACAAGCCACTAGGGGGCCCCAAAGCATCAGCCTCGTCTTAGGAGAATTAAAATGACCTGTCTTTATCCTTTCAGCTTAAAAATATATGTGAGATATAAGTCTGTGAAAACTCTCACTCATCCAGGCTAACTGAATCACAACAAAAGGTTAAAAAGAAGTCATATGGTAGAAGATGTTCACCTCTTATCCAAAAGGCTTTCTCAATTGTGAAATGAATTTGGTGAGAGCTGGTTTAAATGCTCCTAGGAAAGAGGAGTTTTAGAAATGAAACTGAATTCTATTGGTTCAGGAGACTTGAAAGAGACTCAGTGGTTTTCAGTCGCTAGGAGTCCTTTGTTCTCAGCTAATGTGAGGGGGACAGTTGTTTACCCTCCTGGGCCTAGTCTGAGTGAAACAGATTTGTTTTGTGTAGTTTTTAATAGTTGTACACAGGTGGAAGTTTGTATCTGAGACCACCATTTCTGTTCAAAATGTTTCTTTTTCGACAAAGATTGCTTCTTTGACTCCTCCCTCAGACCAGCCTTTCTCTCTGGCTGATTCGGACCTCACTGTGCTGAAAGGACTCTGTGTCCTTCAGGAGGAGGTGTACTGCAGACTCTGGTCCTCTGGAGTGGTCTGTGTCCTTCAGAAGGAGGTGTACTGTAGACTCTGGTCCTCTGGAGTGGTCTGTGTCCTTCAGGAGGAGGTGCTGCAGACTCTGGTCCTCTGGAGTGGTCTGTGTCCTTCAGGAGGAGGTGTACTGCAGACTCTGGTCCTCTGGAGTGGTCTGTGTCCTTCAGGAGGAGGTGTACTGCAGACTCTGGTCCTCTGGAGTGGTCTGTGTCCTTCAGGAGGAGGTGCTGCAGACTCTGGTCCTCTGGAGTGGTCTGTGTCCTTCAGGAGGAGGTGTACTGCAGACTCTGGTCCTCTGGAGTGGTCTGTGTCCTTCAGGAGGAGGTGCTGCAGACTCTGGTCCTCTGGAGTGGTCTGTGTCCTTCAGGAGGAGGTGTACTGTAGACTCTGGTCCTCTGGAGTGGTCTGTGTCCTTCAGGAGGAGGTGTACTGTAGACTCTGGTCCTCTGGAGTGGTCTGTGTCCTTCAGGAGGAGGTGTACTGCAGACTCTGGTCCTCTGGAGTGGTCTGTGTCCTTCAGGAGGAGGTGTACTGTAGACTCTGGTCCTCTGGAGTGGTCTGTGTCCTTCAGGAGGAGGTGTACTGCAGACTCTGGTCCTCTGGAGTGGTCTGTGTCCTTCAGGAGGAGGTGCTGCAGACTCTGGTCCTCTGGAGTGGTCTGTGTCCTTCAGGAGGAGGTGTACTGCAGACTCTGGTCCTCTGGAGTGGTCTGTGTCCTTCAGGAGGAGGTGTACTGCAGACTCTGGTCCTCTGGAGTGGTCTGTGTCCTTCAGGAGGAGGTGCTGCAGACTCTGGTCCTCTGGAGTGGTCTGTGTCCTTCAGGAGGAGGTGTACTGCAGACTCTGGTCCTCTGGAGTGGTCTGTGTCCTTCAGGAGGAGGTGCTGCAGACTCTGGTCCTCTGGAGTGGTCTGTGTCCTTCAGGAGGAGGTGTACTGTAGACTCTGGTCCTCTGGAGTGGTCTGTGTCCTTCAGGAGGAGGTGTACTGTAGACTCTGGTCCTCTGGAGTGGTCTGTGTCCTTCAGGAGGAGGTGTACTGCAGACTCTGGTCCTCTGGAGTGGTCTGTGTCCTTCAGGAGGAGGTGTACTGTAGACTCTGGTCCTCTGGAGTGGTCTGTGTCCTTCAGGAGGAGGTGTACTGTAGACTCTGGTCCTCTGGAGTGGTCTGTGTCCTTCAGGAGGAGGTGTACTGCAGACTCTGGTCCTCTGGAGTGGTCTGTGTCCTTCAGGAGGAGGTGTACTGCAGACTCTGGTCCTCTGGAGTGGTCTGTGTCCTTCAGGAGGAGGTGTACTGCAGACTCTGGCCTGGAGTTGGCCCTGTGGTGTTGGTATAACTTCTTGTGCAGAGGTTGTTTGGTGAACTGTTCATTACATTGCTCTGTTTGTAACGGGGACTTTTGTCCTTGGGATGAACCAGTTTTTGTCTGAGAGTATTAACAGGTTTGAAATGTTGTGTTGGCTAAAAATCCCTTAAGCTTCTCAGCCAGAGATGTAAGGAATGACTACATTGCTCCTTTTTGGCTCTTGTTCTTTCCTGTCCCCCTCACTCCAACTGAGGACAAAGGACTCCTAATGACCCAAAACCATCTTTCAAGTCTTTTAAGTCTTCTGAACCAATAGTTTCAGGTCTAAAACTCCTCATTTCTAGGGGCATTTAAACCAGCTTTCTCACCAGTTCAATTTCAGAATTGAGAAATCCTCTTGGATAAGAGAAGAAACTTCTTCTACTTTGAAAAAACAAGTCTAAATGACTTTTTTCTAATCTTTTATTGTGATTGTGGGATATAAAACTAAAACAAGCCACACTGACAATCTATATCTGTAGCTAGTGTTTTTGTGGCAAGTCAAGTTAAGTTGTGCAGCAGGTTAAGTTGCTAAGCCTTCATCCAGTGAAAGTTGGTTCTCAGATATCTACCACTTTACATCACTTTTGGATTAATTTAGTAAGTTTAGTTTGTATTTAATAGGTCTGTAATTAGAAGTGTGCTTCTGCAAACTAGGAGCCTCCAAACTGCATCTTGTATAGGGCACAAATCTAGAAACAGCCCTGTTTATCTGTTGTCCAGAGATCAGCTCTAGTGTAGTCTTTGTAGTCTCATAAAAACACTTAATATTGATTCAGTAATTGCAGTCCTGTATTTAAACAATTTAAATAAGAGTTGATGTCAAGGGGCAATTTAGTCTGGCCCCGAGTTGGAGACAGTTGATGCATATTTTAGACTTCATTACGCCATTGAACATAATTGGCTCAAAAGTAGTTTGTACTCAGGAAGAGTGTTTACTTTCTGTACTGTTTCCACCTCTGTCTAAATGTACGGTGTAATTTGGTTTTACCTGCAGCTCTCTGAGTTTGAGGTGTCGAAGGTAGGTTAGTGACAGATAGGCTCCTCCAGTAACAACAGGGGGAGACGTTTCTTCATCTGAATCTATATTTAGGCTAAAAAACGTCATACTGTTAGGAGATACAGATTATCTAATAGATTATACACATGGGACAGACTGGAGAAAAACAAGGAACAATGTAAATTAACCTTGTATTGTATGTCTTTTTTTTTTATTTTTATTTTTATAACTGAGGGCAAATGCCATGCAGGACAACACCAGAACTAAACCAGGTCTAAGCCAAGTCTAAACCAGGACTAAATCGGGTCCAAACCAGGACTAAAGCGATTAATGGACAGATGAAAATAAAATCTAGAGCAGTGTAATCTATGTTATGTCTTTCAAAACAGAGCAGTAATTCTCAGACTGTGTAATGGTACACAGGCTTCTTCCGGTGGTACGCAGGAGTCTTTTGCAGTTCAACTCCTTGATTTAAAGCTTGTTTTAATCCTGTTTTAGTCCTGCTTTAGTTAGGGCTAGTCCTGGTTTAGACCTGGTTTAATCCTCATTAAGACCTGATTTAGTCCTGGTTTCTGTTTTAGTCCTGGTTTAGTCAAGACTTTTAGTGCATTAAAGGTGATACTTGGTGTGAAACATTAGAGAATCACTGCAGTAGAGCCTTACCTTCCAGATGTTGCACTTGATATTTGCCTGGATAAACGCCTTTTGTCTTGACCTCGAGTGTCCCTGGACTGAACTGAACACTTCTTTGAGTCCTGAAAATAATTACAGCATGACAATAATAATAATAATTTTTGAAGAGTTTTCATTTTGCACTAATTAAAGTTTTTTTTGTTTTTTGCATCATGAGCTTATACCAGCAGTAAACCTGTCAGTCTGTTTGTCTGTGTGGTGAGCACTCGCGCCTCACAGGCAAGAAGGTCCCAGTTTCAAAACCCGGGCCACATGAGGCCTTTCTCTGGAGTTTGCCTGTTCTCTCTGTGTCTGGGTGGGTTTCCTCTGGGTGCTCCGGTTTCCCCATCAACCTAAAGCAGCAGGCTAATCTTCCAGCTAGAAGGGTCGCCCACTGCTCCTGACAGGTTGCCCCAGCTGCGATGAGCGAAGTAAAATCTCCTTAAACTTACCCTGAAAGCTTTCACAGACTAAAGACACGTGTGAGTGGGTGACTTTAAAATCACTGGATTTGACCAAATTCACAGCCAACTTGCAAAAAAGGCCCAAAAAAGTCACTAACAAGTTTTTATTCATCTACAGTGTATGCATATTACAAACAACACTGGAAAAACTAGATTTAGACGTCATGATTTGACAATTTAAAAGACAGATGAACCAGATTTAAACTGGAACTCAGTAACTCTCTGCTCGTTTCTTTGCTGTTTTCCTCAATTTCCTCTAGAGTGCCCTCTACATTTTGGAGTAAAGCACTATGGTAAATACTCACAAGTCCAGTTGACTCCTGTGTGCCCCTAGCTCGGGTTTACTTTCATTTTTCCCTCCTTGTATCTGTACAAAGTTTTTTTCTGCCATTTGGCCACACTGCCACATCAAAAATCAATAAATAAAGCCACCTCTAGCTTGTTTGTTTTGCTGCTTTCTCATGAGACTGGAGACTTCGGCAGTGCTCATACTTGCAAGTGTCATTTTCTGTTCAGAGACAGTGGGGGGAGATGCCAGACATTTCATTTACCCCACAACAACTCATTTAACCATCACATGGACTCATAAACTGAGTTCTGCTTTAATACTTGTCCATACTTTTAAGGTCTTGATTTTGACTACATATCATTTAATAGCCTTTTTAATACTTATAAGTCTTTGCGGCTTCCCTGCTATAGCTATTTAAAGCCAGACTGACTTGTGTTGCGTCCGTGAAGGTGGAGTGGTAGATACTTCTCCAGATTTCAGAGAAGTTTAGTTGTTTTGTTTCGCTGCGGTTCAGTGAAGACTTCAGCTCTTTGACTTGAGCTGCTTGGTTTTTGAGAGCGGAGGCCACGTGCAGCACATCAGAGACCTACACAGAATATAACTCATCATCATTCTGACCCACAGCCTCAAAGCAATTAGGGCTAGAAAAAAAACTAAACACAACATTTCAAAGCCGTGTTACCTGCAGAAACCTGTCTTGCATCTTCAGCAGCTCGTCCACTCTTTTACTTTCCTTCAGTTTTGTGATAACTTTTTGCTGCCAGGGATCTCTCCTGGGCTTGACCTTCAGACAGACAATACAAATGACATTATTATTTGTATTATTGACATTAGGAGCCACAAACCGGTGAACTCCTTGTGCCAGTCCCAAGAGTATATTCATAAATGTAGAGGATTGCGTCAGGAACATTACACCTGCGCCAAATCAGTACGAAAATCACTGCAGAAAAAAGACTGAAGATTAAATTCATTTATTGATTCATTCTCTCGTCTTCTTTCAATTAACTGGATGCATAATCCATCTTTCTCCTTAACAAAAACAACATTTAAAAGATATAGTTTAAAACCTGAATGAAGTGGATCCAGTTGGCCTCCTTTTTTAAAGCCGTGCTGCTCTTTCTTCCCCACAGAGTCTCTCTGGCCTCTGAGCTGCCGTACTGAACAAACGTCCTCATCTCTTCTTGTTTTAGGAACTTTGTTTTGAATTCCCTCCAAACCTAGTCACACACAGACTGGCATTATAAATAATAAACCCCTTTATAAAAGCTTGTAGTTTCACAGTGTTGTATTACCATGCTGAACAGCTCCAGCTCGTCTGCAGTCGTCTTGATTTTATAAACGTCATAAGACAAATGAAAACTGTGGATCAGTGACTGCAGCTCTGGGAGGAAGTCCTCCACACGAACAGTGACAAGAGGAAGCTCCACTGTTTCTGAAACTGAATAATTACCATTTGTTGAATAAGCAATTTATCTTATCCAGCTGTAAGTGGTGTCTTTCTAAGATAAATGGACAGGGCTGCCTCAGGAAGGACATTTGGTGTAAAACCAAAATCAAATCAAAATAAAATGCAAATCACTGCACACTAAGAAGCAGAACTGCTCAGAACTGTCACCTCAGAAGGAAAAAAGAAGTTAATGTTAATACTTTATTCATTCATTTTCTATTGCTTTTTCCCATGTCTTTGGACGGTGGGAGGAAGCCAGAGAACCCGGAGAGAACCCACGGTAACACGGGGAGGACATGCAGACACCACCCAGAGAGTTCGTGTGATGGTGTATTGGTCGGCCTGGGGCTCGAACCCACAATCTCCTTGCTGGGAGGCGAGAGCGCTAACCACTCTGCCACTGTACACCGTGTTAATACTTTAGTTAATATGTAGTTATGTTACATTTTGTCTACTCGTCGGAGTTGGCTAACTTTATAACAATGAACTGCTTAAATGTCTTTTTAATAAGAAATACAAAGAGAATATTTCCACATAAAATGTAGCAGAAATATGGCATAAATTTCGGCTGTCATTGCTCCTGTCTGCTTCTCCAAACTGGAAGTGTGCTGGCCCCTTTCACAGAATACTGAATTAATTGTTTGAAAATAATTTAAATATCATGGTCACAGAAAAGTTCAATAGTTTCAGAAGTTAAACTCATATATTTTATAGATTCAGTAAGCATGTGTCTTACCATTTGCAGTTTGAGGTTTGCCATTACCCTCAGTGAAAGGTGGCTTGGTTTCTTCACAGAGAGGGATGTAGTGCAGCACCTGTTCAGTAAAACGCACATCAAAAACAAACTAAGGCACGGCATCATCTGATAAATAAGAATGTGTTACTGTACCCTGCTGAAGCTGTGAATGGTGCGGACCGAGTGCAGATGGGATATGAGCCAGCGCAGGTAGATCCTCAGGTCGTCCACAGTGAGGAGGTTCGCGGTGTTTCCTGGACTGGACAGGGCCGTCTCTCTGTGGGCCGCCAGTCTCCGCGCTCTCTGCACAGCATCCTCATATTCACTGTGCAACGCTGTCATCTGCTCCTGAACGGGAAGAGAACAAAACAGTCACGCACAACCCAGGCTGAGGAAGTAAGTTGTCCACACAGAAAAATGTTTGTTATGTTTGTTTGTAGTTTGTAGTTGTTTTCTACAGAGCCCTAGAGTGTTGTCCTGTCCATACAACAGGATGGACATTGTGTAACTGTTTTGGAAGTAGGTTTGTACATTTGGTTTACTTCACTGTCATTACTTTTGCAACACAATGCATTTTTCCTTTATTGTTACCTTACAACCTGGAATTTAAATGGATCATTGAGAGGTTCATGTCAACCACTTTACATCACATGACAACAACTATGAAAATGCAAAATATTTTTATTGTGAAACAAATAAGAAATATGACAGAAAAACAGAAAACTTGAGTGTGCAAAAGTATTGATTCCCTCAAGTTAGTCCTGTGTAGAACCACCTTCTGAAGGACTTTCAGCTCCAAGTCTTTTAGGATAAGTGTTCATGAGCTTGGTTCATAAAATCACTGGGATCTGTGCTCTTTCTTCATCGAAAAACAGCTCCAGCTCCTTCAGGTTGAATGCAATGTACAGCACAGTTTGAGTCATTTTCTTCAAAACCTTTCCTGTGTTAGCTCCATCCTTCATTCCTTCAGTTCTGAGCAGTGTCCCAGTCCCCACCAATGACAAATATCCCCACAGCAGGACACCGCCATCACCAGGCTTCACTTTAGAGAGGGGCCACAGTCAGGGGCCAGGTTTGTGCTACACAGAGCATCTTTCATTGATTGCTCATTTTAATTGTATCTGGACAGAGGACCTTCTCTGTGTTTGGGGAGTCCCCATGTGCCTTTTGGCAAACACAAAACATGCTTTCTTATTATTTCCCCCAAGCAGTGACTCTTTTCTGCCCCCTCCTCCACCCAGCCCGGCTCTGTGGAGAGTATGGTTCAGAGTGGTCCTGGGACAGATACAACAGTCTCTGCTGTGGAGCTCTGCAGATCTTTCAGGGTCACCTTTGGTCTTACTGTTGCCTCTCTGATGAATGCACTCCTGGCTCGGTTTGTGAGTCCTCTTTAGGCAGGTTTGGTGTGAATCCCTGTTTGTTTTACATGTTGTAATGATGAATTAAATTGTGTTTTGTGGCATAATGACAGTTGAGTTGCAGTCAGGCCGACCTTATCTAACTATTTCTGTGACTCCTGAGGCTAACACCAGGTCTCATTTAGGGGCCTCTTTAAAAATGAGATGAATGCTTCTGCTCACTCAAGTCATATTTTTTATTTGCTTCACAATAAACAATATTTTGCATCTTCATAGTTGTTTTTATGTAATGTAAAGTGACATAAACCCTCCTATGATCCATTTTAATTCCAGGTTGTAAGGCAACAATAAAGGAAAAATGCTAAGGGGTGAATACATTTGTACGTAGTATGGTTATTAACTATGAATATCTAATCTAATATCTGTCTACATGTGTGGTGTTGTCTGTGGAAGCCAACTTTATCTCTGATCATTTTATTGTTACCCACTTTTAACTGAACCATAATTACATTTCTAAATTACTGTATTTCCCTACACTTTTTGTGACACAGGTAAAATATACACTTTCAGTCATTTTCTCCAAAACTTTATTTGAATTACTTGAATGCAACATTATAAGAGTTGCATTGTAGTAAAGACTGGACATAGTTTATAATCCGCTCCATCTTTGACAATTTGTGCTTTATTAAAGGAGCCATATTTATTTCAAAGTAAATAAATGTAGTCACCTTGTAATGTGGATAAAGCTTCTCGATGACCTCTGAGTATCGACAGAATCGCCTCCACCGCAGCATCACAACATATTTGATCTGAGCCAAGTCATACGCCCTGGTGACAAAAAACTGCAAAGACACTTTCTCAAACTTTGTCTCAGTTATACTTCTAAAAGCTAAGAGTGTAATAATCCTGAGTGCTGACCTGGAGCAGCAGAGGAGCCAGGCTGTGGGCGGTGTACTCTGAGTTTAAACAGCTCTCCAGCTCCTTCTCCAGGACTTCAGCCTGAGACTGAAGCGGGACAGAGCTGGCCACCTGAAGTCCAGCTCTGAGCGCCGCCTCCCTTTGAGCTCGGAAGAACGAGATGTCCTTCGGAAGTGGGACAGAACTGAAACAACATTTTCATTTTCATTCTCTGAGATTTAATGTGACTTGTGTACAGTGTATAAGTTTGTTTTTAAGTAGCGTAAAGTGTGCGAATACTCTTCACCCCTTCTCTAACTGTACACACTACACTTTAAATAATAATGTTTGTGTTTTTATCTGAACTTTTTCTGCTTTTTCAACAATCATAATTAATTAACTATATATTCAATTATGGAAACACTTAAGCATAACCACAGAAATTCAGGCCTAACTGTATTGTAAAATATTGATCAAATCTAACCAGGATTAGGGCCATGTTTCCCCAGGCAGAATGGAAATCTACCTGCATTTGGCCGTTTGGTTGGAGTTAATGTCAAGCTCCGCTGGTATTATTTACAGAAGTCAAATACCAACATAATTCTCTCTTATCTAATTTCAGCAGGTTAACGTTATCTGCTTTCATAAAACATATAACATTAGGCTGAATGTAACATTAAATGTTAATATTAAAGTTGCAAAATATCCAGATAAAAGCAGGCAGGGTTCATACTCTTTTTTTTACCAAGAATTTTTCCATGACTTTTCTATGACTTTTCCAAAACTTTTGACTAAATTCCAAGACCTGAAAAATGACTTACACGTATTGAAATAGTATTCAAAATGTCCAATGTGATACATTAGAAACATAATTTTGCTATAATTTAATTTGATAAATTTGGAAAATAGTCTGTTAAAGAAAAAAAACGGTTGGGGCTTCTTACCCCAGAAATATGTTATTTCACTAATTTTACTGACTTATAGCCTAAACACTGGTAATTAAAAGATCATTATGCTATATTAGGTAAGAAGTAATCATCTGTGCTGTTTTAAAGCATTACCAAAACCAAAAGACAGCAAAAAAAATAATAATAATAATAATAAAAATAAAATAAAATAATTAGCTCAAATATTCTGACAAAAAGGTCACTTTTTCCTGCAGTGAGAACATGGCTGACCAATTATATTATTTATTACTATATTCCAGATTTAACCAGGAGTGACTGAATGTTACTTTTAAACTTTTCCAAGGCCTGTAAATTGCATTTTAAAATTCCATGACTTTTCCAGGTTTTCCATGACAGTACGAACCCTGAGCAGGGTGATTTTTTTTTTTTTAAATGTCAAACACATTCATATAAATGGCTGTACCTGTAGTTTGTGTGAAGCCCATTGTCCTCTATTTCCGTCCTGAGCTCCGACAGCTGGCGGGACAGCTCTGCCTCCAGCTGCCCCACTCTGACCGAGGACGACAGTCTGTACTCGGCCTGCATGGCTCCTGCAGTACAGAGTTAAAGTCAGTGTTAATCTGGTGTTTTAATCTCAATACCCTTGTGGAAAATAAATCTCTGCCTCTTCGCGGACCTGTTGTGCCGTTTCCATGGAAATGGACTTTTATTAGGAAGTGTTCACCGACACCTCTTTGTCTGCAGAGGGCGCCCGCACGACACTGCCCAACTACAGTGAAGAGATTACAGTCGCAGTTTTAGAAAAAAGTGCCACAGCGCATAGACCTTTTTTTTTTTTTTTTCTTTTACCAAGAATTGACCATGACTTTTCCAAAACTTTTGACAAAATTTCCAAGACCCTAAAATAACATAATAAATAGTATACAAAATTCCCAACATGGTACATTAGAAACACACTTTTGTTGCAATTTCAGATTAGTAATTTGAAGGAAAAAAAAAAAAAAAAAAAAACACACAAACAAACAAACAAACAAACAAAACCAAAACAAACAGTTGTGACTCTTCCCCCAGAAATATATTAGTCCACTAATTTTACTGACTACACACCACTGATTAAACAATAATTATACTTGGTAAGTTGGGGCATAACGTAGTAAAAAAAAAAAGCTAATAAAGGCATAAAGTAATCATCCTGCTTTAAATCATTACCAAAACCAAAAGCCAAGGACCAGCAAAAAATAATTTTGTTCAAATATTGTGACAAAAAATACACGTCAGATTTTTATTTTTTAATTTTTTAATAGTAGTCCCTGAATGTTACCCACACTGTTTAAATTTCCAAAACTTTTTCAAAACTTTACACCAAAATATAAAATTCCAAAACTTTTCCAGGGGCTGGAAATTACATATTAAAATTCCATGACTTTTTCAGGTTTTCCATGACTGCACAAACCCTGCACATTTAATTACCATTTTGTGGGATTTATAGCGGCTAATTTGAGTCATTTGAACAACAAAAGTATTATTGAAAAGGTGTATTGTCATCGCATTTCACAACTAATTCTTCTCAGAAACTTCACCTTAAACGTTTCCTGCTGACCTCTGGTGAGCAATATCCTGCACTGCCTGTTAAAACAGAAAGTAAAAGTATTTATTTTTTCTTGTTTATGGAGACGGAGCATCGGTTCATGGATTTATTTCCTTTTCTTCATCATTTATTTGAGGATTCTTGTAAAACTGAATGGAAAAGGATAAGACGCGCGTTTTCAAAGCGATATTTAGCTAAAAAGTATTGTGGTTCTTGTAAAAAATGCTGTTTATATGCGTTTTAGATCATTAGCTTAGCATTAGCAGAGTTAGCTTCAAAAGTCTTGTGGCATACTGTACAGAAATGCTTTGTGTATGCTACCGCAAACCTTTATAGAAACTCTGGGCAAAAGTTTGTCGAGGTTAAATAACAAAATACTTGTCTTTTAGGTGAGGTTTTAGGGCTAAAGATTTTGGGTCACAAGCATAAAGTAATGGAGAATTATGCTAGTTTCATACCTATAATATTAAAACGTTAATAAATTTGGAGGATGCGGGCATCGATCCCGCTACCTCTCGCATGCTAAGCGAGCGCTCTACCATTTGAGCTAATCCCCCGTGGCAAAACCGTGGGTGGGGTAAACACCTAAGTAAATAAACATGTAAACAACCCGAAAAAGTGCCACGACAGTTAATTTTCGTGGTGGTACAAGTTGTTTTACATTGTCTGCGGCGATCAGGAGCATTTGGGAATTCGTATTTCCCGCTAACGGCAGCTTTGAGCTAAAAAGCTAAATGTTAGCCCAGAAGTAAGTCCACAGCCAGCCAATCAGAAGCCAGAACGCATAGAGCACCAGCCAATCAGAAGCCAGAACGCACGAAACACAAACATTTCATACAACTTTATGTCGCGGTCTTAATTTTTTGGAGGAATAGAAAGGCAATTTGATTTTTATTTTGGCTACTCTTTGCTATTTGAGCCAAAAACGCAGTAAACCAAATGAGAAGCCAGGACTCACAGAGCATCAGCCATCGCATTTTACCGTCCGAGGTTTTATATTTTGCGGCCGATTCGCCACCCACGGAGTGCATGTAAACGTGTTATACACATTTATCTTTTTGTATTAATATTTTGATCAATAAAAATGACAACCCAAATGTTAAATCTCCTGTTTTCTGCTGTTAGCCCACTACCAACTGATCGGAAACAACATCAGTTATTATAACGTGTAGCAGCCGGTTCGAGACCCAAATGTAACATACAAACGATTTTAGATAGATTTATATACATTTATGTTGTTGTATTCTGAGTAATAAAAATGGCTAACTGGGTATTATATTAGAATAGTAAGAAATATATATTATTTTTTATAAGTCTAAAGAAAACACATTTAGAACAGCTGGCATAGAGTACAAGGCTTGCTTCTTGCCCTTTAGTCCATGGTTACAGTATTTTACATAAAGCACACACACAAATGTTTCTTTCACACTGGTTTATTTCTGCAAAACTCAAAGGCTGCATGTCTTGTATTGTTCCATGGAAGTGTGTCCAAGTATCACAGCAAATAAATAAAACACCGGTGTATGATCATGACTAGGACAGATGCATAAAATAAAATATATTCTGACTTTAGGGGGAGATTCAAACAGGAGGCTGAGCCCTTCTCTGAAATAAAATAAAGTTTGTAATCTTGTAAAGTGCTATTTCCAAATAAAGTGATCCATATATTATGCTTTTTTCAGGCTTTTTGAAAGTTTTGGACACCTCTGCATTAGTATTTCACGTTTTCTAACTTAAAATAATGTTTATGTGGAAAACTTCTTCTTTTGAGATGACTTGGCTGATGAACAGTTGGATTAGCTCCTGTCGCCCCCTGCTGGCAATGGTGGATACTGGACAGAGCATAAAATGGCTAAATATCAAGGCTATTAGCAACATGACGCTAACAGATAACTGAGCTTTCGATCTGAGTCTAAAAACAAAGGCATAAGACTAACATGTTGCTCTTTTGCGATTTTGAAATCTCCCCCTAAAAAGTCATGTAAATAAGTCAGAAACAACCTCTGTTAGTTCTGCTACAACCTTAAAAAACATATTTTTAGAGTAGATATGTTTCCCATTGTTGCTAATTTTTATTAAACGCTACCTCCCTCCATGTTGAGCCCAAAAGATACAGAACAGCAATCGTCAGGATTCATCACATTTACAAACACATTTACAAAACATTCACCCGTTCACAGTCAGAGTGTAACATTCTCAGATATGTTCCTCGTCAGTAAAAGATAATGGTGTTGTGTTCCTGACCACACTAACACAGACCCAAACAAGAAAAAAAGTTAAAAAAAATAAACGTTACTAAAATATATAATGGAAGAAATTGTGTACCAATGCGAGACAGGGCTAAACTCCAGCCACAAGGGGTCAGTAAAGGAATTAAAGATTAGTTTTAGAGGAGTTTTTACAATTGTGAGATATAAGTGGCTCAATGGATGAAGCATTTACTCCTGAACTAAAAAATCTCATCGTTCGAGTCCAGGTCTGGGATACTGGGATACTGGGATACTAAGTCTAGACACAAGGGGTCAGTAAGGAACACTTTAGCCTTGGACTGGACTAAACCAGGTCTAAATCAGGTCTAAAACAGAACAAAACAAGGCCTAAAGCAGGATCAAACCTGTTCTAAACCAGGACTAATCCTGGTCTAAGCCACATCTAAACCAGGTTTAAACTATGTCTAACCCAGGTCTTAACCAGGACTAAACCAGGTCTAAGCCAGGACAAAACCAAGTCTAAACCAGGTCTAAACAAGGTCTAAAACCAAACAAAACAAGGTCTAAATCAGGTCTAAACCAGGACTAAACCTGGTCTAAGCCACATCTAAACAAGGTTTAAACTATGTCTAAACCAGGTCTTAACCAGGACTAAACCAGGACAAAATCAAGTCTAAATCTGGACTAAACCTGGTCTAAATCTGGACTAAATCAGAACTAAACCAGGTCTAAACTAGGACTTTAGTGGCTTAAACATCTACACTGAATCAAGCCCAAAAAAACTCAATCAGGACCTGGACTGAAAAAGACTCAGGCCCACGTACCACAGAGGCACCGCAGTTTGAGAACCGTGCTCTGGTCTCGGCTCTGGTCTCGGCTCTGGTCTCGGCTCTGGTCTCTGTGAGTGTGGTCTTCAACACAACACTGAACCAAATGCCTTTCTGTCAGTAGTCTCTGGAGTGACTGTAAAACCATGTAAATAAAGTTAAATAAATAGTAAAGTGTAGTTGAGTCAGTAGCTCTGGGAGTGTCCACTTGTTCAGGAGCTGTAGTGGTCCGCGTTCTAACAGATAAAGGCAAATAAATAACTCTGAGAAATCATAATATCAGTAGTGCAGTATTTACAAACTTAAATTAGTGAAATAAGTTGGTTGTGTAGTTGTTGAATCCACCGATCAGGCCTAACATTACGACCACTGACACAGATTATGTCTTCATCATGGCACTTGTTAGTGTGTGGGATATATTTGGCAGCAAGTGAACATTTTGTCCTAAAGTTGATCTGTCAGGAGCAGGAAAAATGTATCCTGACCATCCAGACGAACTCTTTTTCTATTCTGTAAAAACAAATTAGTCTGGTGCCTTCGCTTAAGTTTCATTTCTACAGGCGGAGTGATCACAGGCGGAGTAACCAAGCAGAGTGTGGGACGTATGCAGAGCTGACCCAAACAAACATGGTGAAATTTGGTAAAAAAGCAGCCATGTGATAATAAAGGCTTTTTAATAATTCCTATCTTTTCGAGTGCCTCAGTTTTCTGCTTTGTTACCAGAAGAGCACCAAAAGGACATCATTTTAACAAACTCATCACATCCAAGTAGCGCTCTTGCATGCTATGCTTTGATAAACACGGTGAATTTTTTGACGGTTTTGTCATAAAACACCAGAATACGCAGTTTTGTGAGCAGCTCTGTACTTATTTGTGAACGGGGACAGCAGCAGAAGCCAATTGTACCAAGATTTGAGGAAAAAGTGGGTTTTCTTTGTCTGTTTGAATGTGATCGTTACGTGGGACGTCAGCAGGACTTTACTGTTGTTAAAATGGAAACAAATCCCACAGAGGACGAGGACTTTAGCAGAACCAACAGGCGACAAAGGAAAGCACTAGAGACCTGATTAAATTCACTCTGGCACCATCTTGGAGATATACGGCTGTGATTGGCCAGTTCCAAATCAACCGAGGCTGAAAAGGTTTGCAGCGAGTGAGGAACCATACTGCTCAGGCCAGAAAAAATGGGCAAATGTAAGGATTTCACAGAGTTTAACAGAGTCAGACTGCGACGGCTACAGACGACTGGGTCAGAGCCAGCGTCTCCAGAGCTGCAGGCTCAAGTTAAAGCTGGTGCTGAGAAAATACACAGTGCATTTAAGTTTGTTGCGCGTTTTAGGCAGGTGGTCATAATGTTTTGGCCTGATCGGCGAGTCGTGTTGCCAGAGGGAGTGGCGAAGGGCTAAAGTGAGAGTGTATACGTCGTGCACAGAGTAAAAAAACCATTGAGGGAAACGGAGCAGTGGAAAGAGACATCAGTACTCGTCCTCAGCGTTTACGGCACAGTCTTCATCTGGAGCAGCAAAGCCTTCCTGTGGACAGACACGAGAAAGGTTTGTATCAAGTCTGTAGTAAATATTAGGTAAGCAACTCTAAACCAGAAGGAAAATCTAGTTCAGGTTTAATCGTATCACCTGTTCCCATTTCTTTCCACTAGTAAACACTTTAAACTCTACACAAGTTTTTAGTTTTACATGAGAAGTCACAATATAATCAACCTCAGCTTTACCTCTGACAGATATAGAAGTAAAACTATAATTTTTCTGGGGTTTCATTCAGAACACAACATTTCGAGTCCTTAAGAAAATCAATGAAAGTTTCTCCATGTTTATTCAAAACTCGACTCTGACAGGGATCTTGTCTTCATCAGCATAATCTCTGAGGAACTCAATACGGCTGTTTAAATCTCCGCACATACAGAGGTGGACAAAGTACACAAAGTATAGATCCTTCAGGTCTAATGTCACTCCAAAAAGCTGCTAAATCAAATTTTTACTTGCGTTAAAGTACTGGAGTATGTGCTTTCAAAAATACTTAAGTGTTCAAAGTACTTAAACACATTTCTCCTACATTCAAGTCACAAATTTGCAGCTCCAAAAATATGAATAAAATCCTACTCTCTAAAGATGAGAGGTCCGACTCATTTTAGTGAGGAAATGTGGGGATTAACTTAGTTCCTGAGAGCAAATATGAGTTGAGAGATACTGTATATGTAAATTTACTTTACAAAAACACTTAAGGCCAGATTTATCAAAGGTTTGCGTGCACGCTAACTGAATAATGATGCGCTAAAATTGGAGCAAACCCAGACGCAGTTGAGATTTGCGTGTCTTACAGGAGCAGAGCGAACGCAAAGCAGATTTTGCTCCTGTGACCTAATGAATCTGTAAACTGAGGCGTTCTTCCCAGAGTGCGCAAAATGGAAGGCGGAGAAAATGCAAATTCATTCATTTACCGCCCGCAATATTATTTATCAAGGCTCACCATGACTTTGCGTGCGAAAATAGCGTATAAATTTAGCATGCTGGAGAAGGATGTGTTAATCTTTTGCACAGATGGCTGCTGTGATTCATGTGAGAGGAAGGAGAAGAAATGAACAAATACGTAGGGTTAGAGTTTGCCACGTGTGCAGATCTATTTGCCATGACGGATGAAAAAATTATTCACCAGCACTTTCAGCTCTTCTTAGGTTAAATTTTCTGCTTCCGTTTGTGTTCCACTTCCGCACCTTCCATGACGCAAAACAATACACGCAATGATGCCGTTTAAATAGCTCCGCCCCCTCTGTTTGCACTGTCACCGCCACGCAGTTTGTCTTAGTAATTCACGCAGCAACACGAACATTGATAGCGGCCGCATATTTTCTCACTGCACTCGCAGTTTAGCACTCGTCTTAGTAAATATGGCCCTTAGAGTATAAATTACAATTAGTAAATAATTATCTTTAGGGAGTAAGTCAGTTGTCTTTCTGTAGAAGTTACTTTTACTTTTTTAGAAATGTAGTGGAGTAAAAAGTAGGGCTGCACGATATGGAGGAAACATGCGATATATTCGATAACTATATTGAAAACTGCGATAATGATATTATTGCGATATTTGAAAATAGAGCCTACTTTTTGAACATAGTAAGTTAAATTCACTACATTTCACAGAAATGTAAGTTCCTGTATTTACAAGTCAAAACAGCGACAAAATCAAAACTTAACACAGACTAAACCAGGAATAAAACAAGGCTAAGCTGTGACTAAATTAATTAAATTACCACTAAAACTGGACTTTTTAAACATTTTTATTTAGTCACAACACATGTTCTTTTAAGGCTCTGGTGGAAAATGATTCTTCAGTGTAAATCTCTGTCAGATGGAAGACCACAGCGTTATTGTGATACATTTAGATTCTTGCGATACGGATATTGCATTTGCTGATATTGTGATAACGATAATTTTGCGATATATTGGGCAGCCCTAGTAAAAAGTATTATATTTATCTTTACGATATAGTGGAGTAAAAGTAGTAAGCAGTACAGATTCTTACAAACTATACTTAAGTACAGTACTCAGGTAAATTTACTTCGTTGCTATCCGCCTCTGTGCATATAAAAATGGAGTCAGCGTCAGCCGCATAAATTAATGACAATAATTGAGCAAAGAAAAAGTCTTTAATGACAAGCTGCCACCCAAATAAGGAAAAATTAAGAGCTATTTCAGGAAAATCAAGAGATATTGAGGAAAATTAAGCAGTACTCACTTCAACCTGAGGTATAACAGTAATGTTATAGAATACATTTTTTTGCTCTGGTTGAGTTTCTTCTATTTTTATTTTCTTTTTTTCAGCTTCTCCCTTATTTGGGGTTGCCACAGCAAACCAGCTACATGGTGATTTGTTTTTTATGCCGGATGCCCTTCCTGGAGTAGGCAATGTGGGTGAAGTGTCTTGCCCATGGACAGAATGACGGTATGTGCTTCAGGCGAGATTTGAACCGGTGTAGGTACCAAATCTACTCGGGCTGCAAAATCTACTCGGGTGGGGTGGGGCCGCTTAGTGATGATGTAATGCTGCCGAATCCTCGCTGCCTCCCCAGAGCCACAGAGCAATAGTAGCTGTGTGTATTTGCAAACGGTGTGGAGCAATAGCTGACTCTACAGCTGCTCTTTAAGTCAGAAGTGGTGTGTTTGCTTTACCGAAGTAATAAGGAACTGAAATAAATACAAGATATTGATGATTATGGCCACTAAAAAATCATTCTTACTGAATATGCTAATTTGCTTAAAAAACACTGTGCCAATGAGCGTCTATGGTTATTACGAAAGATTTTTCGGGGGCATTTCATGTGTTTTGCTAATTTTTTATTATTTACTAGACAGCTCTACACATTTGTATACTACTTGCCATTTTAATAAAGAGAGCGAGGTATCTTACAAAGACATCAATAAATAGGAGAAAAGCACAGTAATGTACTTCTTTTTTTTCAACCCTTATTGCACATAAGTTGTTATAGCCTATCAACGGTAGCAGCAGCTAAAACATTAATTGACGATCTCCCAGTCATAATTATACATATTCTATTTTAATAAATATTTATACGAGCAATAAATAGCTATGACTACGTATTTTTCTATTAAATAATTATAACGATCTCTGTCTGATCAAAGCTGCTAAATCTGCTCGGCTTCGGTGGTCAAATAGGCTCGAGTTCACATTTCCGGGTTAGCGAGGGACGAAGAGCCAATCACGCCGTTCACTCGAAGTCTCGTCCAATCAGAATGCATAACGTCATCACTAAGCGGCGCCACCCGAGTAGATTTGGTACCTACACCGGCAAATGCTTAACCCACTGCCACTGTCTGAGTTTCTTCTATATTATTCTATTATTCAATTCTATATATCCTACACTGCCACCTACTGTTAAGGAGTGTAAATTAATGATTTATTTCTACCACTGCTATAGAGAAACTGTCTGGAATAGTGCTCTTAACAAAAACACCTCCAGAAGCTTTAACCGTTTTCTTATGGGACTGTTACCTCTGTGGCGTAGAGGACATCGAGCATCTGGTCCAGGATGGGGAGCTCGCTGCAGTGTTCCTGACAGATCATCTCAATGTCCCGCAGTTTACCGAAGTAGAAGTTCCTCTCTTTCTCCAGGCCCTCCACAGTGTCCTTCAGCGTGGACAGCTGTGGACGCAGAGACAGCGGACGAAAAAAAGACACAAGAGAGGAGTTAGAGTCAAGCAGCGACGATTACTAATCCAGGAACAGTGTCGTTTAAATCAGGACTGAAACTGGACTAAATAAAGACTAAAAATGGACACAACCAAGACCAAACCAGGACTAAAACCAGGACAAAATCAGGATGGAAACTGGACAAAACCAGGACTAAACTAGCAATAAATCAGGATTAAACCAGGACTAAATCAGGGCTGAAATTGGACTAAATAAGAACTAAACTATTACTAAAACAGAACTACACCAGGACTAAATCAGGACTGAAACTAGACTAAATTAAGACTAAAATTGGACAAAACCAGGACAAAACCAAGATCAAACCAGGACTAAACTAGCATTAAATCAGGACAAAAAACTGGAACTAAACCAGGACACAAACAGGAGTAAGTCAGAACTGAACTAGGACTAATCAAGGAGTAAACTAGTATTAAACCAGGACAAAAACTGGGACTAAACCAGGACTAAATCAAGACTAACCAGGTCTAAATCAGAACACAACTTGGACTAAACCAGGAATAAATCAGAATTAAACTAGGACTAAACCAAGACTACACCAGGACTAAACTAGAACTCAATTAGGACTGAAAATTTACAAAACCAAGACTGAAACTGTACTAAACCAGGACTACACCAGGTCTAATTAAGGACTAAACTAGGACTAAACCAGGACCAAACTAGGACTAAATTACAACTGAAACTGGACTAAACCAGGACTAAATCAAGACTAACCAGGACTAAATCAGAACACAACTTGGACTAAACCAGGAATAAATCAGAATTAAACTAGGACTAAACCAAGACTACACCAGGACTAAACTAGAACTCAATTAGGACTGAAAATTTACAAAACCAAGACTGAAACTGTACTAAACCAGGACTACACCAGGTCTAATTAAGGACTAAACTAGGACTAAACCAGGACCAAACTAGGACTAAATTACAACTGAAACTGGACTAAACCAGGACTAAATCAAGACTAACCAGGACTAAATCAGAACACAACTTGGACTAAACCAGGAATAAATCAGAATTAAACTAGGACTAAACCAAGACTACACCAGGACTAAACTAGAACTCAATTAGGACTGAAAATTGACAAAACCAAGACTGAAACTGTACTAAACCAGGACTACACCAGGTCTAATTAAGGACTAAACTAGGACTAAACCAGGACCAAACTAGGACTAAATTACAACTGAAACTGTACTAAACCAGGACTACACCAGGTCTAATTAAGGACTAAACTAGGACTAAACCAGGACCAAACTAGGACTAAATTACGACTGAAACTGGACTAAACCAGGACTACACCGGGTTTAATCTAAACGCATCTACAATCTGACCATGATCCAGAAACACTGTCGTTGTCTCAGGACAAAAACCTTATATTTTGTAGACAACTGTGCTTCTCAACCACTAGAGGGCGCAAAAGTCACATCGTGTTGCATTAAAACTTCACAAAATCCTCAAATGACTTTATGTTTTAGGAGTTTTCTGTTGTACCTGATGGTTTAGCTCCATGATCTCTGCGTCCCCTCCGTTTCTGGACAGAGATGAGTTCTTGGACATAGGAGGGTTTTGATGGACCCTCTGTGGAGGCATGATTTTGGGAACTGTGGGGGACGTCCTCTGTGGTCCTGCGGAGGTTTTACACAGGAAAGTCACAAAGATATCGTGTGTACAGAATACTACTACTGTACTATACCAGACCAGTGGTGCTCAAACTCTTCACACAGGACCAAGTACCAGCTTTAATGGACTGAACCAGGACTAAACCAGGACTAAAACTAGGGCTAAACCAGGGCATAACCAGGATTTAACCAGGATTAAAATTGGACTAAACTAGGACTAAACCAGGTCAAAAACTAGGGCTAAACCAGGGCATAACCAGGATTTAACCAGGATTAAAACTGGACTAAACTAGGACTAAACCAGGTCTAAAACTAGGGCTAAACCAGGGCATAACCAGGATTAAATAAGGACTAAACCTAGACTAAACCAGGATTAAAGTGGATTAAACTAGGACTAAACCAGGTCTAAAACTAGGGCTAAACCAAGGCATAACCAGGATTTAACCAGGATTAAAATTGGACTAAACTAGGACTAAACCAGGTCAAAAACTAGGGCTAAACCAGGGAATAACCAGGATTTAACCAGGATTAAAACTGGACTAAACTAGGACTAAACCAGGCCAAAAACTAGGGCTAAACCAGGGCATAACCAGGATTAAATAAGGACTAAACCTAGACTAAACCAGGATTAAAGTGGACTAAACTAGAACTAAACCAGGACTCAAACCAGGTCAAAAACTAGGGCTAAACCAGGGCATAACCAGGACTAAAACAGGACTAAACCTGGACTAAACCAGGATTAAAACTGGATTTAACAGGGATTAAAACTGTACTAAACTAGGGCTAAACCCAGGACTAAAACCAGGACTAAAACTAGGGCTAAACCAGGGCATAACCAGGATTAAATCAAGACTAAACCTGGATTTAACCAGGATTAAAACTGGACTAAACTAGCACTAAACCAGGACTAAAACCAGGTCTAAAACTAAGGCTAAACCAGGGCATAATCTGGATTAAATGAGGACAAAACCTGGACTAAACCAGGATTAAAACTGGACTGAACTAGGACTAAACCAGGACTAAAACTAGGGCTAAACCAGGGCATAACCAACCAGAATTAAATCAGGACTAAACCTGGACTTAACCAGGACTAAACTGGACTAAACTAGGATTAAGACCAGGCCTAAAATTAGGGCTAAAGGATAACATAACAAAGATTAAATCAGGACTGAAACTGGACTAAACCCAGGACTAAAACTGAACTAAAAATAGACTAATCCAGCACTAAGCCAGGACTAAACGGCAGTACTCAAGGACTAAAACAAGAATAAACCATGATTGAAACCAGGCCTAAACCAGGACTAAATTAACAGTAATAATGAGGACTAAACCAGGACTTAACTAGGACTGGAACTGAGGATCAGGACTGCAGAACACTCGTGAGTACCATCAGAAGTACTCGTACCGCAGCTTGGGAACCACTGTACTATTTATTTTGTCACCGTGGCAATAAGAGCAGTGGGTACAGCATTTTATAGAGAACAGAAAAGTGGAATAATTGTTATATTTTATCCAAGCTTCTGTAGATAAAACATGCTCGACAAACTTTGCTTTCTCAGTTTTCAGGCCCATTTTTAAACCATGACCGTACGCAGCACTGAGGTCTCTAAAGTTTATATTAAAATACTAGTAATATTTCTGTATGTATTTATTAATATGAACTACTCTGGCTGTGGCTGAGAGCAGAAGCTGATGAACAAAGCTAAAACATAAGAAAAAGCCAGCCTTAATAAAAAAATTTAACATCAAATACGACCTTGTTTTATTACAATATACAGTGTTCTGTGAGTCTTTGTGGTCTGCTGAAGAAAAACTTGTGATGTTTTATTGGTCTGAAGCATTTCCTCATGACTTACAGAGGTTTTAACTAAGTTTTAAATAAACTTCCCAGCTCCTGACAGACAGAGGTCGTCTCCTTTGGTCATTTCAAACATATAACATATATTTTCATTCAAATAGTCCACTTTAATCATCTGTTTTGCTGCGTACAGCCATGTTTATAACCACACTACGCACACGTTTATCTCATATTCATTTACTATGGGACAAATCTTGGAAGTGCAGAAGTCTCCTGAGGCCTCTGTATTGCAGTTTGAGAAACACTGGTCTATGATATAAAGAAAGATACCCGTAGCAGCACCATTCAAGCTTTATTAGGATGCACTTTATCAGCACCAAGCTTGTTATCAGCATCACCAAGCCTCCATGTGCTCTCAGGAGACACATGTTTTGTTGATGGTGTGAAAAGAACGACTTTTGTCAAGAACACACTTTATTCCAGGTCCAGATTGGTCCCTAAAGGTGAACTACCCGAGTTTACTGATGCCCTATAAAGGAATCTGTTACCTATGGTGTTTCCCTTAAAATTTGGACTTTAATCTTCTCGAGTTTAGTGTAAAGCCTCACATTTGCATCATCAGTTTTATCTGTTTACTTTGCTTCCCTTTTATTTATTTTTATCACTGTCTCAACTGCAGTGTATTCAACAGCAACCCTACCTACTACACCTTAGATAACAACTGAACCTCCTCCTGTTATTCTAGTAAAAGCACAAAAAAAAGATCAGGAAAAATACAGTTACTTTGTGCCAGCTTGGTAGAATTAGAGGTTTAAAAATCGGTCATCTAAATATGAGAAGCCTTGTTTCCAAACTGGATAAATTAAAAATCATGCTTATGTCATGGCAATATCTGAATCATGGCTAACTCCTGTTATAACAGATTCTTTCTGGCAACTGAGAACTGGACTGACAAAACTGCGATATTCGATAACTATGTTAAAAATTGCGATAACGATATTATTGCGATATTTGAAAATAAAGCCTACTTTTCGAACATAGTAAGTTAAATTCACTACATTTCATAAAAATAAGTTCCTGTATTTACAAGTCAAAAGAGCGACAAAAACCTAACACAGACTAAACCAGGAATAAAACAAGGCTAAGCTGTGACTAAATTAATTAAATTACCACTAAAACTGGACTTTTTAAACATTTTTATTTAGTCACAACACATGTTCTTTTAAGGCTCTGGTGGAAAATGATTCTTCAGTGTAAATCTCTGTCAGATGGAAGACCACAGTGTTATTGCGATATATTTAGATTCTTGCGATACGGATATTGCGTTTGCTGATATTGCGATAACAATAAATTTGCGATATTTTGTGCAGCCCTTAGTCAGGCCCTATTGTTTTTAATTCTTTCCTGAATAAAAATCTAAATAAACAACACATATCTAGTGCTAAAATAGAGAATTTCTCTAGCTTCCCCGGCAGCCATTATTCATTATTATTATTATTATTATTATTATTATTATTATTATTATTATTATTATTATTAATAATAAAGCCAATACGACATCATGAAGTCTATTTTCTTTCACAGATGGTTCCTATTACAACTTTACAACTATTAGATGATAACTCAAGTTTCCTCTAATCTTTGGCAAAAAAAATAAATAAAAAAATAAAAAAATCAGGTAGTTCACATTTATCCAGTGGTAATTTAGTGCGGTCATGCTGCTCACACCATTTCCTGCAGGGAGCGCTCTTGAGCCATCCAAAGCTGGGCAGGCGTGCACAGAGGTCAGAGGTCAGGAGTAGATTTACCTGTGTGTCTCTTTGGTCTGTGGATAAAGTGATCACCTGGGTTTGGGGGCGGGGTCATGTCTTGTCCCTGTCTGATTATTACAGGGTTGTACACTTTCCCGTCGTAGTTGGCGTCGAAGAACTTCTTGAACCACTGCACGAACTCGAAGTTGTCCTGAAACCGTCCCTTCACGAGCCTCTCGACCGGGATTATCTGTGAACGCAGACAGGACGAGGTTATGATGGACGATGTTTTATAACAGACACACAGGAAACCAGCACGAAACCAGGACTAACGTATGTGTGTCCTGAGTCGCTCACCTTTTGCTATTTTTCGGTCTTCTAACAGACGCTCGCAAAGACGTTAACTGGCCTACGGTAGATAAACAAAAGCTCCACATATTGCTCTACCTCTGTGGTAATTTTTGTGTATTTCTGGTAAGTGTTTATAAAATAATTATGATATGAAAAGAATTTTGATAGGGAAATGCACAGGGAACGCTCAGGTCACACTCAGGCAACGTTCTTTCAGTGATCTTAGTGTTTTTGTAGCTAACTTTGTCCGTCTTATTATTTTCTGATTAACTTTAGCTTAGCCCACAATCTTATTTTGAAAGACGGAAACAAGGTACCGGGTGTGAAAATTTGTTAACGTAAATATCCCAGCCTTAAATTAGAGCCGAAAAATCCAACAAATAAGGCTGAAAAAGCCAGAAAGGTGAGCGTGTCCGACTCAGGGCCATAGCACTGCCGAGCTTAAACCTCGGACAAAAGCGCTCTTTCATACGGCCGCAATAAAATATTTGTAAAAGAAACTATCCAACCAATATATCGTTATAAACGTAAGAAAATGTACTTTTATTTTATACAATTTGCATTAATGAAAATAATAAATGAGCGACTTTATGATGTGTTTAAGATAAAAAAGTAATAGAATTTTAGCGGAAAGACTCGGGACACACATACGTTAAACCAGAACATACCCAGGACTAAAGCAACACCAAACCAGAGGCCTGTACTCTGAAGCTGGATTAGAGATCACTTTCTATCGAGGTAGATCTATATTGAAACATGAACGGCTAACCTGGTCTGGACCTGGTTAAGTTCCAGTATAAGATAAGAAGACGAGAATAGAGCTGCTAATTGAAACAAACTGCAGTGTGAGCGTGTGCAGGAGGGACAGAACTGCAGCGGGAGAGGAAAAGAGAAAATGCACAAGCAGAACAGCTGAAAGCAGCGAACAATGAATTATTCTGTCCAGAATGACTCACAATCTCTGTATTTATATAAAAAAAATAATAATAATTCAAATTATTCTGTGAAACCCTGTGGTTAAACATCATTAAAACTCCTGCAGACTTCTGTTTGGTTGATAACAGTCTTTAAACTAAATGTGATATATTAATTTAATTCAGTCTGTGGAGCTGTGAGCCACATGTTTCATGAGTTTAGTGCAGGGATCTATGATTTAGTGTAATTTCTCAGTGATATTCAGATGAACTGTCTCTGTGGCGTTGGTGTGATTGGTCGTTTAGCGCTGACTGTTCCACATGAACACACTCACAGCTCCACAGAGAAACCCAGACTTAACTCAGAGTTGATAACCTGCTGATCCAGAGACGCTCAGGTCTGGTTTTGTCTATCCAGGTTAGAGATAAACCTGGATAAGTTAAGCCGGCTTCATAGTACAGGCCTCAGGACAAAAGCTAAACTAAAGCAAGACTAAACCAGGTCCAAACCAGAACTAAACAAGGGCTAAACCAGGACACAACAGAATAAATGCGTCTGTAAAATAACTGTCTCACTTTGTCGACGTTCTTCCGTTTGAACGCTCCCTGAAGGACTTTGAAGTTCTGTATAAACTCGTGCTCCAGTTTGGCCTGAAATTTGACTTTCTTCAGGAGAATACAGCCAGGAAACAGCATGTCCATGAACTGGCAGTACGCAGCTCCTGAAACACAAACAAACACATACAAACATGTGTCAACAAACACAGGTATCAACAAACACAGGTATCAACAAACACAGGTATCAACAGAATTTCAGTCTCCGAGATGTTCACGTCTGTAAACCCTGTGAGTAAAGTGATGACCACAGCTGTTGTGTAGTGGTAGTAGTAGTAGTAGTAGTAGTAGTAGTAGTAGTAGTAGTAGTAGTAGTACAGAAGTGTGTACCGGTGCAGAGCTGTTCGATCTTGGTGTAGTCCAGCTGCAGGGAGTCGTTGACCCAGGCCAACATCTCGTGTCTGCTCAGGTTATCCACCGACGACGTGGCGCACACATTTACTGCCATCTCCTGCAAACACACAAAAGTTCATTTAAATACTATACTCACACAGTATGCAGCTTTTTAATCACTGAATACTAATACACTGTGTAAGATTTTTTATTTATCAAGTAGCTTTTTACTTGTAAAAATAATCTGGAAAACAACAGAATTCAAGACAAAGATTTTAATTTAGTATCGGTCGAATAAAAACTGAATAATACTTGAAGTAAAAGTGTCCGTAGTTACTTACTGCTTTTTATTACTACTATTAAGACCTAGTTTAGTCCCGGTTTAGACTTGGTTTAGTCCTCCTGAGTTAGTCCAGGTATTGTGCTGGGTTAGCCCTGGGTTAGCCCTGGTTTAGTCACAGTTTAGACCTGATTTAATCCTGGTTTAGTATTTGTTTAGACCTGGTTTAGTCCTAGTTTACGCCTGGTATAGTCCTGGTTTATTCCTGATTTAGTCCTGGGTTAGACCTGGATTATCCCTGGTTTTGTCACAGTTAAGACCTGATTTATATCTGGTTAAGTCCCGGTTTACTCCTGGTTTAGCCCTGGTAGTCACAGTTTAGCCTGGTTTAGTCCTGGTTTAGTCTGGAATTACTTTTGGTTTAGTCCTAGTTTAGTCTGGTTTAGTCCTGGCTGGTTTAGTTATAGTTTAGTCCTTCTTTAGTTCTGGTTTACGCTCATTTTAGTCCAATAAAATGATAGTTGTGGAGCCAAATATTTTCTGAAATGGTACTTGTTGTAAAAGTTTTAGAGACACTGGTCTATTGCTCATGAGGCTGAATAAAACATTGGTAATACATAATGTTTTACACAACGCAGTCCAACTTTTGCTCATTTTTCTGCCACTTTTGCAGGTTTCACCATTATTATTATTATTATTATTATTATAACATACTCTCTGTGAACCCTCGTCGAACTGCTCTGACTCGTCTGTCCAGCCTCTTATTACACCTGGGAGCTCCAGATCAGAGCTGGGAAGAGTCGCCAAAAACTGTGCTCAAAAGTGTTGTTACTGCTAAAATATTACTCAAGTAGAAGTATGTTGTGATAAAATTACTCTAAGTAAAGGTAACAGAGTAAATGTAACGCATAATTAGATCAATCAGAGTTTAAACAGGTTGTAAACTCTTGTAATTACAGCGGCTTCTGCCCATAACAGTGTGTCCTGGTTTGGGTAATTACATGTTTATTACACGAGACCTCAGCGACCAGTGTTTCCCAAACTGTCACACCAAGTACCACCTCAGAAGGCAGGACTAAATGAGGATAAACCAAGACTGACCAGGTCTAAACCAGGACTAAACCAAGGCTAAATCAGGACAAAACCAGAACTAACCCAGCTCTGAATGTAGACTTAACAGGACTAAATGAGGACCAGGACTAAACCAGAACTAAACTAGGTCTAAATCAGGGCTAAACAAAACTAAACTAGGTCTAAATCATGACTAAACTAGAACTAACCGAGGTCTGAATGTAGACTTAACAGGACTAAATGAGGACCAGGACTAAACCAGAACTAAACCATGTCTAAACCAGGCAGGACTAAGCCAGGTCTAAATGTAGACTAAATCAGGTCTAAACCAGGTCTAAACCATGCCAAAAATAGGACTAAATCAGGTCTAAACTGGGACTACACAAGGTCTAAACTGGGTCAAAACCAGGACTAAACTGGGCTTAAACCAGGTGTAAACCAAGACTTAACTAGGACTGAACCAGGTCTAAACCGGGACTAAACCTAGACCTGTGCCAAAACCAAGACTAAGCAGTGGTCCACACCAAATCAGGATTAAGCCAGGTCTTAACCAGGACTAAACCAAGACTAAATGAGGACTAACCCACGTCTAAACCAGGACTAAACCAAAACATAAATGCGCCTAAGACCAAGTCTAGTCTAGTATATAGTCTAGACTTCACTACTGGTCCATTCTAAACCAGGACTTGAACCAGCAGCGGTACCCAGGACCACAGCTTGAGACCCACTGTCATAGACCTTGGAGTGGGCGCGTCTACTCAGCCTCAAAATCAATTGTTTTTTGTATCGATAGCGAACATGGAGAGAGTCCAGTTTTTCCTCCCTAAAATAAACGCACCGGGCCTTTGGAAGAGCGCTGCTTTTTCACTGCGCAGTTAAATGTCTCAGTACAAAGCGCCACCGGGGCTAAAAGGGCGGGGGTCTGGTATTTTCCCAGAGAACAATAATGTGTTGGTTTGCTGCGAGCCTTTGGTTAAAAAGCCGCATCGTTGTTGCCTCCCTCTCCCTACGCAGGCCTCCAAAACACCGCCGCTGTCACTGCCCTAAAGCTGTACGTCTAAGAATAAAACCTTTAAGCTCGTGGCGCCTTTACGCACACGGATGAACCCGGGTAGTTGTGGGTAAACGTAGCTTGTGTACTTACTGTGTCTGGGTTGTGGCGCTGCCTGGAGACCGTGTGTCTGTGACTCTGGAGCCCTGAACGTCGCACGCACTTGGAAACGCGGTGCAGCAGCCAGCGCTTCAGTGACGAGCCGCCCCTGTCTGCGCCGTGCTGTGGCTGCAACAACCCCGGCTGCTGCTGCGCATGCGCCCGGCTCCACGCTGCTCCAGGTCCAGGTCCAGGTCCAGGACTTCGGCTCAGAGACACACATGAAGATGACAGGGTGGGTTTAAGACCTGCTACTAATGAAACTTATGAAGCGCAATGAAGTTATCCGTAATGAAGCCTTAGAATCAAATATTTGGTCTTTTACAGCAAAAAACAGGTCTTAACTGGGACTAAACCAGGACTAAACCAGGTCTAAACTGGGTTTAAACCAGGGCTAAACCAGGTCTAAACCAGGACTAAACCAGGTCTAAACCCAGACTAAACCTGCATTAAGACAGGTCTAAACTGGGACTAAAATAGGTTTAAAATTCCTCGACTAAACCAGGACTAAACCAGATCTAAACTGGGTTTAAACCAGGGCTAAACTGGGACTAAACCAGATCTAAACAAGGACTGAATCAGGTCTAAACTGCGTTTAAACCAGGGCTAAACTGGGACTAAACCAGGACTAAACCAGATCTAAACAAGGACTAAACCAGGTCTAAACTGGGTTTAAACCAGGGCTAAACTGGGACTAAACCAGGACTAAACCAGGTCTAAACTGGGTTTAAACCAGGGCTACACTGGGACTAAACCAGGACTAAATCAGATCTAAACCTGGACTTAACAAGGACTAAGCCAGGACTAAACCAGGTCTAAACAAGGACTAAACCAGGTCTAAACTGGGTTTAAACCAGGGCTAAACTGGGACTAAACCAGGACTAAACCAGGTCTAAACTGGGTTTAAACCAGGGCTACACTGGGACTAAACCAGGACTAAACCAGATCTAAACCTGGACTTAACAAGGACTAAGCCAGGACTAAACCAGGTCTAAACTGGGTTTAAACCCGGGCTAAACTGGGACTAAACCAGGTCTAAACCTAGACTAAACCTGCATTAAGCCAGGTCTAAGCTGGGACTAAAATAGGTTTAAAATTTCTCGACTAAACCAGGACTAAACCAGAACTTAACCAGGACCAAGACAGGTCTAAACTTGGACTAAAATAGGTCTAAAATTCCTGGACTAAACCAGGACTAAACCAGGTCTAAACCTGGGCTAAACAAGGACAAAGCCAGGACTAAGCCAGGTCTAAACTGGGGCCATTTGCAGCTCACATTTCCAGTAACAAACTACTACTCCATGCCCAGACTCTGGTTGTAAGGCAACAGTACAAAACATTTTGGCACAATGTTAAAAACTACAATACATGTAACATTAATACATGTACAGGTTTTAAAGTTGACTTAAAAGTAACATATTAAATCACAAATTTAGTTAAATAAAAGTAGGTTTTATAAAATGTACACTGAAGTATCAAGTTACTTTTGAGCTCTGACTGTAACAACAGACTGAAAGTACACCACAACAAAAAGGTTAGAACTGTTGTTCCTGACAAATGACTCGTGGGATCTGACACACAAACTCTCTGGGTGGAGTCCTCCCTGTGTTACTGTCAGTTCTCTGCTCTTCCACCCTAAAGTCATGCATCTGTAGGTGAACTGATGACTCTAAATTGCCCCTAGTGGATGAATGTGAGAGTAAATGTCTGTCTGTGTACGTCAGCCTTGTGGAATAAACGTAAAAAGACAAAAGAATTACATGAATATCTAATAATTATCTAGTCTCTGTGGTCATAGGTTTTCATCACTGCAAAAACAGTTTAACTACACAGGCTTTAATGCAAAACTCATGGTTGAATGTGAACGTAATCCTACATTGCAGCATATTAAAGGATTACATAATTTCCTCTGGCCCACTCTTGGAAAATATAACGTCTTTGCTGTAAATAAAACAGAAACATACTGAACAGATTCACACTTGGGACGTTTCATTGTGTTTTATTTGCACTCAGATCATGTGACAAACAACCGCAACGTAACACAAAATAATCAAAGTGACGGAATGTTGCAGAGCACCAGTGTAAGTGGAAGGAAGAGTCAATGCAGCTTTAGATATAAAAAAAAAAAAACAATGTACAAGTTTTACAACAGGAAGAGAAAATCAAGTCTTAAGTCCGGTTTGGTCCAGACCATTTAATAATTTACTGAGACAATAAGTAACAGGTAAAAATGAATATATAAACACTGCCTGATCATTGTAGTTGCTAATTATCCAGTTATAACCAGAATATTTTGTGGCATTGGCCAGTTGAACCATTTACTCATGTTAGGATCTCTCAGTTTTTCACAGTGGTACGTTACAACAAAAGTGTCAGACTATGGGACACTTTATTCTCCATTTCTTTCAAAAAAAAAAAAAAAAAAAAATCACTCAGGGTTTCCACGTCGCTTTGAAAACACTGAGGATACTGTAGGTGAGTAGTTTGTGAAGCTAAACGTTGCAATAAGATGCTTTTTTTGCATTTGAAAGGGCAAGTGTTGTGGCATTTTAAGCACCAAGGTCAAAATGTCACCATATTCTGCAAAAAGAGGTGCAACAGCAATGTCTTGTTTAACCATTTGCAAAATCCTATAACTCTTTCTATAATCTTTGGAGAATCTGACACTCGTGGAAATATGTGCTTCCACAGTAAAACAGGACCTTATAGCAGCAATTAAAATTTTATTGTGAGATATTTGTGGTTAAAGGTCCCATATTATGCTTCAGGTTTCAGGCTTTTTGAAATAGTTTTGGACACGTTTGCATTAGTATTTCAGGTTTTATCACTTATACATATGTACGACCAAAAGGTCTTCTTTTGTTAAGCTGTTAGTTTGATTTTTAGGAGAACGCTTGGATTAGGTGTCTGTCACCCCCTGCTAGCAACGTTGGGATCTGGACAGAACATAAAATGGCTATTTAGCACAGCTATTAGCAACATGAAGCTAACAGACAGCTAAATGAGCTGAATGCTTCCTAGTGATGACACTTTAAGCTCTGAAATGATCAGAATGAGTCTGGTGATGGCGTATGGGCTTTAGAAACGCGCAGGAGCACTTCCTGGTTTCATGAGTCTACATAGAGCCGAGAAACCGAGCTTTTCTAGATCTTCAGAAGGACAGTGCCTTAGCATACAGGATTACTCAAACACACGTGAAAGAAACAAAATACTACTCCAGCTATGTTTTTGAGGACGAAACATTATAACATGGTTAAAAGCTCAAAAAAGTTGATTTAGCAGAATAGGGGACCTTTAGGAAAAAGGCAGTTTGGGCGACACATTTTGCACTCTGACAATTAATAACACGAGCACAAATAATGCAGAAAATCAGTAAAACCAGTCCCTGTTTTAGGATTTGCTATCATGCACATACAAGGTCTTATTCACATTTAAGGGGGATAAGCTATTGTGCTATAAGGCTGTAAACATGATAAGGAATGCTACAAATATTGATAAACAGTAGTGTCAAAACAATAGCAGAGATTCAACAAAACAAAATAAATAAATACTTACAAATAAAAGCACGCATTATGATATTTTCCTGAAGCATATGTTGTGTTATTTATTTGCTTATGTAATGGTTGGTAGTAAAAACACAGTTGGTAAGTTATTGTTCAAAAAGGCATCTAAATGACACAAGTGCAAAGTCGTATTTTACAGTGAGGTAAAACACATTTGTACAAACCATGACTCGCTCTAATGCGGCTAAAACTGTCACTAATACTAGAACATACAGGACATACTGCAGTAGTGTTGTAGTACTCAAGACCGGTATTTTACTCCAACTAAATAAGTAACAGGGCTGAACAATACAGAGCAGGGGTGTCCAAACCATTTTTATTGACTTCTCTATCAATTGGCCCTTTTTATTTCAATTCAAAAAGCTTCAGAGTGTCTTTGCAGTGAAAAGGGACTCTCTATAATCCAACTTTTTACACCTCTTTCATCGACTGACTGAGTTTCCTGCGTGTAGCCAGGTTTCAGTTATTTTATATTCACACAGCAGAGTTATTTCTAGACATCAACAAACATTTTTGTGTGACATGGGCCTGGCATTAAGGAAGAAAAAATATAAATTAGTGGATGGTGGTGCCAATTTTCAGCCTGTATTGGTCCCAAGCCTGGATAAATGTGTGGTTGCGACAGGGCATCCAGAGTAAAATCTATGCCAAAGAAGAAGCGGTGATATATATGTGAATATTCAGTGTGGAGACTTGAAATCTGTCCTCTTCTGCATATATTTTTCAGTATGTGGCCCTTAATGAAAAATAAAAAAAGTTTGGACACCTCTGATATAGAAAAAAGTGTCATATAATGGTTTAGCTCTAAATATTATCGTCAAATGAAGCTGTTCCTTAATATAAGTTTATTTCAATTACATGCCTGTCATTGGTTTATGACTTGGACTGTCTCTTTGTGGATTATGTGCTCTCATGGTTCTGATCTTGGTTTGGTCTCTCACCATTAAAGAGGATATATTATGCTTTTGTAAAATCTTTTTAAACCAATCTTGCTCAACTCTAGAACAGCAGCACATTTTACAACCTTTACAACATTATCTGACAAAAAGAAAGGGTTTTTAATAATTACTTTACTGGTGTCATACAGAAACAGGGCGGTCTTTTGAACATAATCAAAGAAAAAGAGCACTTCACTTCCTTAAACTTTTTGTATGATGCCATTTTACTACAAAATGAAAAATGTCTGCGAGAAATCAGTGGAAACAGAGCTCTACGCTTTTTTTTTTTTTTTTTTGGATAAATGAATGAGGGCAGAGTGAATGTAGAGGGTTTGTTGATTGGTCAGTGCTTCCTGGAGTGGGCAGGATTTTGAGTGTTTTGAGACCTCAGAAACACCGCCGACAGAGAATACAGGATTACTCAAACAGGCGTGAATGCAGCAAAACACAACTCCAGGCATGTTTTGGATGAGGGAACAAAATTATGCCATGGTGGAAAGCTCTTAAAGGTCAATTTTGCATAATACAGCCCCTTATGACTTGGTCTTGACTACAACATATTCCCTCTAACATAGTCACCAGTAAATCCTGCTTTTACTGTATTTGGTCAGAACTTAAACTCAAATTTGGTACCACTCACTTCACATTTATGCTTCCTTTAACTGTATTGTTACAGAGTCCTAAATATTGTGCAGTGTTTGAGTTGAAAACATCTTTACCACACAACAAGGAGCTTCCACAAAGAAAAAAAAAAAAGACTACTTCTTCTTCTTCTTCTTCTCCTCCTGTTTTAACATTGGTGCGGCCGGTTACCAAATCCCACTGGAGCGACCCCCGGGAGGAGCCAGGATCCGAGCCGAGGACCTCTTCGGGACGTGGTCGTCGATCTGGGCCCCTAAAGAAAGTCATGTGACAGTAGTGACATAACAAACTGGTACCTCCTGTTAGTGTGTTTGAATTTTCAGCGTGCTTCGAACAGCTTATGATAAATCCTTTCAGAGGCTTTGTGGCATACTTCAAATAAGCAAGTGAATTTTTTTTATCTTGCCCATGAATAAAGCCATCCCTCAAATTTAAAAAATATAAAAAAAATGTAAATAAATGTCTATATTAAAAAAGGAGCATAATCAAAAAAGCAGATTTTAAAATGTGTTGCCTCAAAAATGAAACCTGTCTCTAAAAATTAAAAATAGCCCATTAAAATAAAGCCATGTCTCAATTTTTTTATTTTTTTTTAACACTCATCAAAAAATAAAGCATGTGACAAAAAAAAAAAAAAATTGTCTATTTAAAAATAAGACCTTCCTTTATTTAAATAAAGTTCATCTAAAAATAAAGACAGTCTCAAATTAAAAGAGGGCACTGTTTTTCCAAAATGTCTCCCCCTTTTTAAATTAAGGCTGCCACAAAAAAAAACCCTGCTTCAAATTTTAATTTAATTTTTATTTTTCTATTGGACAAAAATCATTTTAATGTTGCACCTCAGGGCCACCGTAGAGGCAACAAATCTATACTAAACTTCCTCTGAAAGCAACAGACATACAACTAATCTGAGAGACAAAACATAATTTAAAGACCGATTTTAGATAATCATCAGCAAATCCGTTCTCCTCCTTACCGGACAGGCTGAAGCTGGACTCCTGGAGGTCTCTCACGCCTCCGTGTCGAGTGCTGGGCCGGGTCGGAGTGTCCAGGTCTGGGGTCCCGAAGTCCCTCCTCCCAGAGTTCACCACCTCCACCACCTCACCGTCATAAGGCTCCCTCTCCACCGCCTTCACTGCCTGGGACTGGACAGACGACACAGACAAATACTCTGATCAGGCATAACATTATGACCACTGGCAGAGTGAAGTGAGTAACACTATTATCGATTATCTCTTCACAAGAAAAGGGTGGCTTGCCCTCTCCAGGTCGAAGGTGAGATCCTGCCTCAAGTGGAGGAGTTTAAGTGTGTTGAGTCTGGTTCACAGTGAGGAGTGATGGAGCGTGAGATTGACAGGAGGATCGGTGCGGCGTCTGCAGTAATGCGGTCGATGTTGTGGTGAAGAAGGAGCTGAGCCAAAAGACAAAGCTCTTGATTTACCGCTCAATCTGTGTTCCTACTTTCATCTATGGTCAGGAGCTTTGGGTCATGACCAAAAGGACAAGATCACGGATACAAGTGGCCGAAATGAGTTTCCTCTGCAGGGTGCTCCCTTAGAGGTAGGGTGAGGAGCTCAGTCACCCAGAAGGAGCTCAGAGTAGAGCCGCTGCTCCTCCACATCGAGAGGAGTCAGTTGAGGCTTGGGCATCTGTTCCTGATGCCTCCTGGACGCTTCCCTGGGGAGGCGTTCCAGGCATGTCCCACTGGGAGGAGGCCTCAGGGAAGACCTAGGACACGCTGGAGGGGCTATGTCTCTCGGCCTGGGAACGCCTTGGGAATCCCCCGGAGGAGCTGGAGGAAGTGTCTGGGGCAAGTGAAGTCTGGACATCTTTGCTTAGACTGCTTCCTCCATGACCCGGTCCCGGATAAACGGAGGAAGATGGATGGACCTCTTCATCATGGCTCCTGTTAGTGGGTGGGATATATTCAGCAGCAAGTGAACATTTTGTCCTCAAAGGCAAGCGTAAGGATTTTTCAGAGTCTGACAAGAACTGTGACAGCTACAGACGACTGGGTCAGAGCCTCTCCAGAACTGCAGCTCTTGTGGGGTGTTGCTGGTCTGCGGTGGTCAGGATCTGTCAAAGTGGTCCAAAGGAAGCAACAGTGGTGCAGCAGTGACATGTGATGCATGTAGGGAGTGAAGGCTGAGGTCCGTCCCACAGACGAGCAGCTGTAGCTCAAACTGCTGAAGAAGAAAGGAGTCAGAACTCACAGGGCAGCACAGTTTGTTTTCTGCAGGGCTGTATATTTGGCAGATAGTCATTACCGGCCCTTTTTTCCACCAGCACTACTAGGTTTTACTCTATTTTACTTTGGGTTGTTTTCCAGTTTTTCATTACTTCATAGTAACACTTTACTGTGGGCGGGGACAGTGGCGCCAAATTGATGTGACGTCCTGTAAACGTGACATAAACAACAAAGGAGGACGCAGTGGCAATGTTGTACTTTGTTCTGGTTTTGTGTGGTTTTTTTTTTTTTTTTGTCATACAAAAAAGCCAAAGAAAAAGAAAAGGCTACAAGCAGCAAGGTGAAATACTGTGGAGAAGTACAGGATCGGGTGGAAAGTAGCAGTAAGTAATGTTGCTTTCACAATTACAAAATAAAAGCATTTTCTTACTTTGCTGCTGTTTTGAGTAGGGTGTAGTAAGTGCATTTTATGAATTTATAGCACAAAAGGATCCTATATTTCTCAAAATCTTGGGGGCATAGGTAAGAGGTTTACTGTCAGTATCAGAAAATCATCACATCTCAACTTGTTTTATTTTTATTGTTAAAATATTCAGTGAAGACAAAGCCACAGAGGTGAGGATGGTGGCCTGACTGCTACTGTAAAAGGACATGCATTAGTGTGAGGTTTATAGTGCTCATAATTATTGTTTGTGGATTGTCTCCGAGAGATAAAACTGCGCCTCTGGTTTAAATACAGTACATACCTGACATAGTTTCTGGTAAAGGGTATTTTGGCAGCTTACAGGAGATTTATAGCATCTGGTGCACTCCACTGTTACCTACCAGATACCTTCTAATTAATGAAGTAAAACTGGACTTTATCAGGCCTAAAACTATATCTGTGTTTGACAACTGCTGTTATCTTTGCAGTAAGAGCAACTCAAACACTTTTTTTTTTTTTTTTAAACTGTCAGAGTGCTGCCCTCCTGAGGTCAAAGAGGGTACTTCTGCTCAATACTTGTGACGTAGTATTTTACACCTGTGGCCACTTTTTGCAAATGAGATGGGTTTTGATGTGTATTTTTATTTATTATTTCTTTCTTTCTGGGACTTGTCTTCTCTGCTGTGGAGGATGTCCATGTCTGTCTCTGGATGGTCTCTACCAACTTTTTCAGTCTTTTTGTGGGCAGAGGAAAGACCTGAACACGGTTGAGTTGCTCTTTAAACATAAAATAAAGGTTTGATATTTCACACTGCAGCACTTAATGCTCAATTCTGATGTTTAGCTGGATTCAGATTATTTTGCACTGGTTGTTCACGTTACATTTTAAATGAGGCCTCCATCAGTGTTGTGTGTGTACTGTCTCTTGGCCTGATGTGACCCACATGTGCAGAAGACGACGTGACGGAGCCTGGAGTGATGTGAGGGGCTTTATCCATAATTACAGGATATTAATGAAGATAATTGAATACACATGTCAGTGCCTCTCCTCAGTCCTAATTCATTAATATTTCTAATCTTATTTCTCTGCTCATTTCTCCTCAGTACAGTTACGATACGACTCCTCAAGCTTCAACAGAACTATCACCTTAAATACTAATTACATTTGAAGCTCCATCAGCGCTGTCTAATACTTGTTATCATTTGATACGGCCAGTTTCCCTGCCTTTTCCAGAGCAAAAATCGACCTGTCTGTTGCATTTAATTGATGTAAAAGTCAGATATGTGTATGATTAAGGACCACACATGAAAGTGGCCTGGGTTGGAGTTACAAAAATGGGTCACATATGAGCAAAAAGTGATATTTAGGCCACTTTTGTCTGCAGTCTGAGCTTGCCTAAGACCACACACATGAGCTTATTTTATCTCATTAGCCAGCTGTATTTTTAACTGCTCCATTAGTGTGCGTTACCTTTTGCCTCTGCACCATCTTCTTGTACAGGAGATCGGGGAAGCTCCTCATGGGGCAGTACTTCCCGGCGCCGGCAGGCGCACGTGAACATGCCGTTCTCATAAACCAGATGACCGTGGCTGATCGTCGCTATAGGCACTCCGTGGACACGAAGACCTTCATACAGGTTTATGTCTCCGGCCTGGACCTGGTTTTCAGCCGAGATGGTCCTAAAGACAGAGAAATATTATTAGTTTAGGGCCCACATAAGTCTACTCTTTCACCTGTCCTTCAAATATAATGAGGGAGACATTGTTTTAAGACAATATTTTCAGTATTTTTTGTTTTATCCCAAGAAATGTTCATGTCTAACCAGTCCCTATTTCAGACAAAGCAGTACCCAGGCTCTGAATTATGTCCTAAAAGCTGGTTGCAGACAGAGCGTTCGATAATAGGGCGGGGTCTGGTTACATACTTGGATCCCTCGGGGTCCCACACAACCACATCAGCGTCTGCTCCGGCGATGATCCGGCCTTTCCGAGGGTACAGGTTGTAGATCTTAGCGGCGTTCGAACTGGTGACGGCTACGAAGCGGTTCTCGTCCATTTTCCCTCCAATCTGTAAAAGAAACCAAGGAATATCTTCAATAATGGCTGTAATCCATGCAATACCATGCTTCACTTCTGTATACAGTATAATAGGAGACTAGGCCTACCATAGACAAAAGTTAGTAGTTTGGTCTACTTATGGATAATTAATATAATATCCTGCTGTAGATCAGTGGTTCTCAAACTGTGGTACAGGTCCCACTGGTGGTACACAACAAGTCTTTTGCAGTTCAAGTCCTCATTTCTGTTTTAGTCCTATTTTAGTTGGCGCTAAGTCTTGGTTTCAGTCCTGGTTTCGACCTGGTTTAATCTTGGTTTAAATTGGGTGTTGAATATAGGCCTGATTTTATCCTTATTTAGATCTGGTTTAGCTCTGATTTAGTCCTGGTTTTGTCCTGCTTTCGACCTAGTTTAGTTTTGTCCTAAGTTTCAACCTGGTTTACTCTTCGTTTAGAGTGGGCTTTGTCTTGGTTTAGCCCTGGTTTAGTACTATTTTTGCCCTGGTTTTGTTTTAGTTCAGACCTGGTTTAGTCCAGGATTTGTCTTCATTTAGAACTGGTTTAGTCTTGATTTAGACCAGGATTAGTCTTCATTTAGAACTGGTTTAGTCTTGATTTAGACCAGGTTTAGTCGTGGTTTAGTCCTGGTTTCGAACTGGTTTAGTCCTGATTTTACCCTGGTTTTGTCTTGGTTTTGACCTGCTTTAGTCCCGGTTTAGTCTTGAGTTGATCTTGGTTTAGGCTCATTTTAGTTCATTAAAGGTGCTACTTGAAAAGCCAAATATTTTCTGAGCTGGTAGTTGGGGTGAAACATTTTGAGAACCACTGCTGTAGATAGATTTGGGAAAAGCAGACAGCTGCCGAGTTTGTGTCCAGGGTTAAATCAGGCAATCATCTGGCTCCTCGTATGCAGTGATTTATGTTTTGTTTGTTGCCCTTTCTAATGCAACCCTCTTCATTTACATAGGTTTGGGACAAGCACAATGACTACACTAGCTTGTTGAGTGAGTGCATCTGAAGACTATTGAAACTACATTACAGAAATATAGCCCAAGTATCTAAAATAAACAACCCATGTCTTAGAATCTATTTTCCTGACTCTCATGTGACTCACCAAACCACAGCAGATGTTAGCAGTGCTCTGACTGTTTTACATTTTGTTCAAATCAATATCTGCCAAACCACAACAGCTGCTCCTCTCATGTTGGTTCATTTTCAGCAGAAGACACAGTGACAGTAACAGAAGCCACACACGTACCACTCCCCTCTCCCAGATCACGCTCATTCGGTCCTGGACGCCCGGGACACCGTGGGGGATCTTAGTGAAGTCGTCTTTGCCCATCGCTTTCTGTTTAATAGGTGAAGGGACGGTGGTCGGAGCCAACGACGTTTAGAGAGTCACTGCAGCAGAGAAATAATAACTGGTTAATACATGAACGGGCAAAAAACAGCCTTGTCAATGAGTGTATTTAACCCTCAGGTCCTCCTTTAAAAAATCACGTTCTTCCTCTTAAAGCCCTTTTAGGTCACTGGGTCACATTTAAAAATATAAAACATTTTTTGTTTTTTTGATAAACCCCTCCAATCATCATACATCATACACACTTAGATAGCAAAGTGAATTCATTTTCATATTTTTAACTCTAAATGCCAGTTTGTTCACATAATTCCCACACATTTGTAAATAAAACGTAAATTATTTATTATTTATAGATGCAAAGTGTTTTTTGTTTGTGCACTGACAGGTCTCTGATTAGCCCTAACCATTTTTATTTATTTATTTTATTTATTTATATGGGACAGCATGTATTAATGAACAGCAGCTAGTGCCGTAAATACACCGGATTATAGCTCAGAGCTAATTTCCATCCGTAGTCCCCACTCACTCACATTCACACCGGCTTCCTGGTGTTCCCCAGTGGTCTCCCATCCAGGTACTGACCAGGCCCTACCCTGCTTAGCTTCCGAGGTCTGACGGGATCGGGCATCCACAAGGCGGTGTGGTATGGCGGTATTTTGTGCCATTACAAAAAAACATTCTTCCTCTTAAAGCTCTAAAAGGGCTGGTCTAGTCAGTGTTATCTAATGGGAATTATAAAGGGAATTATTTCCCACAATGCAATAAGAAAATAGTGGATCTGGTGGTGATTTTTTAGTGTGTATATTTTTCAGCGCTGACTGACAGCGTTACAGAGGAATTAACATAATTTAACATTTCTGTATTGTAACAGCAGTAGAGTGAAAATAAGTGATTTTAATGTAAGTCAATGGGAAGTAGAAGAATTTTAGAAGTCAAATTCTAAAATTAATTTATTAATGAACATCTTTGTCAAATATCATCATCCTAGCATAAGAAATGCCAAAATGAGAGCAAAAAATACAACCCTAAAAGTGTGCCAGGAGGGCCTGAGGAGAAATCCTAACCCTATTTAGTTTTGGACAACAGCTGCTTGATTTAAGTTAGGCAGAATTGTTAAGCTATTGTTCATTTTGACTCTTACTTCCCGAGGAGGCTCATGATGGCGTTGGGAGTGGCCTGGTCCAGTCGTAACGGGGGCACTGTGACGTGAGCCGCAGAGTAAGCCCAGTCCTGGTGATAGTACTGCAGCCCGCTCAGCACCGAGTGGGCCGTGGTGGTCTCCCCGAGAACCACTTTACCTGTAACACATAACACACAGAACAGACCGGGTTAGACATGAAAACTTCACACAAGCAATGTCTTCTATAATTCTTTTTCTTTTAGAGATATACGTAGCCTGTATCCTTTTGAACAACTGTAGTGCGGTGGCGATTGCTCATTGACTGCAAGGAAAGCTGAACTTTCCATAAAATTTCATAAAATAAATGGTCAAATATGCTCTTTAAATATCATAAATTAGATGTTAAATAACATTCAAAGTGCACTAGAATGTGTTTAACTTGAGTATGTGAGTATGTTGTTCATTAATCAGTTGTTTAGTCTGGTCCCCTGACACGATCCTCCTCTCTCTTCAGAGCAGCTCAGTGTAAACCCCTGAGCTTCAATGGTTCTCTATGAGAGAGAAGTGAGCTGGGTTTTTTTTCATTACAAAAAAGAAAGACCTGCCCTGGACGCTCAGTGTTTCTGGGAGTGAATGGAGCAGTGGGCGAGCCATGACGCTGGCTGATTGATGATGATTGGAGGAACTGGCAGAAGATTTTGACTGACAGCACAGCAGCGTTTTGTTCTCCTCGGCTTCAGAGCAGAGGGACACAGGCGAAGTGAAGCGCTTTACCTCATTTTCACCATTTGTGCATGTTACACTCTAAATAAACAAGGCTAATCATAGGACTATTGAGTTTGAATCTTGTTTTAGTTTTGTTAGTTTGTTTATTCAATATCAACGTTGTAGGGAAGCTAGCTGCTAGTTAGCCCAGAGCTTTCCCTGTGTGAAAGATCTGCAGCCGACACTGCTGTTATGGCATATGACACACAACGACAATACATATCATTGAGAAATACTAAACCTTAAAGCTGCACCACCTGATAATTTTTCCTTGAATTTTATTATTTAGTTATTAGTAGAGCAACAGAAGTCATCTGAGAAAAACTGAGACTTTGAGGTCGCCTGTGAGCTGTGTTATAAGTGTTTTTGTTTTAGAGCGAGGGAAGGAACAGTTTAACCAATCACACGCTTTCATAGGACAGGAGCGCTCTGATTGGTCAATACATCCTTTATCTATCCACAACTAGAATCTATCAGGAATAATGTGAAGGAGCTGTTGTTTTATTTCAAAATTTATAGCTTATTCACAGTATTTTTTTATTTTATTTTAAAGAATTCAAAGCAAACTCCAGATCTGTGCTGTGTTATTGTGACAGCTCCTGGCTGTGGACAGACTTCCAGGTTTGTGTGAGACTGTGACAGAGCGGCGCCAAGGAGAGGAATTAGGAAAGGGGAGAGTATCATTCAAACTCAACATTTTTTTAGACACAACACTTTTACAGTCACAAAATCAGGCAGTGCAGCTTTAAGAGTGAGCAAAGAAAAAAATAGGTACAAAAAGTCACAAGGAGAGTGCAGAGCCACAAAGCTCTTATATCTCCTTGTGGTAAAGAAGCCACAAAAATAATTCATTTGTACCATTGCTGATCCCTAGTTATCTATTACACTACAGTAGTAGGTTGGGAAGCTTACCCTGCATCTTTGACGTGGCTATGACGTCTCCTGCAGACATGCTCGACACATTCACCAGGTAAATTGGGCAGTGGGCCTAAAGCAAAACGCACATTAACAATATGTTACTTTTTTGTATATTTTCTATTTGAATATTCATTGTTGATTTAACTTACCCTGTTAGCGATTGTTATTGCCCTGTGGGTTGCCTCTGCCTCCAGCTGTGAAGAAACACAACAGTCAGATCTGCCATTGTTCACAAGAAATGATTTTCCAGGACACTGTTTGTTTTAACTACAATAAAATACAAGGTGTGTCAAATGCATCTATTTCAAAATACAGCGTACACAGTTTTTATAATGCAGTGATTCTTTTTAAAGATGCATTGAACCAAATTTGAATTGAATCCTGAGATCCCTAAAAATCCCCTCCTCCACTGGGAATGTGGGGGTTGAACTGGAAACTCACTCGAGGCCCATTATACCCAGCTCAAATACTCTGTGTAGATCTGTGATGTATAGATCTGTCACTGTGAGAACAAACTGCCATCTGTAATCATTGTAGAAACAGAAAGAAAAAAAGGAGGATCAGCAACCATTCCTTTGGTGACAATTTTTATTAAACCAAAATAAATAGAACTCATTTTAAGTTTGTTTAGGACACTGAAAATCTGCTAAAATTATGAACTTTCAATTCTTATAGCTCTGTATATTACACTTTATCTGTGTTTCAATACAGACAAGGTAATGTTGGGTCTTGTTTTGCAGGAGATAAAGAAAAAAAAAAAAAAGCATTATTGTGGCTGTTCAAACAAAAAATATTATGGCCCCACCCTCAACAAACGAGAGGTCGTCCATTTTGGATTTAAATATCAAACATGTATATTACAGTAAATAGACAAAATGCACTTTTAAGGCTCATTTATTCTTGTATTTTGTACGTAAATAGATGCGTCCCTTTCAAGAGTTGTTGGCGTCACAGCATTTATACTTCCAACCGTTCCAAAGTCAACGTGTGTGTTATGTTAAATAACCAGTAGGGGGCGATTGCTGCCAGTCAAAGATTTTACCAAGACATGAGAAAAAGAGCAAAAGTAACAAACATGGCGGCGCTGGCGGAGATTTGTACTCCACATTTTATTGAAAAAGTGCCAAGAAAATGAGGCGAAAGTAGCGGTGGTCTGTTCAGAGCCTAACTTTCTCTAGTCACTCCTCAAAAAGCTCAGCCGTTTCTTCTTCTGCTGTGACTGTTGAGCTGCGTTCACTAGAAAAAAACGTTGTAATTGGAAAACGTAGGACAGAATGAACGCAGAAGACGGACAGAGCGCTCCGTCCGTTCTGTATTTTTTCTTGACACTTTTTAAATTAAATATTCTTATGTGCCTTTACCCACCAACAGTTTTTTATTATGCAAAAGTATACTGCAAATATAAATAATTGCTTCATCGTACCTCTTCTGGTCGGCTGATTTCAATCCCCTCTGGGCCAGTGATCCCCAGCTCCAGTGCCTCCTTTGCCCCCTACAACATCCCCCAAACATGTTTACACACTATTAGCATTCATTATCATATTTAAATTGCCACCATATAATAGAAACGTATCCCACCTCTGCCACCAGCTCTCCGTTCTCGGCGTGCACTCTGGCCACGGCCCCGATGTCCTTACAGTGCTGCAGGACCTGGTAGAGCTCACTGTCCCGAAGCATGAACGATTCCTTATAGGCCATGGTCATCTGGAAGGAGTTTACGCCTTTGTCTCGGACCAACTTCTCCATCTCGGCCTTCACCTAAAGAAAGAGAAATGGCAGTGGCAATCATTTTCAGTGCATCCAACATTTATATCATAGCTGCTTATATTTTGATTGCATTTGAGGAACAGTTTTATTACGTAATAGCGTACTTTCTGTAAACGGAATCACAGTGCTGTAGTCAAGACCGTGCTAATGGAGACCAAGACCAGGCCGAGTCCAGAGTTAACCGAGACCAAGACAAGGCCGAGACTTTCAGGGTTCGAGACCGAGACTTTTAAAGACCGAGACCAAGTCAAGATTAAGACTAAGGCAAAGCGATACCAGGTCGAGACCAAACCCTGTGAACTAACACTGAATTAGGGCTGCACAATATATCGTTATCGCAATATCAGCAATATCCGTATCGCAAGAATCTAAATATATCGCAATAACGCTGTGGTCTTCCATCTGACAGAGATTTACACTGAAGAATCATTTTCCACCAGAGCCTTAAAAGAACATGTGTTGTGACTAAATAAAAATGTTTAAAAAGTCCAGTTTTAGTGGTAATTTAATTAATTTAGTCACAGCTTAGCCTTGTTTTATTCCTGGTTTAGTCTGTGTTAAGTTTTGATTTTGTCGCTGTTTTGACTTGTAAATACAGGAACTTACATTTTTTGGTAAATGTAGTGAATTTAACTTACTATGTTTGAAAAGTAGGCTTTATTTTCAAATATGGCAACAGTATCGTTATTGCAATTTTCAGCATAGTTATGGAATATCGCATGTTTTCTCCATATCGTGCAACCATACACTGAATATAGGGGAAAAGTTTTTTTTTTGTTTTTTTTAAGTGGTTCAAATACATAAATGATCATGTTAATGATTTAATGCAAGAGACTCCACAAACAGAAACACAACATGTTCCTGGTTCTTCTGATGCGGAAAACTAATTACTCCAAAATTATGAAGAATATCATTTTCTTACAACGTTTGGTAAATTAAATCTCTGAGACAGCCACCTCCAAGACTGAGACGAGACCAAAACTGTTCTCAGGCGCTACAACATTACTGAATCAATCATGTAAAAAGCAAGACCATAAAATGCCATCTAGGCTTTATTATTAAGCCTATAAGACATTTTAATTAGATGATAATAAGCTTTGGCCAATCACTTCTTTGCATACAACATGCTACCATTAGCTGTCGGTCTACACAGCTTGTTAACATTCAAAAATGGCTGTTAATAATACACCGCTGTCTATTGGTTACACAAAAATACAAAGGTCCCCTATTCTGCTGTATTGACTTTTTAAAGCTTTTAATCATGTTATAATGTTGTTCCAACCCCAAAAACATGAGTAGTATTTTGTTTCATTCACATGTTAACGTAATCCTGTATTCTGCTGAATAGCCATTTTATGCTCTGTCCATTCTGTTTCCAGAAGGGGGCGACAGACACATAGCACGTAGAAAACTAACAGCTCCTCAAAAGAAGACATTTTTCACATATACATTATTATTTTTAAGTTATATTACGTGAAATACTAATGCAAACGTGTCCAACACTATTTCAAAAAGCCTGAAAAAAGCATAATATGGCACCTTTAACTCAGAGCTAGAAGATTAAGGTGAGCTCTGGGATTGTGCTAAAAGTACTTCTAAGGTGGTCTTGCATTGATAAAGTACAGAAACCAGTGTCTTTTACCTTAGGCCCCCACCAGGTCACTCCCACGTGCAGGGCGTAGTCACAGCAGGCTTTGGAGTCGGCTGCATTACGACACTTCTCGTAGGCGTCCATTAGAGACTCGTTCTTGTCCGGTAACACGTGTGCGATCACCATAGTGGTTCCCCCAGCTAAAGCAGCCTGAGACAAAGACGAGAACATTAGTTAGCATTACTGAGATTTATCTTCAGACAGGTTTTGAGACAGTTTTGAAAGATCTTTTTTAAGGACACTTTTAAAACAGACTAGAGCTACAAATTGTGTAGCTTGTGTCCCAGTCCCAGTCTGTGCACACTATTTTCTGTAATATGAAAGGTTCTCTAAAGTAAGTGATCTTGATGCAGACATTAAAGTGTAAGAAATAAGGTCTTAGTCATAATAAAGAGTATGTGAAGTGTCATAGAAGCAGCATTTTAATTAAAATCCTGAACAATAAAATTAAATGGTAAAGTCAATAAACGCTGTAGTAATATGTTAAGGAAATGATTTGCATTGACTGAGCCTGGATATAAAATCGAAACAGCCTTTTCTCTGTCCATAAAAGTTATGTTATTACCATTAAGCTTATAGCTCTCAAGATGACTGCTTTGGGTATTATTGCACAGAAGTGTATTGCTGCCAGGTGAGTAAAAATAAATTTAATTTGTATCATGTTATTAAAACAAGATATTATCACATTTTTACAAGACAGGAGCATATCACGCTTTTATGTGATACAAATTTATCACATTATTATAAGATACTGCTATGATATTACCTGATAAATACTTGTACTGTAAAATTGAATAATATCATATTAAAACATGACAAGTATTTACCATGTATAAACGTGATACCACCAGTATCTTATTATAACGTTAAAAATGTGTATTGCCTAAAAACAGAATACTTTCATATCTTGTAAAACTGTGATAATTTTCTTGTTCTAATAAGAAACACATCATGTTTTTACAAGATATCATGTGAAAACACAATACAGATGAAATGCATTTTTACTCACCTGGCTGCAATACTTTAAACTTCTACTCTTTATAGCATTGATTAATTTAATATCACAAACGTGTAATTTATATTTTTAATCAATCAAAATCTTATTAAATCAAATCTCTGTATATAGATTTTTATAATTGTGGCTGATATGTCCTTATTATAGTGTAGCATTTGTGGTCGGATAAAGAGACTTGAGTGAGTTTGTATTTCTTATTTTAATTTCCGTATGCTACATTACAGGAGACACAGCGATGACCACGCCACTCAGGCCTGGGACACTTTCTCATCAGAACCTGCAAGGCCCCTAGCTCCGCTTCCCTGCCTGTGTGGCTCTTCTGCATTTATCTCCTGACTAAAATCTCACTACAATTCAACAATTAAACTAAATATAGTCTTAATATAATGTAATTAAAATGAAACGTCAAGATGGATGGTATTTTACAATGCATTACAGTAACCACTGTACACGCTTATCAACATTTGTCTCACAATAGATTTTTCTTTGACTAAAATTAATGATTATATTTTGAGTTTTTAGTTCACTGACAAGTTGTATGTCCTTTTCCTTTTTATTAAAATATATAATGGAATATATTTTACATACAGAGCATGGAAAATATAGTAGTAGATATAGCCATGATAGACTAAGATATGTTGTTTCATGGCTTGAAAAAAAAAATCCAAAATTTAAGTATAGAAGTATGGCACGATATTGACTGCTCCTCACAGTTTAACCAACACCCCCCTGGACCTATCACTGCCCATTACACAAATACAGTGTAAAGTTAGATATTTAACCCTGCTATAAATAGCTCAATAACCTCCTGAAGTGTGAATAAAGCCAGTTTTGTGTAGGAGAGGCCGAGCATCTGTCAGCTGACCCCATAGACCGGGGCAGATCTCAGAGTGGGAGAGGGAGGGAGGGGTTGAAGGAGGAGTATTGTCTCTGAGCACAATGGGGCGACTGAAAAGAGCGTTTTGCAGCAGTTTTTGCAGCAGCCACACGGTCGCTATGGAAACGGTCTGGAGTATGGCAGACAACAGAGGAGCAGGAGGGAGCGGCCAGACGGAGAGATGAGGAAGAGGAAAGAGGAGGAGACAGGGGAGAAGAGGGGCTGATGTAATTGTCTATAGCTGGGGTTTTCAAATGGTGGGCTACGGGACAGATTTGGATTTTGTCCCCAGAAGAGTAGTAAGGGAGGAGATATGGGGAGGTATTAGAGAAATAGGACAGAGGAGATAGGGAAGAATATTATCTGAGATCTATAGCAAGGGCAAAAGCCATGAGACCCAGGACTTTCAGTAGAAAACTAAACAAACAGCTGCGACTGTAAAACAACACTATAGACATTGTTAGAAGATATTTGCTGTTTTTGTAAATGTAGAGCAGCACATACATTATGTTTTTTCGCATCTCCATGTTGATAACAAGTATAAGAGCTTGTACAGACCCAACCGGATCAGCGGGAGCCTGACCAGAAATCTCACGACTACCCAGCTTGATGCACAAGGGCAGAAGTGAAGAGTAACTAGATACTTTTACTCAAGTGATTTACTTTAATTACATTGTATTTACTGAGTACATTTTCTGAAACTAATTACTTCAGAAATTTCTTGGGAAAACATGCACTTTTACTCAGTATAAACTATTTTTTGACCTGAGAAATAAAGATGCCACTGGTAGTAACAAGCCTAGCAATATTATTATTATTAGTAGTAGCAGTAGCAATAGTAGTATTAGCCATAGTGGTCATAGTAATAGTAAGTGTAGTAAAAGCAGTGATAGTATTAGTAAATAAACTTTACACTCAGTTCTTGTACAATACTTTATTCTCAAGTAATAATGTTGTTGAGTAATGTTATTTGTAATATTATAAATAATATTATTTTGCACTAACAGTACTTTTACTTGAGTAATCGTAGATTTTGAGAACTTCTTCCACGTCTATTAAAAAAAAACTAAGCTGGTGCAACACTGGGAGTAAACCAAGAATAAACAAAAAAACAAAGTAAACAGAGTAATCACATTTTCTATCATTTTGTTTCAGACATGATCCAAGTGAGGAGCTACGAAAATGTCACATGACTTTAAACCAGAAAGTAAAAATACATAATCACATGTTAAACAAAAATGTATAAATGTCAGTGTATCTGGGACAAATGCAGACTTGATGAATCACACAAAGATTCAGAGGTTGACTGCACTCCCGTGGTATTTTCTCTCATCTCATTGGATAAAACAGGGTCAGTAGCACATACAGCAGGTCTCTTCTCAGCTCAGAGTCAGTGGTGAGTCAGGACGGTGCCCTGAGGCTCAGAGGGGACTCCCAGCCTCATCGCAAAACATACAGACTCACTACAAACCACAGCTGGCCTTCCAGTCTGCTCCGCTTCACACACTGAGCATGTAGACGCCAGAGGAGCTGAACTGGAAGAGCCAAACGTGAACGGCAAAGAGCACTACATGTAGAAACTTGTACAGTGGATTATTTTCAGTGTTAGTGTGTCAATTAGTTTGTACAGGACTAAATATAGGAGTAAAACAGGACTAAACAAAGACTAAAGCTGAACTAATCCGGGACTAAACCACAGTAAAGGTTTTAGTGAGTGACGCTCTATGACCTTTCTCATGAACATACAAGTGCTATGACAAGAAAATAAGATGTTTTTGGAATAGGTTTCATAGACAAATTAACAAGTACATAATGTTGTATAAACCATCTATATTTAACAAAAGAGTGGTGTAGGCCAAATGGTTATCTACTAATCTACTAATCTACTACACCAACATACAGAGACATTTTTAATCTCCATAGCATTTTAAACGTCCCCTATTCTGCTAAATCAACCTGTTTTGAGCTTTTAACCATGTTATAATGTTACTGGAGAAGTATTTTGTTTCATTCACACAAGTAATCCTCCATTTCTCAAGAGCTTAAAACGCTCGCTCTCACGGCTTCACTACGCCGTCAGCTCATTCATCTGTCTGTCAGTGTCATCTTGCTAACAGCCGTGCTAAATAGCCATTTTATGCTCTGTCGAGTCCACACCGCTGACAGCAGGGGGCAACAGACACCTAATCCAACAGCTCCACAAAAGAAGACGTTTTCCACATATACATTATTTTAAGTTAGAAAACATAAAATACTAATGCAAAGGTGTCCAACACAATTTAAAAAAAAACTAAAAAAGCATAATATGGGACCTTTAAACCTTTTCATAAAAAGCCCAATTGAAGATAGATTGCTAAAATAAGCATAAAACTGTGCTACTTTTGATGGCAGAAATAACAAATGTAGAAGAGACAAGAGAGAGGTGCTCCATTTAGCTTCTAACATCCTTCACTTGCTACTCAACCAAGGGCAGATACTCTATTTTATTGGTTATTTTAAGTCTGTATAAGCATTACATAACAACATAACAGTGGTTCTCAGACTGTCCTGGTTATTAAGTTATGTTTTGTCCTTGGGTTAGAGTTTTCTCCTGGTTTAGTTCTGGTTTAATCCTGAATTCATCCTGATTTAGATCTGTTTTAGTTCTGGTTGTGTCCCTGTTTTGTCCGTATTTAGTCATGCATTTTTCTTTTGGTCCCTGTTTTATCTCTTGGTTTAGATCTAGGCACATTTTAATCTCTTAAAAAAATGCACTTTGAAAGCCACTTGGAGTGAAAAGTTTGAGAATTAAGACATTAACTTTACACCTGTTGTTCCTTTACCTTAGTGCCGCTGTAGAAGTCGTCCGCTGTGGTCGCGTTCATGAAAGTCTCGTCTAAGTGGACGCTGGTGTCAATGCCTCCGGGCAGCACCAGTTTTCCGGATGCGTCTATGACTTTAGCTCCTCCGGGGATCATCAGCTCCTTCCCGACTTGCTGGATGATCCCATTCTCGATGTAGACGTCTGCCTCCTGCGTACAGTCATCGTTCACCACCTTCCCGCCTTTTATCAGGATCCGAGCGTTCGACGAGCTGGACGACATGACGATGGCTCTGGGTCTGTACAGGAAAAAAAAGACATTTGTAAATATACATACAGGCTGGAATGATGCTGCTAAATCAAATAAAGGCGGCAAAACTTTCTGTACAACTTCAGTACCTCATTTTGAGATATTGTAGTAAGTCTAAGTCTAGCAGAGGAATGGTGGAGATGCTGCTCGGTGGATTGTGAGTCTGAGTGACATAAGCTGCAGCTGAGAGTGGTCCGTGTCAGTCTCTGCCTGTGACCTGACGTCTCAAAGGACAATGTAGTGGCCAGTGAGAAAAAAAGCTGAGTGCCAGAGTGGATGACAATGGCTGGCAGAAAACAAGAATACAGCCCTGTCTATACGCCTGTTCATTTATGTGAGTATAAGTTCATATTTGTAATGTTTTATTTCTATATCTTGTCTTGTATCTGATCATGTTGATGTTTGAAATAGATACTCAAGTAACTTACTGAAGCACAATTCACGTTAGTAAAGTTTAGGGGGACAATTTTTACTGACTATTATCTGTTTTCATATTTAGTAGTAGTGGAGGCGACAGTGGCTCAGAAGTAGAGCTGGGTACCGTTCAGATTTGTTCGATACCAGTTCTTAAACGATACCTGGTTTTCGATACCGGTACCTGAGCGATACTTTTTCTGATACCTAGAATGAGCGAATTCATCTTCTACAATCATAAAACACAATAATATTGAATAAAAGAACAATTTTTGGAGCAAAATTCTTAGCTGTATGTTAAAACCAGTAGTTTCTAGCATTGATTCTGTTATTTATTTGATCCATAAATGCAAAAGAACATTAAAGGTCCCACTAGGTATTGAAACTTGATATTGAATAAAAATAACCATTTTCTTTGCAGCCCTACTCAGGAGGTAGAGCGCTTGTCCTATAACAGGAAGGTTGGCGGTTCAAATCCCAGTTCATACTGTCATTGTGTCCTTAGGCAGGACACTTCACCCACCTTGCCCATGGGAATGTCTGTGGCTGCAGAAGAAGCTCCAAACCACCGAGTGTGACTGAGAAGTGAATGAATAATGGACTCACGTAAAAGTGCTTTGAGAACCCTGAGAGGCTTAGAAAGCGCAATATAAATCTAATCCATTAATATCAGCAGTAGTAGCAGACATTGTGGTAGTAGTAAAAGTAAAAGGAGTAGAAGTAGTTCTTCTGCTGTGCTAAAAACCTAATTGCTTTTAAGAGGCATTACTGAAGATCTAGAATTACGTTCTCCTAGCAGCTTTATGCCTGAGGTGGGGTTCACCCTGGAAGGTTTTATCACAAGGTTAACACCTTGACATACACTGACACTAAAGACATCATGCATATTTTACCTATTCACCTATAAACACCTATATTTTAGATGGTGGTAGAAAGCTGGGAAGAATCACAGGCAGTTTCTGGTGGACAGCTCCTGTTGCACCTCTTTCTGTGTGGATGTGATTTAGGAGCGATGTTTCTGATGCTTTGTTGTCTTTTGTGTCTCTTGTTGTGATTGTAGGTTTTCCCTTTATGTGCTGCAGGACAGGAACCTGCTGTAAACCATTTTTTTTAACTGAGTCAGGCCCAATTGATTGCAATATAACTGTTGTTTTTAATTCTTTCCTGTCAAATAAATGAAATTAAATGAAATCCACAAGAGCATGATAAGCCACAGGTCTTGTATTGAGGCAGGCAGGCTAATCCCTTTGCCAGAAGAACAGATTTACTCTATAATGATTTTAATGATGATCAGGCAGAATACTCCCATCTTATAAAAACAATGCAAATTTCGGTTTAGTATCTTTTTCCTACTAAACCACTTGTTCTCATCTAGTGTGGCCTTGACATTACGCAAAACAATCAACTCCACTGGTGCTAGACCACTCCATTCTACTGTTATTTATCTATTTACGGTCTCCTGAATATATCTGAATATAATTACTGTCCCTGTTTAACCATTCTCCAATAACAAAAGCCCGGTCTGCTCCATGCTCCCTCCTCTTTTCCTTCGCTCTACACCACTGTGGGCTCTTGTTGTGCGTGTATTGTGTGGCCCTGTGCTTCTCTCCTGAGTAAACGTGCAGGGAGGAGGACCAGGGCGCGGCTCCAAGTTTGCTGCATGGCACTGGCCGCTTTACATATCCACTGATAAATCTCTGATAAATGACTACAGCAGGACCATCCCTGAATGAGAATGAAGATATAGCCTACTGTCTTCTGCTACTACTACTATGGGAAACTCGTGTTCTATAGAAAATAAAAGAGAAATGTATTTTTAAAGTAGTTAGGAGGCTTTTAACCACAGCAAAATAGCAATGTGAATTGTAACCACCGTTATATTCAAGTAGGAAAGGTAGTAGGGCTGCACGATATGGAGAAATCATGCAATATTCCATAACTATGTTGAAAATTGCGATAACGATATTATTGCGAAATTTGAAAATAGACCCTACTTTTCAAACATAGTAAGTTAAATTCACTACATTTCACAAAAATGTAAGTTCCTGTATTTACAAGTCAAAACAGCAACAAAATCAAAACTTAGCACAGACTAAACCAGGAATAAAACAAGGCTAAGCTGTGACTAAATTAATTAAATTACCACTAAAACTGGACTTTTTAAACATTTTTATTTAGTCACAACACATGTTCTTTTAAAGCTCTGGTGGAAAATGATTCTTCAGTGTAAATCTCTGTCAGATGGAAGACCACAGCGTTTTTGCGATACGGATATTGCGTTTGCTGATATTGCGATAATAATTTTGCGATATATTGTGCAGCCCTAAAAGGTTGTAGTCAAGACCACTGTACTTCAGTCCCAAATCCAGACCAAAACAATGCCAGGATAAGGTTTGCCTCTTCAGCAAGAACTATTCACTCTTCTAGCAAAATGAAGCAGGCCAAAAACCTCTTCTCTTCAAGCCGACGAAGCATTATCATGATTTGTTTGCATTCTAAACTGCTGTAACTTTCAGTCCTAGGGCTAAACCTGTTTTATTTGTGTCTGATACAATAAAATATAATACACATAAAGCTGAATAAAGTGCACACTGACAATAGACTCTAACATTTTAACTTCTGATCATTCTAATACATTCTACATAATGGAAATATGCAAAAACACATGTTCCTATAGGTTGGAAATGTAGAAAATAAAGTTTACCTACCTTAAACACATACAATTATAGATTTTAGTCTGTTTAAGTTTAATTCTCTTTGGCCAGATTGGTTTGTGATACCTGTTTGTGCTCTTATTCGATATCACTTATATGCTACTGTTTACTGGTAATGCTGCTCATTCTGTACTTCTGTCTGCACTGTGGGACTAATGACTGTTTTCTTATCTTATACCTTCAGTGCTGAATATTTTGGGTGACTTATTTTAACCACAGCTACTGCTCTGCTGCATAGAGGATCTTTGATGCCACTGCTATTAAATAATTCAGTCCAATGATCTCTAAAAATGTACATCATGAGTCAAAGTCAGGTTGGGACTGATCTCAGAATGAAGCTGTGAAAAGGCACACCCTCGACTCAGAGCACTTTGAATACAGGTAATGTTTGTGCAGACAGTGGCAGAGTAGTTAGCACAGCAGTGAATTATTCAATCTAAATGTCCTATAGTGAATGATTATCAGTCAGTGTATTTGTATTTAAGTAAGGGTGCTCCGATGATCAGCCGCCGATCATGATCGGCTGATCATGGCTAAAAATAGAGTGATCGGTGATAGGTAAAATGGGCCGATCAGAAGGGCTGATCAAATTACAATAAACACACGAGGCTCTCACATTTACTGTCCTGCAACTCCGGTTTGATTAAACAGCAGTAGCGTTATTTTAGCAGTGTTTTTAAGTTAAGCCCTGGTTATAACTAACACAAACCTGCCCTGGAGGCGCTGCTTTGTGTCCCCGCTGTGTCCCCGCCTGCTTTAGGAGCGCACGGGACAGAACCGAGGCGCAGCAGTGCGTGTATTTGCAAACACCAACGTAAATAGAGCTACAGCTAACCCGCTAACAGTTACGTTAAAAGGATTAAGAAAGTTCAGAGTCTGCCTGTGTCTTGTTGCGCGGAGAAAACTGTGCGTTTTGTGGCTTAAACTGCACCAAATGGCTGCTAATGGAAAGAGAAAGTAAAAAGGCAGCCCATGTGTCCGTGTGTCTGAGAGGAGCACCTTTCATTGTTGTCTTCTCTGCTCTCTTTGCACGTTTTCTTCATTCAGACGTTGTCAAAACTGGCTGCAGGAGCTGTCTGCTCTTTAGTCCACTGTGTTTCAACCTGGTTTGGCTGCGCGTTACGCGGACACAGGCGCTGCACCCGCGGACTCGCATTAAAGGAACCAATTAAGAACAGCTGATTTTTACATCAGCGGAGCATTCAAACAAAGCCACAGACACTGGGCACACATTAAAGACCAATAATGCAACAAAACCTCTTCTAAAACAAAAATAAGTAGAATTTTGTTGTTCTTTTATATTTACAAAGGCTACAGTATTTTTCAAATGGAACTAATAATAGCCTGCATACAATACATTACTACATTGAAGACCACGTGATCGGTATCGGCCATGATCGGTATCAGCCGATCACAGCAGAGGCTGATCGGTGATCGGCCTCAAAAACCCTGATCGGAGCACCATTATATTTAAGTGTTGTAAGTGTTAGCTTTGCACTTAAGCAGCAGTTGCCCAGTGTGTACCAAGCCTCAGGTCCAAAACAACTGTGCATGAATCTAACTACTACTATAACAGCGGTTCTCAAACGGTGGTACGGGTCCTGCTGGTGATACGTGGGCTTCTTCTGGTGGTACTCAGGAGTTGATTGCAGTTTTGATTTTGTTTAATTTAGCCCCAGTTTAATTCCAGTGTTAGACTATGATTTGTACTTGTTTAGTGTGTGTTTAGAGCTGGCTGAGTCCTGAATTCATCCTGGTTTAGACTTGGTTTAGTCCATGTTTGGTCCCGGTTTAGTCCTGAATTCATCCTTACTTACTACTACTTACTTACTACTTAGTCCTGCATTTTTCTGTTGATCCCTACTTTAACTCTTGGTTTTTTAGTTCATTAAAGATGGTACTTTAAAACCCAAATCAATTTCTAAGGTGGTACTTGGTGTGAAAAGCTTGAAAACCTCTGAACAATAATCTACCCATTATCTAGTTGTACTTATACATTATATTAAAGGTTTTTGTGCTCCCTATAGCCACATTTGTCTAAAATACATGCTTTAACTTTAAATTATTAATTGTAAAACGCACAACAGAGCAATCTTTAATGTTATATTTATGGTTACAATTCAGTTAATTAAGACATAATTAAAATTCAGAAACCTCTCATTTGCATAATGACCTCAGGGGATATTCCTACACTGTCTTACAATTCTTTTATAGCTAGAATAATCAAGCTTTTGTTTTTTAAAAGCAGTATACAAACTAAATACAAAACAATCATTCACTGATTAATAATTGCGATCATAATTTAAAACAGACTAACTGAGCCCAGCCCTAGTTTTAAACATGACTTGAATATAGGCCAAATTATCACTGGGAGTTTGTAATAGCACTTTTAATGTAATACTAAATCAGTGCGTTGCAAAAGTAGGCTGCTGGTTTTGCTGCGTAAGTACAGACAGTGAAATCATGACACTTGACTTGTGCGCCTTGACAAAGGAAACGCTCTCTCCACCCGGCTTCTTTGGCGTTTATTAGCGACCTAAAAACCACCTCCCGAGCTCCATGTCCTTCCCTCAGTCCCTCCTCTCCTTCCAATCTGCTTTTACTAACAACACGCTGCAGCAGTCGGTCACAAAAACGCGTCTCCTGTGCGTAAAGTAGTGGCTAAATTTTGGGGTTGAGGGCGTGTATGGGTGCTGCTGCTGAGGAGGATGGCACCACGCACAGCAGAGACGTAGCCTTACGGTAGCCGGGGAGGGGGGCGTGGGAACAAAGTCTTCATCACAAACTGAGTCACTTGGGGTTGAATATAAAAATAAAAGTGCGCAGAGAAGAAGCGGTCACATGCGTACCTCCTGAGTGCCGCTGCTCCGCTCGGGTCTCTCGCTCCGGGGGCTTGGGGCTGACTTTGTGACGGGAACAAGGCTACAATCCGCGGTTGGCACTTCCCGAGGAGAGATCCACAGCAGATGGAGCCGGTCTGGGACCAGCCGAGTGCAGCATCACCGCCGTCAGGCCGGCGCGCAGCGGGGACCAGCACTTCCGCTCTGGGGTTTGTAAATAAAAGCATACACGTGTTAATGAATTTTGATTTCTAGCTGTATGCAGAGCGAAGGTAAACTTTTTATATTATAAGCTTATATTTTTAGTAACATTTAGAACGATTTACTTATTGTTGTGGCCTTCAAACTCCTGAACTCCGCTCTATAACATTTATTCAGTTCATCTGCTTCTACCTGTACATTGTTCATAATTGTAAACATGTTTAATATTGAAAATTCTTTCGTTATTTATTTTTACCAAGGTGTTTTAGAGACACATCTTTTCATTTCTTGGTTTCTTAAAGAAATTCTGATTCTGATTCTTTGTTCAAGCCCCATCAACTAAAGTAACCACCTGTCCCACTTTTGGTTGTACTGCACAGCCACTTAGGCATTTGTTCCCCAATCACACTTGAGAAGATCTTAGCCTATAAAAAGTAGGATTAAAGTTAAGAACAACAAGGAAAGATTAGTATTCTTTGTGTAAAATGTAGAAACAATATTTGTGGGCGTCTTGTGTTTCAGAAAAGGCCTCTTATTTCAATGTATAAAGCTTCAGTAAAGAGACAAGTTTACAAAATGTGCGTTTAAGCAGCTGTATCTTTTATGTAAATTAGCTTTAGACTCATTAAGTTGGTAAATAACATAATGTCAAACTGCAAAGCTTTGATTTCTCGAGTCTGTCCCCTTCCATGTCCCACCAAAACGCACAACTTGTCCCACTTTTAGTATTTTCTGAGGTGGTCACCCTGCCAACTACTGAACAAACTTTATAGCTAAAACGTTTTATTTGGCTTTAAACTGAATTGGACTAATAATGTGTCACCAATCTCGTGTAAATTATCATATAACGATTAGAAAAGGCACAAAGGGACATCATAATCCAACTTAAATATCTGATATGTGATCTGATAAAAAAAATAAAACAACTGTTGTCAATGCTAACCGCTGTAATGCTAACTACATGGTTTGCTGACAATTAAAAAAAAACACTTTTATCACTTTTTACAGCAGCGCAACAAAAACATAATGAATAATGTAAAATTACGCTCTATATTAACTTTACCTAATGCTGTTATTTCTGGTATTTTAATGCGGTTGTTTGTTTTCCTGTGTGTTTGTTGCTTCACGCAGACTTGACGCTCCTCGCGGCATCCCGCCGTGCGACGTCAGGACGCTCCAATCGGAAGCGACGTCCCCGGGCTCGGTTTCCTAAGCAACCAATTGGCTCATGACGCAGGGCGTGTCCAGCGCGAGGAGACTGTACCACTGCGACAGGAGGGGGGAGAAGAAGAGAGGGCCGTCCTGGGCTGGGATGTGAATGAACTATCAATTTGTGTTTTTACGAGGCTTATCACCTGACAAGAGCCTTTGCTGAAGGAAAAGTATTTGTTTAAAATAAAAAAAGCAAATGTAATTTAAATATTTTAGAGCATTTAGTTTATGCAGGCCAAACACTACTACGACTTCGTTATGATCAGTGGTGGAAAGTTTATTCAAGTACTTAGAGTAACCAGGACACATATTTCTTTCACAAATCATGGTGCGTTTAGGGTTAAGTTTATTCAAGTAATAAAACTAGAATGTGTACTGTGAATATTTTTTTTTTTTAATAAAACTTATATATACTTATATTTTGAGGAAAGTACTTTAACTCAGGTTTGTAGTATCTTCAAAAGAGTAGCCTAAAATTATTTTTTTGACCTCTGTAGCAAAGTGGGTTGTAGCAGCAGGTGGTGATAGTAAGAATAAGAACAGTAGCGGTAGAAGTGAAAAAGGAGAGAAACAGAAGTGGCAGAAGTTGAAATAGTAGCAGTCGCAGTAGTAGACTAGCAGCAGTAGTAGTAGTAGTAGTAGTAGTAGCAGAAGTAGTACGTAGTAGTACATAGTAGTAATAATGTTGGTGAAGATAACAGTGACAGTACTTTCTGCTTAAGCAAACTCTACACTCACTTCACACTATTAAATACTTTTACTCCTACTTCAGTATTAATATTTTGAAGTAACACTACTTATACTTGGGGTTTTAAACAGGCACTTCCACCACCTTTGGTTATAGTTATTAGCAGGGCTTGACATTAACATTTTTGCTGACTGGCCATTTTGACGAGTGTTCTTTAAATGTTACTAGCCATTTAGGTTTTTCACCTGTAGATGTTAAAAGGCTGACTCATGTGTACCCAGTATATAGGACAATAATCTGTTGCTTTTTTTTACAATTTCTTTGAAAACCACTGAAAATGTAGTTTTAAAATTGTAATTTATCATCATCAAAAAGAAAATATGTTTATTTAGACTATGAAAATCTGTATATTTTTGCTTTTGCTGTCTTTTTTTTTTTTTTTTACATTATTTCTATTAAGAGCTTAATTTTGTCTCTCCACTGATGATTTACTTTTAAATCAGGGTTTCTGCATGGCTCAACAAGTTAGCATTAAGACCTATTTTATAAGTCCATAGTGCACAAAAAGCTGAGGAATAAACGTCATTGAATTATGACAACAGTGCCGCAAAGTATTTTGTTCTTGGTAAAAAAAAAAAAAAAAATCTGACATGCCTTTGAAAATTTATTGGGCATTTTAGAATGAGCTGTGAACACAGATAGTTACATTAAATATATGTCACATATTTAAGACCTGTTTAAGCATATTTAAGACCTAGTACTCCACATCTAGACAAATTTAAGACTTTTTAAGGCCTTAAATTCAGATTTTTATATTTAAGACTTTTTTAGACTTTTTAAAACCCAGCAGAAACCCTGTAATTATGGGGATTTAAAAGCATAGCAGCAGAAAGTCAGGTCTAAAGAAGTTCAAATTCAGGTAAAAAAAATCCAAGCAGACAAAGTGTTTAGTGAGACGAATATGTTACTGACCAAAATGGAAATCTATCTGCATTTGGCCGGGTGGAGAGTGTTAACGTCAAGCTCTGGTTATTAGTTAAACACTCATGAAGTCAGTGTTATAAAAGCCCTGTTATAAAACATACATCATTTTAAGTCTTGACCCAAAACATATGTGCTTCTTCACCTGCAGTGCTCAGTTTGTCCTCTCTGAGAGTTATAAAACCTGTTCATTAATGTGATCTATTTAATATATGTTACAACCAAAATGCTGCTGTTCATGTGAATTAACAAAGAGACCAAACGAGGCAGATCTTTGCACAAAAACATGACATTTATTCAAGTGTTCTCCAGCACAAGTACATACAGAGCCTCTATCTTCTCTCTGGACACTAAAACATAAGAAAATGGGGTCGTCCAAGGGAACAATGGATGCTACATTTGCTGTGCCAACTTATCTCAAAGAAAAACAACAGTTTGTAGACCTTAAACAGAGATTCACATGATCAGTTTGACCTGCTTCATAAAAGTAAAATATTTCTGGTTTATTGGAGAAAAGAAAATCCAAAATGGCGGATATTACTACAGCGTGGAATGTAGGTTAGAAGCGACGTGTATTGAGCTTACATTGCTACAGTAAAAGTTATTTTTTCTCACACGATTTTTCCCACGAATAAGCACCAACTACAGCAATCTCTAGTCTAAAACAATATAAGAAACCTTTTGTTATTTTGTATTTTTTCAAGTACAAAGTTAAAATGCCTTTGTTAATATAGTTATAGTTATGAGAGTGAAAGAATTACTACGAGGAACATAAAACATTGTCCAGACGTGTTCTGCAAACAAAACACAACCACGATTCAGAAAAGGCTGGGATGTTGTGTTAAATGTAAATAAAAGAAACACAAATATTATTCACAATATACAGTACAATAACATAAACATCATTAGGTGAGTTATTTTGCCATACAATGAAAAATAGTAGCACATTTTCAATTCGGTGGCAGCAACACATCTCAATAAAGTCACGATGGAGCAACAAAAGGCTGGGAAAAAAGTTTCATGATGTATAGTGACGTATTCAGAGAAAGGGTCAGTTTCTATGGACTGGGGAACATAGATATTTTCAGTATCAATAGTTTCTAAACACTTTTGCAGTGCGTTAGTCTTCCTGCTTTATCATTCAGCCCTAGCATGGACTTTTTTTCAAGAGGCCCTCGCGACCCACTGTGAACCTTTGGCGACCCCTAGTGAGGGTCCTGACCCCCAGGTTGCAAATCCCTGACTTAGACGTTTTTTAGACATAAATGAATAATTGTTTTGTTAAAATTTGCTTTGAATTAATGGCACCCAGATCTGTCAGTTTCTTAAGTCCAGCATAACATGAAAAGTGAGAAATGTATCTTAACCTTAGCTTATATGCTAATTATAGACTCGTAATTGCTACGTAAATAAATCGGCTAAATGTTGATTCACTGGTTAATGTTTTGTAACCAGGCTCTGATATTACTCACATGTAGCTGATTGGTTGTCAGTTGCCAAAACAATCTTGATTATTCATAATTTTCAATATTTTGTGGCTAATGCTAAGTATTCCATTGAAAATGTATTACGGTCTGTTTAGGTTCTAGCATTATTCTTTAGATCGCAACTGTTCTGTTTACAAACACTAAAAGAGTTTATAGAAAACAGCTGGAGGAGCATTTTTCAACCAAGAAGTTAATTACCAACATTTCATTAAGATATAGTAGAAATCAATGCATAGATCAAAAACACTTCTTCTTTTTTCAAGTCTTTTGTTGCATATCTCCCAAATATTTGAGACATGTTGCTGCCTTCAGTTTTAAAATGTGCAAGTGATATGTCCTGATATGTCAGTTCATGGTCTATTGTGAATAAAATTTGGGTTTCCGAGATTTGCAAACCACTGTTCTGTTTTTATTTGCATTTTTGTACACCAGCTTTTTCTGAATTGAGGTTGTGGCATTCTGTTGATTAGATAAAATGTATAATAGCACCATTGGAAACACCTACAATCCCTCTATATAAAGTTGTACAAAGGAAAAACAGAGATACAGGGCTGTGCAGTGAAGTCTTAAAGCTGTCCTTAGGCCGCTGCTCAAGATCACACGACAATTAAAACTGGATCCACTTGACACGAACAAATCAGTATAAAAACAAAAACAAAAAACAGAAACAAAAAACGACTCAGAGTCTCCTACATCTAAAAGCCATTTCAATCCAATTTCATTTTTTAAAATCCTAAGATGCTTCTAATTCAATGATATATATTAGCAAAGAATTATATTTGTACATCTCATACTCGTAATAAAAAAATGACAAAAACAAATGGAAAAAACAAAACAAGAGAAATATGTACAAAATTATGTACAAGGGTGAGAATAATTAAAGTGGGACACAGAAGGAGGCCTGCGTGAAGAAAAAATCATGGCGATAATAAGCCTGGCCAGCCATACTCACACTTTATCTGTCGTATTTATAAAAAATAAATCCGTAAAGTGAGCAATAAGCTTGTTAGACTAGCCTCCGTGTGATCGTATGCAGTCAGTTTAGCCTGGTCCAGTGCAGCTAAGACCAGAAAGGAAACATTTGGTTAATAATTGGCCTCTGAGCAAGGAGGTTGTGGGTTCAGTTCCCATGCGGATATACAATCTATCAGAGAGGAGTCTGCGTGTCCTCCTAGTGTTACTGTGAGTTCTTTATGTAATATATTTAGTATTAGGGCTGGGTACTGTTAAACGATACCTTTGCAATATCAAAAAAAAAAAAGTTACAATACTACTGGTATCAAAAACATATTTATTATTAAATACCAAGTTTCAATACCTAGTGGGAGCTGTAATGTTCCTTTGCATGAATGAATCAAATAAATAACACAGAATAAATCATACAAGCTACTGCGTTTAACTTACAGCTAAGAATTATGCTCCAAAAATGTGTCTTTTATTCAATATCATTGTGTTTTATGATTGCAGAAGATGAATTAGCACAGAATAGGTATCAGAAAAAGTATCGCTCAGGTCTCGTTTAAGAACTGGTATCGAAAAAATCTGAACTGTACCCAGCCCTATTTAGTACTGATGTTAAAGTCCTTCATATTAACTTGTCTTCTACATGTTTTGAGGCATTTTTGTCACCTCAGTGTAATGATTTCTGAGATTATTTTGTTTAGAGACAAAAAACTGTCTCTCTAGTCCATCATTTGTTAAATAAATCCACATTAGACAGTAGGGAAGTCCACAGTAATCTTACACAACAGCTTTAGATCAGAGTCACATGATCTCTTTAGGCTGTTAAATGTGCTCTTAAGTCACCTTCATTAAATATCCCCATAGACAATCATCTGTAGATAAAAACTTAACCACCAGGGGGCAGTACCAATGGTCGGCAAATACAGTAAACTGCCTCTGTCACAATTAAATAGACAAACAACCAATCAGAGAAAAGGAAATATTGCATACAAGCCTGCCTTATATTTTAAGTTTGGAACATTTGTTTATACCGAGGAGGAATTGCTGTAATGGGAAAGGATTACAACCCATTTCACCTCACCAAATGAAAGAGAAATTAGCGCTGAGCTATAATCCGGTGTATTTACGGCACTAGCTGCTGTTCATTAATACACAATGTCCCATATTAAAAAAAAAAAAAAAAAAAAAAAAAAAAGAGAGATAGCTGGCCAGGCTGGGGAATAAGGTCACTTAAAAATTTCTTTAAATTAAATTTCAAATTCAAATCCTTAAATATCTTAAAGTTAATTAATATTATCTGTTTTAATTATTATCTTTGAGTGCCGGTGTATCGTCCAACACTTTGTCAGTTTTTCGTTTTGACAAACTCTAAATCCTCTTATTTTCATATCTGTGAGAATTTAGTCCGTGATCCACATTCGGATCAGAAATGAAAATCTGCCAACGTGACGACAGTTCAGGGCTGTGGCAGAGCTGTCCTTCATCAGGAACAAACATATCATACAATGCACATTTAACTCTGTCTTTACAATCTTAAAGAGAGACATTCTTTGATGTGGGCTGGAACCAGGGCTGCACAATAATAAGGAAATTTATGTTAACCTTCCTCGTATGTGTATTAACAAAGAGTAGTATTTTATGTGCCACTACTTTACTCGATGCATTACGTTGTATTTGGCCGATTACACGGCATTACTGCCTACAGAGGTTAGTCTTATGCCGGGCTTCCACAGTAAATGTCTTATGAGTATACTGTGCATCTTTTTAAATGGAGAAACCAACAAACTGCAAGTATTGTAAGTATATATAAGTATATATAATTGCAGTAGTACTTGTGTGTAAAAATATTGGTAGGTCAAACAAAGATGGCCTTCATTGCAACTTCATTCGTTGTATAAATAAAGAACCTGATTTAAAATACAATCTGAATACTTTTTAAACTCCTTCAAGTCACTGCCTGTGTATAAGCTTTTGTTTAGAATTTGTCTTAGTTTCCTATACTGTTTTATTCTGCTGTTGTTTTTTTGTCTTTTATTGGATCTGATTTTGTAGTACTGTACTGTAATGCACTTTGCAACAACAGAGGTCATTACTGTAAACCCTCTAAACCAGTGATTCTCAACTGGTGGGTCGGGACCGAAAAGTGTGTCGCAGTGTGTCGTTTTAGGTGAGTGAAAGTTTAATTTTAAAAAATAAATCATCATTTTACAATCCTTAACAGTAGGTGGCACTGTGGGACATGTAGAATAGAATCATAAAAGAACTCAACCAGAGCAAAAAGTCCAGTTCTATAACATTACTGTTATACCTAAGGATGATGTGAGTACGGCTTAATCCTCCTCAATATCTTTTAATTTTCCTGAAATGTCTCTTAATTTTCCTCAATATCCTTTCATTTTCCTGAAATTTCTTTTAATTTTCCTCATAATCTTTTAATTTTCCTGAAATATCTCTTAGTTTTCCTTGCTATCGTTTTTATTTGGGTCGCGGCTTGTCATTATAGAGTAATGGTGGGTCCCGGAGCCAGATCAGTTGAGAACCACTGCTCTAAACAAAACTTTTGTCCCCTGTCCTAACTTTTTTGAGATGTGTTACTGGCTTCAAATTGAAAATGTTCTGTTGTTTTCTATCCAATGGTAAAATATCCGTTTCATTCCTTACTAGTTTATGTTCTATTGTGAATAAAATATGGGTTTATGTTTTTATTTATATTTTATACAGCGCCCAACTGTGCAACAATTAGTTAATAAAATATTGCAAATCATAATGGCACAGTGGTTAGTTCGCCTGCCTCTTAGCAAGAGGTTGTGGGTTCAAATCCCAAGCTGATTTATCTGAGTGGAGTGTATGTGTTTTCTCCTCTTCCTCCCACCGTCCAAAGACATAAATGGGTCAGGAGAATTGCCCCTAATGAATGAATTTAGGAGGAACTAGCCCAGGGTATACTCCGCCTAAGGCCCAGATAAATGCATGAATATTTTTCAGCACTTATTTCCTCTGTTCCTGTTATCGTGCAGCCCTGGTTGTCAAACATACTGAATCCTGCTTTGAACAGAAAACAATATGAACAATGGACAAAAAAGAAAAAACGGTTACACATGTTACAAATCCGTCTACTGTACAACGAGTCCAATACATGATTTTCACATAGTTTCATCCTTTCACTTCTAATGGCACAGCCCTACTGTATACAAAAGTATTACATAAGGGTCGATCAATTCACATCATTAAACCAAAAAAAAAATAAAAATAAAAAAATTCACAACAAAACAATATCTTTTTTAAAAAACAAATCAACAAAATAAAGAAAGTATACATATAAAAGTGCTTTATAATGTTGATAAAACAGCACAAAATTGCTATAAAAAGGTAGAAGAACTGTGTGTAGCCGCACCATTGATTTTTTTTCTTGAGGATTTGAGTTCAGCGCAGTCGTTACAGTAAAATGTTATTGGTCAAAGTAGAAAAAGTAGCTCACTAAAAGACCTCGATCTTAAGTATATTTTGACGACGATAAACTTCATTTCCAATGTGGCTTTGCGTTTTTATTTTATGCAGGTCCAGAAGGCAGTGAGCACCAAAGTTTTTAGCATTAGCTGCAGCAGAAAGAGGATATAATATAATGCAACAGGTCTACAGTATTTAGTCCATTTAACATTGAAAAAACAACTATAAAAACAGTGTACAGCAAAAGGTCCATAAGAGCCTCAGTTCCACCAAGCAGCAGGTATGGTTCAGTTTTTTTTTTGCATTTACATAGCGAAAATGTAAGGCAAACTAAGTCGGCAGAATTATTAAAAGCATAGGGCAATAAAAAAGTAAAATACTGAATAAAAGATGGAGATATAAACATTGCATTTTGTTGATTTGTCAGAACATAAACCTCATTAGACAAAGGTAAGACATTAAAAGAAAATGAAAATCTCTTAACTATTTTCGATTGAACTACAGTATAACTCCAACAATTGTTACACATTTGGGTTAATTTGATATTTTACAGCCTGCACCACTGCATTTGTTTAATATGTTGCATAAAACGCAACCAGAAATACATAAAAGTCATGCATCTGTCTATATTTTTTTGTTTAGAAAGCTTACAAACTGCTTTATCTAAATCTTTAACTGCTTTGTCTTATTGACCATAAGTTTTTAACTCTTTTTCGTCTTTAGAGTTTAGAAAGATAATGTCTGTAATCATAGTTTCCATTGTTACTTTTATTGTTACCATTTTACAGCCCTTGTTTAGTTAATTGTTGTCTGTGTTACACTAAAGTAACATCAGAAAATTACCTTAAACTGTGCAGCTCTCTTCTTCTTCAGCTTGAACTTTTTGTTGCAGTACACTTCTGGGTCCTAACAACATTTTAACGTTTTCAAAGCTTTCATGTTTTATGCTGATTTAGTTCATTCTCATAGTAGAAAGTAAAATCTGAGGTTCCCAAACTGAACTGTACCGCATGACTTGGTGGAAAAGAGGATTTTGTGTCGATAAAAGCCTCATGAGAAGTGAAGTTTGAGCGTCGCCGAGGAGCACCATGGTGTTGTAACCATTTACAGTAGTACCATAATCACTTCAGTTGTGTAGAAACTGTAAACAAAGAGGTATTTGTGACGGTGTTTGGGTTTTTAGAGACACGGCTCTCTGCAGACACTTCCTGGGCTTTCCCTGCTTCACCATAGACAAAATACAGTGTTATTGATAGACACAGCAACAGCGCCCCCTAGAATTAACATACGTTTTTCAGCATTGATGTTTTTAATGAGAAATTCACAAGACAGGAAGTGTGGAGCAGGAATAATGTCACATGATCAGCTAAAATGAAGTGTTGGTCTAAATGTCTATGGCTTTATTTGCTGCATTTTCATTTTTGTTTAATGTTCTTTACACAGATGAGGAACAAAGGTTAAATAGCTTCATAATTAAAGGGAGTTTAATCATTAAATGCTAAAACATTATTGGGTTTGACCCTTTGCCCTCCGGTATATTTCCATTTTGGCTCTCTGTGGGCAAAAGTTTGGGCACCCCTGGCTCAGAGCAACTTACACTGGTTTGACACCCTTTTGTACTTTCACACTATAAATTGTAAGATTATTGCAGTTTATATAGAGATTACACTAAATCTAGTTGCATTTAGATGTCTTTGGAAAAAGAAGTGTATCTTGGGAGTGCTCCAGGTTTTGTCTTGTGCAAATTAAGACCTTTTTGAGACTTTTTAATGCCACTTGGAGTGAAATTTAATGCCAGCAGAACAATAATCTGTATGAATTTTACACTAAGGAATTATCCGTACTACTCTCTGTAACTCAAGGGTTTCACTTTAAAAGTCTAACACAGATGAAAGAACTCCAGCTGCATTAAAAACTCATGAAAAATTAATCATAGCATTTTAATAGCATTTCTTCAATAAATATATTTTGTTATTGTGGTGACTCTACTTTTTGTAATATTCACATAATGTTTCTCTCTCATCAGCTTTGAGTAACATGATATATAGTGATATATTGTTCTGTGACACTTGGTATGGTGATGGTTTGTTTGTTTTTTTATTTTGAAGCTCCACATTGACTTCATTCAATTTTCTTTCTAACTTAGACTTGTATAGTGATCTCAAGAAATGGCATGACTTTGCTCTATAAGGATTTAATATCTTTTCACTTCTTGTTTCAGCTCCTCTCACAGGATAAATGGGACGTCAGGGCTTATGACTTGTACCCATTTCATGCAATTGGGGTAAACAGATATAAAATGTTGACAGTGTCTATCAATAACACATCGTCTCTGGTTTCCACGTTTCTGCAAGGCTCAGTAAAGTTGATTTTGAGCCCTTTTCCACTGCAAAATTATTACGCATTTCCCATTTCTCCACCCTTTCCCATCGAGTTATCGACAGTACATGAATATAGCACCTTCTGTATCAGTGTCTTGAGAAGAAAAGCATAGTCTCAAATGTAGCTCGCACCAACAAAATCAACAATCCTTGATATAACACTGCTAAAAGGTAAAATGACATATCAAAAATTAAATAGAATAAAAATTACAATTCAAAAATACAAGTAATAATAATGTAAAATCTACGTCGAAGTCTTACAAACTATACTCGAGGACAAGTATAATCTGAGGCTCAAGGCTGTAATGTCTAAACACAACATGTTCAGAGTTGTGGTTCCTAAGAAGATGGAAGGAGGATCGGTGCCATTGGAAGGGAAAAATAAGTCTGGTAAGTCAAAATACTGGGTTAAAGTTTGACTTAAAAATGTGAAAGGAGTTTAATAATTCATCGCATTTGCATTTAAAACCATGCCATACGCCCCGGACCAACAGCGCTCAATGCAAACCTGCCTTTAGTTGTCCACTGAAGAAACAATGTCAGAACTTGCCAGACTTTTTTTTTTTTAATGGCACCGGCCGTTTCTCCAACCAAACTGTTTCTGGGTGAGTTGTACTTGCAGCTCAAACACAGGCGAAGTAATCTTTGAGTGGTGCAAAGAGGTGGCGTATGACGGGGACGCTCCAGGACCGACCCAGCAGCCTCTGACGGGCCAAGCGACTCATGTTGGACACGTCGGTGTAGTGCACGGGGAAACCGAAAACCCTGGGAGGAAAGAAGAGGGGGGGGTTGTAAAGAGAAGAGCAAGACATTTTGAATAGGGATGGAAAGAAAAAAGGTAAAGGAGACTGAAGTTGTCCTATGTCAAAGCACATTTTACTGCCCGAGAGCCAAACAACAAGCTAGAGATGGCTTTATTTCTTGATTTTCGTCATGGCAGAGCAGTCAAATGGCAGAAAAAAATGTTGTCCATAGGAGGGGAAAACAAAAGCGAGGGGGTCATATAGAAGTCAACTGGACTGTGAGTATTTACGATAGGGCTTTACTTTGAAATGTTGGGGGAGCTCCAAAGAGTAAAATGAGGCAAAAACAGCAAAGAAACAAGAAGTGTTCCACTTTGTCTGAAGGCTAAATCTTATAAGTTGAAAAAAATCTCAAACATTACTGCAGTCTTGTGACTTTTTAACTAAATCTCTGCACAGAAATTAATGGTTAAACGGACACAGGACTACATTCGTACTTCATTAGAGCGGCAGTAGCTCAGGTGGTAGAACCGTTCATCCACTAACCCCCTCGAAGGTTGGCAGTTCAAACCCCGCTACCATCGTTGCAAAATGTCGTTGTGTCCTTCACCCTCCTTGCCTTCAGTGCCTGTGTACGCCGGTGTTTCATGTGTGTTTGTGTGTATGAACTGGTGAATGGTTCCTCTGATGTAAAGCTTCGAGTGCCCATGGAGGTAGAAACGCGGTGTATACATTTAATAATTAACAATTTACTCATAACTAAAAATATGAAAATGTCAAAAAGGTAAAAAGTTATAAATCCTTAATTGCCTTTAGGGTGAAATGTTTAATTTTTGTAGTTTTGGGCCTTAATTTACCCTTGAAGAATGTGTTCCAGAAATGTCTGTGGGTCTCTCACCTCTCCATCTCGGTGCACCAGAGGATGTCCTCCTTCTCGTTCATGAAAACAGGAAAGTGCTGATCCTTCCCCTGTTTGATGGAGTTAGACCTGGTCGTGATGGTCCGCACTTTCTCAAACTGAAAGAATAAAAAGAAAAATGCTCCTAATATTATCGCCTGTTGTCATCATGAAAAAGATCAGTTTTAAGGCAACTGTCACATGCTGAATATCTCTACTGCCACTAGAGGGAGTAGATGACTTACTTACTGTTCTTGCATCATTATTTATCTACTGTATCTTGCATGTTCAGCAGTAAAAGCAGTTCAGACTTCAGTACTCTACCTTAGCTGTTCGTCCGTGCTCTAAACAGTCCTGAAGGTCCAGCTTATCTGAGGACATGGCACTCAAAGGCCTGAGGGGAAAAATACATATAATTAATCTGAATAAAAAAAGTTGCAAGCTGCTAAATAAAGTAAGATTAGGTTTGTTGAATTATACTCTGTTGGAAACTACAAAATGAAATTATTAAGATACATTCACACAGTGCTAAAATGTCAATAAACACAGAAAATACTTATGTGTGAGTATGTTTTTACCTGTTCATGCCGGGGAGGTTCCCCCAGAAATACCTCGCTCTGTGGGCTGCAGACACCTCCTTAGCATCAATCATGACTGGGTTACACTGACATAAACAAAGACATAATCATGTCAGCAAAATAAAATATTCTGATACATCCTAAAGGGTTTATTATTATGCTTTTTTCAGGATTTTTGGAATAGTTTTGGAGACCTTTGCATTGTTATTTCACGTATTATAGCTTAAAATTATGTATATTGGGGAGCTGCTAGGTGTCTGATGCCCCCTGCTGGCAACAGTGGAGAATAAACAGAGCATAAAATGGCAATTTAGCACGGCTATGAGCAACATGACGCTAAGATAGATAAATGTGTTCGTAGTGCTGGTGTATGAGTTTTAAAAACACAGAGAAGCACTTCCAGGTTTCACGTGTCTATTTCAAAAAGCCTGAAAAAAGCATAATGTAGGACCTTTAAGTGAAATTTATAAATCAGTGCACCTCTAAGAAGCGAGATATGTCCCTCTTGTCGCTCACACCCATCGCCACCACGTTTTCAAAAAGCCAGAAGAACGGCCGGTCAGTCTCCCTCTTTTGGTCGGGTCTCGTGAAGCAGACGGTAAAACTCAAAAAACAAACGCCCAGTGCCCTCTGAAAACAAAATATATTACGTTGAACAAAAATATAAAAGCAACACTTTTGCTCCCATTTTTCATCAGCAGTACTATCTAAGGCTAAGACTTTTTCTACTTACGCAAAAGGCCTCTTTCTTTCAAATATTGTTCACAAGTGAGCACTTCTCCTTTGCTGCAACATGGGGCAGTGCATTATCATGCCTCAACATGAGGTGATGGTTGTGGATGGATGGCACAACAGTGGGCCTCAGGATCTGGTCACGGTACGTCTGTGCATCCAAAATGCCATCAATAAAAGCTGTGTTTGTTGTCCATAAGATAAGCCTGCCCATACCATAACCCCACCGCCACCATAGACCAATCGATCCACAACGCTGACATCAGCAAACCACTCGCCTACACAATGCCATACACACTGTTTGCCATCTGCCCTGTACAGTGAAAACCGAGATTCCTCCATGAAAAGAACACCTCTCCAAAGTACCAGATGCCATCAAATGTGAGCCTTTGCCCACTCAAGTTGGTTACAATGACAAACTCCAGTCAGTTCGAGACCCCGATGAGGACAACGAGCATGCAGATGAGCTTCCCTGAGACGGTTTCTGACAGTTTGTGTAGAAATTCTTTGGTATTCAAACTGATTGTTGCAGCAGCTGTCCGGGTGGCTGGCCTCAGACAATTCTAGAGGTAAAGATGCTGGATGTGGAGGTCCTGGGCTGGTGTGGTTACATGTGGTCTGCGGTTGTGAGGCTGGTTGGAAGTACTGCCAAATTCTCTGAAATGCCTTTGGAGACAGCTTATGGTAGAGAAATGAACATTCAATTCATGGGCAACAGCTCTGGTGGACATTCCTGCAGTCAACAGCCAACTGCACGCTCCCTCAAAACTTACAACCTCTGTAGCATTGTGCTGTGATAAAACTGTACATTTTAGAGTGGCCTTTTATTGCGGCCAGCCTAAGACACAACTGTGCAATATTTAAGGCTGTCTGATCAGCATCTTGGACTATCTCGGCAAAGGAGAAGTGCTCACTAATGCAGATTTCAAAGAATAATTGAGAGAAATAGGCCTTAGATCTTTCAGTTCAGCTGATGAAAAATGGGAGCAAAAACAAACGTGCTGTGTTTAAATTTTTGTTCAGTGTATGTCAGGAACTGGAAACACTATTACTGTAACTGCTCAAAATAAATTGGTGACTAAAAGTCTGTGGAAGTAAGCATGAGCCTACCAAAGAGACCTTTTCTCGCTGGGTTGACTATAGAGAGGTCGTTGCAGGGGCTTCCTCCAATCACAAGGTCAAAGGGTCCCCACTCCTGGATCTGAGCAGACAGAATTTAGTAGAAAAAGTAGAAATTAACTTCCAACATTTTAGGGGAACCATAGCAAGGCATTTTTAAAATAAAGATGGAGTGTCTAGTTTTTGTATTTCACCCAAAACCATTTTTCTACACTATATGAACAGCCATGGGAACATACTGTAGTCTGGATACTGACATGTTTTCACTCTTTACTACAACGTTTTATCTGTAAACAAATAAAAAACTACAAACACTGTATAATATAAAGGATAATGGTGGATTTAAGGGGCTATATTATGCTTTTATTTATATTATTAACCAGTCTTGGTCGCCTCCAGAACAGCAGCACATTTTACAACCTTTAAAAACATTATGTGACTAAAAGAAAACATTTTTTGCCTAAGTACTCTACTGGTGCCATAAAGAAACAGGTGAAAAGACCAGAAGAGGGCAGCAAAGTGCAGATCTGTTACAGTCTTTTAAACAGAGAAAAAAATTAACACTCAGAAGTCTGTCAGTAAAACATTTTTAAGTCCTGTGAGTAGGTCTTGTTGAGATTATTTATACATTTGTTCATAATTCAATGCTATAGTCATATTAGAGTCATAATTATTGACCAATTTTCTTGCAGCTGTTTCATACAGAAGTCTAACAATGTGTGAAAAACTGATTAAAAAATGATTAAAAACCTTAGAACATATTCTCAATAATTACCGTATTTTCTGCACTATAAGGCGCATTCGGATTATAAGGCGCACCTTCAATGAATGGCCTATTTTAAAACTGTTTTCATATATAGGGCGCACCTGCATTATAAGGCGCATCCACTAGATGGCGCTGCGCTAAAGGGAATGTCAATAAAACAGTCAGATAAGTCAGTCAGTCAAACTTTATTAATAGAATACAAACCAGCGTTCTTACAACTCCCTCGTTGAAAATAATGTATTTCCAACTCCATTTGTCACAGTTCAAAGCTACATGAACAGCGTTCGAGCGCTCAGTTTTCTGTCCCCTCAATGTCGCAACTCTTCTACTGAGATGGAGCAAAGGCCGCGCCTCCTTGTTCTTTTGCGGCAGGATCCATAAACACGCCTATGGCACACATGAACAGCTGGGACTGGAATTCCCCTTTACCGTTTTTACCGCTGTCACTTCGGCGACGCCCCCTGAATACGGTAGCCATAATTAACCAACATTGATCCATATATAAGGCGCATCGGATTATAAGGCGCACGTCGGTTTTTGAGAAAATTAAAGGCTTTTAGATGCGCCTTATAGTGCGGAAAATACGGTAGTGACGCTGATATGATGTAAAACATGACCATAAGACTCACATGCTTGCGTGTGACAGTCCTGACGTCGCCCACGTACATGATCTGACCCTGATGCCTGACGATGCCCACAGTGATGGAGTCCTCACAGACCTCTGAGGCCACGTACCGGTCTACCTGGATCCCAAGTTCTCTCAGCACCAGCAGTCCTGGGACACACAGAGACACAGACATGAGAAACCTTTCAAAATGGGACAAAAGTGTTCTGGTCTTTCTTGTGCGCACACTTTCTCACCTGTTGCAATGCCGTCAAACAGTGACAGGACTCGAATGGGCCTCCTCTTCTCCACCATGACCGGGGGGTAAAGCTTTGGTGGGTCCTAGAACACAAGCGAGAAAACAGAAAAACACATCAGACACAAACACAAGACATTTTATAACTTTTTATAAATAACTCACAAAATCCTGGTCGTGGTTGTTGGCGAAGAAGTGCTGCAGGCGGCTGGGCCAGTCCTGTCTCCGCTCGAGCAGGCCGTAGCCGCTCTTGGGGCCGCACATGAAACAGTTCCAGGGGTCCTCTTTAATGGCGGCGTGAGCAGCTCCCGTGCCGACTAAGAGGTCCACGCACTCCACACAGAAACACCTGCGGACACAGAGAGAGGGGGTTAGAGGGGTTTTATGGTGCGTTCATGTGGTCCTCGGAAACTCAGGAAAATGTTTTTCTGAGTTAAAAGATGCACATCAACTGCCTGCACAAGTCAGATGTCATGATTTGCTGCTTCATGGACAGAGCAGAGAAGAAGCTGTTTTATTCATTTGCATTTTATACATATATACTTTGCTAATAATACGAGTTTACTATAAGCTGTCACTCGCATAGAAGTAGAATTGCATTAGAAATTCTAAACATTCTCGTTACTTTATTTCACCCCTAACATCCAAGCTCTTTGGCTAAAGCTATATTTGCAAAATTTATTTAGCTTTTTAGCAGTGAGAAGGCTAACATTAAATCTGACTAGTGAGCTGCGGTAAATGCTAATTAATAATAATAATAATAGTAAGCTCTGGAGCATAAACAAGCCAGGAAAACAACTTCTCATCTAGAAAAGACAAGCACCCGAGGACCACATGAATGCAGCATTAGTACTTATATTAGAAAATAAAAATAAAGTATATATTTTCAGCAGACAATGCAACATTTATATTTGAATAATCTAAAGGGCTGCTATATTGGGCACACTCTTCTTAAATACCCCCCTTTGTCACATAAAGTCAGCCAGTCAGACACATTTCTCTATCTTAGCAATTTAAAGTATTTAGAACTGCTTTCATTGAAACTTCCTTCCACCAAAATCAGTTCTACCATAAGCATTTATGTGAAAAAGAGTGAGCTTCAGGCAATGTTTTGTTTTTCTAATTGGTTGTATTGAGTATATTTTTGCTTCTCTCCAGAGACTGTTGATTCTTCCGCTGTTCACTTTTTTTCCTGATTGCTTAATGTATCCAATAACTCTGTCAGTGGTTAAAACTGTTTGTTCTCTGAAAATTCAACATAATTGACAAGGACTAAATCATTATGTAAAGTAAACAAAGCTACAAATACAAGATGTAAATAATTATTGATGTACATGAGACAATAACAAAACTGCACTTTGCAAATAAAATGGGAAACGCTATTACAGTAGTATATATTCTATTCTTCTGTTGTACCCAGTCGAATCCAATTTTACTCGCTCTTGTCTCAGTCTCGGATGTGGCGCTCTCTGAGATTATATTTCCCAAAGAAGAAAATACTATTCTTTATAATTTTGTAGTTTTCTGCATTAGAAGAACCAGTAAAGTAATCTGTCTCTGTTTTTTGTGGAATCTGTTGCATTATATCATTAAAATAATAATTCATGTATTTAAATAACTTTTTTTAATCACTTTAACCCTTTTATTAAGTGGTAGTTCCCAGAGTTTGGTCTCGGTTTGCCTTGGTCACGGTCTTGACTCTGCCTCTGTCCTTAAAAGTCTTGGTCTCGAACCCTGAAAGTCTTAGCCTTGTCTTGGTCTCGGTTAGTACAAACTTGACTATAACACGAATAAGGTGCTTCTCCTGCTTTGCATTGTGTTTTAGTCAAGAAGAATCCACTGATGTATCTTAAATAATTCAGCAAAAGTTTAATATCTGAGAGACACCATATACTGTACTGTATTTTTCCATATTTCATCACAATGCCTAATTTGTGTGGATGCTTTTGGCGATTTGATTAAGTGTTTCATATTTGTTTATCTCTAAATGCTCGGACTAATTAGAAATTCTCCAAAGTGTACCCCGCCTCTGACTCAAAGTTGCTAGAAACCACCCACAAGACCACAATAATAAGCGATAGAAGATGACAATGTCTAGAGATGCTGCCTCAGATATAATTACAAATGTAGGAAGGCTACTTTTAATTCAAGGTAAAACTGTTAATCAGAGCAGATTTAAAGTGACTTTTACAAAAATAACCTGACAGATCTTTTCCCAAATGAGCCTAAAAATCAATTTAAGATCAGACAGACACCTCACTACTGTCTCTGATCCCTGCATCTAGGTTTAAACTGGTTTTAATGAGGTCTGGGAGTTTGTGCAGCTCAGAGCTTGTCATGTAAATGTCACTGAAATGGCACATCGGCGTTAACCAGACTCTAACTGCTGTTTCCTGACTGATGAGAGTCTAACAGGGCCTCGTCTCCTGTTTCTATTATTACACTGTTAATCCCACTGCACAATAAAAAAGTATTTCTTTAGTTCACTGAGAAAGTCCCAGTCCCTTTGCAAGCAGAAAGTCAATTCCCCAGAATCTGAAGCGACAGACAATCACAGAACAAGATTTGATAGTCACTCGAGAGGAATAGGTCCAGGCATAAAAGTTCCGTCTTAAACTTCCTGAGCCTCAACAGTGACAAAAAAAAGCTATTTTGTCCCTTTATGTATAATTTAAACAAATGATCAGATCCTTACAAAAGTTACTTTTTTTGAGCTTCCTACCATGCTTATAACGTTTTTCCCTCATCAAAAACATATCTGGAATTCTTATTTGTTTGTGTAATCATGTATCCTCTGGCGCTGAGTTTCTGAGGCCTAAAAATGCTCAGTTCCACGAAGCCCCGCCCACTCCAGGAAGCTCTGACCAATCAACAAGCCCTCTACATCCAGTCTGCTCTCATTCTTTTATACATAAAACTGTGTACAGCTCTGTTTCCACTGATTCCTCACAGATATTCTTTAGGTATATTAAAGTGGCATTAGTCACATAATGTTTTTAAAGTTTGTAAAACGTGCTGCTGTTCCAGAGGTAGGGCTGTCGCGGTGAGAGAATTTCCCCTGCGGTAATTATATGCGACTCAGCACCGCGGTGTGCGGTATAGGCGGTATAGCATAAGCTAATAATAACACCAGAAAAAATGACATGTCCAAACAAATTTTAATTATAAAAATAAATTGAAATATAGTTAAGCCTCTGCTTTAACAAAAACCCGAGTCAGCCACAAGTGGTAATGTCCTAGCAGCGCGTGTAACGTGGTAGCTTTAGAAAAACCCACATGTTCACCTTCTGTGGTTTGAGAGATGAGCTAAGGAGGCCAGCAGTCCTCCCCGCAGCACCGACTCTACAGAGCGACTGTGCCACACACGAACCTGCGGCAGGTGAGAGGGCAGAGAAAAACCTCACGTAGTTATCGCGTCACCAGGTGAGTGGATCGTCAGTCGAGTCTACGGCTCCTCCTCTGAGTAACGCGTAAAGGCTGATTTATACTTCAGCATCAAGTCGACGGCGTAGCCCTGCGGACTCCTTTGCATCGCCGCGAGCCCTCTCAAAAGCTACGCCGTAGCCCTGACGTGCACCTGGCCAAAAATCAATGAAGCAGCGCAGCGCGTGCAGAAGCCTTTTCCTTTCTCACCATTAACCCTCTGTTCTCCACTCCCAGTGTTTCTGAGTGCGTAAACATTAAATGCTTCATGGTTTACAGAAAAATTAAACTGTGCATCCCATTAGTGTCTCACTAAAATGATAAACTACGGTTACTGCGGTCGCTTGTGCCCCAATGCGGTTGGATTAATAACATGATGATATGACGATAATGCGGTCACCGCGACAGCCCTATCCAGAGGTGACCAAGATTGGTTTACAAACATGCTTAAAAGCTAAATATAGTCTGGGTGCTCTTGGTTAAACAGTCCTGAAAACTAGCATCAGGTTCACAGCTGGATGTGACTCGTCTGCGTCTTTATCCACATGCAGCAGAACTGAATTATACAACTAAATTTCACCCTAGTCAATAAACAGAAGTGACTTTAGATGAGTACTGAGTTAAATGTACAGACCGACAGCAGTTGTTGTTTCCACACATGAGGACCTCTCTCCCTCCACAGCAGATAGTGCAGTACGACTGGTATCCGTCATCGTCATACTGGTACGCACATTCCAGGAAGCAGTTCTGTGGATAAAAAAACAATAAAAAAACATGTTTACCATATTTTCCAGACTATAAGTTGCACTTTTTTCATAGTCTGGCTAGGGGTGTGACGTATACTCAGGTGTGACTTATATATTAAAATATTTCAGGTGTTGGTTAGAGGGCGCTCTAGGCTTGTGTACCAGCATCTGCTGCACCTGTACCACTGACAATTTAAAATGTAAACATTACCACTAACAACTTAGGCTATAAAGACAACTGAGAAAGAGCGGAATAATTGGAAATGGAACTGATGCTGAGTCTGACGACAGCCACGCAGAGGAGGAAGCGGCGCTTCGTCTACCTCCGGAGTTGGCGGAGTTGTTCAGAAGCGACACCGAGGATGAAGAATTTAAAGGATTTAGAGATTAGGAGTGAGATGGTGAGTTTGGTGAACTTGTTATATTATGTTCTTTATGCTATAGTTATGTGAATAACTGTTAATATATTACGTTAACATACGAGACACCTATTCAGTTCGTTGTTTATGCTTCATGTAGCTGAATAACCATCAATGTGTTACGTTAGCATAGCGCACACCTATTCAGCTGTTGTTCTCTATTCTATTATTACTATAACTTGCCTTTCAACATGAAATGTCTGTTCTTGGAGTTTGTAAAATAAATTTCCCCCCAAAAATGTGACTGATAGTGCAGTGCAACTTTTTTTCTTCATTATGAATTTTTTGGCTAGTGCCACTTATACTCCGGAGCGACTTGTAGTCCAGAAAATACGGTAGTGTTCCTTCTGCTGCTTAAAAAAATAGATATTTTAAAATGTAAACTTTTTAAATCTTACCTTACAGCCCTGGCACATTCCTCCTGCAAACAGCGGGTGCTCAAGAGATACATTCAAACTTCCACAGGAGATACAGATGTCTGCATAGAACAGTAATGAAAATAATATTCATTCATTCATCCTCTACAGGTTATTCCCATTAGGAGGTGCAAGTGATGGAGCTTATAATGACAACTATGTGCCCCCTGTAATAATATTCACAATATAACAAAAGTGTAATCTCCCTGGTCCACTTACCCTCTATGCTGCGGGACTTTTGTCTGACTTCATAAACGAGCCTCTCTGGAAAAAAAAAAAAAAGAGTTCATAAATGCGATCTAAATAAATAATAACATAAGCTATAGAGTAACCCGCTGACTCCTGTGACCTCTCACCTCTGGTCCTCTCGTCGATGATGTCTTTGACCTTGGGTTTCTCTGCTGTGCTTTTGCGAGGTTTTTTGGCCGGAGGAGGAGGAGGAGGAGGAGGAGGAGGAGTGTAGGCCGCTTCAGGCTCCACCCACATCTCATGGTACACCTCTTTGTACGGATTACGCTCCTCTGAAGAAGTCAACAGATGGACAAATGGAGTTATCGTGTTCAGGAGCAGAGCCATGCCTTAAACCACATCCCAAATCCTTAGACATCAAAATCCTTACAACACTGCTTTCCCCTTCATACCACCCATGATGTTTACTTTTTTCCTTTATAGCCTCCTCTCTTCAACAACTACACTAGAGGGGGGTCCCTAGTTTGTGGGGTGAGCTGCCTGAATCTCAGCTCACCCAGCCCTCATCCTCTGTGGACCATCTCCTTCACATCCCTCATCCCTGACCCCACATCCATCATTCTGCATCCATCATCCTGGGCTCCCCATCCTAAATTCTGTGTCATGCATAGGGTTATTCAATTTTTTTTGATACCAGTACTTAAATAATACCTGTTTTTTCAGTACTGGAACCCAAATGATACTTTTTTCAATACTTATGGTGTTTGAATTCATCTTCTATAACCAGGCCCATCGACAGTGGGGGACAAAGAGGTCTGTTGTCCTCAGGGTCAGAGGTGCCCAGAAATGGTCACTCTTCTTACATTTTCTATTATAATAGGCCCATAAGAAGCCTTTTTGCCCCGGCAAACCTGTCGACGGGCCTGTCTATAACCATAAATGTTACATTACAAAGACAAGTTAAAAAGCAGTCATCTGGATTTGATTTTTAAAGTTGAAGACGTTTCACCTTTTATCCAAGAGGCTTTCTCAATTCTGAAATTGAACTGTTAGGAGAGCCAATAGAATTTAGTTTCAGGTCAAAAACTCTTCCTAGGAGCAGATAAACCAGCTCTCACCAGTTCAGTTTCAGAATTGAGAAAGCCTCTTGGATAAAAGGTGAAACGTCTTCAACTTTAAAAATCAAGTCCAGATAACTGCTTTTTAACTTGTTGTTGCGATGCAATTACCCTGGACGAGTGAGAGTCTTCACAGACATAAATGTTACAAAACATTGGTGGTTGTGGCATTGAGCGCTCTTTCAGTAGTTGATCTTTGACATCTTTTTTTGTTCATATAAAACAAGCTGAGTTCATGGCAAACTGAGGTCTGAAGTAGGTGGGTCTGTTGAGACAGAGACAAAGACAGACTCTCCAGCCTGTGTCTCTTTTGAGATGCTGGGCAAAGAGTGGACAGCGACAAGAACGTGTGCTGTCAGAGATAGACAGGAGCTACACAATGTCCCGTCTCTGTTAAAACTGGTGCTTAAGCTGAAAACTCCTCTCAAAATTTGGAGCAAAATGCGTCACGGCTGCCGTGTAGCTTTCTGTAACGCTGTCTCTGGACCCACCAGATATCAAAGCTTCAAAAATAAGATATTTTTTTGATACCACTGAGTACTGGAGCTTTTTGGATGGTACCACAATGGTATCATTGCTCGGTACTCAGCCCTCATCATGAACCCTGTATTCCAAATCCAGCATCCCCCATCATCTCTTAATCTTATCCAGCCTGTCCACTAACAAATATTTCAAATCTACCCTGTTTTTGTAGCGTGGTCCTTGCTAGTGAAGGCTACATTACATCACACCTCTTATCATGTAAATGTTTGTTTTTAGCTCACTTAATCTAAAAGATGAATGTAGTGGTACTGCATAAGAAGTGATAGTATTATAATGTGTGTTGAATAATTTATGGGACAATAATTAAAAGTCCTTACCCTCCGGTGGCTCTAATCCCTTGGGTCCAGTCGGCTGAAACCCGGTCATGGCCCATTCGATCATCTGTTTGTTCAGCATTTCCACTGATTTAGAGGTTTCTGTCTCATCGCTGTCGGGGCAGGACATAAAGGCTTTACCTGCCCGACTGCTTGCCACCTACAGGGAACACACAGCATTCAGTCAGTTAGTCTGGAGCAAAATATAAAGTACAAATCAATAATTTTTACACATCTACAGTTAGATTCACTCAGTTGTCAGCCCTTAAAAGCAAAGGACAGTTCACTGGACTTACAACCTTTAAGATGCAAGTCCACCAGGCCACAATCGTATATCCTAAAACCTCTTGAGTATGCATATGCATTACTTGTCATGCAACTGAGTCACAGTCTCACCTGTAGCACTTCGTAGATGGCTTTCTTGTACATGGGTTGCTTGTTGTAAGTTGGTTGGTGAAAGGCATTACTGAAGCAGCTTAAAGGCATGAGTTTCTCCACACACACCTGCAAATACAAAATATAATATTTAAACTATCATAAAAGCAGTGTACCACTCTTTTCGCTCTATTCAATGCCATCAAGACACTTTCTTTTTATTAACAGTTACTCAATTTACAATAACAATAACTTTGCAAAGATTTATCCCATTTTATTTTATTTAATTTGCTTAAATTCAACTCCACAAACTAGAGCAGCCTCAAAGCTCACATGTAAAAATCCCCAATGGAGCACAGCTAGATATACACACAATGTTGGATTGTGTATCTAAAAAGGCAGAAATATTTGAATTCTTCAGATAATGTAGTGGCCAAAAGTTTGGAGAATGACACAAAAATGATCTAAACGCATCCTCCAAGAACAACATGGCAAATATTTATTGCAGAACTTAAAGCAGGGTTCCCGCCAAAGAAAAAGAAAAATGTCCGTATTGGAGATGTTAATAAACATTGTGCGTGTAGCGCCCAATCCCAGGGCATGAAGCCCCCTCAGCATCACCTCGGCACCGTGGAGGGGGATACAAAATTTTAGTATTTCCCAACCTGAAAACAGCCTTTCTGAGCATATCTGGACGATCTTTTGATCATAAAACACCACGCTGTTGAGATACCTTAATCTGGTTATTCTCCGTAGCTTTTCATAATCTGAGGTCCCATGCATTTGTGACAAAATGATTTATTTACAACTCTCCAGCAAATACATGTAACAATCTGAATCGCGACGGATGCCCAGTTGTTTTTACCATTGCCCAACATCGGAAGGCGAGGGCTTGTTGTGGCCGCCATTGTGCCACTGTGCAGGGAACTCCGTTTACTGCACATAACATCACAGTAGTTTAACTCTGTCAGGGGCATACTCTGGTATATGACGGGCTAGATGTAATTTTACTAAACTTTACATATTCCATGTAACTGTAATTGTAAAATAACATTTGATTAGCTGGGGGAAAATGTCTGTTTACTGGATGAAAAAAGGGGGTCGCGAGATCCCTGTAAAAGTCCCATACCATGTTTTTTTTCAGGCTTTTTGAAATAGTTTCGGACACCTTTGCATTAGTATTTCATGTTTTATAACTTAAAATAATGTATATGTAGGGTAAACGTCTTCTTTGGGGGAGCTGTTACTTTGACTTTGCAGGGAACACTGTCTGTCGCCCCCTGCTGGCATCGGTGGGTTTTGGGGAGTTGATTTTGTAGAGAATGCTTGAATTCGGTGTCTGACACCCCCCTGGTGGCAACGGAGGAAAATGGACAGTGCATAAAATGGCTAATTAGCACGGCTATTAGCAACATGCCACTAACAGATAGATAAATGAGCTGACTGCTTTGTAGCGACAGCGGTTTAAGCGCTGAAATGCTCAAAGCTCTTCCTGGTTTCACGTGTCTACGTAGAGCTGTGAGACCCGGCGTTTTCAGCTCTTGAGAAGGGCGGGGCCTCAGCATACAGGATTGCTCAAACATGTGAATGAAACAAAATAGTTCCAGGTGTGTTTTTGAAATGGTAACAACATTAAAACATGGTTAAAAGCTAAGAAAAGTCGATTTAGCAGAATAGGGGAGCTTTAATGTAATAAATGTTTTGACATGAAATGCTTGTGATTATACTTAAGTATATCTGTGTAACATCTGACAAAACAATATAAAAGCTTGTATTCTGGGTGCTGCTGCGTCTTTGTGGCCCCAGCCTCAGTATTCCTAACGCTGCAGTGTCTATGTATTCGTTTTGAACTCAAATCATAGACTTCTTGTCAGCCTACAACTTGTTATTGTTAAAATGTTTCTATCCTTCTGTGAAAATTAATAACATTTTGATAAAAAAAAAAAAAAAAAAAAAGATCTAAAAACACTGATGCAGCAAATTTGTCCAAAATGTATCTTTCTCAAAACGGCACAGCTGCAGATTTCTAGGAATCAATAAAATGCTGAAACAACATTCATAAACACAGTATGTGGTTCTGAATATGAAAGGCTTATTCCCACAAACACATTGGCCATATTTCCATTGGCTCCTACAGTTCCAACACTCACCACAGAGAACTTGCCGTCCCCGAACCACATGACCCATCTGGTGCCCTCAGCGGCTCGGCTCCGTCCCGTCATGTACCACGACACGATGCGCCCGGGCCACCACGAGAACCCCCGGAGCTTACCCCAGACCAGCTCGCCGATGCCAAACCCACGCCCGTCCTACAGCCAAAACACAAGAGAAAAGAGAGGAAATCAGACTAAAAAAAACCCAAAAGTCTGGTTGATAATGTGTGTGAGAGTCAGATGGTGAACCACAGACACAAACATTTAAGCAGGCACAATGTCAGGAGTTGTACAAGCAGCCTCGGTTACAAATGTGCCTCAAAAATGTTTTGCTTAGTACATTTAAATGGAAAAAATAGCAGTGAGTAGAGCGTAGTGAGCAGCCTGTGATTCTTTCTATCAGAACCAGCATTAATTTCTTCAGCAGTTTGAGCTACATTAGATAGATCCTGACCAGTGGTGTAACTCAGTAATGAGGGCCTCCAGTGCAGATTTTTAGAATGGGCCCTAGTGGTATAAAGCCAGTACACTTCAAGTTCATGTATTAAGCTTATAATTGAAAGAATGTGGAAGTCAGATGGTTTTTTTCTGGATTCAAAGACCAGTGCCCCTATAGCTGCTGGTATAATTACACAGATATATTTATTTGGTTTTGTTGTTATTCATACCTGACAATCCCATGTGTGTTCTGTATTGGGTTTGGTCCTCCAGCTCCGACCTCACGCTCTTCTTCATGTGCCCCAGAAATGTCATCGCCTATATATACTGAGCTGTCCTGTTCCCTCTTCCCTTTTGAATCTGTCCCACTGGGAGGAGGTCAGTTTGTCAATCCACTGTAATCCTGTTGTTTGTTTTGTTTATATGTTCATTTTTGTCTTCTCAATGGATGGTGATGCATTTGTATTGAACTGCAGTAGTGCCATTGTGACGTTTGATGATACTGGTTACGTGGTTTTGTTTTGACAATGATGGGCGATGCTATGCTAACACGGTATTATGTTTTGTAAAGGGCTGGAGGTCCGTTGCAGCACATGCTACGTGCTAACTGTTATTAGTTTCCTGTGTGTCAGGCTGATTAAACGGAGCATGTCTCCAAATACAATCCCAGTGTCATGTGGATTCATCCCACATTCACACAAACACAACACAGACGTCCAACGGTTAAAATTAATATTTGTATCAGTGACATGAAAAGACATTAATTTCCTGAGATAAAGATCGATCCAGGTCTCATAACTCAAAGTGAGTAGGTTAAATTAAACATAAATAAAAATTATTTTAAAGTAAAGACTTGACCATAGATGGACAAGGGCCCCTAAACCCCTTGGGCCCCCAGTGCAGTTGCTCTGGCTGCAGTGACTGATGTTATGCCCCTGATCCTGACCACTGCAGACAGGGAACACCCCACAAGAGCTGCAGTTCTGAAGAAGCTCTCACCCAGTCGTCCATAGCCATCTGTAATGTCAAACTTGTTCTGTTGGTAAGGTTCTTGTTGGGAAATTTGCCCTCTGCATAGGAAACATCCAGGAGTGTATGACTGCAGTACACTCTTCTCCAGATCTACAGCAAGGATAGGGCTGGGCGATAAATCAATTTAATTTGTTTAATTTGCGTTTTTTATTTTGGATGATGTCAAAAATAGCCAAATTGTTTAATCAAATTCAGTGGAAATTAGCGTTGTTCATGCGCTGCACTGTTTTCTGTGTTGAGGCTAATGCTGCTGCTAGCTCCCAGAGGAGTTTAAACACTGACGGTGGAAAAATGATAACAGACCTGGTCTTTAGAAGCAGAGAGGGCTAAAACTAAAAGATATTTATGTCACTGTTAGAGTGACTTTGCTGCTGCTTCTTTTATCGATAGCTGAAATAAAAAAAATATATTTATGCAATAATCAAATTTAAAAATATGTCTTATATTTAAATAAGAGAAAAAAAATCTATTAAAATTGTAAATTGTCTGAGAACTGAAAAAAAAAAAATCTAGATTTTATTTTTTAGCCATATCGCCCAGCCCTAAGCCAGGATCCAGGTCAGAAGAACCTCTCTGGAGGATTAGCCTACTGAGGTTGATGGTGGAAACCAAAGCATCCAGAAGAAGCCCACGCAGGACATGGGAAGAACATGCAAACTCCATACAGAAAAGGCCCACATGGTCTGGAAATCAAACCCGTGACCTTAGGGTTATGCTTCCCATAATCTTACCTCGTCATATTCAGGCTCTGTGTCCGTGCACTTGGGCGACGCCTTGTCCTCTCCTCCGATGGCCACCGGCTCAGGGGTGGTGGCGACAGTGGGAGAGGCCGGGTCCGTGGGCTGCTGCTGCTGCTGGGACGGGGGTGGAGGAGGAGGTACTGAAGGAGGTGGTGGTGGAGGTGGAGATATGTCTTGTCTCTCTAATACAGGCGGCTGTAATAAACACTGGGTTTGAGGCTCTGGTATAGGCAGGAGCTGAGGCTGACTGTGCGTTTCTTGCGGCTCTGAAGGCTTCTGTTGTTGTTGTGGTTGTTGCAGTTGTTGCGGTTTGGTTGAAGGCAGTGGGTGCTTGATTAAATACAGGTCTCTCTCCAGGTCCAGCTCCGGGTCTGGATCCTTCTCGTCGTCCTGGTCCTTCATGGCGTTCATGGCTGACATGAGTTTGGCCTTTTTCTCAGCCTAAAAACACAGAGACATGTGGTTTTAATACCAAAGGTTTACTAAACATTTCACTATTTGCGTCTGGAGAGATTTGAAAGAATTCATTAGGATCAATGTTACAGTGCCACAAGAGTTCAGCGGAAAGATGTTATGAGAACATGAATCACATTTTTTTTTAGACTTTTTCTTGTAAATCATTTAAATTGCACCTTTTGTTTTTGATGCATGTTCACTTTATTTTCTTGCTTTCTGCACTTTATTCTGTTTTAAGAGCCGCCTTAACAAATGAATTTCTCCACTTGTGAGATTAATAAAGTTGTCCTTTCTGACACAACCCTCTCCATTTATCCAGGCTTGGGACAGGTAAGTAGTACAGTCACTGGCTTGTGACTCTCTGTGGCTGGCTTCACCACTTGTGCCATTTCAAACTTTTGCTATTTGCTAAAAGGTACTATATTGTACTTTTTCAAGCATTTTGAAATATTTCTGGACACCTTTGCAATAGTATTTCAGGTTTTCTAACCTAAAATAATGTATATGTATGGAAAATGTCTGAGTTGTTTGCAGCTGTTTTGCTGTGACTTTGCAGAGAACGCTTGGATGAAGTGTCTGATGCTCCCTACTGGCAAATGTGGGGACTGAACAGAGCATAAAATGGCTATTTATTACTGCTATTACCTATATGAAGCTAACAGATAGATAAATGAGCTGACTGCTTCATAGTGACGGAGGTTTAAGGCTGAAATGATCAGAACAGTCTGGTGACAGTGTATAGGCTTTAGAAATGCGCAGGAGCACTCTCTGGTTTCACGAGTCTATGCAGAGCCGTGAGACCGAGCGTTTTCAGCTGTGTAGATGGAGACAGCTCAAGTACTGTATACACTTTTTCTTTTATCTGCTGATTCAATGGATTGTCTGTGAAAAACAAGAATGCTCTTAACAATATTGTCAAAGCCTGTTCTAAGATCACTGAAGTCCAGCAGAAAGACTTGAGTACAGTTTGGAGAAAGCAAGTGACAGAAAAGGCAGAGAGTCGTGAGCCAACCTGAGCGTCCTGTCCACAGAGTTCTCTTTAATGCCCTGAGGGAGGCGCTATAATGTGCCCCGAACCAAAACAAACCTTTACTCAATGTCTTTTTTCCCTTCTGCTATTAAGCTGCTAAACACAGTCCTGACCCATTTTAAATGATGTTCATATGTACTTTTATTCCTTTTATTTATTTTTTTTATTGTTGGAATCTCTATTTTTATGGTATATTTTATGTCATTTTTTATGGCAATACACTCCTCCAGGGCTTTGTATCCTTGACACGTATATTTATTTATTTAATGTTTGTCATTTATGGATCAGAATCAGAATCAGACTACTTTATTGATCCTAAAAGGAAATTATTCTGTTGCTGTATCTCCATGAAAAAATACACATTATATAGTAAAAGCAATAAAACACAATAGAATGGATGGATGTACGTCTGGGAAGCGACAAATGAAATGAATGAATTGCCCCTTGGGGTTTAATAAAGTTTTTTCTGATTCTGATGATTACTCAAACTGGCACAAAGCGTACCCTGACTTTTGATATCCTGTGGCTGACAAAAAAAAACATCAACCTCATGTAAACGAAAGGAATCAATGTGTTTTTTGTTCTCGTGTAAGCGGCCCCTGAAGGTAATCGGATAAACCACCTCCCTATCGTTAGTGTCTAGATTTGTATTAATAAATGGTCACTTTTGTCGTAGTCCATGTTAACTTCTAGAATTTGGTCATGTGGTTCAGTCCTAGTTCAGTCCTAGTTTAGTCTTAGTTTAGTCCTAGTTTAGTCTTAGTTCAGTCCTAGTTTAGTCTTAGTTCAGTCCTAGTTCAGTCCTAGTTTAGGCCTTGTTTAGTCTTAGTTTAGTCCTAGTTTAGTCTTAGTGTAGTCCTAATTTAGTCTTAGTTCAGTCCTAGTTCAGTCCTAGTTTAGTCCTAGTTCAGTCCTAGTTCAGTCCTAGTTTAGTCTTAGTTTAGTCTTAGTGTAGTCCTAATTTAGTCTTAGTTCAGTCCTAGTTCAGTTCTAGTTCAGTCCTAGTTCAGTCCTAGTTTAGTCTTAGTTTAGTCCTAGTTTAGTCTTAGTGTAGTCCTAATTTAGTCTTAGTTCAGTCCTAGTTTAGTCCTAATTTAGTCTTCGTTTAGTCCTAGTTTAGTCCTAGTTTAGTCTTAGTTCAGTCCTAGTTTAGTCTTAGTTTAGTCTTAGGTCAGTCCTAGTTCAGTCCTAGTTTAGTCTTAGTTTAGTCCTAGTTTAATCTTAGTTTAGTCTTAGTTTAGTCCTAGTTTAGTCCTAGTTTAGTCTTAGTTCAGTCCTAGTTCAGTTCTAGTTTAGTCTTAGTTTAGTCTTAGTTCAGTCCTAGTTTAGTCTTAGTTTAGTCTTAGGTCAGTCCTAGTTCAGTCCTAGTTTAGTCTTAGTTTAGTCCTAGTTTAGTCCTAGTTTAGTCTTAGTTCAGTCCTAGTTCAGTTCTAGTTTAGTCCTAGTTTAGTCTTAGTTTAGACCTAGTTTAGTCCTAGTTTAGTCCTAGTTTAGTCTTAGTTCAGTCTTAGTTCAGTCCTAGTTCAGTCCTAGTTTAGTCTTAGTTTAGTCCTAGTTCAGTCCTAGTTTAGTCTTAGTTTAGTCTTAGGTCAGTCCTAGTTCAGTCCTAGTTTAGTCTTAGTTTAGTCCTAGTTTAATCTTAGTTTAGTCTTAGTTTAGTCCTAGTTTAGTCCTAGTTTAGTCTTAGTTCAGTCCTAGTTCAGTTCTAGTTTAGTCTTAGTTTAGTCCTAGTTTAGTCCTAGTTTAGTCTTAGTTCAGTCCTAGTTCAGTTTTAGTTTAGTCCTAGTTTAGTCTTAGGTCAGTCCTAGTTCAGTCCTAGTTTAGTCCTAGTTTAGTCTTAGTTCAGTCCTAGTTCAGTTCTAGTTTAGTTTAGTCCTAGTTTAGTCCTAGTTTAGTCCTAGTTTAGTCTTAGTTCAGTCCTAGTTCAGTTCTAGTTTAGTCTTAGTTTAGTCCTAGTTTAGTCCTAGTTTAGTCCTAGTTTAGTCTTAGTTCAGTCTTAGTTCAGTCCTAGTTTAGTCCTAGTTTAGTCTTAGTTTAGTCCTAGTGTAGTCCTAGTTTAGTCTTAGTTCAGTCCTAGTTCAGTCCTAGTTCAGTCCTAGTTCAGTCCTAGTTCAGTCCTAGTTTAGTCTTAGTTTAGTCCTAGTTTAATCTTAGTTTAGTCTTAGTTTAGTCCTAGTTTAGTCCTAGTTTAGTCTTAGTTCAGTCCTAGTTCAGTTCTAGTTTAGTCTTAGTTTAGTCCTAGTTTAGTCCTAGTTTAGTCTTAGTTCAGTCCTAGTTTAGTCCTAGTTTAGTCCTAGTTTAGTCCTAGTTTAGTCCTAGTTTAGTCTTAGTTTAGCTCTAGTTTAGTTTAGATTACTCAAACATAAGTTGATGGAACTAAATACTACTCCAGGTATGTTTTTGAGGTGGAAACATTATGACATGGCCAAAAGCGCAAAAACCCCAACACAAAGCTAGGACCTCCCGACTAAAACACATAGCAGGAAGTTTATCAATGCAAGAACAGCTTGTTTTTCCATCTCTATCCTCTCCAGCTGTTACTTAGAGCGGCCCATTTAGACCGATCTCTGTACAGTTGTAGGTCTGCTCCGGTCCGACTGCGGTCAGTCCTAGTAATCTCTGATAGTGAGTCCCATTCATCAGTGTGTGTGGTGTGTACAGTAACTCTATAGCCCTGTATCTGCGGCAGAGGAGGGTCAGCGGGTCTGTGGCACCCAAGCTGAACTGCGAGAGGTCCGATAGAAAACACAGCCGTCTCTCTAAAGCCTCTCTGTAAATCCACAACAGCTGCACTCGGTCTGATGTCTCTGTCTCCAAAAAAACTTCACAGGCAAAGTCTACGTTAAGTTATGAAAAATGAAAAATCGGCATGGCATGCAGTACAGAGGAGTCCTTGTGTAGACTTATTTCTCGCCTTTTTGTTGTGATTTTGTAAAAGTGTATGGCCCTGTGATCCTCTTGCTCATTGTCTCCTCAACAATGGAAAAGGCGGAGCTTACACTGCGAGCCTTGAAACATGTGCTTGTCCATCCCTCTGTCTATGTGTGTTATAAATATCCACGCACGATAACTTGGGAGCGTTCAAATCCTGCTGGCCACATGTGTTCGGTCTCTCAGCTCAGTTCAACAGGCCGTTCTCATGTGTGAGTCCAGATGTAAACCGCAGAAACTAACAAATGTCATTCACACAGAGAGATGTGTGGAGGAATGATGTGTGATATGTGCGAGTGTCGAGGAAATGCAAAACGAGACGACCACAAGAAACACATTCCCACACTGGGCTTGAAATATGGTTTCCTAAGAAAGAAAACATTTTTAATAAGTACTCTACTGGTGCAATAAACAAACAGGTGAAGAGACCAGCAGAGGGCATAGATGTCGAATAGAAAACGAGCTTTTTTACTTCCTTAAACTTGTTTTCTGATGACATGTTACTACAAAATGAAAAATGGCTGTGAGGAATCAGTGGAAACAGAGCTGTACACCGTTTTTTGGATAAATGAATGAGAGCACACTGGATGAAGAGGGCTTGTTGATTGGTCAGTGCTTCCTGGAGTGGGCGGAGGTTCATGCAATTGAGCGTTTTGTGGCCCCAGAAACTCAGCGCAAGAGAATACAGGATTACTCAAACAGGTATGAATGAAGCAAAACACAACTCCAGGTCTGTTGTTGATGAGGGAACATTATAACATGGGAGAAAGCTCAGAAAAGTTGATTTTGCATATTAATCAGTATAGGCACATTAAACACAGCAAAAACGGCAGGACCGCTCATTTTGTTTGTTTTATTTTAAAAACCCTCAGCTCTGTGCAGCCCTCCAAATTGTTTGTTGCCAGACACTGTATAACTACTGTCTGCAGTAGACTAAGAACAGTTTGGCCAAAAACAAAACGTGGATGACTCGACAAGACTTGCTGACTGAAAACAGTGAGTTGCTTGACTCTCATAAAGATAGACTTGTGACTTGCACATGTACTTCCACCTCTGTCCTTTACTCCTAAAATTTGGTCTTGTATAAGGTTTACCTGCAAGTATATCTAGCTTGGGCTTATTCCTGCTTTAATTCTTGTATTGGTCATTTTTTAGTCCTAGTTTTTTTTTTATTTGAATGGGACAGCATGTATTAATGAATGGCTAGTGCTGTAAATACACCGGATTATAGCTCAGGGCTAATTTCCATCCATAGTCCTCACTCACTCACATTCACACTGGCTTCCTGGTGTTCCCCAGTGGTCTCCCATCCAGGTACTGACCAGGCCCTACCCTGCTTAGCTTCCGAGGTCTGACGGTATCGGGCATCCACAAGGCAGAGTGGCGGTAGTTTAGACCTAGTTTAGTCTCAGTTTAGTCCTAGTTTAGGCCTAGTGTAGTCCTAGTTTAGTCTCAGTTTAGTCCTAGTTTCAACCTACCTTAGTCGTAGTTTAGTCTTAGTTTAGACCTAGTCTAGACCTACTTCAGTCTTAGTTTAGGCCTAGTTTAGTCCTAGTTTAGACCTACTTTAGTCCTAGTTTAGGCCTAGTTTAGTCCTAGTTTAGGCCTAGTTTGGACCTAGTTTAGTTCTAGTTTAGACCTACTTTAGTCCTAGTTTAGGCCAAGTTTAGTCTTACTTTAGACCTAGTTTAGTCCTAGTTTAGGCCAAGTTTAGTCTTAGTTTAGGCCTAGTTTAGACCTAGTTTAGTCCTAGTTTAGACCTACTTTAGTCCTAGTTTAGGGCTACTTAATCCTAGTTTAGGCCTACTTTAGTCCTAGTTTAGTAGTCTTAGTTTAGGCCTAGTTTAGACCTACTTTAGTCCTAGTTTAGGGCTACTTTAGTCCTAGTTTAGGCCAAGTTTAGTCTTAGTTTAGGCCTAGTTTAGACCTAGTTTAGTCCTAGTTTAGACCTAGTTTAGACCTACTTTAGTCCTAGTTTAGGCCTAGTTTAGTCTTAGTTTAGGCCTAGTTTAGACCTAGTTTAGTCTTAGTTTAGACCTACTTTAGTCTTAGTTTAGCCCTAGTTTAGTCTTAGTTTAGACCTAGTTTAGTCCTAGTTTAGACTTACTTTAGTCCGAGTTTAGTCTTAGTTTAGACCTAGTTTAGTCCTAGTTTATACCTAGTTTAGTCTTAGTTTAGACCTAGTTTAGTCCTAGTTTATACCTAGTTTAGTCTTAGTTTAGGCCTAGTTTAGTCTAAGTTTGGGCCTAGTTGAGACCTACTTTAGTCCTAGTTTAGGCCTACTTTAGTCCAAGTTTAGGCCTGTTTAGTCCTAGTTTAGGCCTACTTTTGTCCTAGTTTAGACCTACTTTAGTCCAAGTTTGGGCCTAGTTTAGATCTACTTTAGTCCTAGTTTAGGCCAACTTTAGTCCAAGTTTGGGCCTAGTTTAGACCTACTTTAGGCCTACTTTAGTCCAAGTTTGGGCCTAGTTTAGACCTACTTTAGTCCTAGTTTAGGCCTACTTTAGTCCTATTTTAGGCCTACTTTAGTCCAAGTTTAGGCCTAGTTTAGTCATAGTTTAGACCTACTTTAGTCTTAGTTTAGACCTAGTTCAGTCCGGCCTCATGTGTTTTCTTCTGTCCTGTGTCCTGGTCCTCTTCCTTATTGTTCAAAGTGACGCTCCTCTGCCAGCGGGGGGACAGCGCTCTACAGTACGGGGCCTATATACGAGCCGCATATTTGGCCGTGTCCGGTGGTAAACGCCCCTCTGGTGGGCCCCTCTGAGTTCAGTATGGGCGTCTGCAGCGGGACAGGGCCTACGGGGGAACAGTGGAGGAGCTGCTGAAGACACAATAACCCCCTTTATCACATACACAAGCTGCACACTGCACTTTACTCACTGCAGACCTATACAAGCATTTACAGGACACAGTGACACCAAACTCAGGGCAAAAACACTCACAGGACCTCAAAGTATTCAAAAGTCAAAGTACTATTACTTCAAAAGTTGTCAACAGAAGTATGAACTAGATACTGAGTAAAATAATCATGTATAGTTTAATACACATCTTGTAACTTGAAGGATACGACTTGATGCTTATTTGTGACTTACTCCCACCTCCTTTACTCCTAAAATTTGGTCTTGTATTAAGGTTTACCTGCAGGTATATCTAGCTTGGACTTATTCCTGCTTTAATTCTTGTATTGGTCATCGTTTAGTCCTAGTTTAGACCTACTTTAGTCCTAGTTTAGACCTAGTTTAGGCCTACTTTAGTCCTAGTTTAGGCCTACTTCAGTCCAAGTTTAGGCCTACTTTAGTCCTAGTTTAGTCTTAGTTTAGTCCTAGTTTAGGTCTAGTTTAGTCCTAGTTTAGGTCTAGTTTAGGCCTACTTTAGTCCTAGTTTAGGCCTACTTCAGTCCAAGTTTAGACCTACTTTAGTCCGAGTTTAGGCCTACTTCAGTCCAAGTTTAGGCCTACTTTAGTCCTAGTTTAGTCTTAGTTTAGTCCTAGTTTAGGTCTAGTTTAGTCCTAGTTTAGTCTTAGTTTAGTCCTAGTTTAGGTCTAGTTTAGTCCTAGTTTAGTCCTAGTTTAGACCTACTTTAGTCCTAGTTTAGGCCTACTTTAGTCCTAGTTTAGACCTACTTTAGTCCTAGTTTAGGCCTACTTTAATCCTAGTTTAGGCTTAGTTTAGGCCTACTTCAGTCCAAGTTTAGGCCTACATTAGTCCTAGTTTAGGCCTAGTTTAGTCTTAGTTTACGTCTACTTCAGTCCAAGTTTAGGCCTACTTTAGTCCGAGTTTAGACCTACTTTAGTCCTAGTTTAGGCCTACTTTAATCCTAGTTTAGGCTTAGTTTAGGCCTACTTCAGTCCAAGTTTAGGCCTACATTAGTCCTAGTTTAGGCCTAGTTTAGTCTTAGTTTACGTCTACTTCAGTCCAAGTTTAGACCTACTTTAGTCCTAGTTTAGGCCTACTTTAGTCCTAGTTTAGGCCTACTTTAGTCCTAGTTTAGACCTACTTTAGTCCTAGTTTAGGCCTACTTTAGTCCTAGTTTAGGCCTAGTTTAGTCTTAGTTTACGTCTACTTCAGTCCAAGTTTAGGCCTACTTTAGTCCTAGTTTAGTCTTAGTTTAGGCCTAGTTTAGTCTTAGTTTAGGCCTAGTTTACTCACTGCAGACCTATGCAAGCATTTACAGGACACAGTGACACCAAAAACACTCACAGGACCACAAAGTACTCAAAAGTCAAAGTACTATTACTTCAAAAGTTGTTAACAAAAGTATAAACTTGATACTGAGTAAAAAAAATAATCATGTAAAGTTTAAGTACACATCTTAGTACAGACACAGCAAAATCCTGAAACTATTAGTGACTAGAGCTAGAATGACTACTACTACTATTTCTACTAATACTACTACAGTAAAGTGAATAAAGGAAAAACTACGAAGTGTAAAGTCTGCAGAAGTACAATTTCCTTTTGAGAGTATTATTTTGTTCAGAAAAAATGTACTACTACTTCTACTTCTCACTAGTGTTGTAGTCAAAACTGTACTAATCAAGACCAAGACCAGTCCGAGTCCAGAGTGGACTGAGACCAAGACAAGGCTGAGACTTTCAGGGTTCGAGACCGAGTCGAGAACGAGACTTTTACTCTTTACTTAAACAGAGACATAATTTTTCTGGTTCTTCTGATGGGGAAAACAAATTACCTCAAAATTATGAATAATAACAATTTCTCATAATGTTTGGTCTCTGAGAATCTCTGAGACAAGACCGAGTAAAACTGAATTCAAGAACGAGTAAAACTGCAAAAAAGACCAAGACAGGACCAAGACCGTAAAAAAAAAAAAGGTCTCAAAACCAAGACCAGTCTCAGGGGCCACAGCACTACTTACTAATACTAATAATGACTTCTACTTGTTCTGTCAGCAGTGGTTCAGGTGCTAGACTCATTTAACCAGTAACCAGAGGGTTAGCGGTTCAAATCCCGCTCCCTCTGTTGCATACCATCGTGTGTCCTCGGGCAAGGCAATTAACCCTCCTGTATGAATGTGTGAGTGTTAATGGGTGATTTTTTCTTGATGTAAAGTGCTCCTTTGAGTTGAGGTAAAAATGCTCTAAACAAATGTGTTTACCATTTAATACTACTACAGTTACTACTATTACTACTACAACTGTGAATAACTGAATAAAACTAAAAGTTTGAAGTGTAAAGTTTACTGAGACATAATTTGCTTGAGTTGTTTTTTGACAGACAGACAAATGTATTACTACTATTATTACTACTACTAACTATGACTATCACTACTACTACTACTACTCTGACTACTGCTACTACTGCTACCATTACTACTATTACTATTACTACTACTAACTAATACTACCAAATACTACTACTACTCCTACTGTGCTGTTTTGCTTTCACTTTTACTTATACACAGTAGATATTTCAAAATTAGCCTACTTCTGACTTAATTTTGGTTATTTTTTTATTTTGTTTTGGTACTCATGCATTATTTTTTCTGCTTTAGAGACTACAAAACCAAACTAGACCAATCAGCTTCATAATGTTTTATAATAACACTTTAGTTTCCATGACTTAATGTTCCTCATTTAGCTTTGGCATAGGCCTGAATTAAGATCGAGTCAAATCTATCCACAAACTGTGATTTAAGCTAAATGTAGTTTGAAATAAAGTGTCAGTAAGTATTATTTCCCTGTACAATGTCAGAGAAAGTCTTTGAAGAAACACAAAAGAGTTTGACCTTTGTGTGAGGCTCTGCAGGCAGCAGCGACGCAGCAGGACGCTCTGTGCCATTGTTTGACGGATTAGACAGAGAGAAATATGGCTTCAATGCAAAGCAAGTGCTGAGTGGACAAATACAAACCTATACAGTGATGGCTGAGGTGAAAATTAATTAATTCATCCCTGATTCATCACATTTACAGGCCACAAAACATTAGGGAATCAAGATATATGAGGTATATACTTGTACATAAGGTGACCAGTTCAAAAATAAACTGTGATTTTGGTCGGAGCAGGGATATCTAAACCTTTTTTCCACATCCTGAAATATAGAGCTACACAATATATCACAACAATATTATTATTGCAATATCCGTATTGCAAGAATCTAAATATATCACAGTAACGCTATGGTCTTCCATTACATTAACACTGTCAGAATCACTTTCCTTTTCTTTGTCAAGTGTTTTTTCCCTCTGCAGCTTCCTCACACTTGAATAAAAAAGGAACCGCGACAGTCTTAAAAGAAAATGTGTTGTGACTAAATAAAAATGTTTAAAAAGTCCAGTTTTAGTGGTGATCTTAATTTAATCACAATTTAGCCTTGTTTTATTCCTGGTTTAGTCTGTGTTAACTTTTGATTTTGACACTGTTGTGACTTATGAATACTTACTATGTCAGAACAGCATGCCCTATTATAAAATATCACTAAAATATTGTTATTGCAGCAAGTCCCATTCAGCTCCACATTTATCCAGGCTTGGGACTGGCACATACATTTGGGAGATTTTATTTTGGCACCACCACGCACTCATTTCCATTTTTTCTTTCTCAAATTCAGGTCCATGCACAAAAAAAATGTTAACAATGTCTAGAAATGACTCAATAAATATAATCTCTCTGCAATGTCTGCACTGAACGCATATTATGTCAGAAATTCAGTTCATGAGCAAAATCTCTTTAATTACCTTTCTGCAAGCAGTGCTCAGTTTGTCCTCTTTAAACTGAAACACGCAGTTAAAAGCTCCTTGAACAACAACCACTACTAAACTTTTTACAGCAACCGCATATTGTACAAAGTAAAAGTTTAAAAGAAAGCAGGAAAAGTCGACTGAAAACCATTAGCTGTAAATGTAATATGCTGTAAATGTTGATGGTTAACTGTGAAATTACGGCCTGAAATTGCACCTGTGGCTGATCTTAGTTGTGCCGAAAAGCAAAGGACCTAATGGCTTCATTAAAGTGGTTTTAGTACGGGACGCTACAAAGACTTCAGGAGCGGCCTCGGGGGGTCACAGTGAACAGGACATCTGGTTTTACTTCATCACTGTGGACTTGAAGGAGTTAGGATTTGGGTTTGGTTCAGGGAGATGCAGAAACAGAGCACAGACATGTTGCAGTTAGGCTTTAAAATATGTGATTTTGTGATTTTTCTCTCCCCTTCAGACCCAAAAACAAGCCAGCTACCCTCAATAATTACCCTTAATAATTGACTGAAAGAAATACTAACAATTAATGGTTATGCTGTGTAAAGTAAAAGTACAGTACCATTGGAGAGTTAGGGCAAATTAAACATAAAATTAAGCAACTGTTTACTAAAATATACAAGCCTATAACTTGTCTTTAGTTTAAAAAAGCCACTTTTTTATTATGATTTCTGATTTTGAACTTAATAAAGAGGTGTCTTTTATCAAACGTAATGACAGGTGATGTCAAGCCTGTGTTTAAGGATTAAACAATAATCATTTGTTAAGACTACTAGGGCTTCACAACATGATATTCGATAACTATGTTGAAAATTGTGATAATGATATTATTACGATATTTGAAAATAGAGCCTACTTTTCCAACATAGTAAGTTAAATTCACTACATTTCACAAAAATGTAAGTTCCTGTATTTACAAGTCAAAACAGCAACAAAATCAAAATTAAACCAGGAATAAAACAAGGCTAAGCTGTGACTAAATTAATTAAATTACCACTAAAACTGGACTTTTTAAACATTTTTATTTAGTCACAACACATGTTCTTTTAAGGCTCTGGTGGAAAATAATTCTTCAGTGTAAATCTCTGTCAGATGGAAGACCACAGCGTTATTGTGATATATTTAGATTCTTGTGATACTGATATTGTGTTTGCTGATATTGCGATAACGATAATTTTGCGATATATTGTGCAGCCCTAAAGACTACCAATTAATTGATCAAGAAAATTAACCGAATGTGCATCCCTAATCAAAACATGATTAAAAAGGTAATGTGCAAAAGTAGTGCAAGAAAAGAGTGAACCCTAACATCTCTTACAATGAAATGCTCACAAATAATCAGTTTGACTTCAGCAGGTCTTCTTTCCTTTTGGCTTACACCATTCTTTGGATCACAACAAATAATCATCTGCCTCCCAGCAGTAGTAGTAGTTTATTTTGAGCATATAACAGATAAAATGATATGTACACATATGTAATGCACACATGTATGATACAAACAAACAATAAAACATTCTCACATGAATGTCTGAAAAGGAGTGGGAAGAAACTTAATGCGCAGTGATTTGCAAATTGGTTTAAAATGATATATTATTAATATTTACCATTTAACCAGGCTTAGGACTGGCACAAAAAGAACACTGGCTTGTTGTGACCCTCTGTGGCTGATTTAATGACCACACCAAGTACAAAATAGATAAAAAATTGATCAACCTAATCCAAAATATGTCTCAAAATAACCCAAGACACTGCAGGTGCATAGATATTTTATTAAAATAACAAATATCAACACCAATGTGAAACTTTTCCTGTAGATTCCTAACATAAAGATAGGATAAAATCTGTCATTTAATGTTTTCATATGAAAATTAAACTGTATGTGTAAAAATGCACAATTTTGCACATATCAAAAAACAAAATCTGAATATTGGAAAGAGCCAGGCTTAAAATTATTAATTCATGTTGTTGACATGTCACATAAAATTGGTTTTACAGAGGGAATTATGGATATCTTATTTTGTCTTTTAGTAAACTAGAAAATACTAACAACAGCCTTAAAAAATCTAATTTCTCCTTGTTTTTTGAACCAATAAATCAGGCTAGGAATTACACATCAACAAATCCATCTACAAAAGCCTTCACAATATTGTTCAGCATAAGACTGGAAATTCTGGTGCTTGTAGGAGCTACTGAAGAGGAGATTTCTGACTCAGAGTGAGAGAAAATTCCCTGTAGTGTCTCGTCTTAATTCTGCAACACTAGCGGAGAGAATGGCTTTTAGCTGGTTTTGTAAAAGTCTAATACAAAATACTATTGGTAGCTTTGCATGCAGGCCCACAGATTTTATGCCTTTTCCAAAAATACAAAATGTGTGGGAATTTCAGTCTTTAAACAACAGCTTAACCCTATTCCCGGTTAAGGTTAAACAAAAGCAGCTCTGGTGTAAGCACAGCTCAAGTGTGACCTACAAAACCTGACATTTCTAGGCAAGGCATTGGAAAAAACTCTCTCCTCCTCCGCAAGGCAACTTTCTCTCTCCAACAACATGGCAGTCATTTTTAAAGCTCCCCTGTCCCTTTAAGAGCCGACCATCCAGAACAACAACAACACACACACACACAAAAACTTAAAAGTCAGCATTTTTCCTAAAGCCAATGTGACGCTAACCTCTAACTGAACACAAACAACGCGGTTCACGTACCCAAACGCGCATAGTCCAACGTGAGATTTTTCACCCCCCACCGTCTCTCCCTTGCTCTCCTTAAAAAAAAAAAAAAAAAAAAAAGACGGCTTGTACATTTCTTTGTGTGGGAATTCGGAGGATCATGTGTTTGCAGGCGAGAGAGACGATTGGCTGGAGAGGCAGGGACTTGCAAAACGTTGGAGCAGAGCCAAGAGGTTGTCTTTTAGTGTAAAAAAAAAGAAAAAAAAAAGGGAAAAAGGGATTGGAAATTTGCAGGAGAGACACAGAGAGAGGCGTCTTGAAGCTTACTGTATGTCCATAGCACACGGAGAGAGAGTTTGTGGAGAGTATGGGAGGGGGGTGGGTTTAAAAAAAAAAAAAAGGGGAGGAATGAGGGAGAAGGAGAAGTCCACCGTAACAAAACAAAACAGAGAGGGTCGCAGGCAGCAGCTGTGGAAACGTGCGCTAAGTGTTCACTGGAGAGGAGCTGGGGATGGGACAAGAGAGGCTCTACTTGACAGAGGAGCTAAAAGGGGTCAAAACCATGCTTATATGGATATAATGCACACATAAAAACATGAATAAATGAGGGGAAATTCGCAATAGAACAGGATCCTAAAGGGCCTATAGTTTAAAACTGAGCTACAGGTAAGAATTCTGTGGCGGAAGAGTCAAAATGCAGAAGTCTTGGTGTGTTTTTTTGGCAAATATCTCTATGATTACTGGGCTTATCCACATGAAACAAAAACTGTCACAAAGTTCAAAGTCTTATCTGTCAGAACAAATGAGCTAAAGTGAAGTTATTTTTTCACTACGGCGTCAAAAACTGGTGATATTATTCAAACATCCAGGCGTGATTGCTGTCAGTAGCCTCTGCATTAAGCCACGAGATTATTATGGAGCGGCTGTGGACGCAGTTGCTGAGACAAAATGATCAGAGTCAATTTTTGTGGATTTTCTGTTTAGATTTTGCCTCCATCTGAGGTTTTGACAGGATCCAATACGAGAGCGTGAACGCAACCTATTGATAGCTGATAATATGAGGAACAATGAATGCAACACAAAAACATTCAAAGCTAAAAACAACCACCAGATATATGATATAAATATTGGCTTAAAGTGCAAAGCTGCAGACTTCTCCTTTCCCTAGAAACTTGATGCTAAAAAATGTCAAATGTTGCTTAAAGGGATACAACAAGACTCATAAAAACTTGGGGGACATTGATAGCTATCTCCTATCACATTTTATAACTTCTCTCATCTGATTAACGGCGTTTAGTTCTAACTTAACAAAGCATACCACACCTCCCTCTCCCCTAGACACTTCATCCAGCTCTTCCAGAAGTTGGGTCGGAGCAAAGTTTTTGTTTTTACTGCAGGTCTATGGACGACTTGTTGGTTGTTTTAGGCTGTGCCATAACTGTAACTCCATAAAGAATACACTACTACAACCACTTCTACTACTACTACTTTTACTTCTACTACTACTACTACTACTACTACTACAACTATTACCCAATCAAGTTCATTACCCATCTTACCACAAAAAACGCACAAAAATGTACCTATAAAAATGTACTTAAAAGTAAAAGTAAAGTTTTTTTTCCCTTCTATGGTTGCCTTTTCTGACACAACCCCCTCCATTTATCTGGGTTTGGAACTGGCACAAGGAGAACTCTGGCTTGTAGAAAATACTAAATGTATCTACTTTCCATCTATAACTCAATTATATTAACTTTTGCCTTAAAACTTGTTGAAATTCATTCAAAGCTCAGAGCCCAGATGAGAAATGTTGAAATAAAGCAGCCGCGCTCACAATTAGTATCTTTTAGTCCCCTTTAAATCTCTGTCTCGTTGAAGAAAATCCCTCTGTGTTTCAGGATCTGCCCCTTCACTCGTATTTTATGACGTTCACTTGTGGTGCTCTGGCATGTCCCGCTAATTCGGCCATATTTCCTGCCCCGGGACAGTTTTATGGGCAGCCCCCGAGGTTAATGCAGAGAGGGGGCGGGAGGGGCAGTGGAGTAATGGAGGACCCCGTGTTGTTAATGGTAGAGTATGGTAATTATGTAACATTGGTATGGAGAAGCGTAATAAACATGATTAAGGGCTAAGCAAAGTGTGAAAGGATTAGCATAATGCAAAACAAGAATACTGGTGTTTAAATGTAATTAGCAAATGTAATCGTTCTAATTATACTGCTGATTAAAGCCACACTACTTAAAAGTCTTTTGTCAATACACAAGCAAACATGAAGGAAAAAGGTTTGCAATATTTGAATGTTAGGTCAGAACAATAATAGAAGATGAATAAATTAAAAAAAGGCCATATTATGCAACATTTCTGTGCTTTCTACTGTGCTATAATGTTGTTTTCTTACCAAAAACAGCTCTGGAGTTTTGTTTTGTTTCATTCATGCCTGTTTGATTAATCCTGTAGTCTCTGGCACTGAGTTTCTGACGCCTCAAAATGCTCCACAAACCCCGCCCACTCCAGAAAGCAATGACAAGTCCTCTACGTCCAGTCAGCTCTCATTCATTTAAAACATGCACAGCTGTTTCCACTGATTCCTCACAGACATTTTTTCTTGTTGTAAAATGGGATTTGTACCCAGAAACGGAAACTGTTTGGCAAGAAGTCCTCAAAAAATATGTTTTATAGCTGAAAAATGTATAGAAAAACAATGTGCCATGATTTATTTTTGGTTATATCTAGCGGAGATTGTGGTTTTAAAATATAAATGTATCATATAGGTACCCACTTTTAAATGAACTAATTTACTTAAAACATGTACTAACGGTGCTTTTGTGGTAGATAGTCTCAAACAGGCCTAATTCCTTTTTTACGGTTTACAAATAATAAATATAGAATATTTAAAATAAAGTTTAAATCAGTCAGAAGTCTCAGTTTAACATATCACAGAGTTACACTATTATTGCATTATTGTAAATATATGGAAGCCCAAAGTGTGATTTTTTTTTTTACATTTGTAGTATTTTTGGGGGCGCAACACAGACAATTTACAAATGCAAACATGTTTTCAAGCTTAAACACTTAAGAAAGTTAAAATAAAGTTGCCAAAGTTGAGAACACAAGCTAGTGTTTATAAACAACAGCTGTTTCTGCTTTTAGATGTCGACGTACGGCTTTTGCTTTGTGAATCTTAACATTGCAATTATTGTTAACATTACATTTAACTCGTGAGAAAATACAGCAAGTTGTTAAATCTGCTGAAAATGTAAAGCATGACAAAAAGAAAGAGGCAAACAGGAAAGGTACTGTTCGTCGTAGCATTAATGCCACTTTAAATACAATTCTGATCCCATATTTTAACACAATATTTATTTTAAAACGCAACTTTAATTAGAAAATGCTTTTAACACGTAAAGAGGAAAATTGTAGTCACTGCTGCACTGCCGCTCAGCTCATGCGCAGAACAAATCCTGTTTCTGGATTCCCGTAGTGAAAGGCATTAAACAAAAAGTTTAAGGAAGTAAAAGGCTCTTTTTCTATGTTTATGTTCAAAAGACCATAACAGCTCTGCACTCTGCTGCCCTCTGCTGGTCTCTTCACCTGTTTCTTTATGGCTGTAGTAAAGTAACTTAAGTTGTTGTCTTTTTTTTTTAGTCACATAATGTTTTTAAAGGTTGTAAAACGTGCTGCTGTTGATTTGTTTAGAAAGATAAATAAAAGCATAATATATTTGCCTTACGTATAAAAAAACATTAGCTCTAAAAACATTAATATAACAATAAAGATATGGGGCATTGCGGTCTAAAGCAGTGGTTTTTAGCTGGTCTGATTGTGGGTCTGATGTTTATCTCTGGTCATTTTATTGTGACCCACTTTTTACAGTAAGTTATTTTTCGGCAGTATTTTCAGGCCAAATGTGGGTAGATTATATTTTGGCTGGTAACAAACTGATTACCACAAGTGAGGCCAGTAAGATGATAATCTACACATGCTGCATGATATCTGTAGAGTTTTGGATTTATGCCACTATACTCTCTAATTTCTAGTTTCTTTCTGTCATTGCAGGACAAAATAGATTAGCCATTTACAGAGCCTTAGCTGAAATAGATAAAAACATAAATACATACAAAAAGATACTAAATATCTGATAAAAATCCAATGGTGTTAAATAGGGCTGCACAATATATCACAAAATTATCGTCATCGCAATGTCAGCAAATGCAATATCAGTATCGCAAGAATCTAAATATATCGCAATAACGCTGTGGTCTTCCATCTGACAGAGATTTACACTGAAGAATCATTTTCCACCAGAGCCTTAAAAGAACATGTGCTTGTGACTAAATAAAAATGTTTAAAAAGTCCAGTTTTAGTGGTAATTTAATTAATTTAGTCACAGCTTAGCCTTGTTTTATTCCTGGTTTAGTCTGTGTTAAGTTTTGATTTTGTCGCTGTTTTGACTTGTAAATACAGGAACTTACATTTTTGTGAAATGTAGTGAATTTAACTTACTATGTTTGAAAAGTAGGCTCTATTTTCAAATATTGCAATAATATCATTATCGCAATTTTTAACAGTTATCGAATATCACATGTTTTCTCCATATCGTGCAGCCTTAGTGATAAAACAATTGTAAAACCAAATTTTGCGATGCTTCTGTCAGCTTATCATATGATTTTACATACAATATAACACTTACATATATTAAAAAAACTAAATTGTGGCTGGTGAAACCCTAACTTGCTGTAACTTTCCACACAAACCATGCCACAGTGGAAAATGGACAAAAAACTTAATGTCAAGCCCTGATTATTTCTGATGTGTGTATTACTTTTCACCATTTCATGTAATTAAAACAATATTTAGACCTCAAACCTTTTATTCAACTTAACCAAAACACACTTTTGGGCCTGGACCCACCTTTTGGGAAACCACTAAAATATGCTTTAATGTAATAGTTTGACCTATAAATACTGTAGAAAATACATTTGATGACTTTCTAAATTGAGTCTGGACAGCTGAGCTACCATTTTGTGACTTAATAAGTAGAATAAAATAAACTGGATCATAATAAAATCAATGCTCTGATAAAATCTACAGTTCACACATCGTGATATCACTGCTTCGATAGCAAATCTTCATCTTCAAACTCTTTCAGACAACTCCACAAAAACTTCACTGGGATTTGCTCCTTGAGTATTTTATCCGTCTGTCTTTCCCAAAGACATCGCATGGGTCAGAAATAATTGAAAATACAGAAACATTTTGATTTGTGAAACATGAATCAAGTCAAAGTGTCAAACAAACCACATCAACACAGCTGTATGGGATTTTTCTGCCTCAAACTGTCTACGAGAACAAAGAGGGGAAAGAAAGGAACAGACAGAGGCAAAGACCAGAAACAGACCATCATCAGTTATCAAATATACTTGTCCCTGAATGCACCACGATCTCAACATTATTGATATTCACTATTTTAAGTCTGAAATATGAAACTTTTTTTTGTTTTTTTTACCTTAAGTGCCCTAAACATCTGTGGCACACACTTCAAGACCAGCCTCTGTGTTTTATCCAACCTCTGTCCTTTTAGGTTTTCATTCACTCAGTCACAGCTCCATTTATCCAGGCTTAGGACCGGCACAAAGACTACACTGGCGCTTGTGACCCCTTGCACAGCTGGTTTCCTTGATTTATCCAACAAAATGTGACTAAACACTCTCTAGGTTGGACAGTAGCTCAGTCGGCAGAGACGTTGGTGGTTCAATCTCTGCTGCAGGCATGGCATACTGTTGTTGTGTCCTTGGGCAAGACACTTTACCACATTGTAAAAGCGACTTTGAGTGTGTAGAAAAGACTAATTTATTATTATTATTCACTTTGCAAGATAGTTTGTTTTTAGTAAGAACTGTTTTTGCAGAAAAAAAAAAGATTATTGAAGGATTTAAAGATAAAAAGTTTTGCAAAAAAAGTATTAGTCTATGGCAGCCATTCCCAAAGTTATGGACCTCTTTAAATTTACGAAAATCACACACAGACCCCCAACTATAGAACTTCCCTCAATTCAAAATACTGTCATGTTATTCTCCACATATTTTTGTAAAAACATTACAAAAACACTTACTGTTGGCTAAAAATAGTTTTGAAGTAATATTTTAAAGTATAGTATTAAAAAAAAGCGTTTATCTATGCACTTAATTTACTACATACTTAATATTTTTTTTGACTAATTGTCTTTTTATATTTTGTTTATTTTATTTGTTGTTATGGACCAAAACCATGTGTCTGAAATAAAGAAAGAATTAAAATTGACACTGAATTGAAATATAGACGGCCTCTGGGGGGCTCCTGCAATAATCGCGGACCCCCAGGGGGCCCGCACCTCACTTTGGGAACCATTGGTCTATGGATATTTATTGGAAAAATATACTTAAAGAAAGGAAAGCAGTCTGGAAAGAAGGTCTGACAACATGACATGAATTATCAAGGACAAACCCATGACAAACAGCCTTAAATGGGAAAAAATAATTAATCTATGAATATATAAAACACTGAAGACAAACTCAAAACCAAAAATGGACCATAAACAGTGCTAAACCAACGCAGGAAGTTGGCACACAATTCTTTTAGACAAGAAAAACAAGCCCAATGTTACACTGCATGAATTCATAATATCCATAAAAAGCCATTGCCTTTGTTTTAAATAAATTATACTGGGCAATGTCCTAATGCATCAAAGTTTAAAACCCTAATCGGTCCAGTCCCGGTTCTCGTCCACTCACCTCCATCTTCCACTTGGCCAGCCACTCCTCTCGGGTGCGTTTGCTGATGTAGTAGGGGTCCCCGGCCTGGAAGGTGACCCGGGGCATGGGCCTCTGACGCAGGCTGATCTCCCAACCAACGCCCCCTCGCATCCTCCCTCTGCCTCCCTGGGAAAACAAAAAGAAAACACTGATTATTTTTTAGCCTTTAAGGTGTCCGGTTGTGATGAAAGGTTTAAAGTTAGTAGGTTTTGTTCTGAGTAAGAAATAAATGTAATAGCATCCTGTCGCTACAAACTACAAACTCAATAAGCTTTTTTGCTGCTTTGTGCCAGCTTTTTCGTGATGTGTTGCAGTAGGGCTTTAAAAAAATATTTCATTCTGATTTTCCTGACAGATTTTGCGGTTGTGATGAGATTTGCATTTTTTTTTTTTTTTATTAATGTTCAGCTCACAGTTCACATTTTAAGCACGTGATGGAGCATTGATACTGGAGAGATTATTCACAGCTAATCAAATACAAGGAATCACATGCTTTTCAGTTTATGTCTGTAGAGGTCTGAACTAGAGCAGTAGCACGGTTTATACACGCTAAGACCCTGTGGAGACGGAATATTTTGTTCTCTGCAGTGGACATTATATGACCTAAATAACTGCAGCATTTGCAATTTGCTATTTGAGAAAATTCAAATAACTTCTACTTTGAAAATCCAAATCCAGATGCCTCCTTTTTAACCTTTTGTTGTGATTCGATTAGCCTGGATGAGTGAGAGTCTTCACAGCCCTATGATCAGCCATCAAATAATAAACAGCTATTAGGGGTGTAACAATACGTTTTTGCAACGCTACGATATGTATCGATTAGAAGTGTTTCAATACGATTCAAGAATGATATTGGCTAATTTGGAATGATACGATTCGATACGATTCAATACCTTCGTATCGATAATCGATACAGCAACTTTTTGCCAAAAATAAAAAAAGTTTACTCTCAAATGTAGCACCGCGGCCAGGGTTGATTATGTCCAGCAGACAGAGAGTGAAGAAAAGTTGAATATAACATTTTATTTAATTAAAAACACAAAATTTATCTCCAAAAAGCCATATCTGCTTTTATTTTAACATACAAATTTCTAATTTCGATATTTCCAATATTATCAATCGATACTTCATATGTATCGATATTCACTTCCTAGAAAACGATACGATTCGATACAAGGTCATATACAGTAGATACAGTTACTGTATCATTACACCCCAATAGCTATTATTATTCATTAATTCAATTTGCAACAAAAATAGTTTTATGAGATTTGCCTTCTGTTTTTTATGTAGATTTTACACATTGTCCACATTTTATCAAAATTGGATTTGTACTGCGGAAGCAGAGCAGTAGTGATTACATTTTTTAAAAGAGCCATTACAAAAGAACAGCACTTTTCGGTAAGATTGCAATTAGTGACAGTAAAACTTAGCCTGGCCATCCGACTCAGTCACTTTCTCAGTGAAGTGAAGTGGGTCTAAACCTCCCTCCCTCAAACCTATTTCCACAGAAATCAATCTGGCCAGTCACAACTGTAAAATTGGGAGAAACCTTTTGTACTTTTCTTACTCTTGTATGTTTGTCGAATTACATTTAGAGGTCGTTTAATCTGCATCTATTTGTTCCACCTCCTGGAAACGCAAATCTAATTTTACTTCAAGACATAGAATAAGTGATAAACATCTAAAACACAAACATCTCACCTCTGTCTTGACTGCATCTCCTCCGTCCTCCTCCTTGTGCTCCACATCTGCACAACAGAAACAGGAACAAGATAAATGGTCTAAAATCAAACATTAGGATGTGGTCGCACCAATTATTATTGAACCAAACTGGAGCGGTTTGTCGTTTATCAAGAAAACATGACACTTTTATTAACCACAGCCTTTTCACAGCTTTCCATTCATCACTGTATTTGGGACACTTGTGGTGGGGCAATTAATAAACGTCATGAGATAATGGACAAGGAACTCCTTAAAGGGATGGTTGTGCTTTTAGACGGGGGCTGAAATCCTTGAAAATGGTTAAGATTTAATGTGGTCTTCAATGATTGTTAATTTTATTTATTGATTATTTTTTCAGTTGCTTCCTTTGTCGCTAGGCACAGTCGCACGGTGATTTAATTTGTCAGGTTTTTACACTGGATGACCAAATGATTGAAAAGTAATCTCTATTTTTAAATATACATTTGTGTTTTCTTAAATTTCCTAAACTTGTATCAAAACATAGTTGCTGGTTTAAGATGTAAGTGACCGGAAAAGCTTTATATAGATCTGGAAATTGATATCTTGAAAGACAAAAATGTATTGTTTTATATTACCAGCTCTACTTTTGGCTTTTTCCTTCTGGGTCGCCACAACAAAACATCTGCCTCCAAGCATGCAGTGATTTGGCAAAAGTTTTAAACTTCCTGATGCAATCCTTTTATCATTTATCCAGGCTTGGGACTGCCACAGGGAACACTGTCTTGAGACCCCTTGTGGCTAGATTTATGCTAATATTGAAGGACATATATTTTACAGCACATTCTTACACCTTTCTTAAATCTTCTGAGAGCAGGTATGGGCTTTCTTGTCCACCAGCTTGTGCTCTGGAGAAAACCCCAAGTGTTTCTCCTTCTACACTCACACTGTACTCTTGTCTCGGTCTCGGCTGCAGTTTTACTCGGTCTTGGTCGCGAATCTGATTTTACTCGGTCTTGTCTCGGTCTCAGATGTGGCAGTCTCGACAATAAGAAAATGCTATTCTTCACAATTTTGGAGTAATTCGTTTTCCAGATCAGAAGAACCAGGAACAGATCTGTCTCTGTTTGTTTATGGAGTCTGTCACATTAGATCATTAAAATAATCATTAATGTCTTTGAACTATTTATTTTTTTCTACTTTTCCCCTTTAGTTGACAGGGTTCGGTCTCAACTCTCAATCCTTAAAAGTCTCAGCCTTGTCTCGATCTCAGTTCTGGCCTTGATCAGTCTAGGGTTTTGACAACAACACTACTAACAAGCTAACCATAAAGTACCCATTATATTGACATTCAACAAGGAAGACTGTTACTGTTTGCTATTTTCCCCGTTTACCAGTGTTGTAGGCAAGACCATATGAATCAAGAACAAGACCAGTCTGCATCCAGAGTAAACTGAGACCAAGACAGGGCTGAGATTTTCAAGGTTTGAGACCAAGTCGAGACCGAGACCAAGGCAAATGAAGACCAGGTAGAGACCAAACCCTGTGAACTAACACTAAATAAAAAGGAAGAGTAAAAAAAAAAGTGGTTCAAATACAAAAATTATTATTTTAATGATCTAATGCAACAAACTCCACAAACAAACAGACACCGATCATTTTCCCAGTTCATCTAATGCAGAAAACTACTTACTCCAAAATTATGAAGAATATAAATAATAATTTATATATATATTTACAGTGAAGCCCAAAATTATTCATACCCCTGGCAAATTCTGACTTAAAGTTACTTTTATTCAACCAACATGCCACTTTTTGTTCAAATGTAAAAAAAAAAAGCTGAGAAATATTTTTTTTTCCACAATGATACCTCTTGTACATTGTCTTATTATCTTTTGGGAGAAGCCTGTGTCATTTCCGGTCAAAAAAAACCTGCTGGTTGAATAAAAGTCATTTTAAGTCAGAATTTGCCAGTATGCCAAATATTTTCTTATACTTTTCTTTTTCTTGGTAAATAAAGTCTCTGAGATTGCCACATCTGAGACTAAGACAAGACTGTAAAAAAAAAGGTAAGACCAGGTAAAAAGGTAAGACCTCTTACTGTCTGCACCCTCTCACCTGTCTGTCACTGTCAGCCAATCACAGCCTGCCACCTCCATCTCTCATCCAATCACCTCTCAGCTAGAGCTGCACGATGTGGAGAAAACATGCGATATTTGATAACTATGTTGAAAATTGTGATAATGATATTATTGCGATATTTGAAAATAGAGCCTACTTTTTGAACATAGTAAGTTAAATTCACTACATTTCACGAAAATGTAAGTTCCTGTATTTACAAGTCAAAACAGCAACAAAATCAAAACTTAACACAGACTAAACCAGGAATAAAACAAGGCTAAGCTGTGACTAAATTAATTAAATTACCACTAAAACTGGACTTTTTAAACATTTTTATTTTGTCACAACACATGTTCTTTTAAGGCTCTGGTGGAAAATGATTCTTCAGTGTAAATCTCTGTCAGATGGAAGACCACAGCGTTATTGTGATATATTTAGATTCTTGCGATACGGATATTGTATTTGCTGATATTGCGATAACAATAATTTTGCGATATATTGTGCAGCCCTACTCTCAGCCATTCACACACGCACACACATATATATAAACACCCTCTCCTCTCAGTCATCCTGCTATTCAGCTACACGCTCTAACCCACCTCCACCCCCAACTCCACCACAGTAGCAGAACCATCAGCCTCCTCAGCCTCTCCTTCTCCTTTTCTTCACCACCAGCAGCGTCTAGGCCCCAGCGATAAAATTCCTCTAAACTATTTACTCAAACTCTCCTTTCATGGCATCGTTTGTCTGTGTGTGCTTGAAGTCTCTCCTGGTTGAACTGCTGTGTTTAATGGAGGGACCTAGAATCTTGGTACCCTGATGCTCTTGCAGAGGTTTTACCATTTAAGAACACAAAAGAGAATACTCTAAGTGGCTATAGCAGTAGTAATAATAATCCTCTCCTCCAGTTCCCCATTCAAGCCCACTTTAAAAATCCTCGACATGCAGTGCTGGCTCAGAATCATCTGGTACCACTTCAGGTGTCGTATGAGAACTTGATGCAGCCCAGAGACTTGACGTCGGGAAACAGTCCAGGTTTACTTTGGCAGATGTGGCCCCGCTGACCTTATATATCCCCCGTTACACACTCACAGCTGGTTAGCATTAGCATTAGCCCCAGACACTGGAGGAAACGCACGGCCTCACTCAACTTCTATAATCTCTCTCCATACGTCAACTAAACCAGGATCAGGGCTGAGCTGTGTCTGGGCGAAAGTGGACAAAGAATAATTTGTCTGTATTTGAGAGCTACTTAGAGGCAGAGGTGGACAGTAACTGGATACTGTTACTTAAGTATTGTACTTATTTTTGAAGAAAATGTATTTTGTATGTACTTTCTTTATGTGTGATATTTAATGAAAACTTTATAACTCCCCTGGCAATGGTGTGCAATGGACAAAGCATAAAAGGACCCTAACAGATAGATAAATGAGCTGACTGCTTCATAGTGACGGCAATTTAAGCTCTGAAATGATCAGAACGACTCTGTGTGACAGTGTAGGGGCTTTAGAAACGCACAGGAGAACTTCCTGGTTTCACGTGTCTACGTAGAGCTGTGAAGTTTCCAGCTCTTGAAAAAGAGAGAGCATCAGGATACAGGAATACTGAAACATGTGTGAATGAAACAAAATAGTATTCCAGGTATGTTTTTGAGGAGGAAAGAACATTATAACATGGTTAAAAGTAGGGCTGCACAATATATCGCAAAATTATCGTTATCGCAATATTAGCAAACACAATATCAGTATTGCAAGAATCTAAATATATCGCAATAACGCTGTGGTCTTCCATCTGACAGAGATTTACACTGAAGAATTATTTTCCACCAGAGCCTTAAAAGAACATGTGTTGTGACTAAATAAAAATGTTTAAAAAGTCCAGTTTTAAGTGGTAATTTAATTAATTTAGTCACAGCTTAGCCTTGTTTTATTCCTGGTTTAGTCTGTGTTAAGTTTTGATTTTGTTGCTGTTTTGACTTGTAAATACAGGAACTTACATTTTTGTGAAATGTAGTGAATTTAACTTACTATGTTCGAAAAGTAGGCTCTATTTTCAAATATCGCAATAATATGGTTATTGCAATTTTCAATATAGTTATTGAATATAGCATGTTTTCTCCATATCGTGCAGCCCTTGTTAAAAGCTCAAACAAATTGGTTGAGCAGAATAAGGGACCTTTAAGTAGAGATGGAAAAGTACTTAAAATATGTGCTGAAGTAAAAGTACTTTTAGGGGCACCTTAAATTATTACTCGAGTAGGAGTCTACAATAAGTACACTATAATATGTAGTTAAAAAAAAAGTACTGAATTGTCACTGCTTTTCTCAACAGATACTGACTGACAACCCAAGTAATCCCCACATACAAAGAAACCAAAACAAATACATGTTAATGTGTAATAAAACGTAATGACAAAGAGAAAAAGGTCTGAACCCATGAACAAAGGTAGAAGGCAAACAGGTGCCTTCTGAAATCAGTGATCAGAACACAATCCTGCCTCTGGTTTAACCTTTACAAAAGTGTCACACAGGAAACCTCACTTGATGAGTTTCTATGTGTAAGGTCAAATCCACAGCTCTGTATCAGACAGTTTCTATGTTCTACGTTAAAAAATGCTGCAGGGAACTTCGGAGGGAACGAAGGAACTTGATAAACTCTAGATAATGCATTAAATTTATTTCAAAGATGATCACAGTCTCAGTTTTTAAACAGCAGCAGATTTAGCAAGAGAGTGAGAGAGAGAGAGCAAAATAGGAGATAAATAGATTACTGAGGTCTTCTCATTGAGGTTTTATTGTATTGGAAAGTATTTTTGGCAGGAAAAGAAGTGTGTCAACATAGTTAAGTAGTTCGGAAAAGCAAAGCATAAAGAGTCCAAAATAGTAGAGAAAATATTTGATCAAAAGTTGAAATACAGAAGCTTCGCAGCGGCTATAATGTCCTAAATCTACCGTGGGATTTCCCAGTAACTTTGACATGATCTACTGCTCCTAAAACCACAACAAAGTGAAGCATGTTATTCATTCTTCAGTTTTATTGTTTCTCTATGTTCACCCGAGTCGAGACGGGTCATCCCAATAGAAGCACAGAAGCTACTCAACTGAAACACTAACTCTGAGGATTAATCATTCATGGCAGTAACATCCAACACAGACAAAAATGTGCTTTGCTCGTCATTTTACTACCGAGAAGTTAATAATCACTATATATTTGTGAGTCAGAGCTATGAACTCGAGCACATTTATCGTCATTAATGAGCAAAAGTATTATTTAACCAGGAAAGTCCCACTGAGATCTCTATTGCAGGGGAGTCCTGGCCCCATCAGCGACAAATTGTTTCGTTGTCTGGTGATTAGTGAAACCAGAAAACCCAGAGGAAACCTACGCAGACACAGGGAGAACATGCAAACGCCGCACAGAAGTGCTAACGACTATGCCACTGTGACTAATGACCACTACTGACCTCAGTAACAAAGTGAGTGGTAATTAGAGTTCGACTGATAATGGGTTCATCATATGGGTTTTTCTATGGCCGATGCCAATACTAATTTTTAAGATTCAGAGCAGCCGATGGCCGATAAACACTGCTGTTTATTTGGACCAATATGCAGGGCCGATTTTCTTAATTCTATAAAAGAAATGAATATAATATGGCCATTTGTTTAGTAATCTTTATTAAAACTGAAACAAATGTGTTAGAATGTGACAGTGAGAACAGATAAAGATGTTTTTTTGAGAAAACCATTAAGGTCACCTCAATCAAACTCTGTACGGGTAGAGCTTGGGGAGAGCTACAAAATGCATTTTGATTTTTTGTTCTACGAGGTTCTGTTCCAGAGAAATGAGCGAAATCTTTTTATTGCCGCTTTGAGCTTTTCAGGCTGAGATAAAGCAATTTTGGATGTTTCCTATGAACTGCAGAGTTAGACCCCAAACTGCTACAAGATGGCTGGGGAAGCTGGGATCCTTCAGTCACATGGTTGCCTGAATGTGTGCCTGACCAAAAATCGGCATGAAAGTGCAAGAATCAGCCGATTGCCAGCTGACTAAAAAAATGCATAAATCGGCCTGATATATCGGCCGATCTCCAGTAGTAATAATAATAGTAGTAGTAATGGCATAAACATTAGAGTTGTAATTAGGGCTGCACAATATATCGCAAAATTATTGTTATCGCAATATCAGCAAACGCAATATCCGTATTGCAAGAATCTAAATATATCGCAATCACGCTGTGGTCTTCCATCTGACAGAGATTTACACTGAAGAATCATTTTCCACCAGAGCCTTAAAAGAACATGTGTTGTGACTAAATAAAAATGTTTAAAAAGTCCAGTTTTAGTGGTAATTTAATTAATTTAGTCACAGCTTAGCCTTGTTTTATTCCTGGTTTAGTCTGTGTTAAGTTTTGATTTTGTCACTGGTTTGACTTGTAAATACATTTTGTGAAATGTAGTGAATTTAACTTACTATGTTCAAAAAGTAGGCTCTATTTTCAAATATCGCAATAATATCGTTATCGCAATTTTCAACATCGTTATCAAATATCCCATGTTTTCTCCATATCGTGCAGCCCTAGTTGTAATAGCAGTGGTAATTTTAGTAGTACCGTTAGAAGTTGTAATAGAAAGCTTCTACCCTATCTTTCCTTTTTTACACCAGCGTTTTCACTGACCCTATCTGACCTCTCCACTGTCTTCCACCGGTGTGTCTGTACTTCTGTTTCAGTTCAGTGTAAACTTGTGTAACCAGAGCTTGTGTTCAGACATAATCCAAACATCTAAATATACTGAGTCCATTCAGACGGCGGAGGTCTCCGTTAGCTCTGAGCCTCGGTACTTCGGCCTGACACACACTTTAATTGTGAGAGGTGAATGTTAGCGACATGTGTTGTGAGCAGCTAACACTGTTTTTGTGAGTGAAGAGCTCTACAAACCAGGCCAGACAATAGAGCGCTCTTTCAGCAGCCTCTCCAGCCTCTGTCACTCCCTTTTAACGCTGTTTTACACCTTTGTTTCTCATGCAGTTCTGACAAGTAACTAGATACTTATATACACATGTAATTTAGTGAAGTACTGTCTGAGAATATACTTATATTTAGGTAAATTTTTGGAAAGGGTGAGGTGAGTTAGATGTGCGCCACACAACAAGAGGGTCGTGGACAGGGTTTTTATACCAGATTTGAGTACAATACAATTGTAGTTGCAGTAGTACTGGTGTTACTAGTAGTAGCAGTAGTAGTTGATGTAGTAGTATTAATGATAGTAGCAGTAGAAGTAGTAGATTAAATAAATCAGTGCATTAGACTCAGTGTGATTGGGTTTATGTAGAGAAGCTGGCTTTAATAGAAGCAGTAGTAAGAGTAAAAGTAAGATAAGTTATTATTTGTCACATGCACAGCCATACATAGTACAATGTAGAGTGAAATGTATTTTGTACCTGCATCCAGTAAGTAAGTAAGTAAGTAAGTAAGTAAGTAAGTAAGTAAGTAAGTAAGTAAATAAGTAGTAATATTAGCAGCAATAATATTTGTAGTATGGTAGCAGTGGCACCCAAGGTCACTTAGGAGAGGCTGGCTTTAATAGTAGCAGTAGTAGCAGCAGTAGTAGTAGTAGTAGTAGTAGTAGTAATAGTAGTAGTAGTAGTAGTAATAGTAGTAGACATAATAGCAGTAGTAGCAGCAGAAGGGGACTAAATTAAATTGATGAGATCCATTGGGTTTGTGGTATAAAGATGGCTTGAGTAGTAGTAATAATGGCAGTACTAGTAGTAACAGCAGCAGTAGTAGCAGTAGTAATGGTAACGGTACAAGCAGCAGCAGCAGCAGTAGTAGTAGTAGTAGTAGTAGTAATAGTAGCAACAGTAGACAAAATTGGGATGCATTGCACTGCCAAGGTTACTGGGTTTGAGAAGTAGCAAAAGTAGTAATAGTAATAGTAGTAGTAGTAGTAGTAGTAGTAATATTATCATTAGTAGTAGTAGTAGTAGCCTAAATCTGTGAAGTATACTGCGGACTATGAAGGTCAGTGGATCTGTGGTGGAGCTGGCTGATGTAGCAGTAGTGACAGTAGTGGTAGACACAGCAGCAGAAGCAGTAGTAGTAACAGTAGTAGTAGTTGTTATTGTAGCAGTAGTAGTAGTAGCAGTAGTAGTATCCGTGAAGTACCCTGCAGACTGTGAAGGTCAGCGGGTTTGCGGCGGAGCTGGTCTGGCCCGTAGAGAGTATAGTATGTGCCAGTTTGAAGCGGGGCCAGCTCTCGTGTTGCTGCAGCTCAGTAACACTCAGAGATCCTTCCTGTGCCCTCCACGTTACAACTGCAGACTGATTTAGCACCGCATCGATCCACATACGCCACACACGCTCCCATATTCATGTACCTGCAGTATTCTGAATTATTACTTACAATGGGGTATTTTTTGAGTCGAGGTTGACAAGTTAACAAGCACGATATAATACATTTGTAGTCTCTAAAGGCAATGTATTAATTAACTGGTACATTGTTTTATTTTGTATTGACTTGAACTTACAATTAGGGCTGCACGATATGGAGAAAATATGCGATATTCAATAACTATGTTGAAAATTGCGATAATGATATTATTGCGATATTTGAAAATAGAGCCTACTTTTTGAACATAGTAAGTTAAATTCACTACATTTCACAAAAATGTAAGTTCCTGTATTTACAAGTCAAAACAGCGACAAAATCAAAACTTAACACAGACTAAACCAGGAATAAAACAAGGCTAAGCTGTGACTAAATTAATTAAATTACCACTAAAACTGGACTTTTTAAACATTTTTATTTTGTCACAACACATGTTCTTTTAAGGCTCTGGTGGAAAATGATTGTTCAGTGTAAATCTCTGTCAGATGGAAGACCACAGCGTTATTGTGATATATTTAGATTCTTGCGATACAGATATTGCATTTGATGATATTGCAATAACGATAATTTTGCGATATATTGTGCAGCCCTACTTACAATGTCAAAAAACATATCCAAAAACTGCCAGTCCATTATATCTACATACTGGTAACAGCAGTACTAATGTTTTATGTTTCACTACAGTATTAAAAGAATAAAGTACTATTATTAAATGTAAACAAAGAGTAATTTACACCAACATTTTCACTGCCCACTCAGGAAGCTTCTGTTTCTACATTGCTCAGAAAGGAAAAGAGTAGACAAAGTAGTAGTAGTAGTAGTAGCAACAACAGCAGTGTTAGTAGTAATAGCAGCAACAGTAGTAGTAGCAGTAGCTGCAGCAGAAACAATAACAGTGCTAGTAGTAGTAGCCGTAGTAGTAATAGTAGGAGCAGCAGCAGCAACAACAACAACAGTAGTATTAGTAGTATCAGCAGCAACAGTAGTAGTAATAGTAGTAGTAGTAGCAGCAGCAGCAGAAACAATAACAGTATTAGTAGTAGTAGCCGTAGTAGCAGTGGCAGCAGCAACAGTAGTAGTACTAGTAGCAAAAGTAGTAGTAGTAGTAGTGGTAGCAGTCGTAGTAGTAGCATCAGCAGCAACAATAGTATTAGTAGCAGTAGCAGCAGCAACAGTATTATTATTATTATTAGTAGTAGTAGTAGAAGCAGTAGCAGTAGCAGTAGAATAAAATATATACAGTCTTTGTAACTAAATCCCTGCCACGCTCCATGCAGAAGTGTGTTTTTTAAATCGTGCTGCAGACCTGAGGCCTGAGAGCTGAGAGGCTTCAGAGACCTGAGTGAACTGTGTGAACCGTGTTTTCCACTCTGTGTTTGTGGCTAACGCGCTTCAATACAGTAGCTCTGGTTTCTCTTCCTTTACGTTCTCACTCTGCTGCAGCTCTCTGTGGTCAACATAAGCGCTATGTGAAAACAGAAATGTTGCTGAGTTTATGTTACAACTTCTACTGTCACTCTCAAGGATGGCATTAAAGCAAGTGCTGCTGCTCTCTTTGGTCTTCCTCTAGGCCTCCTGTTTCCTGGCTGCTCTAACCCCAGCATCCTTCTACATATTATTCACTATCCCTCCTCTGGGCATGTCCAAACCATCTCAATCTGGAAACTTTGTCTCCAAAACAGCTACCACGAGCTGTCCCTTATTTATTAAAAAATACACTATATTTCCAAAAGTATTTGCTCACTTGTCTTTACACGCTTATGAACTTAATTCTTAATCCACAAGGTTTAATACGACGTTGGCCCACCCTTTGCGTCTATAACAGCTTCAACTCTTCTGGGAAGGTTTAGGAGTGTTTATGGGACTTTTTGACCATTCTTCCAGAAGTGCATTTGTGAGGTCAGACACTGATGTTCGACGAAGGCAGTCTTTGCTCTAATTCATCCCAAAGGTGTTCTGTCAGGTTGAGGTCAGGACTCTGTGCAGGTTCAGTCAAGTTCTTCCACATCAAACTCACTCATCCATGTCTTTATGCAAAGTGCTTTGTTGGAACAGGAGAAGTTTTCAACAAAGCTGCAGCCTAGGTGCTTGATTTTCTACACCTGTGACCATGGAAGTGATCTGAACGCCTGAATTCAGTTTTTGTGAGTGAATACTTTTGGCAATATATTGTATATTATGCTATGGCGAGGCTATTCATCCAGTTACGCTTACAAAAAACCTCCCCGCAGCCTTTATGTGTACGTACAACTGTTATTTTTGTAGAACCAGCATGAATCGAGTGTTTTGATCCTCTGTGGGCCCCGTTGGTCAAAGCTGAGTCTGTGCTGAGTTTACAGTTGATTACACAGAGTCTTGTAGTGGTCACATGTCTCTCTGACTTTTCCTCTGAATCCACACAGAAAAGATGATAAGACACAGAGACCCAGAGCTAAAGCAATATTTTACACTTTCCAAGATTACAGTCAAAGCCCACTCAATAAAACACATAAAATAAACAGCCAATACATGACTGTTATTGTTATAATACATTTGTCACTAAAGGCGTGTATTAATAACCTGGTATAACTTTTTATTTTGTATTGAATTGAATTTACAGTGTCAAAAATGTTTCCAAAAACTGCCAGTCATAACATTGTGCAGTGCTACTGGTATCAGCAGTAATAATGTTTTCTATGTTTACTGTAGTATTAAAAGAATAAAGTATTATTATTAAAAAATATACATGTACATACATATTTAGGTAAACTTTCTACATTGCTCGGACAAGAAAGAAGTGTAAGCAGCAGCAATATTAGTAGTAGCAGTAGTAGTAGTAGTAGTAGCAGCAACAGTAGTAGTAGTTCTGGTAGTTGTAGTAGTAGTAGTAGTACTAGTAGTAGTAGTAGTAGTAGTAGTAGTAGCAGTAGCAGCAGCAGAAGCAACAGTAGTATTCGTACTATTAGTAGCAGCAACAGTAGTAGTAGTAGTAGTTCTGATAGTTGTAGTAGTAGTAGTAGTAGTAGTAGTAGCAGTAGTAGCAGCAACAGTAGTGGTAGTAGTAGTAGTTCTGGTAGTTGTAGCAGTAGTAGTAGTAGTAGTAGTAGCAGTAGTAGCAGCAACAGTAGTGGTAGTAGTAGTAGTTCTGGTAGTTGTAGTAGTAGTAGTAGTAGTAGTAGTAGCAGTAGTAGCAGCAACAGTAGTGGTAGTAGTAGTAGTTCTGGTAGTTGTAGCAGTAGTGTTAGTAGTAGCAGCAACAACAACAAAATTGTATAGGACAATTCAAGGGCTATGACAATATCAATGATTCTCAACTTGTGGGCTGGGTCCCAAAAGTGAGCTGCACAGAGTTTAAATATGGTTTCAATGTTTAGCCAATTTTTGAAATATTGTTATAAAATAGTCAAACTGACAATAAAAGAGCAATGTTATACTTTTTTTCAGGCTTTTTGAAATAGTTTCAGACACCTTTGCATTAGTATTTCAGGTTTTATAACTTACAATAATGCATGTGTGGAAAACATATTCTTTTGGGGAGCTGTTACTTTAAAATTGCAAAGAACGCTTGGATTAGGTGTCTGTCGCCTCTTGCAGGCAACAGTGGGACATAACTATTTAGCAACATGACGCTAACAGAGAGATAAATGAACTGACTGCTTCATAGTGACGGCGGCTTTAAGCTCTGAAATAATCAGAATGAGTCCAGTGAGAGTGAATGGGCTTTAGAAACATGCAGGAGCACTCTCTGGTTTCACGTGTCTATGTACAGCTGTGAGACCCAGCGTTTTCAGCTCTGGAGAAGGGACGGGCACAGCATACTGCATTACTGAAACCAGAGTTGTTTCCGGACACAATAGAGGCCCCAGGCACGAGGGACAACTGAGGCCCTATGTAGGCTCCAATTTTTTTTGTAAATTCCACCTCAAACCAAAAAACATGGTAACAAGAGCCATTTGATAAATTTTTACTAAGCAATAACATAAGCTCTTTTTTTGCCTTGAATGCATAACAGACAGGTGAATATATGAGACAATATAAGGCAGGGGTTTCTGGGAGTCTTTCCCCATGAAAATCTGAACTAAACATATAAGATTTCCTGTTGTCTGCTGCATTTATGATGGTAAATAAATAATATTTTAGGTTGGCTACACTTTATGGTTTGGCTTCTCTCCAGATAGGGCTCTTTAAGGCGAGGCAGCGTCACTTCAGTGGTTTGTTTTCCGTCACTGAAACAGCTTGTTGTACAGGTAAATGACCATCCTCGGGGCCCCCGTTCAGCCCTGGGCCCTATGCAGTTGCTTACCTTGCCTCCTCTGTTGTGACGGCTCAGACTTTTAAAATACATGGATGGCTAGAAAAATAACTTGTTGTGTAAAAAGTGTGTCAAACTAAATAATCAGAGATAAAAGTGCCTGCGTTTTACAAAACCTTTTGGTGTAAAACCTCCAGGTGGTTCTCTGCAACAAACCCTCTGGACAGTCATGTTAAGGGGTGTTTTAACCCTGCTTAAATATAAAAATGTGTTTGAACTCACATTTGGTCGGCCGCTCCAGTTTCCGCCTCCCTCGTTTCTTCCTCGGAGGAGTCATGCCATCATCCCTCCCCGTCTCCGGCTTCTCGTCCCGTGCCGGCCTGAACCCGTTCTCCTGGGAGGGGCTCAGGCGCTGGTCCTCTGCCCCGCGCACCGCTGCCTCCCGGGGGTAACCGTTCTCCACCTCCCTGCGCTCCTGTTTGGGAAAGCCGCCGTTCTCCACCTCCATCCGCTCCTGTTTGGGGAAGCAGCCCTGGGACGTCCTGTCTCGGTGCACGCCCAGGTCGCCGTTGTGGATGTGAGCCATGGAGGTCCGGCCGATCCCGGTGTAGCCCACTGCGATGGCGTCTTTGAACAAACAGCAGCTGTCCACCTGCACAGGAAGAAAGGGAGAGGACACATCAGGTCAGGCATTTTATTGTAAACTTGATTTGGGGACAGAAATAAACATCAAAACAATATAAAGTGATGCCAGCTTTAAATCCTTTTATCTAATAGTCACTTACTTTAAAGTATTAGCTTGAAAATGTAAAGAAATATCCTGTAAAAATCACTGAGTGTTCTGTTGTATCTTTGTGTGTTAGAAATAGGAAGAGTGCTAGTCTGTCATATTAGGGCTGCACAATATGGAAAAAACATTTGCGATAAAAATATTATAGCGATATTTTAAAACAGGGCCTACTATTCTGACACAGTAAGTTAAATTCACTTAAAACAAAAATGCAAGTCAAAAATCAAAACTTAACACAGACTAAACCAGAAATAAAACAAGGCTAAACTTTGACTAGGAAATTACTATGAAAAATTCCCTTTTTTTTTTTACATTTTAATTTTGTTACAGTACATTTTAATTTAAGGCTCTGGTGGGAAAATGATTATTCAGCGTAAATCTCTATCAGTTGGAAGACGATAGCCTTATTGCGATATATATAGATAGCTACTCGATATTGCATTTTCTGATATTGCAATAACGATAATTTCGTGATAAATTGTGCAGCCTATTGTCATATCACTTTGTATCACTAGATGGAGTCAAGAGCTACAGCTGCTTTTCCCAACAGGTTAGTAAAATTATTGCTGCTTCACTGTCACTGCTTTCCGTTTTATTCAATTCACTCCGGGGACAACATACATACGCCACACAAACGACTCGCTGCGATGCTACACTCAAGTTTAGATTTCTATTTCTCAAGTGTGGATATACAGAGCTACAGGCGGGGAAACACAGGAAACACGCACCAAGACTTCAAAATAAACCTCCGCTACATTATCCAAATAAAGGCTCGCTAAAACACAAAGGTAATGTAAAAACTGCGCATCAAGAACTTAATTCATGAGGGGGAGAAACAGAGAGAGGAGATCAACACAAGCACAGTAACAGCAGCAGCTCTGAAGCCCTCTGTGTCAATTTGAGCAGTAAGGAGTGACTAGAAAAAGATGATAAGTTGGTATATTCAAAGGCTCCAAGGCAACTGCTCATCTACTCCTCGATTTTTTTGGCTATTTTTCAATAAATGTGGTGTAAAACCCTCCGTCATTGTCTTCCATCATGGTAAAATCTTTGACTCTTGCCAACTTTGACACAGAAAAAGTTTGGAAATGCTGTGAACACTGCAGTTTGCTGGGAACGGACAGATCTATTTATGTATGAAACAGGAGTAGGTAAGACAAGGTAAGACATGTAGGCCTGACAATGAGACCCATTCATTCACTATTGTCATTTCAGATTCATCAATTCATCATGGATAAGGCAGAGCTAATAGCTGGCCTTAATATTTCTTACATCCATAATTAGAACTGTTATCAAACTTTTTTATGGATGAACTTTACACATAAATCTTCTGCTTCTGAGTGATACTTTGTTCACATGCAACCATTGTCAGTGATGTCCTACAGCACATCCCCCTTTAAAAGTTAAAATCCTTCAGTACTGGCCCGGTCTTTCATTAGTCCAGCTGTTTCCAGTGGTTCACAGTTCATCAGGTACAACAGAGAGCTTCCTGCTGCCTTCGTTACAGCAGCTCACAAATATGGCAGGAATCTTGGCACACTGACAACATTTTTTTTTTTTCTTCTTCTCTAGGTCCACTGTGTAACGCCCTGGACAAGCATTCAACTCTGCCCGGGAAAGACCCCTATTCAATGCAACGCACAGGCCACAAAAAGTGTAAAAAATGAAAAACAAGTGTTAGGCGAGCAGCGTGATACTGTCTGAGCCTAAAATAACTCTAAAAAACAGTAGACAGTCCAATTAGTGGGTCAGAAAGTAGAGCAAGTCTTCAGAGATGGGAACCCCAGTGTTTCTCTCAGGGGCAAAAAATAATGCAAATTAAATTGAATGAAATTAAATTAGTGAATTTAAGGTTTATACAAGGTTAATGTTCAAAAGTATGGTTCCAATTCACAACCAGTGTTTTTACCATATTTGACATTACCAGTTAAAGTGGAACTCAGTAACTCTGCTCATTTCTTTGCCCTATTTTCCTCTTTAGAGCTCCACCTACATTTTGGAGTAAAGCACTATTGAAAATACTCATAAGTTACTGAGTTCTGCTTTAAAATATACACACATTAATGCTAACAAGTCTGTTAGTGGTACTGATACTGCAGATGTATAAATTAATTTTTAAATATATTTTGTATGTTTTATTAAATCACATGCACTGCTTTTAATTTTGTGTCTAAAGGTGGCTGGCTTCTTTAATTTACAATATTTACACGCCTCTCACTACTATTAGTGGTTGCCAAAACAAATCATTTGCAACTAACAATTATTCTGATAATCAATTTATCGGTTGATTATTGTTTCAATGAATCAATGATTTGATTAATCGGATAGTGAAGCGCGTGTGGTTAAAGTGGTTAAACGTGCAATGTTTATATTTTCCATTAAAAATTTTGAAAATACGACAAAAAAATCACTTAATTTCACTAATCACTAAATGCTACAACTATGTCAGTGGAGGATGTTTAGATTGAGCATACACACACATGCACAGAACATAATTTTAAAACATATTTTTAATCAAAAACACAAAATGGACATTTCTCTCTCAGCACATGGCAGGTTTCAGAGTCTGTGAATACCGCAGTTAACTATTAAACAGTTATTAAATTAGCTGACAATTACTTCAATAATTGATTATAATCGATTAATCTGATTAGTTGATGCAGCCCTACTTTAAATCATCCATTAAAAATGTATTTTTATCTTTTTAGATTCTGGTAGCAGTCTTTGGAACACAGAGAATCCATAGTTTCTGGCTAAATTTACTGTTAAAAATGAAACTTAAAACTATATGGACACAAACAGTTGATAGAGGAAATAAGTTGAGCTATACTTCTATTTACAAACAGGCAAACTGAAAGTACACAAGTTTTACCACAACCCTGAGAGCTGTAAAGTTTATGTTTTGGGCGACTGCTGCAAAAGTAAATTAGGCAGAACCACAGCACTTCACAAACGACTGAGAGGAAACAGCACAGTAGTATCATAAAACTAGAATACTGGATAAAGCTGGGTTTGGCTGCGTTTCCTTCAGACCACAAACACTTCATCCAAACAAATTAACTGCACAATTTACACAAAAGAAAACCACAGAAGCGAGGGGAGTTTTAACTCTACCTTGATTCTTAAGGGGAGCACTGGAAAAAGTGGTTGAAGTTTGTTTGTGATGAGGCTCAGAGATGCAACGGCAAACCACCGTGCGCTAAATATTTAACAGAGAAAAACGAGCTGAGAGTTACACAACAACAGACTCACTGACACGGTGCACTCGAGGTGACCCCTGCAGAGGTCAGAGGTCACGGTCGGTATGAGAGGCTCAGACGGGCAAACAGAGGTCAAGACAATGTGACGCGTTGTTGTCATCAAAGCTAATATTTGACATAAAATGGTAAAATATCTCAGTTTCTCAGACAGGGCCAGTTAGTTCCAAGGTTGACAGAGGTTTCACAAAGCCTTTACGGGATTTTAAAGGGGACATATTGTTAGAATTTTGTTCCCTAATCAAAAACATACCTGGACTTGTGTTTTGGTTCATTCACACGTTTAAGTAATCCTTTACTTCTCAGGCACGGCCATTCTGAGCAGGGCTGTAGTCGAGCAAAGAAATTTAGTTGTTCGTCGACTGAAGTTATGCCCAGTGCAGCTGACTAATCAAGTTTTACACACACAAGTGACTTTGTATTAATTAGGTGGTAAAACATTTTGAAAAGATGGCTGTAAAGAGAAAAAAACTATGCTATCTTAAATAAAATGAAAAATAAAAGTTTAACTAATAAATCCGACCAGCTTTATTGATGCAAAGACATTAAATTATAGTCGACCAAGACCTGACCAAACGTTTAATCGACTAAGCGACCAAAGGATGTCAGTAATAACTAATTCTGAGACTTCAAAACGCTCGATTCCATGAAGCCCCGCCCACTCCAGGAAGCACTGACCAATCAACAAGCCCTCTACATCCAGTCTGCTCTTATTCCTTTATCCAAAAAACAGCTCTGTCTCCACTGATTCCTCACAGACATTTTTCATTTTGTAGTAAAATGGCATCACACAAAAAGTTTAAGGAAATAAAAAGCTTAGTGTTCAAAAGACTGTAAAACTCTGCTGCCCTCTGCTGGTCTCTTCAGCTGGCACCAGTAGAGTACTTATTTAAAACGTTCTCTCATAGCCAGATAATGTTTTTAAAGGCTGTAAAATGTGCAATGCTGTTCTGAAGGTGACCAAGATTGGATCAAAATATGAAAAAAGCATAATATAGCTCCTTTAATTCTTCTAACCTGCCTTTAAGACCTGGGATAACTGTTTGTGATCTGTCCACTAGGCATTAAAATACCGGAAAATAGAATATGCAAAGTGTTTTTTGGAGTCCTGTTAATATTCTGGCAAAGTCCTTAAAATGTCTTTGAAATATCTTGACTATACACAAATGAAAGATCCATTAAGAGGCTCTTTAAAAAGATATTTACTATAAAAGGCCCTCATGCATAAACAGCTTGCATCTTCTCCGTGTTTTTGCTGTTTACCACGCGATTTGTCCTGTTTCAGCGATGCCTTTTGTAGTTTTAAAAAGCCCTGATTCACTAATGGCTCCTGGGCTGCAGTTTCCTCCTCGAGACATCCTACATTTGCATAATATTTATCTCAAAATCGTGTTAATGAATCCTCACAGCGCATCTCAACAAAGTATAAAAGAGGACTTTGGAGTATTTACAAGGCAGTACATGTGTAGTGGATATGAGGGCTGTTTATCTAAAGCAGTATAGTCAGAGCGAATAAAAAGTTGGACCGAGAGACGGGGGTCTGTTGTTACAGCTGTGGAGGATATGGAGCACATGCATAGGCGAGAGAGGTGTAGGTTTACTTCTCTCTCTGAGGTAATGGCTCCAAAATACACCAACGTTTTATTCTGTCAAACAGCTGTACACTTAATTACATGGGGAGTAGGAAGAATAGTAAGGGCTGGTTTTGGAGGTCCATATGTATAAAGGTTTACTGAGAAGAAGAAGGGGTTAGTGTACTCTTTGTGCTGGTCTCAAGCGTGGACAAATGAATAGAGTTGTATTATGAAGAGCATCCGGTAGGGCTGGGTGATAAATCAATCTTAACAGATTCATTTCAGCTTTAAATTTTGGGCAATGTCAAAAATAGCCATATCATAAAATCTTCTTTAGCAGAAGAAGTGTCCTCCAAGCGCTGCACTGTCCACTGTGTTGGGGCTAATGCTACTGCTAAGTTTTGTAGTGTAGTGATGTAGTGACCCTAAACAAGAAAATGCTATTCTTCATAATTCTGGAGTAATTAGTTTCTGCATCAGAAGAACCAGGAACATGTTTGTGAAGTCTGCTGCATTAAATCATTCAAATAATTATTAATGTATTTGAACTAGTGGTGTAACTATACGTTTTTTAAACAATACAATAAGTATCGATTACCAGTGTTTCGATAGGATTCAAGAACGATATTGGCTAATTTGGAACGATACGATTTGATACGATTCAATACCTTCGTATCAATAATCGGTACAGCAACTTTTTGCCAAAAATCATATAAGTTTACTCTCAAATGTAGCACCGCGGCCGGGGTTGATTATGTCCAGCAGACAGAGAGCGAAGAAAAGTTGAATATTATATTTTATTTAATTAAAAACACAAAATGTATCTCCAAAAAACCATATCTGGTTTTATTTTAACATACAAATTTCTAATTTTGATATTTTTGATATTATCAATCGATACTTCATGTGTATCAATATTCACTTCCTAGAAAATGATACGATTCAATACAAGGTCATGTGTATCGATGTAGTTGTATCATAGGAAAACAAAATCGATACACTGATACAGGTACTGTATCGTTACACCTCTAATTTGAACCACTTTTTAATTTACTTTTCCTCTTTATTTTGTGTTAGTTCACTGGGCTTGGTCTTGACCCGGTCTCTCTTAACCTGATCTCAGTCTCGGTCCTGAAAAGTCTCGGCCTTGTCTTGGTCTCAGTTCACTCTGGACTCGGCCTGGTCTTGGTCTCGATTAGTCCGTTCTTGACTACAAATCTACTACTGCTAGCACCCAGAGCAGATCAAAGCAGAACTCAGTAACTTTTTTCCTTAAAATAAAATAAAAAACAGTTTCAGTGTCCATGTGATAGTTGAATGAATTGTTGTGGGGTAAATAAAATGTTCTGCGTCTTCTTGTGCTGTCTCTGGCCCGAAAACGACACCCGCGAGGAATAATCATTGCCGACCCAGCATCATAGAAGTCTCGAGACTCGTGAGAAAGTAGGACATCAGAGTTAGAGCAAAACAACAAGCTAGCAATTTCTTATTTTCTCTATTTATGGCATAGCAGAACGACAAAAATGGCAGAAAAAACGGAGAGGAAAATGGAGCCGGTTGAGGGTGCTTTACTGAAAATGTAGGGAATGCTCCATAGAGGAAAAATGAGGCAAAAACAGAGAAGAGAAAAGCAAAGTTACTGAATTCCGCTTAAAAAACTGACTGTGGAGACACTGCAGATGCTAAAAACACAAATAACCACAGAGAAAGGAGTCGTCTCACCTCTGTAATGCCTTTGTTTAGCAGGTGCCAGTGGTTTGGCAAAAACAAAAAAGTCATGTGTGGCGAACAGCGAATTTAACTTAAGATTTTTTTTTATCCAGCAGGTAAAAAAGGAACAATATTCCTCTAAAGGTTTCTGTGCACGTGTAAGTACTCACTGGGAAATGCTTGCGTTTTCTTCCGGGTTTGCCAACTTTACAAGAGGCACTGCTTTTGGATGAGTTCTGCTCATTCATCAGGTCCATGTCAAGTATTGTGCTCTCACCCTGAGGAGAGAAGAGAAATACGTCTTTACAATCAGACCAAAGCAAAGTTCAGGTTCACACTGTTGATACTGCTGCAGGACTGGACTGGCCAAAACTATTTATTCAACACTATACAGACAATCATAACTGGGTCATTTGGAAGTGTACTGCACAATGTATCATGAAAATTAATAATCAACAAGCCTGGAAACCCACACAAATACACAAAGACCAGACTTTTATTCATAACGAATAGAGTTTGTGTCATTAAAGGGACTATATTTTGCTTTTATTTATATTTTATTTAGTCACCTCTAGAACTGCAGTACATTTTACAACCTTTATAAACATTATCTGACTAAAAAAATTACTTTACAACTGCCATAAAGAAGCAAGTGAAGGGCAGCGCTGTTACACGATTTTGAACAGAACCACAGAAAAAGAGCTTTTTTACTTCCTGAAACGTTGTGTATGATGCCATTTTACTACAAAACAAATCAGGAATCAGTTAAAACAGAGTTGTACACAGTTTTGTTTTTTTTTTTTTTTGATAAATGAATGAGAGCAGACTGGCTGTAGAGGGATTGTTCATTGGTCAATGTTCTCTCTGGAGTGGGTTCTCAGAAATTCAGCGCCAAAGAATACAGGACATGGCAGAAAGCTAAAAAAAAAAAAAAAAAAAAAAGAAAGAGTGGATTTTGCATTAGTCAGTTTGATATAAAAAACCTGGAAGTCTGTACACAAGCCAGGAGCTATCACAATAACACAGCAGAGATCTGGCTTTTAATTCTTTAAAATAAAAAATAAAAATACTCTGAATAAGCTATACATTTTGAAATAAAACAACAGCTCCTTCACATTATTCCTGATAGATTCTAGTTGTGGATAGATAAAGGATGTATTGACCAATCAGAGCGCTCCTGTCCTATGAAAGCATGTGATTGGTTAAACTGTTCCTTCCCTCGCTCTAAAACAAAAACCTTTATAACACAGCCCACAGGTGACCTCAGAGTCTCCGTTTTTTCTCAGATGACTTCTGTTAAGCTGCACTAATAACTAAATAATTATCTTTACCAAAATACAAGAAAAAAGAAATCAGGTAGTGCAGCTTTAAATGCTTTGTCACTATTGTTGAAAATTTGTTACACACTAAAGGATCAGAATACATTTGTGTGAACAATAACTCGAGTGTTTTACATCCAAAATTGCTCATTTGAGAAGCCCTTCCAGTATTATTATTGTGTAACTTCAACCATTTGGCAACAATGTCCCAGCAGCTCTCACTACACCACAAACACTTGAAATTGTTGCCAGAATAACAAGAATATATTTAATTTGTTGCCTATTCTCCAGTTGAAGCCTACTGAAAATAGCTTGCATTTGTGTTTTTGGCGTATAACCACTTGTTGCGTGCGTTGTGACGACACGTTCCCGATCTCTGCATGATGGACAGGATTAGGAATGAGTCCATCAGAGGGACAGCTCATGTGAGATGTTTTACTGATAAAGAAGCCAAACTGTGTGCGTATATATTGGTAAAAATCTCTTGGGTAAAGGTTAAATGTGTCTCGTTTAACACAGGATATAATTATTTGTAAATGTAGCTCATTTTTGTTTGTACCAGGGCTGCCTAATTTATTTCAATGTTTAAAATCTTAGAATTACTGCTAAAAATACTAAAATTATTTGTTAAAAATAGTTTAATGTGGTTTAAAAGGTAGACCATGGTTAATTAAAAATACTAAAATGTAAGTAAAATGTAAGTTAAAACAATTGGTGCTTAACTAAATAAAATTGTAATTTAAACAAGTGCTAAAATCAGTATAAAAATGCAGTCAAACTAAATGGTTTTGTTCATTAAAATGCATTGTGTTTTTGTTGAAAAGCTGTAAAGTTTTGTTTGCTTATGCTTTGCTAAATCAAAACTGGACAATAAAGTAAAAGCATTTGAGTTCTTTTTCAAGTGTGGGGAAGCCATACAGCAAAATACACTTGACAGAGATGGTTTTGGACAAGAAGAGAGGTGAGATAGTGAATATAAAGGTAGAAGGATGAGGCTGAGGTTAGAGCTGGAAGCCTAGAGGAAGACCAGAGAGGAGGTTTATGGATGTAGAGAAAGAGGACATGAAGTTATTTGGTGTGAGAGAAGAGGATGCAGAGGAAAGGGTCAGATGGAGGCTTCACTGTGACCTCTGAGCAGGAAAAGACAAGGATTATGATTGGCCAGGCGACTGAAACTACGCCATATAACACGACTACACACAGCAGCCAAATATGAAAGAGTGAAGCTGAAGCATTTGTCTAATCCACACAATGAGAACATCTCCCGTGACAGTAACAGACAGCGAACGACAGTGAGCCTTTGAACCGGGCTGCAGCTCTGACCTTCCCGAGACAATCCCCCCTCTCCCCGCGCCGTTACAAAAGCTCAGCCCTTCCCCTCCCTACCTCTTTCCACTTTTCTGTCTTTGATTAATAAAACGGTCTCCCCCCGCCTCGTGCACAAAGCCGGCGAGTGCCCCTGGGGTGGAGCGGAGAAAAGATGATCCTAATGTAGATGCTTAGGCCTGAATGGGACCACCAGCTCCATAGCGCTGAATGCAAATGAGATCGTCCTGACAGCTGCAGCGGGAGGAGGAGGAGGAGGAGGAAGAGGAGGGCGGCCATATTGAATTCCAGCAGTGTAATAGTGAGATTTTGTAAAAGATGAATGTGGCTGGAGGAGCGTTGTGCCGACCTGCTGATGGCTATGGTGTTTATTTTAAGCCGGGGCTCTATATCTGGGAGTGAAACGAGAAGAAGACCATGGGGAGATAACAGAGAACATCGCCCGGATTAAACAATTTAGAAACAAAATAAAGTCAGAGATATTGTGGCGTTGGACGGGTCACGGTTACTTTGTGCAGCTGGGTTGTCTCGAGATGTGTGAGGTCACAAACTCATGAAAATCCATATTATCAGGCTCATGCAGATTTGTTTGGACACGCACTGCTGGTGGTTCGGTCCAGGCGAGTCGCGAGTGGGCGGGGTTTAGGATTTGAGTCTAAACCAGGACTAAGCCAGGTCTAAACCAGGACTAAGCCAGGTTTAAAGCAGGTCTAAACAAGGTCAAAACCAGGAGTAAAACAGGTCTAAACCAGGACTAAGCCAGGTCTAAACCAGGACTAAGCCAGGTTTAAAGTAGGACTAAACAAGGTCAAAACCAGGAGTCTAAAAGGTCTAAACCAGGACTAAGCCAGGTCTAAACCAGGTCTAAGCCAGGTCTAAACCAGGACTAAGCCAGGTTTAAAGCAGGACTAAACAAGGTCAAAACCAGGAGTATACCAGGTCTAAACCAGGACTAAGCCAGATTTAAAGCAGGACTAAACAAGGTCAAAACCAGGACTAAGCCAGGTCTAAACCAGGTCTAAGCCAGATTTAAGGCAGGACTAAACATGGTCAAAACCAGGAGTAAAACAGGTCTAAACCAGGACTAAGCCAGGTCTAAACCAGGTCTAAACCAGGACTAAGCCAGGTTTAAAGTAGGACTAAACAAGGTCAAAACCAGGAATATAACAGGTCTAAACCAGGTCTAAGCCAGGTCTAAACCAGGTCTAAGCCAGGTCTAAACCAGGACTAAGCCAGGTTTAAAGCAGGACTAAACAAGGTCAAAACCAGGAGTATACCAGGTCTAAACCAGGTCTAAGCCAGATTTAAAGCAGGACTAAACATGGTCAAAACCAGGAGTATAACAGGTCTAAACCAGGACTAAGCCAGGTTTAAAGCAGGCCTAAACCGATTCTTAACCAAGTCTAAATTGGGTCTAAATCAGGACTAAACCAGAACTAAACCAGGACTAACCACTGCTATAGAAGATGTTTTAAATTTAGTTCACAAACTCATAAAAATCCATATTATCAGGCTCATGTGTTTTAGGTTTAGTTGAGTTTCAGTTCAGTTTAGTGACCCAGCGACATGAAAGAAACGTAACATGTGCTGCTGAGCATTTACAAAAACATTTTTATAACATTATTTTGCTACTGTAGAGGTGTGTTTGGCTCTGTCATGTCTCAATCGTTACTTTGACTAAAACAGATCAACGTAAACTGATTCATCTGGCTTTTTCCAGGTTAGAGTCACATTGACTAAAACTATTTATAAAAGTCATTACTGTAAACAGGAATATAGTTTTTGCTGAAGCACACATACAGTAGATACATCAGAGGTTCTCAGTTCTCCAGTCACAGGGCTCGTTAAATTAACAAAATATTACTTTCACCTATGGACCATTGTGAGATATAGGAGCTCTGTGGCTAAATCAATAGAGCAGCCATTCCCAAATTCAAGACTGTTGTGGCCCCCTTAAATTTCTAAAAATCTCTCACGGACCCCCAACGAGAAACCTTCCCTCTATTCAAAAGACTCTGCCATGTTTTTCTCCATGTTTTTTTATAAAAACATTACAAAAACACTGACTATTGACTAAAAATAGTTTTAACGTAATATTTTAAAACAAGTATACAACTGTAATTCATTTCAAATGTTTTTTATGTACATAATGTTTTTAGGTACTTTACATTTTCATTGACTTTTTATATTTTTGTATGTTTTGTTTGTTTTTATGAACCAAAACCATGTGTCTGAAATAATAATAATAATAATAAAAATAATAATAATAATAATAATAATACAAAAAAAAAAAAAAAAAAAATTGAAATATAGACAGCCTCTGGGGCCCTACTATTGGCTAAAATTTGTTTTAAAGTAATATTTTGAAACAGGTATATAACTGTAATTCCTTTCAAAGTCAGTTTCTTTTTATGTACTTAATATAGACAGCTTTGTGGGCCCCCTGTAGTACCTTCGCAGACCCCCAGGTGGCCCCAGACCCCACTTTGGGAAGCACTGCAATAGAGCATTTACCCCTGAACAAGAAGATCTCTGGTTTGTGTCCAGATCTGGGCTCTATATCTTTACCATTGTGAAACAGAACCAAAGACTTTAGTCGTTGTTTTTTTTTCTGAATTTACTATGACCTGAATGCAAAGGCGTAACTTTGACTTAAACTTTGGGGGTTGCTGAGACCTCTGCCTGCCCAATGTGGGACATGATTACAGAGGGGTTGTATTGGCTGGTTTTGATTATGGAGGAGTTATTAGCCCCCTAAATTAAACCTACGCCTTTAAGACACATGCATTTTAAATAAGACTATATGCAACCTTTTTGCAACTGATTTTTGTGTCCTGACCCACCACAGAGGTGCATCATCACACACATCAGTATTTAACCTGCCTATGCTTTATTTAGCCATATTTAAGACCTGCATCGGCCTCTCAGTCTGTATTTTCATGATTATTTTCCTGCCGAAGCCCTCTCCCTCCTCCTCTCGCCGCTCTCGGGACAGACCCATCCATCTCCGTATGTAAACGAGTGCATACGTCACACGGGACACTAATGGATGATAGATTTATCCATTTTTCCACAACACAGCGCCGTCTGACCTTTCAGATCCATCTCTGTGTTAATTAACACTTTCCACCTTGTAAATTATTTAGACGTGTGGTGAGAGACTGCATCAAACTCCAGATTTAAAGATAATCTTTAACATGCTACTGTTTTTGATTAATCAGATTTTGACGTTTATTTCCATGTCAGCTGTATTTTGAGAGCTCAAACATAATCTTCCATTACAAATGAGATGTATATTACTAAGAAACAAGAAGCACTAAGAGAGCACAGGCCTCCACCAAGGCATTGACCCTATCTCGCAATAGAAAAGATATAGTGACCCAGACCTTGAGCAGGTACTGGAGTTTCTAGTACAGGGGTAAATGCTCTATACATTGAGCCACAAAGCCTTTGTAGCTGGCAACATAGAAAAATGGTCCACCTAAACCAGGACTAAGCCAGGTCTACCCCTGGACTTAGCTAGTTCAGGTCTTAACAAGGACTAAACAAAGTCTAAACCAAAACTAAACCAAGTCTAAACCAGGACTTAAATAGATCTGAACCAGGTCTAAAGCAGGACTAAACCATGTCTACCTCTAGACTTAGCTGCGTCCAGATCAAGACTAAACCAGGTTTTTACAAGGCCTAAGCCAGATCTAAACCAGGACTTAAACAGATCTGAACCAGGTCTAAAGCAGGACTAAACCATGGCTTAACCAGGACTAAATCAGGACGAAGCCAGGTCTAAACCAGGACGAAGCCAGGTCTAAACCAGGACTAAAGCAGGTCTAAATCCGGTCTAACCCAGGATTAAACCAGGTCTAAACTAGTACTAAACTAGGTCTAAATCAGGTCTATCCCTGGACTTAGCTGGGTCTAAATCAGAACTAAACCAGGCCTTAACAAGGACTAAACCAGGACTAAACCAAGAGTAAACCAAGTCTAAACCAGGTCTAAAGCAGAAAAAAAAACTCTAAATCAGGACAGGAAAAAGACAGGTCTAAACAAGGTCTAAACCAGGACTAACCCAGGACTAACCCAGGACTAACCACTGCTGCTGAGGTTGTTTTAAATTCAGCCGTTGTGCGTTTGTTTGTGTGCGATCACAAACCGAGCGGCTGCAGGTTGTGTGGCAGCATTTGCATAGATATTAGCAGCGTTCTGAGAGCCGCCCGGTGTGCCGCCTCATTTGGAGTCCCGCTTAATTTGATGACACACAATTCAGCGGTGCCTGGCTGGCAATCACTGCGGGAACAGCCACCTCATCAATTCTTTTGGACGGCAACGCGGAAAGAGAGAGGGAACGCCATTTTCCCCTCCCAGATGTGTGCTCACAACCAAAGAGGATATCATCACAAAATATGCCAGAAATTAGGTGTTGCGGCCCGAAATGAACCCCTGGTAAATTGGCGATACCCGGGGAGTATTTTGGTCTGGTTATTTAAGGAAATGGCTGTTGCTAGGGAACAAGGCACTGGGCAGTTGTTTGAAACGGGAAACACGGAGAAGGACAGACCCCGGTAAAGAGCTACAACAGCAACAGCCAACGCCCACGAGAGACAATTTGTGATGAAGGGGAAAAATGTGGGACCAAATAATGCATCAGGCACAATATCAGTAGATGCCGGTATACAATAACAAAATCCCAAAACTATGGGGTGCTTGGTTGGTAGAGCATGTGCCACAGAAACCGCTGCAACCTGAGTTAGATTCCCAGCTCCGGAAAATGTGATCCATGTTCATCTCTCTTCCAGATTTCCTGTCTCTGACTAATGGACCCCTCCACAAGTCACGCATTCAGATAAAACTAGAGTTATATACCATTCATTTTTTACAAGGGAGCAAAATAAAACATAAATTTAGATGTTTACATATTCATTAAAATGTAGTATGAGTAGTGTTGTAGCGCCAGAGAACAGTCTTGAAACCATTTTTTTTTAGTCTCAGTCTTGGTCTCGTCTTGGTTGCACTTTTACTCAGACTTGGTCTTGGTCTCGAATCCAGTTTTACTCTGACTTGTCTCAGTCTCAGATGTGGCAGTCTTAAGAGTTTTTATTTACCAAACATGATCAGAAAATGCTATTCTTCATAATTTTGGAGTAATTAGTTTTCCAGATCAGAAGAACCAGAAACAGATCTGTCTCTGTTTGTTTGTGGAGTCTGTGTGTGTGTGTGTGTGTGTGTGTGTGTGTGTGTGTGTGTGCGTGCGTGTGTGTGTTAGTTCACAGGGTTTGATCTCGACCTGGTCTTGGTTTGACTGGGTCTTGGTTTCGGCTCAGTCTCGATCCTTAAAAGTCTCGGTCTCAAACCCTGAAAGTCTCAGCCTTGTCTTGGTCTCGGTTCACTCTGGACTTGGACTGGTCTTGGCCTCGATTAGTACAGTCTTGACTACAACACTAGCTGCAACTAATCATTATTCCGATAAACAATTAATCTGTAGAATATATTTACCATTAATTGATTAATAATTGGACAATGAAACGCAATTAAATGTGCAATGACCTGGCTGCAAAACAGTGTCACGTGGTTAAAAACTTGTGTTTTATATTTCCCGTTAAAAAACTGTGAAAATACTACAAAACACTCACATGGTTTTTCACAAAAGTTGACGCAAAATAATCATTCTCTGTGGTTTACCGCTCTGTCTTGGTAAAAAAAACCTCCTCTCTGAGCACAGGACATGTTCCAGAAACTATAAATTCCCCAGATAGAGATTAAGCCGAGTAGTTGTTGCAGCCCTAATATATTGGATAAAATTTACTACGAGTATGAAAATAATAGCCCAGATGTGAATGCCAGATATAGTTGCTGCAGTAAACTTATTAAAGTCAGATTAGAGGTGATTAATTATTGGAATCTAACCATACAATTTGGTCCACCACATTTCTGTAAATACTTGTCCAGCTTAACATTAAAATTAATAAATGTAAACAGCGTTGCCTTTAGCGTATATGCTAATAATGCTAACGTGAAGCTTAAAGTTTAAGGTCAGCTTTAAACCTTACTTGGATGTAATACAAGTTAGTACACTGTGGTCACTGTCACAGGCTAAAATGTGGTGCAAATGAATGAGAGCAGACTGGATGTAGAGGGCTTGTTGAATGGTCCTAGGGTTTTGAGAACTCAGAACAGCCATGCCAGAGAATACAGGATTGCCCAAACAGGTGTGAATGAAGCAACTCCAGGTATGTTTCTGATGAGGGAACAACATCCAAACATGGGAGAAAGCTCAGAAAAAGCTGATTTTGCAGAATATATTCTCATTAAGAAAGACACATTTATACACATTTTATAAGTTCTTTTGTATTTTTAAACTTGACTTGGATGTAATATTAGATTAGTACACTGTGGTCACGGGCTGAAATGTGATGCAAACATTTTTGCAAGATCAGAAAGTTGCATTGGTTAAGAGAAATTCACACTTCACTTTCACTGTCACTCATCAAACTGTTTTGACCAAATGCTTCTTACTAACTCTTACACAGAGGTCAGTATTTTAGCGTACAAAGTGTTAAATATCTGTTTGAGAGCTACTACTTGGGATGCATTTACTAATTATTTCAATACTTTGGATACTGTCGTGGTTGATATTGAGAAAAATAAATTTGCAATAGATTTAATTACAATTTTGAAATATATTTAAGTGAGCTATAACCAACTCATAACATGCTGCTGTGTACTGTGGAGCAACACAGCGGCTGCCAATGCTCAACATGATAAGAGAAAATCCACTCACAGCTTAAACAACTGACTAGATATTCAATACGCATCAATATGACCTGGTTTAATGCTGTGAATAAATGGATTTAAATGGTCAATAAGACTTTAGCCTGACTGACAACATCTGTAAGTCCTCAGTCTTGACCTTTAACCACTGCAGCACGTGAGTAATAAAGTTATGTCCATGCACAATCCTTTTTCTTCAAACATCTGTGTGTATTTCAAAGAACATCCTGATTAGCTTTGAATACATTTTAAGTTACTGTGGTTAATGTATCGCCTCCATTTTAAAACCAGGGCTAATGCAAGGACAAAGCTGAGATTATAGCAAGATTAAACCAGGATTAAAAGATGAATTAACCCAGATTAACCGTAACTAAACGAGATTAAACATAGATTAAAAAGGATCTTCAGTTCATAAAGGTTTTCAATTGGCTTTCACTGGAAACACTGCCATGAAACAATTAAGTGCAACGCTTAGGAGAAAACCAAGACCGACTTCGAGCAATAAAAGGACTAAAGAAAATCACTAAACCAGGATTAAAAATTAAACAGTGATCAAATACAGGATTTAATTCATGACTAGAAAGTGCTCTCTCTTTTGGGTATTTTCAACTGGTGGGTCAGGCCCCATAAGTGGGTCACCAGCATGTTACACTGGTCTACAAATTTTTGGACTCGATCTGCTTCTGAGATAAAAGTGGCTAAATCTCATTTATTTTGATAAGATGAACTGAAAATCAATTGATAACTGTGCTGGTTCGCTAATGTATTCAAGATATTTAATGATATTGTTTCACATCAAAATCACATCTGTTTATACAATAGATTTAGGCATTTTTGCTTAAAAATAATATTTATATTTTGAAAATATTGAATTTCTCTACATGCATGCATTTTGTCCACTTCCAAGACAGAGATTTCTGCAAATAAAAACAAGACATTTTATGTCAAAACTCTAGACATAGTAAAATGAATGTATCGAATGTGCAGCTTTCAGATAGAACTGGTTGCTTGTAGACACTGTACCTTCTGATAAACTACCGTTTTTGCCTTATTTTTCATACATTTCCTATTTTGACCCAATACTGTTTCTTGGAAACTATAGCCAATCTGTACTTCTGACTTACCTTTTTCTTTATTAGTGACCTAATCCAAGAAATGTTTCACTACTTTTGTTCTGGAAGCATTTTGCTGTAGAGCAGTGTTATTAGTAGTTTGTGTAGTGAAAAAAATTAGATTTTTTTAGCAGTGTTTGGATATATGATGTGCAATTTTGATTAGGTTATGATAAGGTTAGGGTTAAGTTGTGTGACTACTATTATTTATGTCATAAAGGTTGTAGTAAACAAATTTAGATTTTTTTTTTCTGCAAAAAGTTACAATAAGGTAATAGGGATTAAAGGTCCCCTATTCTGCTAAATCAACTTTTGCACTTTTAACCATGTTATAATGTCGTCTCCTCCTCAAAAACATCACTGGAGTTGTATTTTGCTTCATTCATGCATGTTTGAGTAATCCTGTATGCTGAGGCGCAGCCCTTCTCCAGAGCTGAAAACGCTCGGTCTCACAGCTCTACGTAGACGCTTGAAACCAGGAAGTTCTCCTGCGCGTTTCTAAAGCCCATACACTGTCACTGGACTCGTTCTGATCATTTCAGAGCTTAAACCACCGTCACTATGAAGCATCAGCTCATTTATCTATCTGTTAGCCTCATGTTGTTAACAGCTGTGCTAAATAGCCACCAGGAAGCCACAGACACCTAATCTAACCATTGTCTGCAAAGCCAAAGTAACAGTTCCCCAACAGAACTAAGTTATAAAATGTGAAACACTAATGCAAAGGTGTCCAAAACTATTTCAAAAAGCCTGAAAAAGCATAATATGGCCCCTTTAAGCAAATCAAAATTTGGCTTTTGTTGACCCTCAACATCAGCCCTGTATCTGTATCTTAGTTAACTTTTGTGATTCATCCTTGTCACACAGTGCAAGTTTTTACAAGATAATTACGTGTCACTTCGAGCAACTCAGATTGGCTAAAAGCAGCATTCAGCGCTTGTCCCAAGGTGTGTGATGTGAGCTGTTTGTGAGCTAAAGGCTACAGTTCAAGTTAAGTGGTGTGTACTTGATGCACTTAAGTGGTGTAACAAAAGAGGAGCAGACATTAGTGGCTGGAGAAAAAGAGAACAAGAGGGGTCCAGTGTTGTAAAGAGAAGGTTGAGGTGAGTGACATTTTAGCGTGTGTTTACATTGGAAACACACTATAGGACAGCATCGAGTGTTCAATTGGCTTAAATTTCTGACACGTTAACATCTGCTGCTCGCTCTGAGGACATCCATTTCAAAGCTTTCATACATAACAGTGATTCTGGGGGCTATATTCTGCTTTTATTCATATTTTTAAACAAATCCTGGTCACCTCTTGAACAGCAGCACATTTTACAGCCTTTAAAAACATTATCTGACTAAAAGAAAAAAAAATTAATAAGTACTCTACTGCTGCCATAAAGAAAAAGGTGTAGAGTCTTTTGAACATAATCAAAGAAAAAAAAGACTTTTTGTGAGGAATCAGTGGAACCAGAGCTGTGCACCGTTTTGGGGGATAATGAATGAGCCCAGACTGGATGTAGAGGGCTTGTCGATTAGGCTTTTGGGTTTTGAGGCCTCAGAACAGCCGTGCCAGAGAATACAAGATTGCCCAAACAGGTGTGAATGAAGCAAAACGCATCTCCAGGCATGTTTCTGATGAGGGAACAACATCAAAACATGGAGAAAGCTCAGAAAAAGTTGATTTTGCAGAATACATCCTCTTTAAGAAAGACAATTTTTACAATTTCTTTTGTATGTTTAAACTGTTCAATAAATTAACCAAAAATAACCAAACATAAGGGCACTGTGCCACTGTTGCCTGTTACTATTCAGCATCACTTCATATTAAACAGCTCACTCTGTCACCATTATTCCTCAGGCTTCGTGTACAGTGAGCTTTTAACAACAAATGCGGTAACCTCTTCTGTATCCACAAACTTCAGGCCAACTTCTCAAACCCCTATTAAACTTTACGCGGGTGACATCAGCCAATAAGTCTCATGTTTCGACTGACGATACCTCTTCTACCCATGTTTATGTTACAATTAAACTGCCATAGGATTACTACTACGAGTCTGCAGTATTTACAGTGCATTAGTATCACATAGCAACTTTAAACATCCCAAAAGTCAAAACAGTAAATCAACACTGAAAACCCTACATTTAAGTATAATTAAAGTGTCACAAAGTATGTTGTTAATCTGGTCTAGACATTTTTGGATAGCTCTTTGAATTCAGTAAAGAAATACGTGGATAGTAGTCAGCAAAGCCCAAGTTTGGAGAAGCAGACAGGAGCAATGGCACAAAGACTAACACATGTAGTGCTTAAAGGCGGGCAGTAAAAGAGGACAGAGAATATTTCAACAAGATTTACTGTGGAGAAATGTCCCATATTTTGGTTCAGAGCCACGTTGAGGAGTTTGTACTGGGGAGAGGGAAGTTCTGGGCTTGTACTACTACGACTACAACTACTACTACTACTACTGCCACACTGAGGAGCTTGTACTGGGAAGTTCTGGGGTTGTATAAATGAGAAACAGAAATAAAAAGCTGTTATATATCAAATGAAACACAATAAATTAATGTAAATTGTCTCTTTTGCACTGATAGGAGGTTTTAAAGTTGTAGAAGCCTTGTTAGTGTTTGAAACAATGTTGATTCTGAGAAAAATATCTCCTCGCCTAGACTCAGCCCGTTATATTTACATACAAGCGAGACAGCACAAAAACACTGTCATACAGGACCAGGAATCAAGGTGGTTTGAAAGAGGGGTAAAAGAGGCCATATATGAAAGATCAGAGCGGCCGACAGATACAGATACAGATACAGATACAGATACAGATACAGATACAGATACAGATACAGATACAGATACAGACATTTTCTTAATACTTGTTCTAAAAGTGGTTCCATTGCTCCTGTCTGCTTCTCAAAACTGAAACTGTGCTCACAATTACCTACAGAAGGACATAAGTTATCGATCCGACTTTGAAGGGCCACCTTTATCCAAAATAGAGCAATAGATAAAGATAGGATAGGTTTCTTTGTCACATAGTTAAAACACAAAAGTTAAAACTTGCAGTGAAGTGAACTTGCAAGCTGCTGCTTACTATATAAGATACCAATACCATATTTTCTGGACTATAAGCCGTACTTTTTTTCATAGTCTGGCTCGGGGTGTGACGTATACTCAGGTGTGACTTATATATTAAAATATTTCAGGTGTTGGTTAGAGGGCGCTCTAGGCTTGTGTAGCAGCATCTGCTGCACCTGTACCACTGACAATTTAAAATGTAAACATTACCACTAACAACTTAGGCTATAAAGACAACTGAGAAAGAGCGGAATAATTGGAAATGGAACTGATGCTGAGTCTGACGACAGCCACGCAGAGGAGGAAGCGGCGCTTCGTCTACCTCCGGAGTTGGCGGAGTTGTTCAGAAGTGACACCGAGGATGAAGAATTTAAAGGATTTAGTGATTAGGAGTGAGATGGTGAGTTTGGTGAACTTGTTATATTATGTTCTTTATGCTATAGTTATGTGAATAACTGTTAATATATTACGTTAACATACGAGACACCTATTCAGTTCGTTGTTTATGCTTCATGTAGCTGAATAACCATCAATGTGTTACGTTAGCAAACCGCACATCTATTCAGCTGTTGTTCTCTATTCTATTATTACTATAACTTGTCTTTCAACATGAAATGTCTGTTCTTGGTGTCGGATTTTGTAAAATAAACTTCCCCCAAAAAATGCAACTTATATACGTTTTTTTCTTCATCATTATGCATTTTTTGACTAGTGCGACTTATACTCCAGAGCGACTTATAGTCCAGAAAATACGGTAGGTGCAAAAAATATAAAATTATTTTGATTATAATTAATTTTCGAGCTGCAGCAGGTGTTTGCATTTCCACATCCTAACAACATCGTTCATGACGTGCTGAGTTTTTATTATAATGTCATTAAGAAACAACATTTATGATTAAAATGTGCGTGTACCCTAGTATATGTTATAAAGGCACACACAGATGCTCTTTACCGTAATTTTGAAAGAACAGTGCAAACACATTTATAACCTTGATATTCAAAATCCACCACATGCCTTTCTGAACTACTTCTTTCTTATCCACTCAACTCCTGAATCCCCATAATGCAACAGTGCAGACAAACCCCTGCATTCGTCCCATCAGTACGTATGTTCTTGTGTGTGTTTTGTTGTCTCCTCACCATTCTGTTGCCGGGTGAGTCGGAGTAGTCTGGTGCTTTGAATGCGGGGCTGTTGGGGTTTGTGACTGTGTTGGACGGCATCATTGAAGAAGCTTATGGCTGTTTCTGACTTCAGGCGACGATGAGGGAAGTTTCACATGAAAAAAAATAACTTAAAAAGAACAAAAAAGTGAGAGATGATCCCTCGTCTCTCTCCTGGAAAAGAAAGAATGTACAGATTAGAGGCTGACTTTGTGTAATAAGGTAATTTCCCCACAAAGAATCCTCTGCCTCCATCTTCTCTCACACCACTCCATAAACCTCCTCTCTGGTCTTCCTCTAGACCTCTGGCTCTAATCTCAGCATCCCTCTATCCATATATTCACTATCCCTCCTCTGCATAAACCATCTTAATCTTGAAATTTTATCTCCAAAACAATTAAAATGGGCTCTCCCTCTGATTTAGTTTAGTTTAGTTTATTCTTTATTTGTCAGGGACCATGTACAAATGCATAAGTTTCACAAGAAAAGAGATGCTTTGTAGCAGATTTAGCTACAAGCTACTTTCCATCTGCAGTCCCCGGGCAGGTGAGCACAAGAAATACAACATTACACAATACAAAAGTTAATATTAATTCATAGTTAAATACTTACTATGTTACCAAGCTTAAAATGCATTTTAGTCTCAATTCATAATTGATAAAAGTACTTAAAACACAAGTTATTAGTAGCAATTAATGATGAATACAGGTAAACACAGTGTTAGTTCAACTTATGTTGGCACAGTTGATTATTGAGAATATGTTTTTTAAGGTTTTGAGAAAAATTATGTAGATCTACAGACTAGGGCTGCACGATATGGAGAAAACATGCGATATTTGATAACTATGTTGAAAATTGCGATAATGATATTATTGCAATATTTGAAAATAGAGCCTACTTTTCGAACATAGTAAGTTAAATTCACTACATTTCACAAAAATGTAAGTTCCTGTATTTACAAGTCAAAACAGCGACAAAATCAAAACTTAACACAGACTAAACCAGGAATAAAACAAGGCTAAGCTGTGACTAAATTAATTAAATTACCACTAAAACTGGACTTTTTAAACATTTTTATTTAGTCACAACACATGTTCTTTTAAGGCTCTGGTGGAAAATGATTCTTCAGTGTAAATCTCTGTCAGATGGAAGACCACAGCGTTATTGCCATACATTTAGATTGTTGTGATACGGATATTGCATTTGCTGATATTGCGATAACGATAATTTTGCGATATATTGTGCAGCCCTACTACAGACAACTTCAGGCAGACAGGAGCTGATTCCATTGTTTGATGGTTTTCAATGAGAGGGCTGATTGTGCAAAGACTGATGGACTCATTCCTGTCCAGCTTTGCCACCTCCAGCTCTGCTTCATGCCTTTTCCAATAATGCCTGAATATGATGTCTGCTAATGGCTTTTATCGTTAATGTCACTTCTGGTGTGAATACATGGCTGGATGCTTGGATTACTGAGCATTTCTTTCTCTAACGTGGGCAGGAATTTAGTTAATTTGTGACCTATGTTCCACTCCCATTACTACACCGGACCAAAGCCTACAGAGAATGCACATATCTTCCACTTTGCTTTCGGCTTTTCCCTTCTGGAGCAAAGCATGGGCCTCCTAGTGTGCAGTGATTCACATATTGATCTGGCATAGGCTTTTTTTTTTACACCCATGCCCTTCCTCGCACAACCCTCTATTTATCCGGGCTTGGAACTGGCACAAAGCATACACTGGCTGTATTAGGGCCCTACGGTTGTGTAAATACATATCTTATATTTATATCTGTGAAAGTTAGATGACATTATTATACCTTATAATAATTATTGCAATATTATTTACCTTTTTTAGTTTTAGTTGGATGATCGCTTGCACTTTTTGGTTGTAACAGCTTTTATGAGCTTTCATTAGTATTTAGTGTGTTTAGTATTTAGTGCCTGAGACCGATTTTGGTCTTGATACCACATTTTTGTGGTCGCATCTCGGTCTCAGCTGCATTTTTACTCAGTTGTGGTCCCAAATCCAGATTTCCTCAGTCTTGTCTCGACCACAGATGTAGCAGATGATGTACTTTAACAATCCTTATAGGAAATAACTCATCATTTTTAAGTATTTTGTTGACACGTATTGTGCCACATGTATTTATTTCATATATACATATATCAGTGGAAACAAGTGGGTGATTTTTTCCACAGGGTTTGGTCTCGATCTAGTCTCAGATTTCCTGGGTCTCGGCCTTGACTTGGTCTCAGTTCACTCTGGTCTTGGACTTGGTCTCGATGGTCTTACAACAGTACAACATTATTAGTGTTGTCATTATCGTTGATTACACTGATTTGAGGACTCCTCTCAAATGCCTTCATAGTGAGATGTAAAATGCACACTGGGGATGTCCCGCTGTCAAATTTTAGTGTCACAATTATTATGAGATGAAATAAGCCCCACTTTTAACCAAACCTTGAATGAACTGTTGTTTACTTTTCCCCCAACACTCAACCTCCTGGATCCAGTCTGTGATATGTTTTATTCCTTTCTAATTTTCATTGTTGTAAGAGCTTATAAACATGTACTAAGGACTGAAAAGAAACCTTAAAGGTACTGTAAGCAGCATGCGCTCTACTGGTTTAAAACGGTACTGCAGTCTAAATCAAAACAATGATCTGTGGGCTGCCACTATTTCTGCTTTTCTGATTGGACGATCAGCAATGCAATTTTAGAACCAAAACAAAAAATGTAAACAAAAACAACTTGGCCATTATGTAAAATATTTTTAATTGTTAATAAATCTGTACTAATATTGGATTTAAACATGTTTACATCATATCTTGGGATACATGTGGGTAATTTTTATGAAATATAGCAGCTTTAACTTCTAAAATTCTTAAGATTAGCCTACCATGACATTTATAATCATGAATAATAGTAAAATCCACTAATCCTGGCATCTCTAATGTGCAAACCTCGTCTTTCATTTATTCCCAAAACTATATTAATAATCTGTATATAACAATAACAATATAACTAAGTCATTACCTGTGCTGTCCATAGTGCTTTAGTATGTGATGTAATGCCATGGCACTGAAATGTCCTAAAATAGCCCAATTAGCACACTGCATGTCACATTTGCGGCTTAACTAGTGCTCAGTTTGTGCGTGTGCGTAACGTAATATGCGAGAGGGGTTGCCATTGTGCAGCCCACGTCATGTTGTATATAGGAAGCTTCTATAGGCTACTTACTGTACTCCACTATCGCCTATAGGCCCGGCCACTTTACACCAGCAGCAGCAGCAGCAGCAGCAGCAGCAGCACCACATGTATTCAAACCTGAACTGTCGCCATTAACGCAACACCAAGCGAGCACTAATCTTTAAACCGAGCTAAGTAAGTGTCGTTTGAGAGGAATCTTTTGAATTATTAACTCTGCCATTTTAACCTTAAGTGTCTGGGAGGGCTAAAGTTACTCCAGTGCTCCAGCCGTACAGCGCACAAAGGTTACACCAGCACCAAACATTACATCCCCCATGCATTTCACGCCGTTTAAGGGTTAAGGCGAGCTTTACTGACAGCGTGTTCTGGTTCATTTAAAAGCTGCCCTGCTCAAATCAAGTCCTCCTCTCTCCGCTCTTTCTTGGGAGAGAATAATTGCAGCCAGCAAGCCCGAAAATTATTTATTATTAAATGGCTGTAACCTAGGCCACGGGGTTTTACGCACATCACCGCCAAACGCCCCACGCAACTAAATCATTTATTATTCATGATATTTGGATGATAAAGTTGTTCATATGCCCGCAGCAGCAGCAGTAGCAGTACTCATAGTAGTAGTAGTAGTAGTAGAAGTGGAAGTATGCAGCAGCCCACGACCCCTGGGGATTGTGGTCGCAAATTTTACAGGCCTAGAGGAGATTCCCCTTTTATTTGGTTTAATAATCCCGGTGCTCTCCAAAACCTGGCTCCTTTTACTGTGAATTCAGCCAAGTTCAAGTGCACACGCGATGTCCAATCACCAAGCTACATCCGCAGAAAAAGCAAGAGCCCGAATGGCTTTTTCGACGAGCCTTCCTGTAACCGTGTCGCCTCTGCGCCCTGCCTTCCTGCAGCGGTGACTGTCGAGGGTTAAAGTGTGTGGAAATGCGCGCGTGAGTGTGTGCTCGTTACCCGGTTTTTCCCAAGTCCCAAGGCCTAAAGCCCTTTTTTGTCTCGCTTCGCTCCCGGAGCCTCCTTCCTCTTCTCTCCCCGTCCTCCGCCTCCCCGGCCCGGCCAGCTCTGCTCCAGATGCGCCGCTCTCACCGCAGGGCCTCCGCGTAGACCGAGCCCGAGCCCCGGGTCCTAGCGCCGGGCGGGTACAGGGCTGCTGTCTAATGTGACCCGTCAAAATAAAAGCGGTGTGCATTACTCCTGTTCAGAGGCACATCACGCTTCATAATCATCTCTGTTTAATCTGTGGCCCATAAACATCTGAGCAGCAGAGATGGTAGAAGTACTCCATGTTTGTACCTAAGTAAAAATACTGTTACTTCAATAAAAGTACTCAACAAAAGCATAACTTCTTTTTAAAAGGATAAAAAAGTGTAACGTTTAACTAAGTAGGAAGCACTTACATTTACTTACACTTACTTACACTTACATACTTTCTAGGAAGGTCTTTCTACAGTAATCTCGTTTTGATTTATTGGATTTAATAATGCTTTTTATTATTTTTGTTTTGTTTGTTTTTAAAAATGTATTATGTGTTGTATGTTTGTTCTGTTTTCTGTAAAGCACTTTCTAAACATTGTTTTCGAAAACTGCTTTATAAATAAAGTTGTTATATTATTATTACTACTTAAATTACTGTTCTTGCTGCTATTATTACTAAATTTACTACTACCACCACTAATACAAACTGTACTACTATTACTATTACTATTAATACTAATACTCCTACTACTGCTATATTACTACTACTACTTATACTACATTATTGCTCCTGCTGTTACTACCACTACTAAAATTACTCCAAATTTACTACTACTATTACTACTACAACTACTACTACTACTACTATTACTAATAATACTTTACTGTTCCTGCCTCTATTACTACTAAATTTACTACTACTACTACAACTACAAAACTGTACTACTATTAATATTACGACTCCTGTTACTACTACATTACTGTTCCTGCTGCTATTACCGCTACTAAAATTACTCTAACTTTTACTACCACTACTACCACTACTGCTGCTACTACTACTACAACTACAACAGCTACTACAACTACTACTACTATTATTACTACTACTACATTACTGTTCCAGCTGCTATTACTACTAAATTTACTACTACCACTACTACTACTACAACTACAAAACTGTACTACTATTACTACAACAACAACAACAACAACAACAACAACAACAACTACTACTACTACTACTACTACTACATTACTGTTTGTGCTGCTACTACCACTACTAAATTTACTCCTACTTTTACTATCACTACTGCTGCTGCTACTACTACTGCTAATACTAGCTATTACTACCTACTTTACCTCTGAGATAAAAAAAAAACACTTCTCTTAAAATGTACTAAAGCAAAAGTATAATTTCAAAATATATTTATTTTCTAATAGATACTTTTATCTGAGTAATAATATTTGTTACTTTTCCCCACTGCATGCAGAAAATGAATGAATGTTTCAGACGAGGACAGGTTGACCTCACAGATTTGGCAGCATCCAGTCTTTTACTAAATCAGGACTGAACTAGAACTAAACCAGTTCTAGAGATGGACTAACTGGTACTAAAACAGGAAATAAACCTCCAAAACATGACTAAATCTGCTCCTACATCTAGAACTAACCCAGGACTAAAACTGGACTACAATGCAAATATGGCAGTACAGCTTCACCTTTCAATAATCAGAGCTAAACCTGGACTAAAGAAAAGACTTGGAGTGATTCTCAACTGGTGGGTCGGGTGAAAAAAGTGGGTTGCAGGAAAGCTTATTAGTAATAACGTTCATCTTATCTGAGGCCTATGTTTATTGTTTTGGTTATGTCAAATTGTGAAACCGATTTTAAAATACATGCGCCTTAGAGCAGAGGAGAGTCAGTCTGGACTAAATTTGGACTGAAACCAGGTCTAAGCTCATTAACCCGGTCTAAATTGCTCATAACTCTCCCCAGACTTCAGTCAATAAATGCAATGCAACATAAACTCCAACACAACCTCACTAAAATCTAAACATGTATCTAAACACAAGCCTTTCATAACCAGTACACATTTTACGCACAGAGCTTTGCATTTGGGATCTATCTCAATAATTCATGCTATAATTAGAATAATAAATGTACAAAGAGGTGGTTTTAGCAGCAGCAGACCTCAAAGACAGACTCAGGCAGAGGCTAATGACCTGCTGCTCGGGGCCCGCCGTCTCCAGGGGCCCGTAAAGCAAGCAAATAAAATGAAAACGCTCATTTAGCAACTATTTAACTAATCACGCGGTTTTAAATGGTTTACTCACTACACGTGCATCCTGTAGTAGCATATATTTTTAGCAATACATAATGGATGGTGTATTAAGTAGTAGTTGAAGTTTTCTTCTTGTAATTGTGTGACCTTGTTGCACCCATAGTACACGTGTTTAGTGTCAATACTCAAACAGAAGGACAATTAAAAACAGACTAATGTTAAGTGTCTTGCAAGTATAACACTGGTTTAAGAATCAAGCAGGATTTCTAAAGTTTCTGGGGCCTTGACACAACATAATCATTTTTTTAAGCTCTAAAAATGGAAACCAAAACTGACAAAAATTGGTTTTCTGATTAAATGTTATGTTAAAGGGATTATATTAAGCCAAAATTACTTTTCTGAGCTTTCTAACATGTTATAATGTTGTTCTCTCATCAAAAATATACCCGAAGTTGTGTTAAGTAATCCTGTATTGTCTAGCATAGCTGTTCTGAGGCCTCAAAACATTCAGTTCTGGCTCACTCCAGGAAGCACTGACCAATCAATAAGCTCTCTGCATCCTGTCTGCTCTCATTTGTTGTCTGCGCAGGACTCACTTTTCAATCCCGCTCCTGAAGCTTCTCTGATCGCTCCTGTCCCGGTCCCATCCTCTACCATGACCAGACCGCCCGAGGGATTCTCATGGGTCCCGACAGGTCCCGAGAAATATTGATATAACAGGGTTTTCCACAGGGCACTGGAGCGTCTGCTTGTACTGACACACGCCACAGTCACACACAGCATTCAGGAGAGGAGCATTAAGCTAACTCGTGTTTAATGTTCTGTTCAAGCTCTGGGTTCATGTGCTGTGTTTGTTATTGGACTCTCCATGCTCTGTTCTGTCTGCTTTTTCGGCTGCTTTTCATGGCAGCATGTTACCGTAATGCCCCGTAAAGACCAGTATAATCGTTCCCTAAAAATTCTCAGGATGCTCGGACTCGGTATGTTTTTGCTCGACTGCCTGCTCCCGCACGAGACCACGTCAATATTTAATTTTGAAGTAAAATGGCATCATACAAAAAGTTTAAGGAAGTGAAGTGCTCTTTTTCTTTGATTATGTTCAAAAGACTGCAACACTCTGCTGCCCTCTGCTGGTCTGTTCACCTGTTTCTTTATGGCACCAGTAGAGTACTTTTTAAAAATGTTTTCTTTTAGTCAGATAATGTTTTTAAAGGTTGTAAATGTGTTGCTGTTTTAGGGGCGACCAAGATTGGTTTAAAAATATGAATGAAAACATAATACAGCCCCTTTATCTATAACTCTTCTCTCAGACCAACTAACTTCATTTCCCCTTTCACTACATCCATAAATTTCCTCTTTGGTCTTCTTTGGGTCAAATACAATCTCTTTAGTTTCTCATTATGAACTCAATATGCGACTGCTGCACAGATTTTCCTACAGTCCATGTTCATTTAATTTCCTTGAGAGCAGATGGATCAGATATCACGGTTTTTATCACATGCATCAAATTAACCTACAGCAGTCTTTTACATGTTTTATTCACCGACAGATTGGGACACAGGCAGAGGTGGAAAGTAACTAGATGCTTTTACTTTAGTAACTTATTTAACCCTCAGCCACCCTTTTGAGTTTTTTCAAATGTATTTTTTGCTCTCATTTTAAATTTTCTTATGCTGGGATGATGATATTTGACAAAGATGTTCTATATCTACATTTATTAAGGTTTTACTTAGCATTTACTAGGTGTACATAGCTAACCTTGGTAGCAAATTAATTGGTGGACTTTGGGGATTACTGTGGAAGAGAAATAATATTAATAAATTATATTGTTTGACCATAAATTGAGGTTGAAATGGATTATTCTAATTTCTGCCTGAAAAACACATATTTGCCTCCAAAAAAGCCTTTTTTCTTCCTGTAGTGAAGCAAATAACAACATAAATTGAAAATTTCACATATCTTGGTCTACTGCAGCAAAATTTGTGCCAAATAAACAAAGTAATGGAAAGATATACATGTTTTATTTAAAATCCAACTGTTGAATAGAAATTGAAGTAGATAGTTTTGTTGCCATGAATTGTCCAAACACGAGAGGATGTCAAACATGTGTGTGTCAGTCGCTGTATCTCCCCGCTATGGTCCCAACAAGCGGACGCAAGGGGGCGGAGCCCCGTCGGGCTCTATTCGGGTTTAAGAGGTTAATAAATAAATTTTAGAATTTCAGTGTCACAACTGAAACAAACAAAAAACTCACATTCTTCTTCTTAAATCTCTTTTTGGTCCCATTGACTCACATTAAAATCGTTTATTTTCACTCTGATGCTGTTGCAATACAGAAATATTAAATCATGTTATTCTTCCTTAACCCTGTCAGTCACAGGCTAAAAAAAAAAAAAAAAAAAAAAAAGAAAAAAAGAAAAAAAAGAAAAAAAAAAAAAACATTGTGGGAAATAATTCCCTAGTTAAAAATCAGTGTTAGGGCTAATCAGAAACCTATCCATCCCTGCACAAACAAAAAAACATCTTTAAATAGTGAATAATTTATGTTTTATCTACAAACGTGTGGAATTATGTAAACAAACTAGCATTTAGGGCTTAAAAATATGAAAATATGAAAATGAATTCACTTTTGCTATTTATGGTGAGGACGGGGATAATGATCTTCATGTTTTAAACTTTTATTTTTTTTTAAAGGAGGACCTGAGGGTTATAATCTATAATCTTATAGTTAACATCCATAAGTAAAAATAAACAAAATGAGTAGTCCTGTCATTTTTGCTATGTTTAATGTCCCTATATTGATTAGTAACTTTAAATATGAAAATTAGACGATAGATAAATGATGTGGGTGAGGTAGGCTATAGGCAAAGTGCGTTATATTTGACACTACAGCATCAAAATATAGCCTTCCTTCAACATTTTTCTGGTTATTGTCTCCTTTAGCTCCTACGCTCAGTACACACATTTAAAGCATTTATGTTACTCTTAAATTCATCACAAATTTTATGCAAAAACAAGTCATTTTAAGTAATTTAGCTCAAGTCCAAGTCAAGTCTAAAGTCATGAAAAGCAAGTCAAAGTCAAGTCTTTTAGGAATATTTGTCAAGCAAGTCTCAAGTCCTAAAAATTTGAACTTAAGTCTGACTTAAGTCAAATCATGTGACTCGAGTTTCCCACCTCTGATAAGTACATGTTTTGAAGAATATGTAGGCAACTTTCTGCTTAAAACTCTGCTACAACTAAATCCACTGAAACAATACAACGTTTACTTTCTAGTAATGATAGCACTAGTAGTATTTTTTGTAGTAGAGTTGTTGGAGAAGTGGTGGTAGTAATAGTATTAGTAGAAGCAGAAGTAATAGTAGTTGTAGTAGTAGGGGCAGTGCAGCAGTAGTAATGCATAAATGGGACGGCAGTAGCTCAGTAGGTAGAGAAGTTTTTCCACTAACCCGAAGGTTGGCGGTTCGATCCTTACTACGGGCAATGCATACTGTCGTTGTGTCCTTGGGCAAGATGCTTCACCCACCTTGTCTGTATGAATGTGTCGGTGTGACTGTAGGCGCAAAAAAGAGGGCGAATTAATAATGCACCAAATTGTAAAATGACTTTAAAGCGATATATAAGACTAATGCATTATTATTAGTACTTACACAGCTCTATCCTCAATACTTTTTTACTTTTACTCAAGTGTTTTTTGTTGAGTACCTTTACTTTTTCTTCGGTAGTAATAACAGTCCCACCTCTGGACACAGGGCTGGTTACATGTCACAGATTAAACTAGTACACAAATGTCCTTAAGTGCTCGTGACTCGCTGCACACACTGCAGGGCCATGCACTGAGGTCTGCCAGGAAGTGCTGAGAGGATGTGGTGCAGAGATGTGGCAGCTCTGGTCTCCACTCTCACTACGTTTCTCAGAGATGTAGAGCTGTGGGTGAATGGCAGAGGCAGCGCGGTGGTAGCACATGACCTACAACTGCACACAGATACAGAGATAATTCTGTGTCAAGGAGGAAAACATTATATTTTGAGAGTCCTGTGTTTCTTGATCTTCTCTGTAAGTCATGTGTGTGAGCCTGAAGTAAACTCAAATTTGAACGTTTTTAGATAAGGACTAAAAATGTTTGGGGGCAGCTGAAAAAAGAAAAAAAACCATTACTTTATATTAAACACTATGGCCTATGACAACACAGGTTATACTAAGCCATACTTGCATTTATAGTGAATGTCTTTGTTTTAAAAATTGTGTGACTGGAGCACTTGATATTTAACTTTTGACCCCTAAAAATACTGGAGGCTTTATTTCTGGATCTCCCTAAAGGGGCTATATTCTGCAAAATCCACTTTTCTGGGCTTTCTCCCATGTTGTAATGTTGTTCCTTCATCAAAAACAGACCTGGAATTGTATTTTGTTTCATTCGCGCCCGATTGTGTGATCCTGTATTCTCTGGCGCTGAAGTTCTACAGCCACAAAACGCCCAGTTCCACAAACAACTGTCTCTCCCGCGAAGCCCCGCCCACTCCAGGAAACACTGACCAATCAACAAGCCCTCTACATCCAGTCTGCTCGCATTCATTTTTCCAAAAAACAGCTCTGTTTCCATTTTTCATTTTGTAGTAAAATTGCATCATACAAAAAGTTTTTTCTTTTTCTATGTTTAGGTTCAAAAGACCGCAACACTCTGCTGCCCTCTGCTGGTCTCTTCACCTGTTTCTTTATGGCACCAGCAGAGTTAAATATTTTCTTTTTGTCAGATATTTTTCATTTTAAGGTGTGCTGTGACCAAGATTGATTAAAAAAATTAAAATAAAATAAATAAAAGCATAATGTATCCTATTTAAGAATATATGCAGTATCTAGCATAATTACTGAAGTGTTAGCTATGGTCTACATTAGGCCAGCTAGATTTAAAAAATAACAGTAACTTGTACAGAACAATAATTCTATACTATATCACACTGTAGTATACTAATATACAGTATACATACAAATTGTTTCCCTTAAAACTTCATTCCTAGATATTTTATTCTCTTTTGGTAGTGTTGTAGCGCCCAAGACTGGTCTTGGTCTTGAGACCATTTTTTTACAGTCTTGATCTCATCTTGGCTGCAGTTTTGCTCTGTCCTAGTCTTGGTCTTGGTCTCGTCTGCAGTTTTACCCAGTCTTAGCCTTGGTTTCGAATCCAATTTTACTCAGTCTTGTCTCAGTCTCAGATTTGTGCAGATTTTATTTACCAAACATTATGAGAAAATGCTATTAGTAATTAGTTTTCTGCATTAGAAACAGGAAAAACTTTTCCCTACTTTTCCCCTTGATTTAGTGTTAGTTTGCAGAGTTTGGTCTCGACCTGGTCTCAGTTTGCCTTGAACGCAGTCTCGACTCAGTCTTGGTTCTTAAAAGTCTCAGCCTTGACTTGGCCTCAGTTCACTCTGGACTCAAACTGGTCTTGGTCTCAGTTAGTACGGTCTTGACTACAACACTTTTGGTCATAGATAATTTAGGAGTCTCACTGATTTACAATATGTCAAAAGTTCCGTATTTATTTTATTAAAAAACTATATACACCTCAACTATTTACTGTGATTCAAAATATACAAAAAAAACCAACCTACTTTCCAGTTTGTAAAAGTACTAATGCAGTACTGGTTTAAACAGCAGTAGCTCAGCAGGTGCACAGATAATGTAGGCCAGTGCTGGAGCAGCCCAGACGAACATCTCAGCAACTTTTACCTTCAATCCCAAAGAGAGTCTGGATTCAGAGATGACTAATGAGACCTGCAGCCACTGAGGGTTAAGGATAATAGGCACAACACGTACGGCGTAAGGAGGTTTTATGACAGTTTTGGTTCAGTTTCGGTGGTGTTTCCAGTGTACTTTTTGTGCTCAGGCAAAATCACATTCACAGAGACAATATCCTGACTGATAACAGGAAGTAATGTGGCTCTAAGACAAGACCAAGACATAAAAGTCCAGTAAATGATCCATGTTAATTTATACATCTATCTATTAGTACATACAGTATATATACAATGTTTACAGTCCAAGTTCATGGAACAATTAGCAATATAAAGTGCACATCATTTACTAGCATGTTGTGAATGAGACTGTGGAGTTTAGTTTTTAATTTAAAGGTCAAATATTATGCTTTTTTTCAGGCTTTTTTAAAATAGTTTTGGACTCATTTGCATTTCACGTTTTATAACTTAAAATAATGTACCGTATTTTTCGCACTATAAGGCGCATCGGATTATAAGGCGCACCTTCAATGAATGGCCTATTTTTCATATATAGGGCGCACCGCATTATAAGGCACAAAGAATAGTAGCTACTGTAGTGGCTGGGGTTGCGTTATGCATCCACTAGATGGAGCTGCGCTAAAGGGAATGTCAATAAAACAGTCAGATAAGTCAGTCAGTCAAACTTTATTATTAGAATACAAACCAGCGTTCTTACAATTCCGTTCACTCCCAAAACAAGTTAGTGCATTCACAATACGGTAGCGTACGTACCGGTAGCTCTTATTTGCGACGCCCTCGTTGAAAACAATGTATTTCCAACTCCATTTGTCACAGTTCAAAGCAACATGAACAGCGTTCGAGCGCTCAGTTTTCTGTCCCCTCAATGTCGCAACTCTTCTACTGAGATGGAGCAAAGGCCGCGCCTCCTTGTTCTTTTGTGGCAGGATCCATAAACACGCCTATGGCACACATGAACAGCTGGGACTGGAATTCCCCTTTACTGTTTTTACCGCTGTCACTTCGGCGACGCCCCCTGAATACGGTAGCCATAATTAACCAACATTAATCCATATATAAGGCGCATCGGATTATAAGGCGCACTGTCGGATTTTGAGAAAATTAAAGGCTTTTAGGTGCGCCTTATAGTGCGGAAAATATGGTATATGTATGAAAAACATCTTCTTTCAGGGTGCTGTTGCTTTGACTTTGCAGAGAATTCTTGGATTAGGAGTCTGTTGCCCCCTGCTGGCAACAATGAGGAATAAACAGAGCATAAAATGGCTATTTAGCACGGCTATTAGCAACATGAGGCTAACAGATAGATAAATGAGTTGACTGCTTCGTAGTGACGGCGGTTTAAGGCTGAAATGATCAGAATGAGTCCGGTGACGGTGTCTGGGCTTTAGAAATGCGCAGAAGCATTTCCTGGTTTCACCGTGTCTACGTAGAGCTGTGAGACTGAGCGTTGTCAGCTCTGGAGAAGGACAGCGCCTCAGCATACAGGATTACTCAAACATGTGTGAATTAAACAAAATACTACTCCAGGTCTGTTTTTGAGAGGGAAACATTATAACATGGTAAAAGTTCAGAAAAAAGTAGTATTTAGCAGAATATGGGAACTTAAAGATATACATTCTAGCTGTTTACTGTCCATATGCAGAGGTGGAAGAAATACTTAATTTCTTTACTTAAGTAAAAGTGCAGATAAAGGAGCAAAAAATTACTCAAGTAAAAGTAAAAGTATCACCTTAAAATTTCTAAATGTACTTGCAAGTAAAAGCGTTTCACACAGACTCAACGACTGATGAATGTGTTAAATGTGAGGGGTTTTCCTGAATATTTTTGCTGATTCCAGATGAAATGAACAAACTGCTGCAGTAGAAGAGACTGAATCTGTCGCTGAGCTCTTCTCTCTTTATTATTCTGATGTTTCTAAAGCAGTACTACTTTACTGCATCTGTTATATTTAAGTACTGTGTGTCTACAATGAGGACACAACAAAAACACAATTTTAAACCAAAACTCCATATATTTTGCACTTCAAAGCAACTCAAATGTAGTGAAGTAAAAGTACCTCTTGTAAATTTTACTCAAGAAAAGTACAGATAGGTGAAAATTGTGCTTAAGTAAAGTAACTAAGTACTTTTACATCACTGAACATATGTAAAAAGGCAATGTGCTGGTTTTGAACTGAATACATTCGCCCCCATGACCCAGATTATAGCAAAACTTAGTAAAACCGAGTTAGGCCCATAGCTGGGATAAGCTCCAGGCCCCTGCAGTCCCCAAACAGTGATAAGCATAAGATTAATGAATAAATGTAAATGAACTGAATCAAGACATGAGTCGTAAAAGCAATATTTAGATCTTTTTAATATATCTCACATTTGATTTATTTACAAAAGACAGAGTGTTTGTGACAGAAACCGATGCTTGAGTAAAATGAAGAGGACAAACAGATGAGCACACAGCAGAAGCTACAGAACACAGACAGGAAACCTTACAGGGGAGAAAAACATCAGAAATATCACAGACATGAAGAGTTTGGTTTGGAAAGTAACAGTAGTGCTGTAGCCACACCGAGACCAAGACCTAGACCAAGATCCTGGTCTGGAGTACCTAGCTGAAAGATTAGCCTGTTGTACATGTTTTAGGTTGATAGGGGAATGGGGGAATCGAACTCGGGACCTTCTTCTGGTGAGGTGAAAGAGCACAGATCTATGAGTGTAGCAACAACTGTAAGTGAGGGGGACTGGACCTATTCCTGCCAGGGTCACAGACCAGTGTGCTCTTTGTGCCGGTCCCAAGCCTGGATAAATGGAGAAGGTTGTGTCAGGAAGGGCCCCTGGACAGAAAAACCTATGCCAAATCAAAATGTGACTCACTGCACACTGATTTGCTGTGGCGACCTGAGAATTGAAAAGCTGACAGGAAAGATATGAAAATAAAAAAGTAATGTTTTTGAAAGTTTAAAGTCACTAGATTAAAATTGGAGCGTGAGATTGTAGTCGTTGTATCGGTCTGTTGTGGTGAAGAAGGAGCTGAGCCGAAAGATCTACGTTCCTTCTCTCACCTGTGGTCGTGAGGACAAGATCCCAGATACAAGCGGCCGGTTTCCTCTGCAGAGCGCTCCCTTAGAGATTGGGGGAGGAGCTCGGTCGCCCAGGAGGAGCTCAGAGTAGAGCCGCTGCTCCACCACATTAACCCCTTCACGCCGTTTGTCACTAATTCGCGACAAACCATTTAATCCAAGACTGCTGCAGAAATAATGCATGTTTTCCTTTGATGCCTGTTCAGACCGTACTGTGTTCAAATGTGAAAAGTGCAATGTGCTTAAAGATATTAGGGAGGATATTTATAAATTTATTTTTTGCAATATTTTTTAAAACTACCTCCATTGCCCTGTATAAGGCTTATAAATTGGTGTATTAGAAAATATAATAATATTAATAAACTGTGGATTCTGTGGGACTTAAAAAACCTCAACCAATCATTTTCGTCATGAGTACGTTAACCATTGTTGCACAGACTCGCCAATCATTCTGACTTCCTGGATTTGGCAATACGTGCACGTTCTTGTGCCTGCGCATGCGTATACACTATGTTTATGTAGTCCGGTGTTAGCCGAGCCTCATCGTAGCGCGGACAGCCTGACTTCGAAGAGCACAATGGCTCAGGAAAACTGTGAACTGGGCGGGTGCAAAAGGAAAACTGTTTTTGAAGTGTACCAGAGGAGGAGGAGGAAAACTGTAGAAGAGCAGAATAAAACCCGTGTGGTTCTTGGCGATTCTTTCAAACGATGGCGTGCGCTGAAGGAACAGAAAGGGCTTCAGACGATGCACTGGTCGCCAAGTTTCTGCGGGACAGGTACAGGTTTATCTTATCTTGAAAAAAATGCCCTTTTTCTTTATCTATTGAACTATTTCAGCTGTACAGCAACCATCAGATATTTGTGCTGTGCATGTGACTGGGTCTGTGTGGGGAACTAGGTCAAAGGTCGCGCAGACAAACAATGCAGGTCTAGGTTGAGGCGAATCTCTGCGTCGCTGTGGAGGAGTTCCTTGGAAAGGAACAGTGAAGAGCGGGGGAGGACCTGACGCATGCGCATTATTCAAAAAAGGACAAACAGTCGCTGGTTTCTCAGCAGTCGAAAAAAATCCTCCCTAATATCTTTAAACAAACACAACAACTGCTTCCGTCTGTTCCATGCATTAGTTTGTTTGTCTACATGCTCAGAATAAATCCAGGCATTAAGGAGTTAAGCGGAGCCAGCTGAGGTGCCTTGGGTTTCAGATGCAGGAGCTTCGGACTGGGGGGGCTAAAGAATACTGTTTACCCAGATCCCACTGCAGGGAAGGGCCCTCAAAAAGCCTGGGATATGTGTGAGAGAGATAGCTCAAGAGAGCATGGGGGCCCACCAAGATGGTTTATACAAAGGGCCCAGAATTACAGAATTACAGCCCTGTTGAGATGCCTCCTGGACACCTTCGTGGCGAGGTACTCTGTGTCCCACCGAGCAGAGACCTGGGACGCGCAGGAGGGACTATGTAGGTTTTTGAGGTCCAAGCCTGAATATTGACACTAAACCTGGTCCTGGTCTGGTCTCGTCTGCTACAACACCACTTTACAATATTGCCTCTGTGTTTGAATGACAAAGCGAATGAACAAGTACCTTTTATTAAATATTAAACTTTTTCCTCAGCAGTGGAAACCATCACACAGGCTTTCAGTGTGAACAAATGTGAACAAATGTCCATCAGCGACGACAACATAGACTCAAAAATACCTCACACACAATAATGTCAGCAACAGTTTTGGCACGAATGCAAAGGCTTGAGCTTGAGTTTTTCCCCTTTAAAAAAAACAACACAAAAAAATAACCTACATTTCTACAAAGTCACGGACAAAACTTAGACAGAAAAAGGCGGATAGTTTGTCTTAATTGCTTTTATACTCTTTTATACAGCACTTTACAAGAACAGCTACAGGCACGGAAATAAGAATATAAATATAAGAAAATAAAAAGCGAAGTGTTGACGCTGCAGTGCGAAGCCGAGATGGAGAGGAAGACGGTGAGTTTTTAGACTTTTGGATTCATCTGATTAAGACAATTGAATGTGAACTCAAGGCTGTGAATGGGAACCTGCGTACGGACGAACAAACGCAATACAATTACTACTGCACTAAGTACACGACAAAACTACGGAAGCCCAAGGAGGTCATTCCATCATGATTTCCAGTGTTTTCTAAAGAAACATGTTCAAGATCTGGGTTTGTCTGAAAAAAAAAGTGGACTTCTATATTTTCTGACTTTATAAACATTTGGCTTTCCAAGTGTAATCTTTCTAAACCAGGTCTGAACGAGGACTAAACCAAGACTAAACCAGAACTTAACCAGGTCTGAAGCAGAACTTAAGCAGATCTAAACCAGGTCTAAATCAGCACCAAACCAGGACTAAACCAGGTCTAAACCAGGTCTGAACCAGGACTAAACCAGAACTCAAACAGATCTAAACCAGGTCTAAGCCAGCACAAAACCAGGACTAAACCAAGACTAAACCTAGACTTAACCAGGTCTGAACCAGGAATAAACCAGGACTAAACCAAGAATAAACTAGGTCTATATCAGGACTAAACTGAGTCTAAACCAGGACTAATCCAAGTCTAAACCAAGAATAAACCTGGACTAAACCAGTACTAAACCAAGTCTATACCCGGACTATACCAGGGCTAAAAGAAGAATAAACCAAGACTAAACCCAGACTAAACCAGGCCTAATCCAGGACTAAACCAGGATGAATCCAGGACTAAACCAGGTCAAAACAAAGAACCAGGTCTAAGCAGTTTTTTGAGATCCCGGTTTTAACACTTATTAAAGGTGCTTTAAAAAAAAAAAAAAAAAAATCCAGATAAATTGCATGTTGTGAGCAGAACAAATGACCCTTCTGGGCTTCCATACAAACCAAACGCATGAGAACCGAGCGTGAACTGAATCAAAACATCACATTTAAACATTTTTTTTCTTTGACACAGTGTAACAGGTTGCTGGAAACCTTATACGTAGCTTATAGGATCGGCTTTACTGTACAGATCTGGACCGAGAGAAGGTGCTGACCACATCTGCTCGCTCAGATTAGGGATTTTTATGACTTCCTTTCAGAGCTCCACTGTAATCCTTTTTTTGAAAACCAGACTTCGCTCGTAATAAACCGCTGCCCCACCTCCCGAGGACACAAAACTACAAGATGGAAACGGCAACGAAATTCCTCCTTTTGTCTATGATTGTGGACGAATTCACACAGAGACGAACAACGAACATGCTTCAAATGATTGAGAAACGCTTCCTCGACGTTTAACTTTCTCTAAAACCTATGCTTATCCGCTTTCTAAGATAAATGGATTATGAGCGTCTACATTTATGACACAGGTTACAGTCATTCAGTTCATTTTTCAGTAAATATCATTGGGCTTCATTCACCAAGTGTTTTAACCCAGGGTTTCCCAACCAGGGGTACGGGGACCCCTAGGGGTATGTGAGCACAGTGCAGGGACTATGTGGAGTTTTATGAGCATTTTTAGTATCTTTATGTTGTGTTTATGTTTGGCTTTCAAAAGACAAAAATAAACCTAAAACAGGACTAATGCAGGAATAAACCAGGAATAAACCAGGAATAAACTCGGTCTAAACCAAGTCAAACCAAGATTAAACTAAGACTACACCAGGACTAAACAAAAAAAACAAAACAAACAGAACTGTAATAAACCAGGTCTTAACCAGAACTAAACTAGGTCTAAAACAAGTCAAACCAAACTAAACTAAGACTAAGACTACACCAGGAATGAACCAGCAACAAACCAGGTTTAAACCAGAACTAAACAGGGTCTAAACCAAGTCTAAGGTCAAAACCGGGATTAAACTTAGACTAATCCGTGTCCAAACCAAGACTAAGCCAGGTTTGAAACCAAGACGACATCAATCCCTGGGGGTGCACGAAACCAAAACGTCTGGAAACCACAGCTTTAACCACTACAGTAACTCATGTCTATGTGAAATAAATCAGTTTCCAGTTATTACTGACCTGTCCAACTGAGGACAGCAGTGCAAGAAAAAATCTGACTTAAAGAAGTTGCTAGACATAAATTATGCAGTTTTTTGTGGTACTAATAATGCTAATACTCCAAAAATGTCATTAAGATCATAATTCATGTCCAATAACTTCCTTATTTCCTACTAATGAGCAGTAATTATAAGTTTATTAAGGGGAAAATGTTAGTTAGTTGCTAATTAGCTGTAGATGGTCACACAGAATAAGAGACAAATAGGTATTTATAATGACAAATCGAAAGCTAATTAACCACCAACTAGCAATCTAATAGCACTTAATTAATGGTTAATAGGTGGACCTTAAAATAAAGCGTTACCAGAGTTTTTTTAAAATAAATTCATTCATATTCAATTTTAAAACTCATAATAAACTCATAATAAAAAACCCTAAGATAAATACACAAATTGTAATAACAAAAGAATAATGAATAAGCACCTGTTTTTGTATCAAATTCGACAAAACGTAACAACTGATTAAAACCTTGCTGCGCTAACAAACACAGTCACATCCAGGTCAGTTGTTGGTGAATGAGGCCCACTGACCTTTAACCTTTCGATTTGTCCAGCCGTTCATAATAATTACTTCCATTTTCACCGCAAATCTCTCTCCGATCCCTGAGCACCTGCTTTCATTGCACATCCACGTTTTCAATTATTCCTTTATTAACTAAATAAAGCTATCAAATCCTACTACGACCATACATTCTCACACAAACGTCAGCTTTTAGTGTCTATTGCCTACAGTCCTGAGGTGCTTCCTACATTATTAATAACTTACTGTAAGCATTATTTTAATATAAGTGCTGTGAAGTGTGTTACAATGCCCTTCTGGTCTGTTTGAATTCAGTGGGAGTAAAGTACAAACTTATTTTTATTGAGTTTTGAGTGGGAACAGGAGAAGTGTAGCCTCATAGTTTTTAGCTGGATTTGAAGGGAGACTCAGTTTGAGCTCAGTAGCAGCAGTCCAGTGTTAGACTTTGTAAAGGTGGTTACATGCAAAAGTATTCTGATGTTTTTAATGGGCAGGTTATAGTGCAATAAGTTGTTGGACATACAGTGAAGCCCAAAATTATTCATACCCCTGGGAAATTCTGACTTAAAGTTACTTTCATTCGTATACCTCTTGTACATCGTCTTATTATCTTTGGGAGAAGCCTGTGTCATTTCTGGTCAAAATAAAAACTTGCTGGTTGAATGAAAGTAACTTTAAGTCAGAATTTGCCAGGGGTATGAATAAAGTGCACATAGACCTAAAGGCGTTTAAAATAAAAGTTTGGGCAGACAGTTTTCTAAGGGTAACATAAAAGTGAAACAGCCTGTTGTATGGATATTGTTTTTTAAATGAAAACAAAAGCATCAGCAGTAGATACATTATATTTCTAAAGTATTTGCTCACCCACCCAAATAAATAAATTGGTGCACCCACCCAATTAAATAAATTGGTGTGGGGTTGTTTTCAGGAGCTTAGTTCCTGTGAAAGGAACTCAGAATGACTGCACCAGAGCACAGAGCACGGCCCATAAAGACCTGGATGAGTGAGAACTGGACTGAACCTGCACAGAGTCCTGACCTCACCCTGACAGAACAGCTTTGGGATGAATTAGAGCCAAGACTGGGAGCCAGGACTTCAAGGTCAGACTCGTAGATGTCTGACGTAGATAGAAGCAAAAGCTGGGCCCACGTCATATTAAACTCTATGGATTATTATGGGATGTCACCTAAGTTCATATGCATGCAAAGGCAGGTAAGCTAATACTTTTGGAAATACAGTGTACTAGGGCAACAAAAAGCATGTATACAGTAATCCAAGCAACGCTAAGATTATTTAATGTTAGGTTTTCTTATCGTCATAAACCAATTTCTCCATCGTCACCCATTCACAACAAAGGTTTAAAAAGCAATCGTCTGGACTTGTTTTTTAAAGTTGAAGATGTTTCGCCTTTTATCCAAGAAGCTTTCTCAATTCTGAAGTGTTGAAGAATTGCTGTGCTTCAGTCAGCCTGGATGATCAAGAGTCTTCACAGACATTATCACCCATTGCTTTTTATTGCCTAGACCAGTGGTTCTTAAAGTGGGGTCCGGAGCCCCCTGGGTGGCTGCGAAGGTACTGCAGGGGCCCCACAAAGCTGTCTATATTAAGTACGTAAAAAGAAACTGACTTTGAAAGGAATTACAGTTATATACCTGTTTCAAAATATTACTTTAAAACTAATTTTATCCAGTAGTCAGTGTTTTTGTTAGTTTTTTATAGAAATATATGGAGAAAAACATGACATAGCCTTTTGAATAGAAGGAAGTTCTGTAGTTGGGGGTCCGTGTTGGATTTTCAGAAATTTAAGAGGGCCACGGCAGTCTTGGCTTAGGGAATGGGTGGCCTAGACAAAACCGTCACCGTCATCTTTAGTATAGGCCTGTGATCGACGATTTAGTTAAATGTGGGTGGAAATGTATGTTTGTTTGTTGCCTGTAGAGGGCGCTGTCAGTATTACTATAAAAGCCACACCTTTCAGTTTAGTGGAGAGGTTTTCTACCCTGTCCTGTCGTGTTGTGCGTTTATGTGCCAGACTTTGGTTTTGTTACTTGTGCTACTGTGGATTAAAAACAACTCAAACCTACTGGCATAGATCATTGCCTTTGATAACACGCCACTAAACTGAACTCAGGACCATACAGGTGTGCTAACGTCCAAACAATTTCATAACGGTATATTAGGATTTATTGAACAGAGGCAGCCTCCATTCAACCAAATGAGGATAGCGCTCATACATTTTAATCGCAAAATGTGGAATTTCAGGAGCATAACCAGTGAGCTGTGCTGCTGAAGTGTCATATTTCTCAGCTAGAAGTGGTTTTAGGGACGAGTTAGTCTTTAATATAAGGTCAAACATGAGAATATTTGCATGTAACCACTGTCAGGATGAAAAGGGAAGCAGGACGTGACCCCGGTCGACCACAAAACCTCACACAGAGCTGGCTTTACATGATACAGTACTAAACCTGACATGAGTGCAACTTCATGCAAAATATATCCAAAATAAAGACAAACACTACTGCTACTTTTACAAAAGCAACGAATGGGAACATGTTTGTCTCAGAGCTCCCGGTGTGGCGTGTTTACAGTGGCGTGTACAGAACGGCTGCTGCTGTGACAGATACAGGGACAGAGCAGAGCAAGCCATTCCTTTAGCATTTATGAGGGGACTCTTCGTAATTTTAGTTTTACAGGACGAGACACACTGGCTAATTGGACACATCTTGCTACCTGTGAAGACGTGAGCAGTAGTTTTTTCACATAGTGAAATCCTGTTACAGCATGCATTACTCTACGTGCTAATGCCGGGGAAGTCTGAGGCGTCCCGATGGAGCTGACGGTGTGGCCCCTCAGTGCTTCAGTACTCTCACTGGAAACAAATATACAAGGGCTGTGTTAGTAAAAGTTTGTAGTTTGGGTGAAAACATTACAAAATATGAATTCAGAGGTGGGTAGGAGCATTTTAGCAACTCTGTAAACAAGTAAATGTTGAGAAAAGGAGGCAAAACTATTGAAATCCTAATAATAATAATAATAATAATAATAATAATAGTAATAATGCATCAGTCTTATATAGCGCTTTACAATTGCGTTATTCATTCACTCCCCAGTCTGCCCTGGGGCAAACTGACAGAAATATGGCTGATATTTTGCGCCAACGGCCTCTCCGACCACCACCAACACATACTCATTCATAATATTGCCATTTTACATTTTATATTAAACAACTATGACTGTTTTTGTTTGTCTGTGTCTGTAAAGCCCTTTGAGATTATTGTTGTTATGATATTGGGCTTTAAAAATAACATTAATCTAAGAAAAAAAATAAAATAAAAAATAGCTAAAGCCCTGGCAGCTACAGTGGCATGTTGAGTTAAAACTGCAGCAACACCAACAATACCTTTAAGTATTAAGTTACAAAATGCATTAAATAAGCATTTTAATTTTCTAGATGTTACTTAACTACAATTTTAATTTAGCCTACTGCATTCTTCATACCCATATCCTTTAGAAAGAACAAATTAAATCTAAAGAAACAATATGAAAAATCTTGTAAAGACGTGCAACCCCTAAGGAAGAAGATGAACGTTTTGGATGAGAGCTGATTTTCACAAAGAGCCAATAACAAGTTTGTTATTTGACGATGAAGACGCCATGCAAATGTTTAGCTTTTTAGAGCACACACAAAAACACACACGACAGTGATCTTTAGCTCCTGAAAGAGACATAGTTAAGACTCTAGTTGCTATAACTTTAATCCTATTCTTAAAATGCACAGTGTCTTGCTTTAAGTTTTTATTCCAAAGTGATTTCATGGTGCACGGAGACAACACAAACGCGGGTGAGTTATCAGCGATCAAGGACTGCAGCGACTGTGTGCCATGAAACCACTGCTGGGTAAAACCTGCTCTAGTCTAGATCTGAATATAAGTGTGTAGTATAAATTAATTATGATCCTACTTTGCTGTTTGTGGCTCATTCTGCTTCTGCTGAAAAAAGACAAAATGCAGCTCATGTTAATGTTGTCTTTCTTTTTTCTGATGCAAGCAGGCTGCAGTGAGAAAGTGACCATGCAGGGAACAGGGTAAGAACTTAGCATCTGCTGTAACACAATATTACAGTGTTTCCCAAACTGGGGTCTGGGGCCCCCTGGTGGGTTGTCAAGGTACTGCCAAAAGTTGTCTAAGTACATTAGATTAGAGAAATTGAATTTAAAATGAATTACAATTATGTACACTTTAACAATTTTTTAATAGTTTGTGCTTTTTCTAATGTTTTTATAGAAATATAGAGGAAAACATTATGGAAATCAATTAGTAAATTAATGAATAAATAAATGCTCTCATTGACAAATTATTTAAACAGGACAAAAAAATGATACAATTATATATACAATGTAGCTTTGGTTAAAATAAAATAAATAAGTCCTATAATTATTCCCTTTCTGTGTTTATTTCTACATTAATTCATTTATTTTTACTTTATTTAGTTATTTATTTATTCCCACGTTTATTCATTTCTTAATTTCTTTCACTCAAATGCAATGTTAGACCTAAGCAATCAAAGCACAGATCATCTGCAGAGAGTTCATTGCCTCATTTGCATTTCAGTGACGGAAATCAAGAAAGAGGAAAAAATAAGTAATAAAATAAAGCATTAATATTAATAAAGCATAAATGAAAGCACACATGAATAAATGTAGAAATAAATACAGAAAGGGACATTTTTACAGGCCTTTGCTTATTTATTTTAACCAAAACTTACATCTTCATTTAAATGTATATATTTTTTTATTTTAGCATCTCTTATCCTGTTTAAATAATTATTTGTCAGTGAAAGCATTTATTTATTATTGTATTTATTGATTGGGTTGGCAGTTTTGGTCCTCCATAAAACATGACTTGTATTTTGAACAGATACAGTGAAGTTTTAGGAAGTTTTTCTGATTTTTAAGGGGGCCTCAACTCTCTTGATTTTGGGAATGGCTGCAATATTAGTTAAAAATGCAAATATATTTAAATAGCATGCTTTAAATATATTGTATATAGTGTGTTTTGTGAGGCTGGTGCAGTGATGCAGTGATGCATGCGTCATGAGACGACCCCAGCCTCAGGTTTACCTCTGTCTCCACCGTTTCTCATGTTGGTCTCCTCCTCATCTCCTCCATCGTCCACTGAGGAATGATCAGAAATGACGTGAAAATCATGTCAGTGGACTTATTAAACCTATTAGTTTTGTGGTGGCAAAATTAAAAGATAAAAATAAAAACAAAATCTTGCAATATTGCCACATGAAAACAATCATTAATTAAAAGAGCTTGACCTGAGTGCAGCTCTTTGACCAGCGACGACATGGTGTTTGTGATTGAATCAGCAGCAACTAACAGATCATTTCGAAGATTTCTAGGTACACCTGGAGAAAAGACAGAAATATATGCAAAAAGTTTAGTTCCCGGCTCATTTGAAACTCCATATTGATGAAATATTGTTCACAAATGATAAAATCTCTAAGGCTGGGTACCGTTAAATGTGGTATCAAAAGAAAAGTCACAATACTGCTGTTATTATCTGTCTATCTAACGCCTGGTTTTAACTTACAGCTAAGAATTCTGCTCCAAAAGTGGTCTTTTATTGAATATTATTGTGTTTTGTGATTGTAGAAGATGAATTAGCTCACCATAGGAATCAGAAAAAGTATCTCTCAGGGACATGTATCAAAAACCAGGTAAAATGTGAACCCAGCCCTATAACTATCTCCTGCATGAAAACTATTCTGCAGCTTTGGCCCTGAGACAGAAGTCCCCCTGGATTACAGTTTATCGACTGTGACAGACAGAAACAGCTGGATGCCCTCCCTGACACGACCCTCTTCATGTATCCAGGTTTGTGGCTGGATTCCTTTCGTTATTGCAAGCAGACCATTGCTATTACAACATTTTTATGCATCCTTGCAGGAGTTTAGTCAAAGACAATAAACTGTTTTAATACTTTCCATAGTTTTTGTCCACAGAGACTCGTGTTTAGGTGAATGTCCTGGACCAGTCAGGAGTATCACAGCCCTCTTAAATTTACCAAAATCCCACGCGGACCCCCAGCAATACAACTTCCCTCAATCCCAAATTTTATTTTCATGTTTTTTTTTCCATATATTTCTATAAAAACATTACAAAAGACACTGACTATTGGCTAAAAAGTGTTTTAAAGTTATATTTTTAAACAAATACACTGTAAAATAAAATAAAATGCTGCAAAAGCTCAATAACTCAAAGGATCCCTCAAGATTTTTGGGGCCAACTCAAAATCTCAACCACACTTTCATTTAATTTGATGTTCATACGTCTAAAAACTTTTCTAATTTTTAAGTTTTTCTCTCTATCATTATTATTGAACTTACAGTGTTCAGAAAAATGCTGCAAAATTTTGTAAATGCTGTTATTCTTTTGTTAAATGTAGTATATTTAGTTTTTATTATTATCAATAATACTTTTTCTGAACAGTGGAGTCAGTTGGCTGTAAGATGAGTTGGAAAAAAAATAAAAATAAAGATAAAAGATAAATAAAGATAAAAAATAAAGCTAAAAAAAATAAAGATAGTGAGTAAAACTTAAAATTTCAAGTTTTTAGATGTATGACCGTTAAATTTGGTGAGTAAAAAAATATTAGTTGTTGAAAAATTTAGATTTTGAGTTGAAAATCTTGTCCTGTCTCCTTAATTTTTGCAGCATTGTTTTTTACAGTGCATTTTAAACTCAATTTTTTCTTTTTATGTACTTAATATAGACAGCCCCCCCTGCAGTACCTTCACGGACCCCTCTTTGGGAGCCACTGTGCTGGACCATTAACTCTAAAATATCTCTCCCTACATTTAAACAGGAGTTACTTTGGGTTTGTGTTTGTGACTGACCCTGAGCGAAGGCCTCCAGGACGTCCCCCCCGACCCCGGACAGACAGTCCTGCGGGGTGTGGGTGGGGGTGGAGCCGGCCGAGGTGGAGCGGATGGGCATGGGCATGGAGCAGCCTGCCCCGTGGCTGGGGGAGGAGTGGGGCGAGCTGCCAGACTGGGACTGCAGCGCCAAAAACGAGAACAAGAGTTAGAATTAGTAAGACAATAAGTAGACAGATGTATCTTCTTCTTCTTCTCTGGTGTTCAAACAGAGGAGGAGCAGGTGGAAACTAGCAGAAGGTTCAGATTTGTGTGTGTTTTCACTTCATCTTTACTAAATGTGAAGCTGCTGGCGGCGCAAACTAAAACCCAGGAGATACGGTGCATATGTTTCTCACCGGTCCATGTCTGACCACATATATGGGTTAATGTTATGGAAAAGATAAAAAAAAATGGCCTGAATTTGAACATATTCTTGACACCTGAGCTATTGCTTCTGAACAGCTTGGAATATAATTTAAAAATACAAGGAAAGAAAGCTCTCAGGATCAAAAATGTTACATACTAAGGCGTTGGAAAGGGCAAAACAACCCCATCTATGCAGAATGGTAAACAGTTTTATCAGAGACAGCTTCGTATGAGATTTACAATAAAAAAGGTCAGCGAGACATTTACGCAGATATGACTCAGATTGGTGAACACATACAACTCAGAATACAAGACTAAAGCAGTGCGCTTTTGTTTTTCTTTTTGGGGGGAGGGCTCACTGGGAGGGCGGGATTTGTGGAGTAAAATATAAAACATGTTCAATTCCTTCACCAAACACACACAGCTTATTTGTAGTTTGTATTATTAGACGTGTAATAAACTGAGCTCTTGGTTTGTATGATGTGTTTTTGACTAAATCTTTTATCTTGTTAATATTTTTTGCTAACTGAAGGAGTCAATAAATATAAAAGAACAAAAGAAAATGTGAAGGACAGAGTGGGAGTCGTACTGTTGTTGCTGTTGTTTGAGTTAAAACAGTACAATCCTTGTCTTCATTGCATTAAACACAAAGAAAACTTGTGAAATTAGTCTTTAAAATGTCCATTAAGACAAAACTGACTCAAAATAAACTGGAAAGAATATATTGCTAGTGTTGTAGCGCCTGAGACCGATCGTGAGACCATTTTTTTTACAGTCTTGGTCTTGTCTCAGGCTCAGATGTGGTGGGCTCAGACATTTTATTTACCAAACTTTGAAAGAAAATGCTAGTCTTCAGAATTTTAGAGTAATTAGTTTTCCGCATCAGAACAACCAGGAAAATGAGCTGTCTCTGTTTGTGGAGTCTTTTGCATTCGCTCATTAAAATAACCACTTTTATTTTTACTTTTCCCCTTTATTGAGGGTTAGTTCACAGGGTTTGGTCGCAACCTGATCTCGTTTTGTCTTGGTCTCAACTCGATCTTGAACCCTGAAAATCTGGGCCTTGTCTTGGTCTCAGTTCACTCTGGCCGTACTTCCAGCTTTTCAAACCAAAACTGACAGGGATTACATTCATTTTTCTTTTTTAAATATATTTTTTCACCCTTTTTTTTTTGCTTTATTTGATAGGAAAGCTAAGTAATTACAGGAAATCATGGGGAAGAGAGCAGCGAGAGACATTCGGCAAGGTGCTATCTAATTAGAATATCACATAAAAGTCGATTTTTCGATTTTTTCAAAAAGTGAAACATATTTACAGTTTCAGTAAAGACAGAGCAAAACATTTCAAGCATTAATGTCTTATAATTATGGCTCACAATTACAGAAAACCCCATTTTCAATTATTCACAAAATTAAAACTTTTCCATAATATTCTAATTTTGTGAATTACAAAAACATTGTGAGAAAACAATGCTTAAAATGTTTCACTGGGTCTGTACTACAACTATAATTATGTGCTTTTCGAACTGAACCACTGAGAGAAAAATGCACTTTTAAATGATATTTGAATTTATTGGATAAAACTTGTATATGTGCCATCTGAGCTATACCACAGCACTATTTTTAATTTTCCCATGAGAACTCAGATCTCATATTTCTCATTTGGAAATACTTCTTTTGTCACAACCACAAGAAGGTTTAAAAGAATCTGGACATAAGATGTTTTGTCTCTGATCCAGGACAAAAAAAGGACAGAAGTTATTAGTTACTAGTCGAGTTTGAGTATTATTACATCCATGCATGTGTCTCCTGCTCTGCTCTTCTCTTCTCTTCTGACTTTCATTAAAACTCCCCGAGACACAGCTGTGAGCAGAAGAACTTAATCCTGATTGGGAGCACAAACAAAAACAATGGAGTCTGTAAGTCCTGCTGGTAACGCTATCCGCCCCTCTGCAGCGGCACCATACGTCTGTCTATACTCCGGCGTCTATAGTGGTCCACCTTCGCCTGTAATGAGAACCATGTGTGGGTCTGGACCAATGGGAGAAAAAGCCAGTGTTTCTGCTGGGATTGGACCGGAGTGTGTGGCTCGGGGCCAAGGAGCAGATGGCCGAGCAGACTGCAGTCACTGTCGACCAGAAGACATGAGAGAAAACTGACATTTGGAGAGGAAAATCCAACTTCAAACTTTTTTTTTTTTTGGACTGTGATACTGGAAAACTCTGGGGTTTGTGCAAAGGAAGTGTTGGATAGATGGACGAGATAAAGTGGAGAATAATGACAGGAGTGGGGCGGCCTGTCCAAGAAAACCTGGGCTGTAAACTCTGAAGTATCCTTACTGACACTTTGCAATGTTAACCTCAAAATCTTTGTGGAATATTTTGCTTCGATGTCGTCGTGTTCAGGGATTCTCAGACTGTTCATGCTGAGTACCACCTAGAAAATATTTGGCTCTGAAAGTATGATCTTTAAGTTCTGCTAAGTCAACTTTTTTGAGCTTTTAACCATGTTATATTACATCAAAAACAGACCTGGAGTAGTATTTTGTTTGAGTAATCCTGTTTGCTAAAGCCATCCCTTCTCCAGAGCTGAAAACGCTCGGTCTCACAGCTCTACATAGACACATAAAACCAGGAAGTGCTCCTGCGTGTTTCTAAAGCCCATACACCGTCACATCTATCTATCTATCTATCTATCTATCTATCTATCTATCTATCTATCTATCTATCTATCTATCTAATGCAGAGAGACAAACTGAGCACTACTGCCACTGAAGCACTGTTTTAGGTTAATTTGGTTTGAAACATTCATAAAGTTTAAGCAGTGTAAAATGTGCAGTGTTTGGACATGGATCTGAGGTTAGAGCAGTGTGTAATCAGATCTGTGAAGGTGTGGGCGGTTCACGGGGGTTAAGTGCTGTGACTAAAGAGATGTACTGGAGCTTACAAAGTGAATTATGGGTAACTTACAGCCTGCTTCTGCTCCTCGTCCTATCAGCCAGCGAGAGTGTGAAGGACACAGAAGAGAGAGAGAGAAGAGACACATAAAGATATAAGACACCCGAGGTCAAGTAAGGTCAGCTGATGTCAATAAATAACTCCTATGTTCACTTTGTTATACTGTTTTATAATAATAATACAGTATAATAAGGATAAAAGTGTCTGCTATAGCTATTTTAAATGTTAAATAACAGTCTTATATGTGGGGCCTTTATTGAAAGAAGTCATTTTTCCTTTGAAATGGACCCTTCTTGGCGTGGCTTAGTCTGATTGTGACTTCACTGCTGCTGAGGGTCAGAGCTGCAGGCCCAGACATTCCCCCTGCCTGTTACTCTCATGTTGGATGTACAGTTGACACAAAGGGCCACAACATTTTTATTTAACACAACTCATAAAATCACAGCCACAGTTACTGCTGGCGTCTAGTGTAACGTAGTAAACATAATCAGCTTCTGGTTTCATTACTAGTTGCTACTGCTTTATTTTAGTGCAACAAAGAAAAAAACAACGAACTTAAGCTTCTAGTTTAATAAAGTTCCAGAAACTGCAGGTTTTGGTGTCGCAAAGGGTAGTTTAGCTGCTATTAAAATATGTATTTTTTATTATATATTATCATTTATTATTTATTTGTAAATGGGCTGAGGGCCGGTCCAGTTTGGTTGATGAGCCAGTTCTGGCCCCGGGCCGCCTGCTGAATAGCCCTGCCTTAAAGTTTGAGCATCAGCTGATGGACGATTTTCATAAAAATGCAATAATCTGCCTGATTTATCAATCTATCTCTATGAAAACTATTATTACTTTACAAGACAATTAATTTAAGTGGAATATGGTCAAGGTCTGTAAACCATGTGTATGTTGACAACTTGGCATTGAGAGTATGTTTAAATAAATCTGTGGTAATTACGTTATGCTGTGCTATCTTATGTTGTACAGACAGAGTAAATTCCAGTGTTTGTAGTTCATGTTCATTATTACCTTGAGCAGCCTCATGAGCCCCTCCAGCTGCACCATGAGCTCTCGTCTGCTCTCCTGTAACGCAGACATACGCCGCTCCAGCTCATCCTTCCTGTGTCTGCAACAGAAACAACAGCAGCTTCAGAACATACATTTTACTATGGATTATGGTATTGTCTTTTGCTTTTAGTTCCTTTAGTTAAATGTTCTTTTTATACCGGAGGCCCCACCAAGCAATAGCACGATAGTCAGATGTTTGTAAATGTCTGTGTCCAGCTGTGGTGCCCAATCTCATTCACAGATTACTTTGCGTTAAATACTTACAGAGTTGATATAATTTTAAATGTCATGAATTATGGGCTGAACTCTCTGCTGTGGCTTTTAACGATTAGGTTTCATTCAGTTTTCCTGCTTTGGGTTTTCACTGTTTTGACAATATATTTAATGAACGAAGAGTTTCTTTCAACATTACCCTGCAAATGTGAGCTTGTATTAAAACAAAAGCAGCTGTTTGCGCTTTGTCTCTCATTGACTTTGGCTTGTCATTGCCCTCTAGTGCCAACATAGTGTACTACAATAAATAACACCCATAACTGTATAAGTATTTGTGATTTTCTGTCAATACTACCTTACCCCTTGGTTTAGTCCTGTTTAATCCAGATTTAGTTACAGTTTAGTTCATTAAAGATGGCACTATGAAAGCCAAATATTTTCTGAGGTGGCAGAAAGTTGGAGAATCACTGCCCTATGCACTTTGCATTGGCATTTTACCATTTTTTCCAATTCAATTTTATTTCTATAGCCCAGTGTCGCCTCAAAGGGCATACAATCAATTATAAACAATAACTACGCTAAAATAAACAGACCCAGAACATCTCCAAAACTCCTAAAAACACAGCTGAACTGGGAAGACCTATGTAAAAGCCCCCAATCAACAACAGCGGCTAAATATGAGCTTTCTTAGTTAATGGCCCATATGTTTTAAATCCATACATTTTTATTAGTTATTCAACAAACCGCATCTCAAAAATCTGCATCTGACAGTGTGAAAAAATAGATCCAATGGTTTATAAAGCATTAAACTAGTATTAAGCTTATATGTCTTGCAGCTATTGACCTTAGACTCTGTTGCTGATTCATTATTGAGGTCCTTCAGGGTAAAACACTGCACCAAGACATTTCTCATTGAGTTTATTTGCAGCTGAAGGAAACAGTGAGCTTCCTGACACCAAGACAAATGCAGGAGAGGCTCCAGAAGCTAATTTAACACCAGCCTCCGCATCAGGACCATATTATTCCTGTTGAAGAATGAGCTTAGCCTCAGTAAACCTGGCAGATGGAGGGAGTTTTGTTGCCTTATTATTTTTTAAAGTGGTACAAAGCAAACGCATGCATAAATGTAGCAGAGCAGAGAACGGGAATGGGAAGTTCATTCACCACGGAAAGCATTTGATTACAAAGATATAGCATTTGTATAGGTTAATATCAGGGGTGACAAACACACTCTTACATTCACTCACTATGGGACATTTTGAAACACTAATTCAACACCAAACCCAGCGGGACAGTAGGAGAAAGCCCAGAGGCAGTAAATCCAATCCCAAAGACTTCGTTGAATTCATTTTTGAGGATTACAGGATGCTAGGTTTAAGCAATTTTAGCTTAAATGAACAGAGTCAGAGTCTGTGTACTGACTAAATAAGTATTTGCTGGCTGAAGAAAACCTCTCTGTGCCTCGCCCTGACGTATCTTGGTGAAAAAACAGCCTTGTAAGATTGGGAGAACTGTCCCAGTGTCCTTGAAGTCTCAGGTCTTGCGAGAAAGCGGCACGTGTTAACGACAAACCAGGAATTACTTTATTTCTTATATGTTTGTCATGGCAGAACGACCAAAAGGCAGAGAGAACATTTGCACAGATACAAGGAGGAGAAAACGAGAGCCAAGCCGAGCGAGGGGTCACACAGGGGTCAACCGGACGTTTTTACCATAGCGCTTTAGTCCGAAATGTATGGGGTGCCATCTTGGGTAAAAACAGCAAATAAACTATCAAAGTTACACTGTTCCCCTTTGTTGTCCTTATGTAAAAAAGTTAAAATAAAATAAAACATAACTGCAGGAGGCATACACTGCCATCACATTACTGCTTTTGATAAAGCCATGAAACAGATTTTAGTAGTGGCAGTCACTTTATACTAGGGCTGGGTACTATTTAGTTTTTTCGATACCAGTACTTAAATTATATTTGGTTTTTGATACCGGTAACGGAGCCATACTTTTTGATACCTGTGCTGAGCGAATTCATCTTCTACAATCATAAAACACAAGAATATTGAATAAAAGACCAATTTTAACAACATTTTTAGCTGTAGTTTGTATGATTTATTTTGTGTTATTTATTTCATTTGTGCAAAGAAACATTAAAGGTCCCACTAAGTATGGAAACTTGGTATTGAATAAGAATATTTTTTTGATACCAGTAGTATTGTAACTTTATTTCTATCTAACAGTACCCTCACCCATGCATTTGCAGCACTCTGTTATAATGGTTTTCTGTGCACTGCTGTTATTGTGTGAGTTTAGAGGCTGCAGGAGTCACCTGAGCAGCCGCAGCTCTGTGAGGAGTGTGGGGTTCTGCTGGGCCTTCTCTGGAGTGGGCTGGGACGCCTGTTCGTGCTCCAGACGCAGCCTCTGGATCTCCTGCAGGATCTCCCTGAACAACCAAAACAACACAACACCAAAACATCATGTAGTATTCATTTATACAGCCAGCTCTGGGGGAAAAAAGTGACTCTGGGCCTCTTCTTCTTGTGTTGGTTTTATAACAGGAGCCTCAATGGGAAACACCACACCTCCTTAGCTATATATAAATGTTAGCACATTTACCAGGAAGTACTTTGAATGATTCCTGAAACAAAGGACATCTATCTAACTTTATATCACTGATAATAACATAGTAATAGAGAGTTAATAAAATAATTATAAATAGTATCAAAATCAAGGTTATTTTTCATTATTTTCCCACATGACTATGATTTTAGAAGATTTTAACATTGGGATTACTACTTCTACAACTATTACTACAACTGCTACTTATACTACTATTACAACTACTACTAGTACCACTGGTACTTGAGCTACTACTACTACTACTACTACTACTACTACTAATATTACCACAAATACGGCTACAACTACTACAACTATAACTACAATGGCTACTTCTGCAACAACTTTGTCTACTACTACTGCTACTAATAACATAAAAACTGGTTTGACTACCTACTACTATTACTAATACTACTACTACTACTACAGCTACTTCTGCTGCGAGTACTACTATTACAACTACTACTAGTACTACTGCCATTTGAGTTACTACTACTACAACTACAACGACTACTTCTACAACAACTACTACTACCACTACAGCTACTGCTATTAGTACTACAAATATCGGTTCTGTTATCTTTTACTATTACTAATACTACAACTGCTACTTAAGCTACTACTACTACTATTAGAAGGACTACACCTACTATTAAAACACTGACTGTATCTACATCTACTTGTACTACAAATACAGGTTATACTGCCTACTACTAATTTTACCACAGCTACTGCTACAACTACTATTAAAACAATTACTACAGCTACTGCTACTTGTACTACAGATACAGGCTTGACTACCAACTGTTACTAATGCTACTACAACTGCTACTTCTGCTGCTACTACTACTGCTACTAGTACTACTGCTGCTGCTTGAGCTACAACAACTACTACTATTATTACCACAACTATGGCCAAAAATACTACAATTACTACTGCTGCAACAGCTACTTTTTCAACAACAACAACTACTACTACTGCTAGTACTACTATTACAACCTAACTACTACTATTAATATTATTACAACTACAGCTACAACTAGTATTAAAACTACTACTACCACTGCTACAACTTGCTGCTTTGACAGTGTTACTAATACTACTCTGGCTGCCATTATTGCCACGAATACTGACTCTACTACTACTACTACTACTACTACTACTACTACTAGTACCACCGTTACCTGTTCTTGTTCTCCAGCTCTGCGATCAGCTGTCTTTGTTGTTTGTTGGCGTCGAAGTTAAAGCCGAGGTCTGTGGGGGGGCACTGTTGCTGGATAAACAAAATAATAACACCATTAAAATATGATCTTTTCAAGCAAAAAGACTTATCTCTGCACTAACTGTGAAGACTAATGAGGCATGGCTGGAGATTTATTATTCCTCTGCATAAACAACACAGCACCAGTTTAAAGCTCCCCCGTTCCGCTAAATCGACTTTTTTTTTTTTAGCTTTTAACCATGTTTTAATTTAGTTTCCTCCTCAAAAGCAGACCTGGAGTAGTATTTTGTTTCATCCAGTGCTTTTGTGCGTTTTTAAAGTCCATAAACCGCCACCGGACTCATTCTTATCATCAGCTTAAACTGCAGTCGGCTCATTTATCTATCTGTTAATGTCATGTTTATGTCACGTTAAAAAGGCATTTTATATTCTGTGCATTCCCCACAGTTGCCAGCAGGGGGTGACAGACACCTAATCAAAGTACCAGCTCCCCAAAAGAAGACATTTTCCATACATATCCATTACTTTAAGTTATAAAAGTGTAAAATACTAATGCAAAGGTGTCCAAAAAGCCTGAAAACAGCATAATATGGGACCTTTAAACCCGGATCAATAAGAAAGTAGTATATTTTACTTAAATTTTACTTAAAAGCTTTCTGCCAGTGGTTATGCTGTGTTGCAACCCAAAAAAAACAGCTAAAAATACTAGCGTTTTGTAAGTTTTGTTGTTATTTACTCATGCCACTGGTTCCCAACTGGTGGGCTGGGACACAAAAGTAGGTTTCAGAGAAGCTCAATATAGTTTCAACATGTTATATGATATATTTATTATTTAATTTATTGCCAAATTTCACATGAAACTAACACTGCTGTTGGTCATTGTTTGTTGCAAAAAGTTAAAATGTGTAGAAGGAAACTAATGGTAATTTAGCACTGGATTTTATTTGGGGCAGGCAACGTTGTCTATGTAATGGCATGTACTGTATTTGTGAACATTTAATAACTAAGCTCTCTTCACTAATGCTCTTGTAGGATCGACTTGTCAAAGAAACAAACGTGATTGAATTTCCCACTGACCGTGGAGTTTCCTGCCTCCGCTGCTAACCTCGCGGCGTATCGGGCGATGAGGCGGTGCTCCTCGTCCAATCGGCTCGGACTCTCCAGGACACTGAAGAAAGACAGTTTTACATTACACATGCGTACATTCAGAGCTTGTACAGAGTCAAAAATATGTCGTGAAGTGATGTGTGCTAAAGACTTTAACGATGAAAATGAAGTGAGATGAAGATGAATGAGAGATGATAAAGCAGGACTTTTAAACTGTTATAATGTTCCCTCATCAAAAACATACCTGCAGTTGTGTTTTGTTTCATTCACACCTGTTTGAGTAATCCTGTATTCTCTGGCACTGAGTTTCTGAGGCCTCAAAACATTCAGTCCCACTTCAGGAAGCACTGACCAATCAACAAGCCCTCTGCATCCAGTCTGCTCTCATTAATTTATCCAAAAAACAGTGTACAGCTCTGTTTCCACTGATTCCACACAGACATTTGTCATTTTGCAGTAAAACAGCATCAGACAAAAAGTTTAGTGAAGTGAAGTGCTCTTTTTATTTGATTATGTTCAAATGACAGCAACACTCCTTTATAAAACCAGTAGAGTACTTATTAAAAACATTTTCTTAAAGTAAAATCATGTTTTTAAAGGTGTAATGTTGTTCTAGAGGTGACCAAGATTAGTTTAAAATATAAATAAAAGCACAATATATCCCCTTTTTAAGATTTTTAATACATTAACACAACATAAATTCATCTAACGTTTAGTTTCCCAAGTCATGAACTGATTTCTGCTTTAATGAAAAAGTACTGAACATAGTAAGTCTCAAACAAAACTCCCATCAAAATCCAAGCAAAGACACGGCGATAATTAAAACCATAAAAACTCGATTTGTCTTCAGAGTCACTGCATCAATAACTTCAATCTCCGCTGCCTTCAGAACGCAAGCCTTACAAGCAAAACTCTTAAATCTTATCTTTCCACAGAAGCAGATAAAGAAACGATGGGATAATTTTAGCAGCTCTGGCTCTGTCTCTGCCTGTTGTTGCTTTGATAATATCTTAAAATACTCCAAGGATGCTTCAAGAAACTGTCACCTGACTCCGAAGATTCAGCCTATGCACAAGACAAGGAATATTTAATTTAAGCCAGTGTTAATTCTGTATTCAGTTCTGGTTTACATCTAGAAGCTATAAGTTAAATCTTGCCTTAGACTAGATTATATTTCAGATTACCACCTTATTATTGAATTTAATCCTGGTTTATTCCTGGTTCAGTCCGAATTTTTGTTGGACCAAGTTACAACCTGGATTTCCTTTGATTTTCTAGGTCTGTAGTCTTGGTTAAGATTTGACTGCCGTCCTTTTTGTGCTGGTTTTATAGATTGTTTTCAGTTTAGTCCTGATTTAGACCTGGATTTACTACACAGGTTCCTTATTTAGTAGTTTAGCCCTACTTAAATTCTTACCATAATGTTGTCTGAATATTCTTTAGTCCATAAAAGCTCAAATAAAAGCATTTAAATCTAAATTCACAAAATCTTAGGCTATTTTTAAGTCCTTTTCAGTATACTGTCTACCATTATTAGATCATTTATTTAGCTAAACATATTAATAGAGCAATTTTCTTGGCTCTACTGCATTCCTCTTTTTAGTTTTTGACTTCTTTTTGTCTCAGTCCCAGTTGTCTCCAATCACCTTCAGTCTTTGGTCTTTAATCCCATTTTCTTGGCCCCACTTGTCTCTACGGACCAGGGTTTGGACAGAGGTACAAAGACCTGCCTGAAGCCTTCTGGACTGGCCCGTTTCCCAGATAGATAAACTATTTTTGTCCCATAGAGAGATCTCCGGCCTGGCGTCAGCCCTTTTTGGTCCACCGGTGCCTCTCTCTGGACAAATGTGTGGAAAGTGCTGATGATGCATGATAAACCCAGAGGAGACGACGTGTTTATTGTACTAAAGTTACTATATTTAGAACGATTATATCAGGATTTCATTGATGTGGATGCATTTTGGTAGCTACATATGGTATAGACAGGACAGAAAAGAAGGAAATTGGATGGCAACCGTATGTTTTTGGGCTATTTCATTACTGATACCTACTGTTATTTGCTATTTTTCAAAGATGAGTACATCTTAAATACTCAATCTTACCATCACTTGTTAAAAGTAACGGTTTAATGCTGGTTTGGTACTGGTGTTGGCATATTTTACTCTTTGGAAGACTTGTATTGTTGCTATATTAGGTTTAGTTCTGGTTTAGGCCAGCAGTATAGTGGTTCTCGACTTAATTTTCACTCTATTTGTTTTATTTAATGGGGCTATATTATGCAAAATTGACTTTTCTGAGCTTTCTCCCATGTTAAAATGTTGTTCCCTCATCAAAAATATACCTAGAGTTACCGTATTTTCGGACTATAAGTTGCTCCGGAGTATAAGTCGCACTAGCCAAAAAATGCATAATGAAAAAGAAAAAAACGTATATAAGTTGCACTGGACTATAAGTCACATTTTTTGGGGGAAATTTATTTTACAAAATTTGACACCAAGAACAGACATTTCATGTTGAAAGGCAAGTTATAGTAATAATAGAATAGAGAACAACAGGCTGAATAGGTGTGCGCTATGCTAACGTAACACATTGATGGTTATTCAGCTACATGAAGCATAAACAACAAACTGAATAGGTGTCTCGTATGTTAACGTAATATATTAACAGTTATTCACATAACTATAGCATAAAGAACATAATATAACAAGTTCACCAAACTCACCATCTCTCTCCTAATCGCTAAATCCTTTAAATTCTTCATCCTCGGTGTCGCTTCTGAACAACTCCACCAACTCCAGAGGTAGACGAAGCGCCGCTTCCTCCTCTGCGTGGCTGTCGTCAGACTCAGCATCAGTTCCATTTCCAATTATTCCGCTCTTTCTCAGTTGTCTTTATAGCCTAAGTTGTTAGTGGTAATGTTTACATTTTAAATTGTCAGTGGTACAGGTGCAGCAGATGCTGGTACACAAGCCTAGAGCGCCCTCTAACCAACACCTGAAATATTTTAATATATAAGTCACACCTGAGTATACGTCGCACCCCGAGCCAGACGATGAAAAAAAAGTGCGACTTATAGTCCGGAAAATATGGTATGTTTTGTTGCATTCATGCCTGTTTAAGTAATCCTGTATTCTCTGGCGCTGAGTTTCTAAGTCCACTCCAGGACGCACTGATCCCTAATCCTAACAACAAGCCTTCTACATCCAGTCTGCTCTCATTCATTTATCCAAAAAACAGTGTACAGTTCTGTCTCCCCTGATTCCTCACAGACATTTTTCATTTTGTAGTAAAATGGCATCATACAGAAGGTTTACGGAAATAAAAAGCTCTTTTTCTATGTTTATGTTCAAAAGACCTGAACACTCTGCTGCCCTCTGCTGGTCTCTTCACCTGTTTTTTATGGCAATAACAAAGTAATTATTGGAAACTCTTTTAGTCACATAATGTTTTAAGGTTGTAAAATGTGAAATGCTGTTCTAGAGGCGACCAAGATTGATTTAAAAAGATAAATAAAAGCACAATTTAGGGCAAAAAGAACAAATCATTTTGATGAATACCTGAAGGTTACTGGATGAACCACCTGCCTTTCACTTGTTACTTCAGCCCAGCAGCATTGTTTTTAATTATAAAGAGTAAAACTTTGAACAACCAAAATGAATCTTCCAAAGCAATATAATTACAAAAATGTTAAATAATTCAAATGACCTCCACCATCGTGCACAAAATATATCCTAAAGTATTATAAACTTTGCTCATTATCAAGACTTTTGCCATAATTTTGTTCGGCTAAGAGTGCTGAGTGATACATACATTAATAACATTATGAAGGAGTTTTCGAAAATGTAATAAACTTCGGAGCTGAAACAGTGCCTTGTCAAAGTGAATTATTTTAGCCCAAGTTAGTTATAGCAGTAAGTATTTAATTATGAAACGCATGATAAACATTTGATACAAAGATATTTCATCCAATTACATTTTAGGGGTTAATGAGTCTTGCATAATGAGATGTGGAGACAGAACCCACCAGCTCTGTCTTCACTCTCAGTCAGCTTTAACTGTGAATCAAACACCCGTGGAGCTCAAATCGTTTTTTGTTTTTTTTTTCTGCTGAGGTTCTGGCTGAATAACGGTAATAAATTGTGCCGTTTGCCCTTGGACGAGCTGCGAGCGGTGAACCACTGTCTACGGCAGAGACAAAGAGACGAGCGAGGAGCGAGGCAGTGCAGCGTCAGCAGAGAGACAGAACAGACTGGGACTGAGGCGCTGGGAATACAACAAGCACTATTTTATGACAAGACTGTTTCTTAAAGAGGATACAAGTCTAAAATATACCGAGGTCTTGCAAAATCAGCGTTGGACAGATCCCAATGTGTCCTATTTAAAAAATGTCAACAAATGAATCAGAAAGTGCCATCCAAGGAGGCCTGTTATATCACTTTGTACCACTAGATGGAGTCACGAGCCACTCACACTACCTTTGAAAATAACTGAATGAGAAATTTAATAAAAAATATGATAGATGTGGGTTTTAATGTGTTTTCTACCGACACTTGTAACTGATGTAACTGACACTGTGCATTTCTTTTGCTGCATAAAATTAACTGTAGTTTACTCAAAGGGGCTATAATCTGTAAAATCGACTTTTCTGAGCTTTCTACCATGTTATAATGTCGTTCCCTCATCAAAAACATACCTGCAGTTGTGTTTTGTTTCATTCACGCCTCTTTGAGAAATCCTGTTTTCTCTGGCGCATAGTTTCGGGGGCCTCAGAACGCTCCGCCTTGACCACAAAGCCCCGCCCACTCCAGGAAGCACTGACCAATCAACAAGCTCTCATTGATTTATCAAAAAACAAAAAAAACAAACAAAACAAAACAATGTACAGCTCTGTTTCCATTGATTCCTCACTGGCATTTTTCATTTTGTAGTAAAATGGCATCATACAAAAAGTTTAAGGAAGTGGAGTGCTCTTTTTCTTTGATTATGTAAAAAAAAAAAAAAACATTCTAGTGCCCTCTGCTGGTCACTTCACCTATTTCTTTATGGCAACAGTAGAGTACTTATTAAAATCATTTCTTTTAGTCACACAATGATTTTAAAGGTTGTTAAAAGTCTAGAGGCAACCAAGATCGGTTTAAAAATATCAATAAAACCATAATAAACTCCTTTAAAGGAAAAAAAAAATAAAAATACCAACAAAGAAACAAGGACGTCTGTGTACTGAGTGTTTGTCCTGAAGCCAAGCCACAAGCCTCTCTGCATTATTCAACAGGGAATCTTTGACTCACACGCCCTTCACCGCGAGTGCAGATACGGCCTAATTATAACAACAAATTAATATTTACAAACCTAATGCGCCGTGACGTCAGCAACAAGGTGAAAAATGTGCTTCGTAACCATCGGTCGACCCGAACTCCCGCTTCCATCCCATCCAGCACCTTCCTAACTGTTCAGTAAGACGTCACGATGGCTTCGTCTGCACTTTTTTCTGTCCTAAATATGGCAGCTTTGTAAATGTTAGGCCTCCGTCGGGCTACAGTTTCATCGGTGCACGACATCAGGAGTGATTCAGAGCTCAAAATGTCAAGACAAAGGTTATCCAGTGTCTCTGTTACCTTCAATGTCAGACAGGCAGAGAAAATTAATAGGTTTCTACTGTACATATAACGTGACTTCTTTGACCTCACGGTGCTATTTCTGGCAACACTTACAGTCACCATGGCTTCTGTCAAACCTGCCGCAGCCTGGATACAAGCAGTCCCCACTGGACACGGCTCAGAATATCCATCTCAGAAAGAAATTTAATCTAGTATTGGTTGTTGTTAGCATCTTGAGACAGGAAGTTACAAGATAGCATAAGATTATGACCGGGAATACGCCACAAGAGCTGCAGTTTTGGAGCTGCTCTGACCCAGGAGCCATGATGAAGATGATATTATTGTGTTATTCACTTCCCCTGTCAGTGGTCATAATGTTACGCCTGGTTGTCATGCAGCACTATTGTAGAGATAGAGTAGAAAGAAAAATATATGAAATATGGTTTAAAAAAAGCAAGTTTTCTATTACAGGATTCCTGCGGGTATCAGTTTAATTTAATGCTTTTTAATGCCATTTTAATGCTAATTATCAATATTTTTAATGCTACAAACATACAGCTTAAATTGACAAAACCTATGAAAATATTGTAAAATACAGTTCATAAAGCACCAATAATGCTCAAAATCAAACATCTGATGTTTGGGTAACTTCGTCCGACTGAACTCGTTCTGCCGTCTATCACGCTAAGGTAGGCTACAAAAATGTAAATTAATATTTATAAATACATATTTATATTCACAAATAAAATGTCAAATGTCAGTGATTTTACTTCAAAACTATTTAAAATTTTAATTTAATGCTTCTGAATGTCATTTAAGGCCTTAATTTCTGCAAAAACATTTCAGTGACTTTGAATGCTTTTTAATGCCAGCGCGAGAACTCTGTATTAGCTGCATTTATGAAACACCAAAAGCGCCGTCTTTTTTCTGCTAACATGGGAAAACCTCGCATAGCACCGAGTGACATTTGGTCAAATTATCCACACTGCACTGGCAGCCACTGAGCAGGACTTGGATCCATTTCTACATCTGAGCCAGTACAAGGGCACTGACATTTACTGAAGATTAGCCCAGCTACAAACCACAGACAGAGACAGAGAGAGAGAAAGAGTTTTGTTTGGGGCAGACTGCAGGCTCAAGACTCCATCTGGTGGTAAAAACTTATTCATATAACTGAGAATTACAGCGTACCTCATGACACATGGCTTACTGATACTGATAATATCAGGTTATGGTGATATTACGATTATCGATATATTGCACAAGGTAACCTACAATATATTGCTGTATTTTTAAAGAGGCAAAAATAACCATTGTTTGTTTTTGTCTGTATTAATTGAGTTTTTGTGAATTATAAAAGGTATATACAGGTAGCCCTATGTTACACATTGTGGCCTACTTTATGCCACTGGAGCAGCAGAAACAGTTTCAGATTGGTATTGATACAAAAAATACTGGTGTCTAAAATATTGTTACTTTGGTATTTTTTACTTTGGTATTGTTACTTTGGTATTGATTCACATGTCACTAGTTTATACACTTAAACAAGAAACCACAAGTCCTGTTTCCAAAGGTAATAAACAAACCGTCAGTCAGACTAATATTTATTTATTCGTGTGACTATATTTGTTAGACCAAGCACTCAGAAGTGCAGTGCTGCCCTCTACAGTCCTGGCAGAAATATTGACTACTTTTGGCCCATATTTGAGTGAGAAAGCAGTGCTGCAGTGTAGCACCATTATTATGCATGACGTCAAAAAGCATCGATATCGGTATCAGGTCACAAAATATCACGATATATTTTATTTAATTTAATTTGAAATTCTTTATTATTATTAGGAGGAATAGCCCTTTGAGATGAACCATCTCGTTTTCTTGGGGGTCCTCAACTTAAATTCAGAAAAACATAACAGCAGAGCAAATAAAATAAGAACAGTGTAACAGAACAGTTCCAACCACACACACCTGCTCTCAATGTTCACCTCCCTCTCCCATTTTCAAGACCCCAGACAGATCATCTAAAACAAAAGGCACAATTTCAAAACTTAGTCGTTTATGATCATATGAAAATAAAAAACAAAACATAATTTCACGACTTCACAGAGTCATTTATAGTCATATAAACTAAAAATAAAAACTGAAAAAATCTTTAGATCTCCTTTAAGCAAAAATCAGAGATCATTAGACCTCCAAAGTCATTTATGATCGTATAAAAATAAGCATAATTTCACGACTTTAACAAAGTCATTCATGATAAACATAAATAAATATATATCACAAAATCGATATTTTATCTCAGCCCTACATATAACAGGCTTTACCAGCAGCAATTCACTTTAGACACTGAGGTGGAAAATGTGAATTCTGTACTCTGTTAGGTAAAAGTAAAAAAGTATTAGGCCTATGAGTAAAGTTTATTTACTGTAAGCACTACCAGTACTACTATCCACACCTGTACCAATCCTGCAACCTGCTGATTGCAGTACTTCAGTGAACTTTTCAGACAGCCAGTGAAGGCAAAACATTTTGCTAAAATGCAGGTTACATACGCAGGTTAACATTTAGTTGTCTATTACTGCGACAGGGCGTAACACGTCTCAGTCCACTTCTACCAAAGGTCAGAGCCTTAACGCATTGTCATCTGATGTTCTTCTCGCTGTCTCACCAGGTGTAAGACCAACACCCACACCCACAGCTGAGATACCCTTTCTGGTTTTACCTGAACAAAAAACTAGCCGAAGGTTAAGAGCTGGATTTTACTGGCCCTATATACACAAGTGTGTTAGCTCAGTACTGTTTTGCCTTTCGCAATCCAAATGCCGTGTATATCCAAACAAAACCTGCAATTGTAACATGCTAGTAGAGAAAATCCTGTCCACAATAATATGGGGCATAGTGCAGACACATTACAGCCTTTTTCAAGTATCAATCCCACAAACATAACGGCTCATTACCATTGTCAATAAAACACTAATGGAAGTGGCCTTTGAGTGAAATGAAAGGACAATTATGCTGCCTTCACACTCGCGCTCTCGCTCTCGCTGCTTACACGACACAGCTCCAATTCTATCATAATCTGTTTGTCACATCAGCACATTAAGTAGGAGCGCTTCTGTGTTCTCCGTGACAGCGTAACAAATTTTTCCATCTAAAAATACTCTTGCGAAAGGCATGAGGCAAAAATATGTGTCAAGTGTGAGGCGGCTCGTATCATCTGTAGAGCTGTGGGAGTGAATTCAATGAAAAGAGAACCAGGAAATATGTAAAATAGTGTTGGGAAAGAGGGATACGAGGAATTTTAAAACAGGAAAGTAGTCATTTGAGAAGATGTAAAAGGCAGAGATAGTAGAATAATAATGGAGCCACGGACAGTAACGTGAAAGGAAACTGGAGCCAGGAAAGATAACCATATTTAGAAAAATAGTAAAGAGATTTGGAAGACTGAAGCGCACATGTAAATAAAATAAGTAATAATAAATGAATAGTTAATAGTTACAGCCATGAATTGATAGACAGTAGAATAATAATGGACCAATGGACAGTGAATAGAAAGTCAGCAATGTGTTTTTGAAAGCAAATACGAGTAAATACGATGACAAGACAAAGTAAGTTTTTAGTAACTGGTGATGCTAACTAACCATAGAGATCTAAACTGTTCACTTTTTTAGTCAAGATCTAAAACACCAACGCAAAATTGTCCCACTCAGATCACTAACATACGAAACAAATGGGTGTTCGCTGGTGCTGAGTTTCTGAGGCCTCAGAACGCTCCGCCTCTACCACAAAGCCCCGCCCACTCCAGGAAGCACTGACCAATCAACAAACCCTATACATCCAGTCTGCTCTCATTCATTCATCAAAAAAAAACAACAACAAAAAAAACAGTGCACAACTCTGTTTCCGTTGATTCTTTAGACATTTTCCCTTTGTAGTAAAATGGCATCATACAAAAAGTACAAAAAAATAAAATTTCCTTTAAATTATGTTCAAAACACCACAACACTCTGCACTCTGCTGGTCTTTTCCCCTGTTTCTTTATGGCATCAGTAGATAACTTAAAAAGCTTTCTTTTAGTCACATAATGTTTTTAAATATAAAACATGCAAATGGTGCTCTAGAGGTGACAAAGACTGGTTTAAAAAAAAAAAAAAAGCATAATATAGCCCCTTTAAAAAGAAATTATTCTGTCTGTCACTCACATTATCATATTTCTATTTCCCTTTGCAGGGTCCACTTAAAGCACTAGCTGGTAACAATGGCTTGAAGCAGATTTATAAGGGTCCTACACAGAGCTAGATTTGTTTTTCAGTCAGGTCTAGTAAATGCCTTTACCATAGTTAACCCTCCTACAGCCCTAACACATTTTTTGATGTTTTGCATCTGTTTTATGTGGATACCTTTTGCTGTGTTGATTCAAATGGCATAGATTTTGCCTCAGGTGTGTATTTCAGGATTTTTTTAAAAGAAAAAATCTCTTAAAAAGGTGTCTAAAAAAATAGTCACACCTTTACTCCTAAAGCCCAATTCACAGTGAATCTGTTGCGTGTCCCGTACGACTCCTGCAAGAAATAGATGCAAAAACGTATCAAGTCTATTTTTGCCGGATGCCGGATCTGTCAGGTATAAAGTTGAACAGAGCAGATGGAGCCAGACAGGAAGTCAGACCCGGGTCCAGTGAAGAGGATCGGGTAAATTTCAAAATAAAAACGCTTGTGCAGCCTCTCGCTCACATCGCTGTAAACATTACGTCTTAACTGAGGACACGGGTCACAAATGACATTGGACAGCATTAAACGTGAGTAAAATTAAAGTATTTATTTACGTAGCGTCCTTACCCAGGGTTGAAGTATATATTTCTGTGACTTTTGGGCTTCAACCGTGGTTAATTCACCAAATAATCTCTAAATAAACAAGAGATCATGGTCAGAGGCAAACATGGCTTTTTAATCATACTTTTTACCTGCAGTTCTCTGTATACATGGTTATTATCGCGTGAACTCATAACTTCCAGCATTCCAGCGCCGCACACGCAACGCACTCGGTGTGAATCTGGCGTAAGACATTTTCTGTGCCATTGACTCCCATTCAAACAACATTTTTACAATACTCTGTCATTGGAATATAATTTCACATTTTTATCAAGTATTTCATGGATTCATGATAGTGAGGGATTGGAATTTTAGTTTTTATTGTTTTCTACTAGGTGGCGCCATTTCCCCCATATATGGTAGACAGAGGTATAAATGGTCTAAATTATCACAGCTGCAAGGCAAATAAAAAAAAAAAAAAGAGCTAAAATGATTTGGGTGTGTTTTAGGATTGTCATATATTGGTGTGAAAGTGTTTGTTGAGAAATGAGTTTATTTGTGTTTGCGTGAGCACAAATCTAAAATGTAGTCTTTACTGAGACTGAGCAGAGGCCTCTGTGTGAGCGCCACATAAACTGGAATTTAAGGGAGTTTTACATTTCATAAAGAGAATAAATGTTTGCTATGTGTGCTGAAGGCTGAAGGTAATCATTGTAACCATTTTTTAAATTATGTATTATTATATAATTTTTCTATTGCAGTGCATTTTTCGCTTTGGGATGAAAGGCGTGACTAAAAATGTTTCATCTGCCACTACACAAAAATTTAAAATGTAATAAAATCAATCATGATGGCATTTTGTGACTCTCCCAAGCTCTGATAATCCACCACAAAAAAAATCCAATTTGCATTTACAGAAAGGAAAAAAATACATTTTTTTGTGTGATTTTTTCCATAATTTGAAATACATTTTTAATCACAAAAACTGGAATTTAAGGGGTTAAACTTCATAAACAGAATGCATTTTGCTCTGTATGGTGAGGACTGAAGTTAATCATGAAGTAGTGTAACTTGGTAATATGGGGCCCCAGTGTAGGATTTCAGAATGGGCCCTAAAATCATGAGGCACATTCAGTACTTCAGGTCCATTTATTAAGCTTTTTAATTTAAAAAGTCCTGCTGTTTTACTGGAGATGCTCATTCATTAATATTTAGGGGCAATTTTGTGAATCTGTATTATTTTTTATTACAATTTGTGGAAGAAAAAAAAGTGATTTATTTATTTATTTATTTTTGTTAGACATTTAACAGGATTTAAAATTGAATTTATGTTAAAAACTCTTTGCTCCTCATTATTATTATAAATATTTTAAACACAGCCTTGACCACATATGAACAAGGGCCTAATCTTATGGGCCCCTAAACCTCCTGGGCCCCAGTGGAATGGAATTATTGACTATTAGATAATTTTTCTATGGCAGTTTTTATTGGTACTTTTTTTTTTCTTTCATGCTTAGGGTGAAAGGTGTGCTTGGGCTGTAGGAGGGTTAAAAAAATTCATACAGCACTTAGAAAAGTAAAACGCTGAATAAAAACAAACATTCATATTTGTTTCACTGGATCATTGCGATGGATTTAAAATATTTTTGAGGACACTATTGTAGGATTTAGCAGTTTCCCTTGGAGCCAGCCCTCACTTCCTCAATCTCTTCTTCTTCTTTTTCTTTTTCTTCTTCTACTGTTTGTTTAAAAACCGCCGTCTGAGTCCTTACCTCTTGGTGGGAGTGGGGGCCCCGGAGGACAAGAGCAGCGTGTCGTTCATGTTGTGGACGGCTGCTCTCGGCTGACTACAAGACAAGATTATACAGGTCTTTAATTCTACACTGTAAAAACCAGAGAGCGCTGGAGGAGGAGGAGGAGGAGGAGGAGGAGAAGGAGGAGGAGGAGGAGGAGGAAGAGGAGGAGGCGGCCATTTGCATTTTATTAATAATCATGAATCAGCAAAGTTCAAAAGGAGAGGATACAAGAGAGGACACAAAGTGGGTAACTCTGCAGAGGTGGAAGAAGTACTCCAAATCAAGTAAAAGTACTAATATTACTCAGAAGTACTCAACAAAATCGTTATTCAATACTTTTGCACAGTAAAGTTAGGTAGAGTAATTATGGCTACTACTACTAATACCACTACTGCTACTACTACCACTACTATTACTTCTACTACTGCTATTAATACTACTACTCAGCTACTAATACTACTATTACCACAGCTACTTCCAACTACAAATACTACTTGTACCACTATACAAGGACTACAACTGCTGTTACTACTATGAGTACAACTGCAAAAACTACAAATACATACTACAATACTACCCGTACTACTACTACAACGAGTATACTGCTACCACTACTGTTGTATGACGATTGTACCACTATTACTATTATCATCTCCACCACTGCTACTAATACTGCTACTGTTACTACTACTCCTAGAAGTACCACTAACACTACTACTAGAACTACTGCTATTATATCTAATACTACTGCTATCACTTTAATTACAACTACTACTACTACTACTCTTACTACTATTACTACTCTCACCACTACAACAACCACAACAATTACTAATACTACCAGTGCTACTACTACAACTACAACTATTGTCCGACTACTGCCACTACTACTACCACTAATATTACCAATACTACTAGGATTACTAATACTACTACTGCTACTCCTAGGACTACGACTACTACTACTACAACTGCTGCTACTGTAACTAATCACTTTAACTACTACTACTGCTCCTGCTACCCTACTAATACTATTAGTACTCATAGGACTACCATTACTACTACTACAGCTGCTGCTACTATAACTAATACTACTACTATTGCCACTATTACTGATACTACTACCACTACTTTTACTAATACTACTACTCAAACTACTCAAACTGCTATTATATGTAATACTACTGCTATCACGTTAACTATGAGTACTACGAGGACTACTACTACTACTACAACTACTGCTCCTGCTACTACTATTACATTTATCACTGCTACTCTAACTAATACTACTACTATCACCACTATTACTACTACCACTACTATTACTGATACTACTGGTACTACTACTACCACTGTTGCTAAAACTACTACTACAAATGCTACTACTATAACTAATAATACTACTGCTATCACTTTAACCACTACTATTATTCTTACTACTCCCTTTGCCGCTGAGGTCAAACAATACTTTTACTCATTTAGAGATGCTAAAGAAGTATTTTTATTAACTACTTGAGTAAAAGTATCTTGTTACTTTCCACCTCTGCAAATCTGGCCACACGCTGTAACCCTGTTAACCTAAAAACTGTAAAAACAAACTTGTTTTTAGGGCTGTTTAATTAGCGCTAATTAGCACGAGCAAGAGCAGCCACAGCAGAGACAAGAAATCGAATTAAACGAGAAGGCTGTGAAAACCGGGAGGGAGAGAGAGAGGAGAGGTGACATTGTGGGAGGTAATTTGTGAGAGTAAACAAGGGTCCATCTGGAGACCGGATCTGAACCAGGACCGGGATCTGAACCAAGCTGAGGCTCATTAACTGCACAGTCAAAATATCAGTGGGAGCAGCAGAAAGAAAATAAGGATGCAGTTTCAACGTTACTCTGTCTCACTCTGAGCTGATGCATCTACCAAATATAAAAGAATAAAAAGAAGGATTTTATTGCTTAATGTTTTGGGCAATTTAATGAGGAAAAGCAACACAATTGAGACAAGAAAGTTAAGATGTTGTCAATATAATCGCTCCATTCTCCTTTAAATGTAAATATCTGGATAAACATTTAAAGCTCCATAGACGCTGTTCTTGTTTCACTTGATTTAGTAGCACAGACAAGCTTGCACAATATTTAGTGTTTAAAATTTAAATATTAACAAATGTAAGGGTTTTTATTATTGTGTAACGATACAGTAACCGTATCGATGTATTGAATTTTTTTTCCTATGATAAAACTACATCGATACACATGACCTTGTATTGAATCGTATCGTTTTCTAGGAAGTGAATATCGATGCACATGAAGTATCGATTGATAATATTAGAAATATCAAAATTAGAAATTTGTATGTTAAAATAAAAGCAGATATGGCTTTTTGGAGATACATTTTGTGCTTTTAATTAAATAAAATGTTATATTCAACTTTTCTTCACTCTCTGTCTGCTGGACATAATCAACCCCGGCCGCGGTGCTACATCTGAGAGTAAACTTTTATGATTTTTGACAAAAAGTTGCTGTATCGATTATCGATAGGAAGGTGTTGAATTGTATCCAATCATATCGTTCCAAATTAGCCAATATCGTTCTTGAATTGTATTGAAACACTTAGAAAAAAAAAGCTCCAGGTTGTGGTTCCTGTGACCAGACTTAAAACCAGGAGAGACCGGGCCTTGTCTGTGGTCAGCCCCAGACTGTGGAAAGCTCCGCCCCCTCCCCAGGTCAGGACGGCCCCCACAGGGGAGTGTTTTAAATCTTAAGCCCCACTTTTAGTCTCTGGCTTTTAACTCTGCATGAGCTGTGTGGTCTTTCAATGTTTTTGTTTTATTTATTATAGAGTTTTTACTTATTTATTGCTTTTTTGTGTATTGCTCTTATTTGATTTCACTAGTTGTTATTGTTTTCATGTGAACTAGTAAGAGTATAGAGTATTTATTTATTGTTTTAAAATCTTGTGCAGCACTTTGGAAATGATCTTTGTTTGTAAAATTTGCAATAGAAATAAAGTGGATTGGAAAGTCTGGGCTACAAGTTACACAGCAGCCATGACTCCATTTAAGAACAAGCTTTTATTATGTTTAAAAAAGATTTAAAATGATTTATATCTAATATTTACTTAATGCTTTCAAATTTTAGAAGGAACAATAATAAACATACATTTTTTTAATTGTGCTGAGGTGTAAAGATTGTAAAGAAATGATTAGTTAACAAATTACAGTTCACTTTTTATAACTTAAATGTTAAACTATATATAGACTGAATGTGTTTAGGGCCAAGGCTAGGAACTGCACTAAACATTAGCAGGTTTATTCATAATTCACACTCATCAGAGCTAAAAATAAGAACTGTTTTTTCTTTCTCCCGCAGTGCCAATAAAACTAAAGAGCAGCAGGGCAGGGGAAAGTAAAAACGGCATCTTCAAAGTAAAATATGCCTTTTTAATTTCACAAAAGGACTGCAAGGTAACAAACGTAAGACCGACGGCAATAAGAAAGTAAAGTTAAATTTCATCTATACACTTTTAAACCTAGGCTATGTCCAAAGTAAGGCATTTTAGTGTTAAAATGCAAAAATAGAGCGTGTTTTTATCTAACATTTGTCCATCTGGAGCATAAAAGGCTTTTTTTGTATTTCAGATGAATACCTGCTCAGGGATTATTAACTATGAGCAACCACTTCTTTATCCAATCAAACAAATGGCATGTTGTTGCATGTTAGAAATGAATTATTATTATTTAAATTAATTATCTTGGTCCAGTCGGCAGTGGTTTGGGTGGAGACCAAGGTTTTCTTATTGCTCTGAGTATTAGTGGATGCTAAAAACATGGGTAGTTTTGAAATTTATGATCCAGAAAATTAAGTATACCTGCTCATATTAATATACTTTTTTACTTTTTTGCCTTGAGACACAAATTTGGCCTGTAACATTAATGTCCTTAGTAACTTTCCACCTCCCCAATCTATCTCCTGTCTATTGGTATAAAGCTTATAATCCATCTTATTTCCCTCAACAAAGGAGAAATACTATGTTCGTGTCCCTTTGTTCACTTTGTATGTAATTTAATCTGACAATGCTATTTATATTGTGCATCCTGGAAATATAAGACAGTGATATTGATTCATCTGCTCCTGAGTATCTCCTTCTGTTATTTAAAAACCTCATTATCACATAAAAGACGGAGCAGTGGGTCCTGTTTGTGCAATCAGCATTTTTCTATTTATAATCAAATTTAATACTGAAATACATGTCTACAGCTGCCTTCAGGATTGATTTGACTAGTTAATACTGTTATATGGTTAGACTACAAGCTCTTAAATCAATAATAAGATTCATTTTATCACAATGACAATAAAGTTTCAGAGGTAATCTGCCTTAAATCATATTTGTCTAATGAAAGAATAGATTATGCACTTTGCACAATTAGTGTTTTACTAATATATTTAACAGAAGTTGTGTCTTCTGTGTATTACAGTGTGCTTTGCTTTAGTGTTAACTGTGCATGCTGTGGCTGTGGAACTCTCGTCACTGTTCATGGTTAATCGATGAATCTGCATTATGGCCATAATTCTACTGAAATAAATACTAACAATAATGGTTATGTTGTACAGCAGAGTAAAGGCCCAGTACCATTGAAGAGTTAAGGCAAAATAAACATAAAATTAAACAACTGTTAAAATATAAAAGCCTATACCTTGTCTTTAGTTTAAAAAGACAATTTTTTCAAGCTGTCATGTCATTGGTTAACAGTTAATCAATAATTATTTCGTAAGATGATGAATTAATCAATTAAAGAAAATTAACAGCATCCCATCACGGTCTCGGGTTTGATTCCTGGACTGTGTGGAGCCTTTCTGTGTAGAGTTTGCATGTTCTCCTCGTGTCTGGGTGTTTGGTTTCCTCCATCAACCTAAAACCTGCAGAGGAGGCTAAACCTCCAGCGAGGTGCTCTGCCCAAGATCCTGGCTCAGATCTGGAGAAGGGTCCCGCTGCTCCTGCAGGACGCACCAGGAGACGATAAAATCTACCTTACCTCTTTTAACATGCGTCTTTTAACATGCGTCTCATGTACTGTATGTATCCAATTAATCAATATATGGAGTACACTGTAAAAAATATCTGTAGATTTCATGGTAAAAATCTGTAAAATCTCAACAGTAAAAGACCGTAGTTGATATATCGGTAAAATACTGTTTTGGTTACGGTAATTAACTGTAATATTAAAAATAAGGCAAAATTTTATTTTTTGTTTTATTTTTTGTAATGTATACAGTATAGCACTGTTAAAAAAATATAGTCCTGTGTTTATTACAGTGTAACACCTTTTTAAAAGATAATAACTTTAAATTTTACAGTAAATGTTGATTAAAAGTTAAGCCACAAACTAAAATATACATTAATCTATTTTTTTGAAAGATAATAACTTTATTTTGCAGTAAATAATAATAAAAACTCAAGTCAAAAACTGTAAAAACATTTGTGATAAAATTATACTGTAAAATGAAATACAGGCCTCTTGTAGTTTTTACGGTAGAATTATGGCAACCACAGCTGCCAATTTTTTACTGTAAAATTTAAAGATTTTTTTTTACAGTGTATACAGTCTTGTCAAATATGCCATGTGCTGAGGGACGAGGTTTTATTGCTAAGACAGAGAAGTAAAACCACAAAAAACTGTAAAAGAGAAACTACCTTTGGTTTTTACAATGAAAAACCTCCTCAATAACTCACTTATAGCTTTGTCTTTTCAGAATTTTGTAAAAAATCCAGCTCGGCCAGGTCATCACACATTTACCCATGTCTCACTATCTGATTATTAATCAATTAATCGCATTGGTAATGGACAGAATAATCGATGATCACAGTAACTGTTAGTTGCAGCTCTGTTGTGTCTAACGTCAGCCTGCTGCGGGACTGCAGAGGAAAATTTGCCTGCGTGGTTAAATCTGGCATATTTACATGATGAACTTTAATGACTACGCTTTGTCCTGTTTTAAATAATACATTAAGGTTATTTTGCAGAATAGAAATAATAGATATTTGAATATAATAAGAAAAAAATACCTGAGATATTCCATTGGCTACAGCAGCTATAAGGCACCTATATTTCTTTCTAGGCTTAAAAAGTAACAGTATTGCTATGGGCGACATTACATTTCTAAATACACTTTTAAAAATGTTATTATAATTATTAGAGTCTGTAATTGTAATTGTAATTTGTGTGATTTTAATTACTGCCAAGCCATAGTTGGTTTTTACATCGATTGTTTCAAAATTATGCAAATAAATTAAATGCAAAACACATAAAAGTAAGTAGAATAAGATTATTACATATTACTTTAAATCTTTCCAATCTGACTTCTTCACTCAACACGCCAGTTTCATGTTTTGTGTATCTGTTTCAATGACTATGCAGGTTTTTGTACCGCTACACTGAATTTAGAATTTTTATAATAATTTAATATGTTCTCAGACATTGAAAAATAAAATAAATACTGTTGCTACTGACCTTTAGGCTCAGAAAATTGCGTCTGAGTAAATTTATTATGTTTATTAATATACTCATTTACATAACTCTTGTAAGTCTTGCATGCTGTAATGATCCATGCTGTTTGCTTATTTTTTTTTACACAAGTTAAATTCATTTTCTTGAGGGGTTTCATGCAAAAGCAACACCCAGATTTGCACAGATTGTAACTTAGGCTGAAGGACTCTTGTTGAATCCCTACAATCACACAGAGAGACAAGATGATGTACTTTATGTCCACTTCCAGGTTTGCATGACCTACATAAATCTTTTGCACAAACGTTACAATAGCATTTTGTTTAAGCTTTATTATTATTACCTGGATAATATCTTTTGAACTGCACGTTTTTAAACTAGGGAATTTCTACTCCAAAATCCATTCCTTCCTAAGCCAGTCCTCCTAATCTCTCTTCTCCAGACAGTAAACAAGCCTGAGCAGACGTGTCTTACCTCTGTGCGTGGAGAAAGCACCTGCCTTCCTCGTACTAAAAAAACAAACAAAAAAACAAAACAACCCACATCCAAATCCGTGCAGCGCTTGCTTTTTACTCCTGCCTCCTCCTCCTCCAGATGTGCGTCCCGATCCGAGCGAGGAGCATCTCAATGTACTACAGGCTGCTGCTGCTGCTGTCGCCACGGAAACTCGACGGAGGTCACATGACTTAATGACGACGTCGTTCCTCTCTCTCTCTCTCCTCCTTCTCGGTCTTAGCATCACAGTGGAAGCTTTCTCTCACCTCCGTCTCTCCGGAATAATTGCATTTACATATCTGCGCCTATTACCTTGAGCTAGTTACATAAGTCTTCAACTCTATAAATAAGCAGAGTTTTTTTTTATTTATTTATTATTTTTTTTAGCACCAATATAAGTCAGGAGCGGCAGGGGGTAGTAAAAACGGCATCTTCAAAGTGAAAAATGTCCCGCTAATCTCACAAAAGGAGTGCTGTGCAACCAAATATAGAGATAACGAATGCTGTACCAATGCCAATAGGAAAGTTAAAGGGGATGTATTCTGCTTTTATTCATATTTTTAAACCAATCTTAGTGCATTTTACAGCCTTTAAAAACATTAGGCGACTAAAAGAAAACGTATTTAATAAGTACTCTACTGGTGCTACAAAGGAGCAGGGGAAGAGGCCAGCAGAGGGCAGCAGAGGGCAGAAGTGCAGAGCTCATAATCAAAGAAAAAGAGCACTTCACTCACCTTAAACTTTTTGTATGATGCCATTTTACTTTTAAATTAAAAATGTCTGTGAGGAATCAGTGGAAACAGAGCTGTACACAGTTTTTTGGATAAATGAATGAGAGCAGAATGGATGTAGAGGTTTTGTTGATTGGTCAGTGCTTCGTGGAGTGGGCGGGGATTTGTGGAACTGAGCGTTTTGAGGCCTCAGGAACTCAGTGCCAGAGAATACAACACTACTCCAGGTGTGTTTTTGATGAAGGAACAATATTATAACATGGGAGAAAGCTCAGGAAAGTCGATTTTGCAAAATATAGCCCCTTTAAGTAAAATTTGCTTAGTTTAAAATGAGAGGCCTCCATAAAGGCATTGGTCCTATCTCGCAATGATAAGTACAGCTTAAAGCGCCTGGACCTGGACTTGAGATCCTATAATTCTGTGGTAAATGCTCTATCCTTTGAGCCACAAAATGGTAAAAAATCCACTTAATTTTTGTTCTTTTACTGGCCCCTTGTGTCTGGAGTTAGTATCTGCGGCCCTATCTTACAATGGCAAAGATACAGTATAACAACCTGACCTGGACTCAAACTAGGGATCTTCTAGTTCAGGGGTAAATGCTCAATCCATTCAGACAGAAAAAACTTATATCTTGTAATGATAAATAAAATAAATTTTGTCACTCTACTGGCCCCTTGTGGCCGGTGGTTGTATCTGTGGCCCTATCTTGCAATGGTAAAGATACAGTACCTACAACCTGACCTGGACTTAAACCAGGGATCTTCTAGTTCAAGGGTAAATGCGCTATCCATTGAGCTCCAAAAGCCAAGCTGTTATGTCTCACGTTTTTTTGTTTTTGTTTGTTTGTTTTTTTGTTTTTAAACTAAACTGAAGCACATGGAAAGCACAGACCTCCACAAAGGCATTAACCCAATATCACAAAAAGAAAAGATACAGCACCCAGACCTGAACTTGGTAATTGCTTAATTCAGGGGTAAATGCTCTATCCATTGATTAAGTCTGTCACAGTGGTAAACAATCCACATGCGTTTTACTGACTTCTTGCGGCTGGAGTTAGTATCTTTGGCCCTATCTCGCAATGGTAACAAATATAGCACTCAGACCTGGACTCAAAATCTCTAGTTCAGGGGTAAATGCTCTGTCCATTGAACCACAAGAGCCTTATATGCGTATCTCACAGCGGTAAACAATCTGAAAGCGTTCTACTGACCCCTTGTGGCTTGAGGAGCGGTATTTTGTGGCCCAGTCTCGCGACGATGCTGGCTCTAGACAGTGATCTGGATCCAGACTAAAAACAAATCATTTCTTCCTTGGTTTATTACTGACCTTTCCTGAAAATTTCATAAAAATCCAACCATTACTTTTTGAGTTATTTTGCTAAAAGTCAAACAACAAACCAACAAAACAATGCCTCCAACAACATAAAATCTTAATTGAAATCAGCATTTTTGCCCCTAGATGTCACTAAATGTTGCCCAAAACTACACATGAGGCTTAGAGCTTATCAATTATTCAGTTTTACACAATAAACTCATGTATTTTAATGATATGCAAATGCACTGGGTGACTCAGGAGTCAAACGGGGGTCAAGTGACACACAAATTATTCATTCATAGGAAAAAGAATGCGTAACTTATAACTTTATCACACACCTTCCATTGTAGTGGCAGAAAATGAAGTCTTGCAGTGCTTTATTTGCTTTGTGCATGTTTTTTTCTATCCAGCAACATATTCACTGCCACCATCTTTTTCCTTGGACCGACTAAAAATAATATGCAAACATGAAGCGTCCTGCTGCTGGCAAAACACTGCTCCCATTTCTCCTCGAGGCTGCTACGAACCAGAGCTGTGTAAAACCAAAGGGATAACGCTCAGAGAAAAGCACATTACATGCATCTTCTCTCCGTTTTTAACAACACCGCTGAGTGAATTTGAATTGACCTGCAGAGAGCGACAAGACGCGAGACGGAGCCAAACGGTGGAGGGATTTCTGGGGATTATACAGAGAGTGGAAGATTGGTTGCTAAATATTAAACATGAGATTTGAGGCTAGAGAGTGCAGTACATATTAATGCAACATACAGGGAGAAAAGATGGATGCTTTTCAATCAGGGAGCAGGACAGGAACAGCAGAGGTGCAGTAAGAGGTTGAATTTATTGGACTTTTTGAATAAATTGTGATTGTGGAAGTAGATTTAGTGCAACATACTTAAAGGAGTGAAACTGTAGTTCGACCTCCGCCCACTTGATGGCGCCACATTGTTTGACCATCCATCTTTAGTCTATTGCTTGTCCAGGCTGGGTCACGGGGGCACCAGTCTAAGCAGGGATGCCCAAACTACCTTCTCCCTAGACACTTCCTCCAGCTCTACCAGGGAAATTCCAAGGTGTTCTCAGGTCAGCAAATCTGACTTTTTTGAGATTTTAACCATGTTATAATGTTGTTTCCACCTCAAAAACAGACCTGGAGTAGTATCTTGTTCAATTCACAGATGTTTAAGTAATGTATGCTGCGGCGCTGCCCTTCTCAAGAGCTGAAAACGCTTGGTCTCATGGCTCTATGTAGACTGGTGAAACCTGCACGTTTCTAAAGCCCATCCACTGTCACCGAACTCATTCTGATCATTTCAGCCTTAAACCTCTGTCACTAAGAAGCAGTCAGCTCATTTATCTGTTGCTAATAGCCGTGCTAAATAGCCATTTTAGGCTCTGTTCATTCTTCATCGGTGCCAGCAGGGGGAGACAGACACCTAATGCAAGCGTTATCTGCAAAGTCAAAGTAAAACCTCCCCAAAAGACATTTTCCATACATTATTTTAAGATATAAAAACTAAAACGTAAAATACTAACGCAAAGGTGTCTAAAACTATTTCAAAAAGCCTGAAAAAAGCTAAATATAGGACCTTTAATAACATATAAGGCCTGACCTATAAGAAACCTTGCTTGAAGCTGAAGAAAAAACAATATAACCAATCACAGCATCAGCAACAAAGTACAATTTTGATTAAAAAACATAGCAATAGGATTTTTTTCTATTGCACCACAATAAGCAAAAGCATGTTACTACTGTGGTGCTGTAAGGACTTAATTCTTTTTATTGAAACATCCACTGGACAGCGGCTCTCCCGGGCATGTGTGTTGTTCTCTCAGTTTGACAAAGCGTTGAGTGAGACGTAATGGCAGAATTGGGCTAAAACGTCAACTCAGATTCACCGGAGTCTCCCACCGTCGACACCTCCAATCCTGAGCAGACAAAGTGGAGCTATTCTGATACAGCTCTGAAATATTTACAGGTCTCTGAGAGCGCGGGCTAACACGAGGCTGGGCTGGGAGGTTCACATCCACTCAAAACGTCAGAGAGAGTTTTGTAGAGGAGTTACAGGACTGTGTCAGGCGCAATCACAATATGTTGTCAAGTAGTCACAGTGATTTCTGGAGGTGTTCCTGATACATGCAGTGATTTCCAGAACAGAATAAGGTTTGTTTTAATGCAGTGTCACTTTAGGGCCTGGAGATTATTAAATTCATCCAATAAATATAATACAGACTCATAAAACAGACTCTTGTGAACGATTCTGAAACTTGCTCACTATTTTTAACTCAGCCAGTTGATCACGTGACTCTGGCGTCTGTGTAAAAAACGTTCGTCGCGCTCTGCTGATAATGGTTTTCTGTGTGTTAGCAACGTTTGAGTTATTTATAGATAAATGATAATCGTACAGTGTGATATTTAATATGAATTATCACTTTAATAAAAAAAACGGACTGGATTATTGCAGCTCTGTGCCTTCAGAGAGGAAGCTGTCATCTGTACAGGCTGAGGTAAGCTAACGCTAGCATTTTAAGAGCTATTTATTCATAAATACGACCTGACAGAATTAAAAACAGCGTTTCTAACTGGTTTCATTCAGACGTGTTGTGTACAGTTTAAAGAGCTGTCACGGTCCCGCTGTTCTCCCCCGAAACTCGCAAAGCATTCTGGTCTATACTGACCTCTAGTGACCATTGATGTCCACTACTTTTCAAAATGCATTGTGGGAAATTTTGAGTGCACTATTTTTTTATCCATTAGACATTTGGACACCACTACAAAATGGCGTGACCACTTTATATGCACTACATAGGGATTAGGGAGGATGTTCGGACACAGCCTCTGCTTTTCTAAAATGCTCCTTTTATACCCAGACATCTCCCTGAAGTGTTGCTAATGAACCTACTTAGTTGCAAAATGATCACTTCTCAGGCTTTGGCCACACAGAGATGGGTGGACGTAGGACAACAGGCTGTGACCTCGCAGTCCTAGAAGCCATTTACAAATCTAGACTTTTAACCAGAGCTTTCCAGATCATCAGCGATCCCTCTGGCCACACTGCTACTGAGATGTTTGACCTCCTTCCATCAGGGAAAAGCTATCGTTCTATTAAATGCACTACATCTCGTCGTGCTAAAGGTTTTTTTCCACAAGCTGTGATGACTTTGAACAATGCACTTTGAAGTTTTCAAAGTTACCTCTTTTATTGCTCTTTATTTATACACAGTGTTTATTGTTTCTTAGCATTTATGTATTTTTAGGATCTGTCCATGTGTTTTTATGTTTTGCCTGTTAAAATGTTGTAGTGCACTTTGAGCTCCTTGCAACTGTGTTTTTTTAATGCTGCAAATGGAAACTGAACTGAACTGAAATGTGTATCTGCAAAGGTTTTTAATCAGATAGGTATTCTGTCCACACAGATCCAGGGTTTTGTGGCCTGAATACAATAATTTTTGAAACCAGGTCTCAGAGTGGAAACATTTCAAAACGGTTTATGTTTATGTTTTCGTGTTTACAACCCATATGCAGCTTTTCTGAAACCTTGATGTCGCAGCACCGCCTCTCCTTTAGGCCGCAAGCACTTAACTGCAGCTAAATATTCTGCTCTTCTTACAACAGACTAAGGTTCCCTTTCTAACTCGCACATTCATATTCACTGCCATGTTCTAACGTTTACATAGCACACAGTTTTCTGCACATGCCCCGTGTGTTCATGTTTGTTTTTTAAGTGTTTCTGTTGCAGCGTTACAGCGCCACTAACAGGCCTGGCAGATGTATCACAGTGTTTTCAGTGGTTTTGTGTCAAAAACATATTTTCTTTCGTTTGCAGAAAATGTTTTTGAAACAATAGCATTTTTGTCTCATTGCGGATATAGTCTTAGTAAAGTGCTTTTTGTTGCCTCATCCCAATTTTTTTGAGATTGCTGTCACACCTCTGCTTCTCTGGACAGTGATCAAGAGAAATAAATGAGTCTGACCTGGGTTCCTCCGTTCAGTCCAGTCCAGAGAAGAGGGGTAATCAGCCAATGGGACGAGAGAGGACAGAGACAGAGCTGATCTACCTCAGCCTTTCCCAAAGTCATGAGAATTGCAAGTTACAGTAATAATAGAATAGAGAACAACAGGCTGAATAGGTGTGTGGTATGCTAACGTAACACATTGATGGTTATTCAGCTACATGAAGCATAAACAACGAACTGAATAGGTGTCTCGTATGTTAACGTAATATATTAAGAGTTATTCACATAACTATAGCATAAAGAACATAATATAACAAGTTCACCAAACTCACCATCTCACTCCTAATCGCTAAATCCTTTAAATTCTTCATCCTCGGTGTCGCTTCTGAACAACTCCACCAACTCCGGAGGTAGACGAAGCGCCGCTTCCTCCTCTGCGTGGCTGTCGTCAGACTCAGCATCAGTTCCATTTCCAATTATTCCGCTCTTTCTCAGTTGTCTTTATAGCCTAAGTTGTTGTTGGTAATGTTTACATTTTAAATTGTCAGTGGTACAGGTGCAGCAGATGCTGGTACACAAGCCTAGAGCGCCCTCTAACCAACACCTGGAATATTTTAATATATAAGTCACACCTGAGTATACGTCGCACCCCGAGCCAGAATATGGAAAAAAGTGACCTATAGTTCGGAAAATACGGTAATGACTTGGAATTGCTTCCAGGTGAAAACGACTCGACTTAGACTTGACTTGAAGCTTTTCTTTTGGTCACACCTCTAGCCGGACTATGGAAAAAAGTGCGAGTTATAGTCCAGAAAATATGGTACTTAATTTTAATGAATGTCTTTTCATGTATATGTAATGCAGCCCCTCTGAAGTACCTTCGCAGCCCATTAGGGAGTCCCAGACCCCACTTTGGGAACCACTAATCTACACCATTGATTGCTACCATCGACTTAAAAATAATTTTAAAGGTAATGCTAAAATATCTCGACACAAAACACCTGGTATACTTTATTTTTATGTTCTACTGTGAATAAGATATATTTATTTTGACACAACCTGTCACAAAAAGGCAGATCCTTTCCAACTATTTTATTTATCTTTTGTACCTTTTGCAGAGTCAGAAATAGCCACAGAGCTGTGTCTGAAACAGTCCCAGAGGCCAACAGTCAAATCCTTTTACCTAAAAGTCACTGAGCACAGCCTCGAGACGCCATCAGGAAAAGCACGAGAAAGCACTCTGTTACTGTCTCAAACACAGAAACAGCAATATCTACTCCAGAGGCACGTCCACCTGAGAGAGAGATGCTGTGTTTATAAAAATAGCCTTGTTTTAGTGTAAAGATAACTTAGAAAAGAAGAGTCATAATTATGTTGAATATTGCGAAAACGGATGCACCTATTTTGGCAAAGAACAGTGTCGCTAACTTTTAACTGTGGTCCATGGTTGCAGTCAGTATTTAGAGAAAACCTAATTTTTCTAGATGATATTTAATCTCCCTGTGACCCACTTAGGATCCCGACCCCCAATTGAGAATCAGTAACTGTATAAACAAGTTACAGGTCCCTTATTCTGTTAAATCGACTTTTTTTTTTTTTTAGCTTTTAACCATGTTATAATGTTGTTTCCACCTCAAAAACATTCCTGGAGCAGTATTTTGTCCTTTTTGCTGAGCCCGTCCTCTTCTAACGATCTGAAAATGCTCGGTCTCGCTGCTCTACGTAGAAACGCGAAACCAAAATGTGCTCCTAAAGCCCACGCACCATCACCGGGCTTGCTCTGATCATTTCAGTTCTTAAACTGCGACAACTGGCACTGTCTATCTGCCTATCTATCTGTTAGCCTCATGTTGCTAATAGCCGTGCTAATTATTTAATGCTCTGTCCATTCGACCACCGTTGCCAGCAGGGGGCGACAGACACCTAATCCAAGCGTTCTCTCCAAAGTCAATAACAGATCCCCAAAAGATGTTTTCCATAAATATACAGAACTTTACAATAACATCGCTCACTGGCCACGTTGGCTAATGTTCTTTAAAGGTTACTAGCCATTTTGGATTTTCTCTAGTCACAGTTTAGATGTTGAAATGTTTAATCATGTGTAGCGTATGATAAGGCAGTAGATAAATACAGTTCAATATTACAATTTATTTACCAGAGGCCACTGAAAAGCTATGATTAAATTCATTTCAGTATCAAAAAGAAAATAAATTTATAGGAAAAAATTATGTTTTTGCTTGCTGTGTAACATCCATTAATTCACCCTTTTATGCATTTTCAATTAAGGCTGCATTAATAACATTTTTCTTCCTCCACTGATAAATTACTTTAGTTTTAAATTGACATTTATAAGCGCAGCAGCACGCAGTCAAACATAAAGTGGTTAAATTGTATGTAAATAATGGAACTGAACAAAGACTGAATGTGTTACTAGCCAAAATGTAAATCTACCCGCATTATAAAAAGTGAAATAATAATGCAAAGCTGTCAAAACTATTTCACAAAGCATAATATGTACCTCTGAATGTTTAACAACCAATAAACTGTGCATGTTAGCCAGCAACAGTGGCCAAAAATATGTGTCTTTAGTTTAAAACGGTAACTGGACTTCATGTTGCTGTGATTTACTGAGAGCTCCTGAACGCCTCTCAGGACCTTAATCCCATTATCCAGGTGTGTTAGTGCCATTACCTGTAATACTACTTCACTGCATTGTTTTTTATTGACACGAAACCCATAATATCAACTAAATCTTCAACATTATCCCACAATTATCACTTTTTTCGCTCACAGTAGAAACCGACCGATCAGATAACACTTGGATTAAATGTGATGATGGATGATTTGTTTATGGCAGATTTCTAATTCGAGTCGTCCCCATTCCTCACGCACCTTTCATAACAGAAGCCTGCTTTATATTCAGCCCATACATCGTCTCTGTTTTGTCTTTAGCTGAAGGCGTCTGGTGTCACTGAGTAAATTACGCTGAGCCCGGTGAATGGAGAGAAAAAGCGACGCTGGGTAAATGATTCCAGAGCATTGTTCTGATTTAGATTCTGTCTCTGTGATTTTGCGTCGAAGCAAGAAGGAAGGGTTTCTCAGATTTGGGCCCAAAACATGAGCATTAAAGATGAAACAGAGGCGGAAGAGAAGTACTTCAAAGCTGTACTTAAGTAAAAGTACTGTGGCTTCAAAATATTTAGGTAGAAAGTACTCTGAAGTAGAAAGTACCTCTGTACTTGTGGATGAGTAAAAAGGATTGTGTGTAAATTTTAATTAAATAGAAACTAAGTACTTACTGCAGCTACTACAACTATCAGTACTCTTACTACTACTACTACTACTACTACTACTGCTACTACTACTACTACTACAACCAGTATTTACTGTAAGATATTACTACTACTACTGCTACTACTTCTACAACTTCTGCTACCACTAATACTACTACTTTTACTACTACTAGGGCTACTACTACTACTACTACTACTACTACTACTAGGGCTACTACTACTACTACTACTACTACTACTACTAGGGCTACTACTACTACTACTACTACTACTACTACTAGGGCTACTACTACTACTACCACTAATACTACTACTTTTACTACTACTAGGGCTACTACTACTACTACCACTAATACTACTACTACTACTACTACTACTACCACTAATACTACTAGGGCTACTACTACTACTACTACTACCACTAATACTACTACTAGGGCTACTACTACTACTACTACCACTAATACTACTACTTTTACTACTACTAGAGCTACTACTACTGCTATCACTAATTACTGTTAACTATTACTTCTATGACTACACTACAGTATAACAGTGAGTATCCAATTATAAAGAAATACTTCGAGTCGAAGTTTCTAAGAATAACTTTGAGCAAAGTAACATGTGTCTGTTGTAAAAGTAAAAATATGTTTCAGAAAATGTACCCAGAAAGTCTATGTTGTTCAAAAACTTAAAGTACTGGAGTAAAAGTATCCTGTTACTTGGATGTATGTGTATTTTGCTGACTGTTGTTTTGGGATGATGGGATTAGCCGCCTGCCCGCGTTGCATGAAATTACATCACACAAAAGCAGATTAAAATTGATCAGAAAATAATTTGTGAGTGAAGTGTTCAGGGGCCATCAGAGCAGTAACAGGAATATTTAGATTTGGGGTTTTGGTTTTAATCTGACGGACACTAGGCCCCTTCTCAAAAATTACAAAAATAAAACGAGTATATCTCTGCAACTCCTTGGTCTACATGAATAATCTTCATATCTATAAAAAAGGCAACACTTTTGAGATTTCTGCTGAGGGTAAGAGTAAATAAAGCTAGAACACAAACAGAAAACAAAACAAAAAATGCCTAATAAAATGTTAATGTTTTAGTGGTTTTAGTACAGATATGTTTAGGCGGAATCTCTATTTAGCAAATTGCTGCATATGTTATGTATTTTTGCTAAATTCTGGTTCAGTGGCTTGTTGTTGAAACAGTGTTTACTTTGGGAGGAAATAGTTATCATGGGTCTTCAGCAAAGCCTCTTCAGGTTATGTGCATTTGCTGGATCGTTATTACTCAGTGTTTATCTGACGGTGTGGTTTTGTGGTGCATGTTCTAGAACCTAATCAGTTTTTACCACGCAAGTCCAAGTCCAAGTCCAAGTCCAAGTCACAGTCATAAAATAAAGCCTAAGTCACCATAAGAAAGCTTCAAGTCAAGTCTAAGTCGAGTCATTTTCACCTGGAAGCAATTCCAAGTCATTACCGTATTTTCCGAACTATAGGTCACTTTTTTCCATATTCTGGCTCGGGGTGCGACGTATACTCAGGTGTGACTTATATATTAAAATATTTCAGGTGTTGGTTAGAGGGCGCTCTAGGCTTGTGTACCAGCATCTGCTGCACCTGTACCACTGACAATTTAAAATGTAAACATTACCAACAACAACTTAGGCTATAAAGACAACTGAGAAAGAGCGGAATAATTGGAAATGGAACTGATGCTGAGTCTGACGACAGCCACGCAGAGGAGGAAGCGGTGCTTCGTCTACCTCCGGAGTTGGCGGAGTTGTTCAGAAGCGACACCGAGGATGAAGAATTTAAAGGATTTAGCGATTAGGAGTGAGATGGTGAGTTTGGTGAACTTGTTATATTATGTTCTTTATGCTATAGTTATGTGAATAACTGTTAATATATTACGTTAACATACGAGACACCTATTCAGTTCGTTGTTTATGCTTCATGTAGCTGAATAACCATCAATGTGTTACGTTAGCAAACCACACACCTATTCAGCCTGTTGTTCTCTATTCTATTATTACTATAACTTGCCTTTCAAGATGAAATGTCTGTTCTTGGTGTCAGATTTTGTAAAATAAACTTCCCCCAAAAATGTGACTTATAGTCCAGTGCGACTTATATACGTTCTTTTCTTCTTCATTATGCATTTTTTTGGCTAGTGCGACTTATACTCCGGAGTGACTTATAGTCCGGAAAATACATTAGTTGATATTTCTGGTTAAATGCTAAACCACATTCTGTGCTATTGTTGAAGTTCAACAGCAGTTTAATGTTTGCAGTTTGTATATGCCAAGATATGTTATTTTTCCCTTCTTTTCTTTCAGCTTTTCCCTTCTGCAGCCGCCACACAAAATCCTCTGCCTCCTGGCGTGCAGAGATTAGCTCAAGATATGTTTTCCTTTGTTATAACTGAAAACTTTGCATAATTGTGCACATTTTATTCTGCTGCTAGCATAAAGTGGCTTTTTTATATGTGATCTTAGCAAAATCCCAATTGACCAGACATCTAGAGTAACTACAGAAGAGAAATGTGTCCTGAGTTTTGCAGCTGTAGCTCAGCGGTGAAGGGATTGATTATGGAGATTGTACAATATTTCTCCTCGAATGTAAATGTGTTTCAGGATTTAGGACAGCAGCAGCAGCAGCAGCAGCAGCAGCAGCAGCAGCAGCAGCAGCAGCAGCAGCAGCAGTGATAGTAGAATATAATGCATTTCCTATAATGACTTCTAGGTGCCTCAAAGCGTTCAGAGGAGATTTATACATCTATCCAGCCCCATCCCTGCTTCACTGCACTGGGTCTGGAGTCTGGAGCTAAAAGTCTGGTCTGCACGGTTCAGCAGAAGTCACACAGTAGCACATGTAAGATATTATTTTACACAGACGATAAATCAACCAGGGATAGACAGAGAAATAGAAATATAGATGGATAAGATGATAAGAGGAAAGCAGACATTGTCAACCAAACTTCACACAAACTTTCTATAACCTTCTGCTGTCATAACAACAAAATGTCACAGCCAGTGTACTTTTTGTGCCAGTCCAAAGCCTGCATAAATAGAGATAGTTGCGTCAAGAAGCCATCCAGTGAAAAATCTGTGCCATACTGTATTAACAGTCCAAAGAAAAGAAGATGTAACAAAACTAACAGAAACTAAAAGGCTGTTTAGATGGCAGCGTGTTTTGCAGAAAATGCAATGATTTGATTGCGGTTTGGCCTTTTGTTTACATGAAAATGGGGTTTCTGTTTTCTGAAATCTATTGAAAATGCTAGAAGAGGTGTTTTGTTCTCACAGCGGGGAGTCACTGCAAAAATGAGTACTCCCTGAAAATGATGATGTACCAGCCCCAATCTGAAAACCACAGCACTTTTATGTCTCTACTTTATCTACTCGGTTCCAGAAAACCACAAGATCTTAAAGTATTTAGGAAGTTGCAGGCCGGAGCTATCATTTCCTCTGCTGTTTACTCTCTGGGTGGTGTAGAGAATTTTTAGGGCCCACAGCGCCGTTTGCTGGACAAATACAGGTACTACAGTTTGATCACAGTAACTCTTGTTTTCTTCACACCTCAGCGTTTTCATGTAAAAGTGAATCATGATTGTTGTGTTTTCCTGCCCAGACCAGCTTTAACCACAGATGAAAAAAGTTGCAAGTATAAAACAGTAACACAATGATGCAACAAAGTAATTTTCCCCTTTTGTCTGTTCCTTTCAGAGATGTCCTCCAGCAAAGTAAAGCAAAGTAAAATGCAGTGACACTGAAGTTTAAGGTCAGCTCTTAAGTTTGTTGTCATGTACTGGCATTTTATGTTTGCACAGATCAATAAAAGAAAAGCAGGAAGGAAACAGTTGCTGCTCGAACAGAGATGGATTTGTGACTGGGATGAACAAAATAAAAAGGTATTGGTTGGATGACTTGTATAATGATAGTAATCCATGCAGTCTGAGGTGGACTTACACAGTGTGGGTGAGCTCCTGGGGCCTCTCTGCCTGCTCCGGGAACACGGGATGGGGCGGCTCTCCGATCGGGACACAGCCCAGAGACTTACTGATGGCATGGCTTAGCTTTTTGGCTGGAGATTTCTGCAAAAACAACAAAAAGATGATAAGTTTCTGCACCCACCAGTCTGTCCTTTAGGCTATTTATATCCCTAGAACTAAGTTTGTGTCGCCAGGTGTTAAATGAGTAAAACTTTAAGGTAGAAAATAGCTTAAAGGAGTTCGAAAGACAGAAAATACCACTGAAATAGTCTTGTTTCTCAGTCAGTCTTATAACTTTGTTTCTGAAGTGTGCCTTAGTCTTCTGTCTAAACTCTAGTGGGATATTTAAAACACAGTGATTGACTCTGGGGCTGGATGCTGCTGCTCAGACTTCGGTCGATACAGCGTCATTTGGCAGAAACAGTGAAATCCCAGCAGTAGGCTTGTGGGATGTGGGAGACGACTGCGCTGTTAAACCTTTTTACAGAGAGATATTGACTTTTCAGATGTTAAAAAAGAGATGAAAACATGATTAGAATTTTTACAAGCTTTGTAGAAATGAAATGGACAAAGACGAGACGAGTATACAGTCGAAATTCCTATGTTAGGATTTTTGGCAAAAACTGAACAGCCCTTTTGAGTGTTTGAAAACAACAAAGTATTTTAAAAGGTGTCTGGACAAAGTTTTTCATACACTTGGCAAGTGCACTATAAACTAAAAACTTAAAAATATGCTTGTTATGTGTAATTTTATGCTCATCATTATTCATCTTCTTGCACTTATTGATTGATTAAAGCTGCACTACCTGATTTTGTGACTGTAAAAGTGTTGTGCCTAAAACATGTTGAGTTTGAATGATACACTCCCCTTTCCTAATTCGTCTTAATTAATTCGTCTCCTTGGCGACGCTCTGTCACAGTCTCACACAAACCTGGAAGTCTGTCCACAGCCAGGAGCTGTCACAATAACACAGCACAGATCTGGAGTTTGCTTTTAATTCTTTAAAATAAAAAATAAAAATAATAAGCTATAACTGTTGAAATAAAACATTATTTCTGATAGATTCTATTGTGAATAGATAAAGGATGTATTGACCAATCAGAGCGCTCCTGTCCTATGAAAGCGTGTGATTGGTTAAACTGTTCCTTCCCTCGCTCTAAAACAAAAACTCTTATAACACAGCTCACAGGCGACCTCAAAGTCTAATTTTTTCCTTAGATGACTTCTGTTATCCTGCACTAATAACTAAATAATTATCTTTACCAAAATAAAAGGAAAAAGAAATCAGGTAGTGCAGCTTTAATTGCTTTTTTTTATTTTGAACATGTGTATGAGCAGTAACTGCAGGCAAGTAGTCATAATAAATAATAAAAATAAAAAATAAAACAGTACAAAACATATACAGTATATAACTCCATCATTAATGACAAGTCTGAAAAAGAGTAGGAAGAAGTGGAACTTATTTAACCCCATTCTCTCTCAAAGTAACACATTAACCTATATTACACATGCACTGCTGTTAATAAATCTGTTTGTTTCAGTGTTAATCAGTACTGACATTATGATACATGTAGGCCTACATAAGAGCTGTTAAGGGTCGGCAACCTTCTGGATCCAAAGAGCCAGTTGTTTCCAAAAAAATATTAAACTTACATCTGTAAAGAGCCGCATCTAATTTCAATGCAGATAAGTCGCTTAGCCTATAACTAAAATATACCTCATGGATGGTCATTTATTATTGCAAACTAACAAAGAACTGTGTTAAATACTCACTGCACTGATTATCTTTTAATAGGCTACTAACCAGCAGTAATACAGGAGCCAAGCACACTCTGAGAACCAGAACCATTTCTTGGAGCTGTTTTATTAACTTCTGTGTGTTCAGTTCAGTCTGTGTGCACTGTGCAGCCAATAAAGGCTACACACAGTGGCAATAAGCCCATGTCATATTCTAGAAAACAAGGATAAAGTCTTATTTTAAACAGAGAAGGGGCTGCAGATGTAAGTTGTTTCAAAGTCGTCTATATATTGTTTACTGACTTTTCATAACCAGATGTCAGACGCCCCAAAGAGCTGCAGGAGCAGGCCTACAGAGCCGCATGTGGCTCTAAAACCAGACCCCTGCTCTAGGGGCCATTAAGATTCACCTGTTCACCTACACATGCATGTGTTTGGTCGGTGGGAGAAGAGGAGGGAACTCAGTCTGACAGCCCAGGGATCAAAGCCATGATCTATTTGCTAAAAGGCAGAGCTGCTAACCCCTCTGCCATCCCAAAAATAATACAATACAAAAGTGTTGTTGCAACTTAGACCCTTGTCTGATTCAATAAACTACACTTACACCCAATTTACACTGAATGTGCTGTGTGTCCTGTACAAACTCCGTAACAAAAAGACGCCAGTTAAGTCACGGCTTGAGTTTACTCCGGCTGTGTTGTAGTACGTCTCTGTGTCCAGCGCTCTGACAGAAATCTGCAACAAATCTATTTTTCATGGATGAAGGAGCTCTCTTGCATAAAATTGAACAGAGCAGATGGAGTCAGACAGGAAGTCAGACCTGAGACCAGTGAAGAGGATCCAGTATATTTCAAAATAAAAACACTTGTGCACACTCAACAACGAGACCGAACACCATTAAATGTGAGTAAAAAGAAAGTATTTATATACGCAGCGTCCTTATCCAGGGTGGAAGCACAAAAGTCAAGGAAATAATCTCCAAATGAACAGGAGATCGAGGTCAGAGGCAAACGTGGCTTTTAGTTCCATGTAGCGCTCTGTGCATTGTTGTTATCGGGAAAACTCATGACTTCAGCCCAAACTTGCTACTCTCTCGTGAACTCCGCTGACAAATACAGTAAAACCTGGGGTGTTCCTTACCCAGGAGGAGTGCTCCTTCATCTGGTGCTGGTTGCTGTGGGGCCCGTTGGCGTGGCCCCTCCAGAAGCAGCTCTGGCACAGCTGGTACCCGTGGCACTGCTGGCACCGGTACCTGAAGCCCATCATGGACTCGCTCCGGCAGTACGAGCACTCCACCGGGTGGAAGACTGGGAGGAGGACGGAGAGGAAAGTAAATGAATGAAATGAACTGTATGTTAGCGTTCAGTTCACACACATTAATGTTTAGACTCTTACCATTTTCAACGTTAGCGAGTCGGTGCATGAGCGGCAGCCATACCAGACACTGAGGCGGAGGGTCAGCCATCAACACATCCAAAAAAGTGTTCAGCATTATCTTCTTCTAGAGGCAAACACACAGGCAGTAAGTAGTGTACGGGATGGACAAATTATATTTTAGTGCAACAGAAATACAAACAAAACAAAACAATGCCTTTAAAATGGACTTTGACCTTGTTTTTACTGGATGCACTGGTTACATTAACACAGAAAACTCACAAAATCTACAGAATACTGTCAGAGCACTCTAACTTAGTTTTGGAAATACAACCATCATCTTAATAACATTACTCAGTCCACTCATTAAACCTGGTGCCCCGATAGGGACAAAAGTGTCCTTTTCAAGTTTTTTTTTGATAACTTTGCAGTGGTTCTTACCTTTTCTATGAAATTTGACTCAGGGTGTGTATTTTATCATGCTGATATTCTAAACACAAATCTAACATTACTGCATTTTTGCAAAATTTGTTACGTTGCTCTTGATAAGTGACCAAAAAAGAAAAAAAATGTATAACTTCATATTTTTTACTTTTTTTAAAGTACAAAATATTTCATTATTTTCAGAAGTTTAACCCTTTTTATGCCAATGTATGTAATAGCATTTCATTTTTTGGGTAAAAACCACACAAAAAATAAAACATTTTCAGTATTCTCCAGTGGAGAACAGAGAGTGGATTTTTTTAGAGGAGTTTATTACAATCATGGGTCTGTCAAAGATTACCAACAGCACTGATTTACATGGATTTTTGGTATTAACAAAAAGTTACAACCAGTTTTAATGGGAGCTGTTTTTTTAGATAGCAAAGAAAAAAAGATCCCTAAAAATAAATGTTAGTATGTTAGCTACCCAAGGCTGTAATAACCCCCCCCCCCCCCTAAAAAAAAATCCACTTTGCATTATAGAATATTAAACGCTATTACTACATCCACTGGCATAAAAAGGGTTAAAATTCTGAAAATAATAAAATATTTGGTATTTATGATCAGTTTAATTAAAAGATTTATGCAAAAAAAGAGAAAAAAATATGAAGTTATACATTTTTTATGATGTTTTGTGAAGGGGACACTTTTGTCTCTGAACAGGAGCAACCTAACTTTTTAAAATTGGTGCATAAGGGCTAACTTCACTCAAAGTAATTACAGCATAAATAAACAATAACAGTGTGTAATCGTCCCGTGTCGTACCTGTTGGGGGAAGCAGGTCCGTACTGCGTGCTCCGTGTATCCAAACGACGGCCCCTCGAACACAGCCGTGGGCAGCTTCAGGACCTCCCGCAGGAACTGGTCAAACTTAGCAAAGACCATCACACCACTGGAGTCCGAAATCTGGGAGAAAATATCTGCAAAAGAACAGGGACGGGTGTCATTTTGAGCAAGCAGACTGTGGTGTTAAACATCCATAGACAGTGCATGCTTTAAACAGAGAATAGGCTTGATACATGGGCTAAAACTGCCACCTGGTGTTCACTTTGAGGAACTACAACAACAGAAGCGTCCAGAAAATCTAAATAGACTTTCTTTTTGTACTTTTTGTTAGACGTACAGCGTAATTTGTCCACGATCTTCCCTCCGCACATCGTCGCCAACATGCACTTCATGGAGAAAACAGTCAGCTTCCCGTGGCTCTCACTGGAAATGAAATGAAACAAGATTTTAGAACCTAGTTTGTCATCTCCAAATGAAAAAGAATAAATTTAAAGACAAACCGAGCAAGTGGCGATGCTAGAGAGGGAACTATTCTCCTACATTTAGTTAGCTGCATTTTAATTTAAAACAACAACTTCTCATGACAGTAACATCAGCCTCAGCGCAAAATAACAAGTCCCTATGTCCTATTAAAACTACACAGCCACTTTAATTTAAACTTAAATACAGTGACATTGTGTTTTGAGGAAAATTAAGCAGCACTCACTTCAGCCTCATGTGAAACAGTAACATTATAGAATTAGATTTTTAGCACTTCTTGGGTTTCTTCTAATGTCCCATAATTTAATTTTTGCATTAAGCTTCTTTTTTTTTTTTCTGGCAAAGGCCCATGACTTAAGTTAATGTCCCTCTTTTTTAATGGTGCTCAGTGGATGTTATAAAAGTGAGATTCAAGTTAAGAACAACAAGGTTAGATCAGTTTTCCTTGTCTAAAATGTAGAATAAATATTTGTGGGCGTCCCGTCTTGATAGGTTTGATATTTGGTTGTTGTGTTGCTGCCCCTGTGTTTCAGGACAGGCCTCTCCTGAGCTGTGAGCTGGGGTTGGTGCTGGATTGTTTTGAGAAAATGCAGACTGAAAGCTTAGATTTTTTTTGTTTTTAGGATAAAAACAGCACACCATATGTTTTATAGGCCCTAAACTGAATCAACTTGTATCTCAGTGAGTTGGTATAAGTTAGATTTTTATCAAAGCATTTCATTATCGAGTCTTGTCCCACAAATCGCACAACTTGCTTCACTTTTTGGACTTTCTGAGGTGGCCACCCTGGGAATCTTGGACAGAAATCCCAGAAGGGGCGACGAAGAAACGGATTAATTAATAACTTAAACTTTAATGTAAATCCTTTGACAATATATTTAGTTGTTAAAATATACAACTTCTGATGTTTCACGGCTCTTAAGCAGACTCTAAATTATAATATCTTTGCTTCTGTATTTAGAAATGAGAAGCTAAAGTAGATTAATGCATTGTCTATCTCTCACATGGAAGTCATACTGATGAACTGTATATTAATTTAGCAAGTTTTAATGCTGCATCCCTCTGCCCCAACAACAGGACCCACACTTTATTTTAAAAGACCTTGAGATTAGATTGTGCACACACATGTCCTTATCCCGTCCATCTCTGCCCCGTCCTCCACATCTCGTTTAGCCCTGGCCGTTTCCGAGCAGAGGCCATTAAAGCTCTGGACTCTAATTGAGTTTGGAGCACAGGGACAGACGGAGCAGCGGCTTCCTGTGATGGGACGCTCAGTTCCACCGAGTTTCCACAGGACCGGCCCGGGACGACTGAGGAGATAACGGCGAGCCAATAAAACCGGGGCACGAACGAACGGCCAATCAATGAGCGGGTTTACAATAACGAGGAAGTGCTTCGGGTCAATAATAACTCTCCTGGACTAAAGGAGGAGCAGACGGGAGCAGTGCTGCGTCAGCTAAAGGCTGCAGTGCTGCTGATGGAGAAATGGATGTGTATTTGTACAGCATTAGCAGAGATTAGTCAGCTCTAAGCCAGGTTTACTGGAGCCTAACGCCTGACTGAATCAATTTATTATCTACAGGAGAGGAAGGACTTGAAAATACTGCATGTACTCAGATAAAAATACTGTTACTTTATATACTTTAATATTAATACTCAAGTAGCAGTACTCAACAGAACTTTTACCTGAGTAGAGTTAAAGAAAGGATTAAAGATAAAGTTTATGTAAGTAAAACATAAGTAGTCCTCAGAAAGGACACATTCATTAAAAAAGACTGGATTAAAAGTCTGTAGTTACTTTCCACCTCTGTTCTTTATTTAGGGAAGTGAGGGCACGCTGCCTTTGAAATGAAAATGTTAGATACAAGTACTGTACTGTACTTACAAGTACTGTACTGTAAGTACTGTACTGTAAGTACTGTATATGTGGGTGCTTTGTATCTTTACACTTATAGTATATGTAAAGTTAATGTTGCTGTGTATAAACCAGCAGCAAGTACTTTTCTCTGGTGAGGACATAGATACTGGCTCACAGTACAATATATACTCAGTGATACATATTGACCTGAGCTAACACTGCTGTTCAGGTCAGGTTCATCAGTGATGGTGTGTTTGATCCAAAAGTCAGCCTCAGTCTGCCCCAGGGCAGCTGTGGCTGCAGAGTTTACCAGCAGTGTGACTGTAGAGCACTGTGAGAGGCTTCGACAGGGAAAGTGCAAAATAAATCTGATCCATTATTGTTATTAAGAATAAAATAATTTTTCCTGAGTAAACCAGCAGAGTGTCAACATGTTTAAATGTTTATATTTTTAGATCTGATGACTGTGTCCAGTTACAGTGCCAGGTCTAACAGAGTCCCGGGACACCTGAGTGTTACCTGTCGTATGTGGCCACCATGAAGTTGAGCAGCAGCCCGATGCTCTGCTCCACGCTGATCTGATGAGTGGTGGGCAGCCTCTTGTTCAGCTGGTAGTAGATGGACGACAGGATGGTCTCCAGCCGGGACACGTTTATCTCAGCGTTATGGTCCAGTGTGTTCAGGCCGTTGTCCCGAAAAGCCTCGATCATGTTCCACACGTCCACCAGATGAACTACAGACGAGAGAAAGACAGAGGAGAGAAGGAGAAACCTCATTACAGATACGATTTTAAACTGTGCATAAACAGGTCTTTTTCTAGATACATTTACTTTATAGGACATTTTAAATCTGTGCCACCATTTCATGTCATTTAAAACAATACTGTATTTAGTTAGTTTAGTATTTCAAACATGCTGAAAATTATTCAACCTCCCTTCACCCACTGTCAGAATCACTGTTCTTCACTGCTTTTATCTCATAACTCTCTGTTACAGTGTGAACCCAGGAAACACAATCTAAAACTGTATTATTATAAAATTACTGGATTTGTTTTTTAATTAACAGATATCTGTGTGAAAGTTCTTCTGTAGATCACTGACATAAGCAAAGGAAAAAATGTATTGCACATTTTTAATCATTTAATGTTTTCATATAAAAATTAGGCATTATTAAAAATGCACAAATTTGCACATTACTAAAAGCAAAATCTGAATATTGGACAGAGCCACGTTTAAAATTCTTGATTGATTTTGTTGACATGTTCCATAAAAGAGCTTTTACAGAAGGGAATGATAGATATCTTATTTTGTTTTTTAGTAAATTAGAAAATACTAACTGAATAGCATAAAAGAAAAAAAAATCGCCTTGTTTTTAGTAGTAATAAATCAGGCTAGGAATTATATATAAACAAATCTCTCTGTAAAAGCCGAATTATAAGAAAGCAAAATGATGTTTGTTACTGAAGTGGAGATATCTGACTCAGAGTAGTCGTTGTAGTAGTAGTTGCAGTAGTTGTAGTTGCAGTAATAGTAGAAGTAGTAGGAGGAGGAGCTACTGATGTGGAGATTTCAGACTCAGGAAATCTCATTTTGAGAAAACAGGCTTTGAAATTAATATTTTCAATAGAAATCTATGAACAGTAGTGAGTACATGTGCTAAACTAAACACTGTAATGTGTAATTTTGACATTTTCTTTATTTCAGTGTGAAAGCGACATGTTAAAGGAGCAAACTGGCCCAAAACTGCTACATATATATAATTGTTTTTAGCCTCAGTCTCCTCTTAAATACCAGGACTACACTGTGGCCCAGGCCCAGGTGCAGGTAAATTTACCACAAGCTTTGGAGTGAAGGAAGATTTATCAACACTTTTTCCCCAATAAAGGTTACATTATTGTGTGTCCTTGGTTAACTTGTATTTTATTTTATTTAATTATTATTATTATTATTTTTTGCAGTGATTAGCTAAACATTTTTGCAGGTTCTGGATCAGAAAAACAGAGATTCACTTTGATTTGTGACGCTCAAACAGATTTGGACGACACTCTGAACACAGTAAACTCTTACGGTTGCATCTTTTCTGCACAAATCTCAGTTTGCAGGCCGTCCTGTAGGTGGACAGTCTGATCACATCAAAGTTCTGCGCTCCTGTGAGAGAAACACACAGAAACATAAGCCCGTTAACAAAAACTAGCATTTCCCTACAACGCATCAAACATTATTTTCTACAATAAAATAAAAACGTTAGGGTTGTTAGGAATCGTCAAAGAAGTATCTGCTTTAAAAATGACTCACTCATCTCCATAAAGAGCTGCCTTTTCTCCACCAGGGCCTTGCCGCGTTTACTGCCTTCTTCAATCATCCTGCACAAAAACACAACAGTATTTATTATTATTATCATAACCCAGAGTTATTAAATGTAGTGGTGTTTGTTGTCTTAGAATAATTTGAGGTCAAGTTCTGGTTCAGTGCTGATTTAGTCCTAGTTTAGTTTAGTTTACCCATGATCCTTCAGTCTGGGTTAGCCGCAGATTTAGCACAGATCAGCTTAAACTCTGGTCTTGGTTTATTTTGTTTAACTTTGAGGATTAATCTTGATTTGGGTCAAGTTTTATGACGGAGCTTTAGGTTTAGCACTGGTTTAGTCGAGGTTTTGGTGCAGTTAGTTCATAGTTTAGACCCAGGTTTGGCCCTAGTGGGTTTCCCCCCACCGTCCCAGGACATGCATGCGTTAGGCGAATCAATCAACCTGAGTTTTTTAGGAGTTTTTCCTTACCAACAATGAGGGTCTAAGGATGGGGGTGTTTAGTGTAGTGTAGTTATTATTTATGCTTGATTGTGTCTATGTCTGAGTGTATGTTTATGTTTGTTTAACTGTTTGTAAAGCCAACTTAAAATCATAATAAAAAATAATTAAATCAGAAAAATATAGATACAATAAGGGTCAAAGCATAACAACAAACAAATACGCTTTAAGCCTGGATTGAAAAAGACCAAAAACTATTATGGTGCCCATACTGGGGGGCAGCTTTTTCCAGAATCTGGGCCTGGAAGAAGTTGATTTAGCAGAATATGGGACCTTTAAGTATGAGTTTAGTCTTGGCTTAGTCCTGGTTCAAGACAAATGTATTGCTTTTTCTCTAATTTGTTTAATGGAAGGTGTTTTTCTTGTTTAGTTTGGAAGAAATAAAACTATATAAAGAGAAACAAACATTATTACAACAAAGCCCTGACCAGAATTAGAAAAGAGTTTTACTTGGTCTGTACATCTGAGAAGGAAGAGATTTAACTTTTCTAAGAAATGAATCTGGCTACATTAGGTTTAATGGAACAGAGAAGGCCCCATTACCAAACTGGTGACTCTAAAACTCTAAAAATGTTCTGTAAATAAATATGGGAGTAAATGGTTACAGTGTCTGTGTGTGTATGTCTCCTCATGGGAATAAGGATAAGGATGATAAGAGATATACAGAGACAGAAAACCATTCACCCTCACATATTTTCAATTAAGAGTCACCAGTTCACCTAAAACACATAATATTAGTACATATTTATTAATCATCACATCAGTGTCTTTTAATGCAGATCAGACTAAGTGAAAGTGAAAGCTGCTGCAGTGTCGCCCTTCTATCTGCTGCTGCTGTGAGCGCTTCATTCAGTTCAGATGAATAAATGAATGAATGAATGAATGAATGAAGACCTGAAGCACTGAGATCTAACCTTGGATTTAAATGGACGAAAGGTGAGTTTGTTTTTTAACCTGCAGCTTTCAGCAGAGTCCTTTCATCAGACGGACTACTGAGTATTTGTAAGGACTGAACCAGGACTAAACCTGGACTAAACCTGGACTAAACCAGGAGTAAACTAGGACTAAACAAGGACCAAACCAGGACTAAACCAGGACCAAACCAGGCGTAAACTAGGACTAAACCAGGAGTAAACTAGGACTAAACAAGGACTAAACCAGGACTAAACCTGGACTAAACCAGGCGTAAACTAGGACTAAACAAGGACTAAACCAGGACTAAACCTGGACTAAACCAGGCGTAAACTAGGACTAAACCAGGCGTAAACTAGGACTAAACAAGGACTAAACCAGGACTAAACCTGGACTAAACCAGGCGTAAACTAGGACTAAACCAGGCGTAAACTAGGACTAAACAAGGACTAAACCAGGACTAAACCTGGACTAAACCAGGCGTAAACTAGGACTAAACCAGGCGTAAACTAGGACTAAACAAGGACCAAACCAGGACTAAACCAGGAGTAAACTAGGACTAAACAAGGACCAAACCAGGACTAAACCAGAAGTAAACCAAGACTAAACCAGGACTAAACCAGGAGTAAACCAAGACTAAACCAGGACCAAACCAGGCGTAAACTAGGACTAAACAAGGACCAAACCAGGACTAAACCAGGAGTAAACTAGGACTAAACAAGGACCAAACCAGGACTAAACCAGAAGTAAACCAAGACTAAACCAGGACTAAACTAGGACTAAACCAGGACTAAACCAGGACTAAACTAGGACCAAATCAGGGCTAAACCAGGACTAAACCAGGAGTAAACCAGGAGTAAACCAAGACTAAACTAAGACTAAACCAGGACTAAACCAGGACTAAACCAAGGCCAAACCAGGACCAAACTAGGACCAAACCAAGACTAAACCAGGACTAAACCAGAACTAAACCAGGACCAAAATTTAATTTGTCTAAGACTAATCCAGGTTTACCAGCAAAGATATAATCCAGAGTTAAACATGACCAAACTCTGGGTCTAAAACCTGGAGTAAACTTAGAACTAGAAACTGAATTAAATCAGAACACAATTGTACTAAACCATGAGCAAATTTAGGCTAAACCCAGGCCTAAGACTAGGATTAAAACAGGACTAATCCTAGACTAAACCAGGATTAACTATGACCACATGCAGCCTAAACCAGAACTAAACCATAACACCAGGACATACTGACTTGTTACCCCTTGTGACGGGATTAAAGTCTAAAACCAGGCCTAAATTATGATTTTATTGATGTATTTGGCCTATAATATGCTAAAGTTCAGAAACACTTACCTGACAGTGGCTGAACGTCAAACAGAGCGGACACTAAACTCTGTAAAAAGAGAAAAGAAAACACAGTTAGTGAAGATCTGTGTGACGCCAACGTTAACAACAGCAGATAAGGATTTCTTCGTCGATGTGAAGCAGACTTTTAAATGAGCCATTAACACTGGGCCCCTCTGTCTCTGCGCCTTCAAGGACTTCATTAACTTTCACTTTAGGCGTGTGCGCACCTTTCTGCCTCCTCCTCTGATGTGCACGGATAAGAGCAACGCAGCTGGGAGGCAGTTTTCAGCAGGACGTGAAGCCCTCTCGCACGTCTTAGTCCAAAATCCTGGTTTCATCCAAGATTAGGCCCTTCATTAGTCCTACATTTGACTCTTATTGATGACAGGGTTTAGTCCAAGGGTGAGTTTGGTGTTGTTGTCCAGGTTTAGTCCTGATTTACTGCTGGTGTCATCCTGGTTTTTAGACATAGATACATTTGATAGCGCATGAATTTGAAAGTTAAAGGTTGTGTGTGAGTGTATTGTCCAGAGTGTGCCACATCCAAAACAGGACAGGCTCCATCCACCAAGGAAAAAAACATGATTTTTTACCAAATAAAACAAAAAGAGTGCAATTTTTTTTAGGGTGACCACCTCAAGAAGTACTAAAAGTGGGAGAAGTTTTGCAATTTGGTGGAACAAAGTGGGACGGGCTTGAGAAATAAAAGTTTTGTGCACATATCTAACCTCGTTTAGATAAAAATACAGCTGCCACAGTTAGGCCAAGTAAAAGATCTCTTGTGCTGTTTGTTTCATCATAAAACACACATTTTGCAAAGTAATGTCTTTGTCAAAATCAATTTAAAAAAAAATGAATTCCAGCAGTGCCATCACCAGCTACCCAGCCCATGGAGAGAGGCCTTTTCCTGAGACCAACCCAGAGAGACAGGACGCCCTCAAATATTTACACCAGGAACACTGACCTGACCTTGTTCTAAACTTAAATCACACTCCAGGTCTGTATCATTTCTGTCCCATGTACCCGTCCCAGTCTGTATCATTTCTGTCCCGTGTTTCAGTCCAGGTCTGTATCATTTCTGTCCCGTGTTAAAGTCCAGGTCTGTATCATTTCTGTCCCGTGTTAAAATCCAGGTCTGTATCATTTCTGTCCCGTGTTTCAGTCCAGGTCTGTATCATTTCTGTCCCGTGTTTCAGTCCAGGTCTGTATCATTTCTGTCCCGTGTTAAAGTCCAGGTCTGTATCATTTCTGTCCCGTGTAAAAGTCCAGGTCTGTATCATTTCTGTCCCATGTTTCAGTCCAGGTCTGTATCATTTCTGTCCCGTGTAAAAGTCCAGGTCTGTATCATTTCTGTCCCGTGTAAAAGTCCAGGTCTGTATCATTTCTGTCCCATGTTTCAGTCCAGGTCTGTATCATTTCTGTCCCGTGTAAAAGTCCAGGTCTGTATCATTTCTGTCCCATGTTTCAGTCCAGGTCTGTATCATTTCTGTCCCGTGTTAAAGTCCAGGTCTGTATCATTTCTGTCCCGTGTTAAAGTCCAGGTCTGTATCATTTCTGTCCCGTGTTTCAGTCCAGGTCTGTATCATTTCTGTCCCGTGTTAAAGTCCAGGTCTGTATCATTTCTGTCCCGTGTTTCAGTCCAGGTCTGTATCATTTCTGTCTCGTGTTAAAGTCCAGGTCTGTATCATTTCTGTCCCATGTTTCAGTCCAGGTCTGTATCATTTCTGTCCCGTGTAAAAGTCCAGGTCTGTATCATTTCTGTCCCGTGTAAAAGTCCAGGTCTGTATCATTTCTGTCCCGCGTAAAAGTCCAGGTCTGTATCATTTCTGTCCCATGTTTCAGTCCAGGTCTGTATCATTTCTGTCCCATGTTTCAGTCCAGGTCTGTATCATTTCTGTCCCGTGTAAAAGTCCAGGTCTGTATCATTTCTGTCCCGTGTACTCATCCCAGTCTGTATCATTTCTGTCCCGTGTTTCAGTCCAGGTCTGTATCATTTCTGTCCCGTGTAAAAGTCCAGGTCTGTATCATTTCTGTCCCGTGTACCCGTCCCAGTCTGTATCATTTCTGTCCCGTGTACCTGTCCAGGTCTGTATCATTTCTGTCCCGTGTTTCAGTCCAGGTCTGTATCATTTCTGTCTCGTGTAAAAGTCCAGGTCTGTATTATTTCTGTCCCGTGTACCCGTCCTAGTCTGTATCATTTCTGTCCCGTGTAAAAGTCCAGGTCTGTATCATTTCTGTCCCATGTTTCAGTCCAGGTCTGTATCATTTCTGTTCCGTGTAAAAGTCCAGGTCTGTATCATTTCTGTCCCGTGTAAAAGTCCAGGTCTGTATCATTTCTGTCCCGTGTACCCGTCCCAGTCTGTATCATTTCTGCCCCGTGTTTCAGTCCAGGTCTGTATCATTTCTGTCCCGTGTTAAAGTCCAGGTCTGTATCATTTCTGTCCCGTGTTAAAATCCAGGTCTGTATCATTTCTGTCCCGTGTTTCAGTCCAGGTCTGTATCATTTCTGTCCCGTGTTTCAGTCCAGGTCTGTATCATTTCTGTCCCGTGTTAAAGTCCAGGTCTGTATCATTTCTGTCCCGTGTTTCAGTCCAGGTCTGTATCATTTCTGTCTCGTGTTAAAGTCCAGGTCTGTATCATTTCTGTCCCATGTTTCAGTCCAGGTCTGTATCATTTCTGTCCCGTGTAAAAGTCCAGGTCTGTATCATTTCTGTCCCGTGTAAAAGTCCAGGTCTGTATCATTTCTGTCCCATGTTTCAGTCCAGGTCTGTATCATTTCTGTCCCGTGTAAAAGTCCAGGTCTGTATCATTTCTGTCCCATGTTTCAGTCCAGGTCTGTATCATTTCTGTCCCGTGTTAAAGTCCAGGTCTGTATCATTTCTGTCCCGCGTAAAAGTCCAGGTCTGTATCATTTCTGTCCCGTGTTTCAGTCCAGGTCTGTATCATTTCTGTCCCGTGTTAAAGTCCAGGTCTGTATCATTTCTGTCCCGTGTTTCAGTCCAGGTCTGTATCATTTCTGTCTCGTGTTAAAGTCCAGGTCTGTATCATTTCTGTCCCATGTTTCAGTCCAGGTCTGTATCATTTCTGTCCCGTGTAAAAGTCCAGGTCTGTATCATTTCTGTCCCGTGTAAAAGTCCAGGTCTGTATCATTTCTGTCCCGCGTAAAAGTCCAGGTCTGTATCATTTCTGTCCCATGTTTCAGTCCAGGTCTGTATCATTTCTGTCCCATGTTTCAGTCCAGGTCTGTATCATTTCTGTCCCGTGTTAAAGTCCAGGTCTGTATCATTTCTGTCCCATGTTTCAGTCCAGGTCTGTATCATTTCTGTCCCGTGTAAAAGTCCAGGTCTGTATCATTTCTGTCCCGTGTACTCATCCCAGTCTGTATCATTTCTGTCCCGTGTTTCAGTCCAGGTCTGTATCATTTCTGTCCCGTGTAAAAGTCCAGGTCTGTATCATTTCTGTCCCGTGTACCCGTCCCAGTCTGTATCATTTCTGTCCCGTGTACCTGTCCAGGTCTGTATCATTTCTGTCCCGTGTTTCAGTCCAGGTCTGTATCATTTCTGTCCCGTGTTTCAGTCCAGGTCTGTATCATTTCTGTCTCGTGTAAAAGTCCAGGTCTGTATTATTTCTGTCCCGTGTACCCGTCCTAGTCTGTATCATTTCTGTCCCGTGTAAAAGTCCAGGTCTGTATCATTTCTGTCCCATGTTTCAGTCCAGGTCTGTATCATTTCTGTTCCGTGTAAAAGTCCAGGTCTGTATCATTTCTGTCCCGTGTAAAAGTCCAGGTCTGTATCATTTCTGTCCCGTGTACCCGTCCCAGTCTGTATCATTTCTGTCCCGTGTACCTGTCCAGGTCTGTATCATTTCTGTCCCGTGTTAAAGTCCAGGTCTGTATCATTTCTGTCCCGTGTTTCAGTCCAGGTCTGTATCATTTCTGTCCCGTGTTTCAGTCCAGGTCTGTATCATTTCTGTCCCGTGTTTCAGTCCAGGTCTGTATCATTTCTGTCCCGTGTTAAAGTCCAGGTCTGTATCATTTCTGTCCCGTGTTTCAGTCCAGGTCTGTATCATTTCTGTCTCGTGTTAAAGTCCAGGTCTGTATCATTTTTGTCCCATGTTTCAGTCCAGGTCTGTATCATTTCTGTCCCGTGTAAAAGTCCAGGTCTGTATCATTTCTGTCCCGTGTAAAAGTCCAGGTCTGTATCATTTCTGTCCCATGTTTCAGTCCAGGTCTGTATCATTTCTGTCCCGTGTTAAAGTCCAGGTCTGTATCATTTCTGTCCCGTGTTTCAGTCCAGGTCTGTATCATTTCTGTCCCGTGTTAAAGTCCAGGTCTGTATCATTTCTGTCCCGTGTAAAAGTCCAGGTCTGTATCATTTCTTTCCCGTGTTAAAGTCCAGGTCTGTATCATTTCTGTCCCGTGTTAAAGTCCAGGTCTGTATCATTTCTTTCCCGTGTTAAAGTCCAGGTCTGTATCATTTCTGTCCCGTGTTAAAGTCCAGGTCTGTATCATTTCTGTCCCATGTTTCAGTCCAGGTCTGTATCATTTCTGTCCCATGTTTCAGTCCAGGTCTGTATCACTTCTGTCCCGTGTAAAAGTCCAGGTCTGTATCATTTCTGTCCCGTGTAAAAGTCCAGGTCTGTATCATTTCTGTCCCGTGTACCCGTCCAGGTCTGTATCATTTCTGTCCCGTGTACCCGTCCAGGTCTGTATCATTTCTGTCCCGTGTAAAAGTCCAGGTCTGTATCATTTCTGTCCCGTGTAAAAGTCCAGGTCTGTATCATTTCTGTCCCATGTTAAAGTCCAGGTCTGTATCATTTCTGTCCCATGTTTCAGTGCAGGTCTGTATCATTTCTGTCCCGTGTAAAAGTCCTGGTCTGTATCATTTCTGTCCCGTGTAAAAGTCCAGGTCTGTATCATTTCTGTCCCGTGTACCCGTCCCGGTCGGTGTCACGTGCACTGGCAGCCGAGACTGGAGTCATGTGACCGTCAGAGCTGGGACGCTGGGATCCTGAGCAGAAACTCAGAGGGAAATCCTCCTTCAGTCTCTTCTTTAATGTTGAGAACCGTCCTCGTCTCGCTCTGATGTCTCTGTTTTGACAGCTCCTCTTTGAACCACTGACTCCTGTCTCTGAGGACGTCCCGGTGTAGAGACAGTACAGACTTTACTGTATCACACACACATCTACTCCAGGTCTGAGTTCAGCTGAAGTCTGGTTTAGAGTTAGTTTTGGGTTACTTTAGCGCTGCAACTGACAATTATTATATTTGAAAATCAATTAGTCTGTCGATTATTATTTTTTGATTAATCGATTAATGAACAGATAGTGAAGCCTGAGTGAATATGTGATTTTTTTTTTTACAAAATTTTACCCAGATGAAGCTACAGGAGTGCCACTTGAGGACTTTTGAATAGAGAAAATATATAGACAAAGACATTTTTTCACCAAAACCACAAAATATATATTCTTTTTTACTGTTTCCATGAATTTACTGCACTGCCTTAATAATAAAAACTCCTCAATCAGCACATGGTATGTTTCAAAATCTATCTATACTCCAGTTAGCAATTACTCAATTACTCAATTAGTTGGCGATTATTTCAATAACTGATTATAATCTATTATAATTCGATTAGTTAATGCAGTCCTAGGTTAGTCCTGGTTTAGTCCTGGTTTAGACCTGGTTTAGTCCTGGTTTAACCCTGGTTTAGTCCTGGTTTAGCACTGGTTTAGCCCTGGTTTAGCCCTGGTTTAGCCCTGGTTTAGTTCTGGTTTAGCCCTGGTTTAGTCCTGGTTTAGTTCTGGTTTAGCCCTGGTTTAGCCCTGGTTTAGTCCTGGTTTAGCACTGGTTTAGTCCTGGTTTAGTCCTGGTTTAGCCCTGGTTTAGCCCTGGTTTAGACCTGGTTTAGCCCTGGTTTAGTCCTGGTTTAGCACTGGTTTAGTCCTGGTTTAGTCCTGGTTTAGCCCTGGTTTAGCCCTGGTTTAGACCTGGTTTAGTCCTGGTTTAGTGCTGGTTTAGTCCTGGTTTAGTCCTGGTTTAGTCCTGGTTTAGTCCTGGTTTAGCACTGGTTTAGCCCTGGTTTAGCCCTGGTTTAGACCTGGTTTAGTCCTGGTTTAGCCCTGGTTTAGCCCTGGTTTAGCCCTGGTTTAGTCCTGGTTTAGCCCTGGTTTAGCCCTGGTTTAGTTCTGGTTTAGCACTGGTTTAGTAAAGGCTTACATTTCTAGAACTTAATTTGTATTTGGTCTATAAACCTCGGAGGTGTGTGGTTATTACTCCTGTCTTGCAGCAAAAAGGTTGTGGGTTCAACTGACTACAGCCTCTCTGAGCGGAGGCTGCCTGACAATGAACAAATGAATGTAGGGACCAAGGTTAGTGGTGCGTTTAAATCCACATTTTGAATTTCTTAAAGGTCCTATATTATGCTTTTTTCAGGCTTTTTGAAATAGTATTGGACCCCTTTGCATTAGTATTTCACATTTAATGACTTAAAATAATGTATATGCATAGATAACGCTTGGATTTGGTGTCTGTCGCCCCCTGCTGGCAACGCTGGAGACTGGACAGACAATAACATGGCTATTTTCATTCTATTTTTTTCATTTTATTTTTTTGTTTGAGCAAAGAAGTATACATGCAATGCCTCAGAGCGAGAGTTCAGATCAAAAGGAGAAGGATGAAGTGTCTTCTTCCAAGTATAAACGGTTTACAGCTGCACAAACTCCTATAGCTACTGACAAAACAATACAATACATCTGTTCAAGTAATTATTTAGATCATTCAAGTATGATTGCATGAATACATCTGTGCAAACAAAACACATGCAAGTGTGACTGTCATATTTACCCTGTATGTTATTGTGAATATTATTGATTTAAGGCGGCAGTAGCTCAGTTGGTAGCGTGCCTTGTCCTCTAACCAGGAAGTTGGTGGTTCAAACCCAACTTCCACTGATAGATACTGTTGTCATGTCCTTGGGCAAGACTTAACTCTCCTTACCTCCAGTGTCTGCACACACTGGTGTATGAATGGGTGAATAGTTCCTTGAGTGCTCATGGAGGTAGAAAAGCGCTGTATAAATGTGACTATTTACTCCAGCATCAAGATTTTTTCGACCCAAAAACCGGGAAAAAATATTTTGCTCACTTATCACGGTGCAGTTGAACTCACCAAGCAACAAAAAAGCTTCAGAAATCCATACAATTTTCTGTGAAGAAATTAACCTACCTGACACTGGGAATTACATTTTTAATTTTATGGCAATTTATTCATACAAATAATGACATTGCAAATCATTTTAGTGACAAAAGTTTTCATACAAGTGCGTTTTAAGTTTCCTGTGATTTTCTATTGGTTAACATGGGAAAAACTGGGACACGGTTTATTGAAAACTGGGACATTTGAGTGTTTTTACAGAAATGTCTTGGGACATGGGACAAGGAGCCTAAAACTGGGACTGTCCCGGTTGAATAGAGACGTCTGGTCACCCTACATTTAATTTTAAGCACAGCTATTAGCAACATGAAGCTAACAGATAGATAAATGAGCTGACTGCTTTGTAGTGATGGAGGTTTAAGGCTGAAATGATCAGAATGAGTCTGGTGATGGTGTATGAGCTTTAGAAACGCGCAGGAGCACTTCCTGGTTTCATGTCTATGTAGAGCTGTGAGACTGAGTGTTTTCAGAGCTTGAGAAGGGGAAAGGCCCAGCGCAGGATTACTCAAACATGTGTGAATGTCTGAGGAGGAAACAACATTATAATATGGTTAAAAGCTCAGAAAAGAAGTCGATTTAGCAGAATAGAGGACCTTTGAGTTCGGTTTAGTCTTGGTTTAGTCCTGGTTTAAGACTAAATTATAGCTTTTTCTCTAATTTGTTTGATGTAAGGTGTTTTTCTTGTTTAGTTGCAAGTTTAGAGTTGATTCGTTTGGCTTTTGGCTTTATTTTCTCACAGACAAACAAAGCCCTGACCAGATTAAGAAAAGGGTTCTAGTCGGTCTGTACCTCTGAGACTGAGGAAGACTAAATGGGAGAGATTTAACTTTGCTAAGAAAGTGAATGGCTCTAAGTGGCTACATTAGGTTGAATTGTTTTTAAATGCTTTTATCTCTAGTGTTATCAGTCCTTTACCTGAATTACTTTGAAACACAATTCGATTAAACTACAGTGACAGTGGCAGCCCCCAAACCAAGTCTCCTGGCCTCACTGCTCTGGTACAGTATCTGATTGGCCTGTTACATAACAAATACAGGACCCGCTTCTTCTTTATTCCTCAGCCTGGAGTTTTCAGAAAGTGTGTGTGGGAAAAAAAATCACTCAGCTGACACTTCTTCTTCTGCTCGGATACATCACAAAAGATCATTGTAAACACGCAGCGTATAGCAGCTACAGGAATCCACGAGTGGGCTTTGAATTGGCACGGATTTCTGCGCGTAAAAATCCAGCGGTGCACAAGGGAGACAGTGCCGTATCTTCTGCTTATAATAAGATAAAGGAGCAGTGTCAATAATTAATGCGCGAAATGAAATCCATGCTAGAGCACACGACATTTTTCTGCGTTTTTCTTGGATGCAAGCGCAAAAGCGAGGTCCTAAAGCAAATTTAAGATGGATAAAATGCGAAAAAGGTAGATTTTTTTATACTGTAACCGCACCTCAAGCTTATACTGCTAATGACAACATCCCCTTTGAGTAAAAAAGGGACTGGGCTACTGCAGCACTGCCTTCCTTCCGCTGATATCATCCCCAGCCGATCACCGTTCACAGTTCAATGAGACTCACGAAGCAATTCACAAAAATACAACGAACGACAACGCAGCCATTATTACGCTTTAATTACCCATTTACCTGATTTCCGCAACGGGGGGGAAAGCCGCGTCGTGATGCAGCCCACAATTTGGCAATTTGGTGTGTACAAAGACAGTCCCGCATCTATCACACTGGAGGTTCATATCGCGACATTTCGGCGAGAATTCATAAAACAGAGGCACGAGAAAAGTGTTGCAGCGTTAGCGCGTGAAACTGTCGCGTAAAAATAAAAGATAAACGCTTACCTTTGATGAATCCTTGCCTTACAGCTGTACAAGCGATGACGAAGCGCACCAACGAGCCATCATCGTGATTTACGCATCTCATCTCTCGCTGTTTTTGTCGTAAATTTAGCTCAGAGACGCGTTAAAAGTGAACCTGGATTGATGACGGAGAGGAAAGGCAGGAGCGCTGGAAGTGACCGCATCCTCAGCAGCAGCGGCAGAGGCAGCGGGAGAAACCCAGCGGCAGAGGACGGCACAGCGCAGAGACCGAGATGCCATGCGCGGACACCTACTACACGCGCGTATACGCATGTGCGCGCACGCCGGTTTAAAGGGACACGGCCGGGACCACGAGCGCAGCTGCTCCGAGTGAATTTACGCAGAGACTGGAGGGGAAACGGATCAGCGGGAGCAAGATCTGTGGTAAAGGTAGAACAAATGGAACAGGATTAAGCAGATTATTTTGTATTGTTTATGGTTACACCTGTTATAATGTATTTTATGGTGTTTGAATAATGTTTCTGTGCTCTTGTGCCAAAACCTTTAACTTCTGCTGCTTGTGAGTTTATTCCAACCCCCCCTCCGCATTTTTTCTTTATGACTAGAGCTGGGTACCTTCAGATTTTTTCGATACCAGTGCCTGAGCGATACCTATGGTGAGCTAATTCATCTTCTACAATCATAAAACACAATAATATTGAATAAAAGCCCAATTTTAGGCGCAAAAAGGTCCCACTAGGTTTTGAAACTTGTAACTTTTCTTTCCATACCACAAAGGTTTAACTGTACCCAGCCATAATTATGACCAGTAGTTTTTATCAGGGCAAATCTAGCTCTAAAACTAGGCATAACTTGGATTTAAACACCTAAAAGCACACTAAATTAGGAAACAGAGGACTAAACCTGGTCTAAACTTACAGTAGGTTCTAAACATTTAATCTAAACAAAGACCTAAATTTTAATCAAGACTCCAGAAAAACAGACTTTTTGGTTTTCTTTTAAAATACTATGATACCAACATGTTAGTATCCTGCTTGTCTATTACTAATTTAAGATACGTATAGCACTAAAACTAGAATTAAACCAAGATAATTTGTAATCCTGGTACCTTAGTCCTGGTTTAGACTAATCTGTGTATAATCTAGTCCTGGTTTAATCCTTACTTAGAACAGAACTTGGTATTATGTGGTCTAGTCTTGTCCTTTGGTAATCAACATTTTAGTTTTGTTTTTGTATAATCCTGGTTTGGATGTAATCACAGTTTAGTCCTACTTCAACTGGATCAGTCTTAGGTTCATATATTCAAGGTTTAGAGCAGATTAAAAACAGCATTAAAACATCGCACGTGTCCGTTTTTCTGTCATGTTTTATTTATAATAGTCTATAATAGTCTTTTGATAAAATACACTTTGTTTACAAGTGCTGATTACTATTTTACATTCACCCAGAGTTTAAGAGTTCAGGAGACACGATGACGAGAAGAACAGACAAAACCAGGCGACAAACGTGGCTTTTTTTCAAACAAAGATGGTGGAGGAGGAGGTCGCTTTTGTTAATGACAGGTCCTAAAACTAGTTTCTGTGAACTCAACATGACCTAATGACAGATAAAGTTATTTTTGTGTGGGTCTATGGAAGTCTCTTTACACCACTGTGATGGTAAAACGTCAAGTAAAGCTCAGAAAAATGACCGCTTAAGGGACATTGCTATTGAGAAACTAAGCAAGTCCAGATTTTGAGTTATGGGTTTTGAGAAAAAGACAGATTTGAAGTTGGTACGGTACATTATTTTTTATGGTCCACTGTTGTTACTCCACTGGGCAAAACACAGTAACAGTCTGACTTTTTTAGCACTGGACATTTATTTATGGGCTCACATTGGGATGGTAAGAAGCAGGTTAAAAAAGAGACCAAAATGTGCCGAAATGTTGCTTTTTGAGTCTGAATAAAGTCTCACATTTGCAAGTCAGACAGTGTGCGGGACTCCTGGGCTCCTCCTTTGCTCCTACGCGCCCGTCCCAAGCAACTAATGTACGGAGCTTTCATCTTGTAACTCAAAAAGCTGCAATTTTGGCTTCTGTATTTTGACTTTTTTTCATCACAGGGCCGTTAACAGACTTACATAGTGAAGTTAAATAAAACAATCCACCAGACACTAGCCTACATCTCCCATTTAGACACAAAGATCAACCCGCTAGTCTCAAAAACGTCTTCAAAATGCAATGACACACAAACTAGACTCCTACTTTTACACAGAACAGACAACAACATTATGGAAATATGCAGATTTCGTCAAGAAAAACCTGGGCATTTCGAGTTAGAAAAGTCAAGTTACTGCCTGTCCACTGCGTCCAGTCCACACAAAACTAGGAAAAATAGACAGCCAACATATTATTGTCATTATAGCAAATACCCTGTTGATTGAAAAAACAATTAGCAAATATATTTATATTAAAATATATTAATTAAAATATATTACTTTGATTAACTACAATAAAAACATGATCTAATTCTTGTGTGAAGGTGACTTTGGCTTTGGATATTCTACACCTTGAATATAATTGCTATATAACAAACACAGGACACGTTAAGCCCCTTTTATGCTCATTTTTACAAAAGTTTGTGGAAATTGATCCAGTCATAATAATAAAAAAAAAGCCATGCTAAAGCCAGCCAGCAGATGATAAAAAAAAAATACAACAAATAGGAAAGAAGACCTGATCTGAGTCAAAAAACAGCTTAACATTTTATCTATTTTACGCCCAGATATACAATTATAGATACAAGTGAATATAAAATGATTTTGTTGATTAGGGCTGCAACTAACTATTATTTTGATAATCAATGAATCTGTTGATTATTGTTTTCGGCTAATCGTTCAATAATTGATAGAAAAGTGTGAGTAAAGTGCTTAAAAACTTGAGGTGTTTTATAGTTCCCGGTAAAAAATTGTGATAATTTTACTAAAATCACTTAACGTTTACAAAATTTGAACCAGACGAAGCCATGAGTTTGTCACTTGAGGACGTTTAGATAGAACATAAACACACAGGGCTTGACTTTAACCTTTTTTGCTCACTGGCCACAAGTTCTTTTTTAAAGTTATTAGCTAATTAGTGTTTTTAATAGCCATTATTTAATTACTTCATATGTTTATTTTATTATTCATATCATCATATTTTATAGCATATGTCAAGACAAGGATTTCTCAAATATGTGGGAAACAAGTTTACATAGACAGATTAAATGTGAACTTCTTGCATGTGGTCAATCCTAATATATGTTTTTTTGTTTTGTTTTTTGTTGTTTTCTCAGATCATGATGAATTACTCTGTACTCAAGTAGGTGGTCACTCAAACATAGCAAAAAAGATTAAGGAACTGTAAAGTTAAGATACATGGATAAAAAACAACTGGCCAAAGTGGCTAGTGAGACTAAAAGTGTTACTCGCCAAAATGAAAAGGTTGGTTAGTGCTAATGTCAAGCCATTAAAGATATTTTTAATCAAAAGCACAAAATGTACATTATATATTATTATATTACATTATAAACTGTTTTTGTTGCTTTACTGCTCTGTTTTGTTAATAAATCGTCCTCTCTCAGCACTGTGAGCCTGAGAATACCACAGTTATTGACTAAACGATTACTAAATTAGTTAAAATAAAGCTAAAAACTAAAATCCATTAATCCAATTAGTTGTTGCAGCCCATTTGTTTTATATATAGGCAGCTACAAAATAAAACATGTTCAGCTATTAAAGTTTGCGTTGTTAGGGGTGGATGGATAGCATGGCTGCAAAAAATTAACATTTTAAAGCTGTCACATGGCTACTTTGCATAAAAAGAAAAACATTTTTTGCATAATCTCACACTTATACGTCTAAAATCCTGGTACTATCTCCTGTTCTGTAATAATGGGTTGTCTTCCTCTCATAATTGCCGCTTTTAGGCTAAACAGGATGAAAAATGAGCATTAAAAAGGGGCCACTGATTAACAGGTTTTTGCAGAGGTAACACTTCACTGCTGTATTTTTATATCTCAGTATGTGATAAAAAAAACACAATAAACAAGTCTATTAAGTGTCAAAATCCAATAAAGTGAAGTATTACGCACTCAGCTGTTAATCACACTGCGTCTTGTACCTTTCTGAATTGTTGTAAAACCACAATAAAGCATTTAAATAATAGAACTTTCATATATTTTTTCTCTTTCCACATTAAAATAATTGTCTAAAAAACAGCTGGATATGCCTAAGCTAAATTAAAATCTAGACACATTTACATCTCCCTGTGTGTTCTGAGTGCTTTGAGTTTCCCACTGTTCAACACAAAACGGAGGCAGTATCTACAAACGTGTGTATTATGGGACATGCAGCAGCGGGAAGTGACTCGGAAATGGATTTGGGAAAAAAGGACAATTAACATTTTGTAGTAATAGCTGGGGATTTTTAAGTAGAGTTGTGTGTGGTAGTAAACAAGATACTGTCAGTGCTGTGGTCTGCAATCATTTTACTGAAAAAACAACAACACTTTTTTCCACTCAGTAATCTGCACTTAACTAGAACTGCAATGTTTTATTTCGCCAATAAAGCAGCTATTATTACAGTTATTATAAGCTATAACAGTGGTTCTCAAACTGTGGTGGGGGTACCTTCGTCTGGTGGTGCTTTTTTTTTGGTGAGTCTTGATTTAGAGGCAGTTTTCTTACCGTTTTAATCCTACTCTGGTTTAGGATTAAATTTGATGTGCAGACCACTGTTTAGCCCTGGTTTAGCCCTTGATTAGACCTAATGGTTATGCGCTGATTCAGTCTTAATTTAATCCTAAATTTGACCTGGTAGAGTCCTATGTTAGTCCTGATTTAGCCCTAGATTAGACCTGATTTAGTCTTGGTTATGAGCTGGATTTAGACCTGATTTAGTCTTGGTTATGAGCTGGTTTAGACCTGATTGTGTCCTAGCTTAGACCTGGTATAGTGCTAGGTCAGACCTGATTTTGTCTTGGTTATAAATGAATGGTAAATGATCACATTTATATAGCACTTTTCTACCTCCATGGGTACTCAAAGCGCTTTACATCAAGGGACCATTCACCCATTCACACACACATTCATACACCAGTGTGCGCAGACACTGGAGGCAAGGTGGGTTAAGTGTCTTGCCCCAGGACACGACGACAGTACGCAATGGTGGGAGTGAGGTTTGCTCTACCAACTGAGCTACTGCCGCCCTATGTGCTGGTTTAGTTCTGATTTAGTCCTAGATTAGAACTGGTAGACTCCTACGTTAAAGCTTATTTTGTCTTGGTTTAGTCTTGGTTATGTGTGGGTTTAGACCTGATTGAGTCCTAGATTAGACCTGGTAGAGTCCTTCGTTAGACCTGATTTTGTCTTGGTTTAGTCCTGGTTATGTAGTCCTAAATTATACATAGTTTAGTCCTGATTTAGTCCTAGATTAGACCTGGTATAGTGCTACGTCAGACCTGATTTAGTCTTGGTTATGAGCTGGTTTAGACCTGATTTTGTCTTAAGTTAGACCTGATTTTGTCTGGGTTAGGTCCTGATTTAGCCCTAAATTACTTCTGGCTACGTGCTAGTTGGGACCCGATTTAGTCCTGTGTTAGACCTGGTTTAGTCCTAGTTTAGTCCCATATTTAGTAGTTCCCTTTAAAGTCAGCTGAAGAAAGTAGTTTGTTTGAAAAGTTTGAAAACCACTGATCTAAACGCCACGCAGCGTATATCATTTGTTGCACAAATATGGCTATTATTTTATCGAGTTTGTGGAGTTTTTTCTCACTTATGATCAAGAGAGACAACAAAGTTAAATCATTATCCTGAAGCGCTCACTGAAAGTCTCCAGATTTGAAATGTTTAAGTTTGAGAAATGCATTTCTTTTAGACTTTTTAGGTAGGACTTTTGGGCAGAAAGCTGGCTTGGATTTAGTTTGTTCATTGCTTGTTGCTTTTTAAATTCTCCACTCTCGGGCCACATAGACAGCCATTTATAAAAGATATTTACTACCACCACTTGTACAACTCTAGTACTAAAATCCCTAAGCATTACTTGAACATACAAATGGATATATTTTGCGGATGCCTGAATCTGAGTGCTGTACAGTTACCGTCTAAGATCCCTGGGGTTTCAGAAGTGCTTCGACCTGTGTAACTAGTGAAAAGTCATGTGCAATCATGTTTTTATAAAGTTATTTTTCAAAAGTCTAAAACTATACACACTTTTTAAATACAACTATTTTCAGTAATAAATGTACAGTTTCTTCTATGTATATAAAATAGTTTACTGGTAGTTGCACTTCCCTGCCATGCAAAAGTATAGGAGGTACTCTATAACAACCACTGATTATCATTAGCGCCCTTTGTTTTTCCATTATTAAGATCAGGCCGGTGTAAGAAAAGTGTCAGTCTAAAACAAAATGGACTACAAAAATAGCAACATTAACCTTTCCCTCTCTGCTTCTTATAAAAACTACTCTAACTTTTCAATATTTAAAAAAATAGACCATGCTAAGCCTAGCCAAGTGCAAACATCGCCAAATGGTCTCACACAACTACAACTATTAATCTGATTGAAAACGGACTGAGTAAAAATTGCACAAAATAATTTTTTGAGTGTCCAGTGTAAATCCTTCTGACTTGATTGTACTGTTGCTGCTCCTTAATTAAGTGTAATGTTAACAGTATCACTTTACAACAAGGCTACCTCTTATATTTCAACATGTTCATTCATTATTTGGTTAGTATTAGGTGGTTAAAAGTTTATTATTAATGATTTATTGTTGGTTATGGATTAGTGTCTTCTAGTTCAGGGGTAAATGCTCTATCCCTTGAGCCACTATCTGCTTTAAACGACTTGTTACTTGCAGGGTCCATACACTTTTTTTTTACCAAGAAAAACTTTTGACTGAATTTCCAAAAGCCGAATGACTGTGTGGTGCATTAGAAACTTTTTATGCAATTTCAGAATAGCCAGTTTGGAAAAAAACAAAAACATTTGTGGCTCTTTCCCCAGAAACATATTATTCCACTAATTTTACTGACTAATAGCCTACACACCAGTGATTAAAAGATAATTATGCTTGGTAAGTGGACTCAGAAAGCATTTTTCAAAAGTAAATTAAGATATAAAGTAGGCAGGCTGGTGCTGGTTTAACTAGTAGTTGTCGAATGTTACTCCGACTGTTTACATTTCTGAAACTTTACCAAAATCTAACACCAAGATATAAAATTCCCATATTTTTCCAGGTTTTCCATGACTGTACAAACTCTGTAAACAAGATATAAACAAAGATATTGGGATTAGTGTCCAAACAACAGCCCGAGGGCCAAATGCAGCCTGCGGACCATTTTTTATTCACCCTTGAGCTTCAAATTGTCATTGGTAGTACTTTTTACTGCAAGGTAAAAAAGAACATTATCTCTTTGTATGCAGTAAAAAGTGACTCTCTAATCCAACTTGGAAATTAGTTTATTAAAAATGTCTGCAATACTATGTGCGGGTCCCAAGCCTGGATGAATGTGAGGTTGGGTGAACGATTGCTTGTGGAGACAGAATGAGACTAATCTCAAGTGAGCGGCCCTCCTCATATATTTCTCAGTATGTGGCCCTCAGATAATTAAAGTTTGGAAACCCCTGCACTATATCTATATCACTAGATCATTTTCCTTATCATGATTGTGGGAAAGTTTGCGTGCACATTTGAGTCAAACATACTTGCAGACGTCACTATAAAATGTTTCGCAGTAGTTGATGAAAAAGGAGCAGTTTTTTAAGATAATCTGCACTCATGTTGGTTGGTTTCTCTGTTTTCAAGACAACTAAATGAAGCAAGGGTTAGGTTTTTTTTAGGAAAGGTCAGTGATGGGCCAAGTAAGAAGTTATTCATTTTTGGCGTGGCACTAGATCAACATAAAAAAATACATCCAGAAACTATTTAAACATGGACTATTGTGATATAGGACCAAAGATACTAATTTTAGCCACAAGGGGTCAGTAAAAAAGCAAAGCCTTGGTTTTGTAGTTAGTTTTGTATAGGCTTAGTGGCTCAATAGATAGAGCATTTACCTCTGAACTCGATGATCCCTGGTTTGAGTCTTGATCATTGCGAGATAGGACCTTAGCGGTGGTCTGTGCTTTTAGTTAATTTATTTAAAACCTCCTTAACATCTAATAACCATATAATTTAGATTGCTGATAGCATGTTATAAAAGGTTAGCCATATTGTAAAGTGATATATTTTTAGGGTTGTACACATTATTTTTTTCTGATCATCGTACCACTAAACACGACACACACAGTTTGGATGGCCCTATGCAGTCGTCATGGCAGAAGGCGCCGCACCCTTTGCACATGATCATCGCTTTGAGGCGGCAGTAGCACTTCGACTGTACATCCTCCATGCTGGGTCCCTCGATGTAGGACTGTTCCGGCGAGGGCTCTCCCTGGCTGCTGTCTATGGAGCGTCCGGCCGGGATCGTCGTAACCGTGACCGAAAACGACATGACGCTACCGTGCTGTCCGCTGTCTGCCTCCGAGTAGGTGGAAGAGTTTGAGTCTACAACTTCGCCGCTGTGGGCCAAAGTAGTCTGAGGTACCGACGTGCTCATAGCGCCGCCGTACGCGGATTCCTGATTGTCCGTGAGTCTGTGAAAAACTGGAGATCGCTGGTGACCCGGTTGAGTTAAACAATATGGCTCGGAGTTTCCTGGGTTGTTGCTATTGAGGTGCTTTCGGTGAGAGCTGGTGTCTTTGGCTGTCCCGCTACTACCACTGTCGTCCAGTCCTGGTTCGTTTTTTACCTTTAAGCAATGCTGGAGCTCATCGGATGTAGTTTGCAGTTCGCTTTGAAACCCACTTACCTCTTCTCCTTCTACACTTTCCCTTTTTAACCTCGACATTGCTGCATTTAACGCCAACTGCTGCTGCTGTTGCCTCTGCCTTTCAGATCCTCTTCCGTACGTCGAAACATTTAGCAGATAATGTCCCGTCATGGCTGGCTTTTGCTTCCTCTTACAGCCCAAAAGTCCCACACCTATCCTTGCTAGCCGTTCCTCTGTCTGCCCGATCTGAGTTGCTTTGTACTGGGGTGCTCCTAGTCCCACCAAGGGCTGGTTTTGCTGGGATTTCCGTTGCATCAAAGCTTGTAAAATCTGCTCTTGCGTTTCCTTATCGGGAAGTTCTTTGTGGTGTTTGAATTCAGATCTTCCTGCTGCAGGCGTTTGCTTGTTGTCATTGATATTACCAACTATTTGCAACGGTTTTCCCTTTATCCCAGTTGTTTTAACCGCCATTTTGACTTCGACTTTGGACAGCGGTTTTGGAAGAATCTGCTCCATTGGTACGTCCTTGCCTTGGAGTAATTTAGTGACCAGTGGGTTGTTAGCTGGGATGCACGAGGTGTTTCGACCAGATCCAACCGGCGAAAGGTGATCCTGGTCTTTTGTTGATGGAGATGTATTTTGCAATGACGAATTGCTACATGGGGAACTAACTGGATTAGATTTTTGTTCGACTTTTATGGAAATCTGAGTAGGACTAAGTGGCGCTTTTGTGTCGAATGGGCGTAGAGGAGGTGAGCTTGTAAGACTGGTGGATGGTATCTTGGTTGATGCTTGTGGAGACGTTGGACTTGGACTAGGACTTGGAGATGGTTGAGTTTGGTCCATGTTGCCTCCGCCAGGTCCAGGGCCTCCAGGTAAAGCCCCCCGGCCCGCCGCCGCCGCTCTCTGGGCACGGGCGAGTTGAGCTTTGGCCTTGATGTCGGCCAAAGTGCGGGCTCCGGTTCGGCCCGGGCTGCTGAGGGGAGTGGGGAGAGCCGTCCGCGGAGAGGCCTGGCCCGGCGACAATGGCACGGGGAGGATACGTGACATGTGGATCTGAAGATAAAGAAAACAAAGAGAAGTTAAAAATTAAATACAAAAAACAAAAAAACAAATCCTCTCCGTCCTCTTCTCTCACACCAACTAACTCCAAGTCCTTTCACTACATCCTTAAATCTCCTCTAGGCCTCTAACCTCAGCATCTTCCTACCCATTTTTTTCACTATCCCTCCTCTGTACGAGCCCAGGCAAGCCAACCCCTCCTACTTTCTTTTCGAAAGCAGACAGTCTGGTTCCTCACTCCCAGAGAAGTGTTTCTCTCTGGTCGATTTGGAACTGGCCTATCACAGCCTTTTATCTGCAGCATATGCAAGCAAACTTGTCTCATCACATCAGACTCGTATTTCAGTGTTAAAAAATTCAATGGTTAAAATTCAAAACATGATGAGACAAGTTTGCTTCCATAGCAGCACAGCTTACAAATACGGAAGCAAACCAAGACAGCACTGGCTACTAATCTAATTTAATAACTTCTCTGACCTGATTAACACTGTTTAGTGCTTTCCTTCATCACCAGTTGGTACTGCTGAAGTATGTGTTGTTTTTCAGTCCTCTGTGGGAGTTTTTTCTTTCTCTTGTTTCCATTTTAACAACAATAATGTCCCATTGACATCCAATGTAACGACCACATTCAAACAAACCCACTTTTTCCACAGTCTTTGTACAATTGGCTTCTGCTGCTGTCCCCATTCAGAAATAAGTACAGAGCTGCTCACAGTATGGTGTATTCTGCTGTTTTATGACATGACATGTTTGTTTGGGTCAGTGGTGCGCTGCTTTCTCCCACCCTTTGTTTCTGTGATTGGTTACTCCGCCTGTGATTGTTGCGCCTGTAGAAAGGAAATTTAAGTGAAAGGGTACCTGACTAACTTCTTAGTATAGAATAGGAAGATTGTCTGGCGGGCCAGGCTACCTCTGTACATATCCAAACCATCTCAGTCTGGCCTCTCTGACTTCATCTCCAAAATATCTTAACAAGCTGTCCCTCTGCTGTTCTCCTAATCTTATCCTATCCATCCGCTATGATTAAAATAACTGCTGTGACAAAAACCTATGTAGTGTATGTAGTGATTCTATCCCATACCTTGAGTGGTGGTACCCTCTGGCTGGATGCTGGCGATGGCGTGGCGGGGCTGGAGATGGAGGAGGCCGGAGGTGACACAGAAGACACTGAAGATACTGAGGACACAGAGGAGATCCGCGGCCTCTTCTCTGGAGTCACCTCACTGTCCGTTTCACTGAACGACTTACGTTTCGAACCCTCAGAACCAGACACAACATCCTCCTCTTTCTCCTCTTTAGGCTTTTCTACAGGCACAGGTTGATCCACTTTAACTTCTGGGGTTGTCTGTGGAGGCTCCTTAACCGGTGATGGTGGTGGCTCGGCTTTCTTCTCTTCCAAACTTTCATTTTGGGGCAACTTTTGTACTTCTTTTTGCGTCTTCTTGTCTTCTTCTGTTGTTTTACTAATCACCAAAGACTGTGCAGCACTGTTCACCTTGCGATCTTCGGCTTGTTGTGACCGTCTTGTCCTCATTGGCTCTGAGATGGCAACCGTTTCTCTCTGAGGTGGTTTAGGAGTGTCCTGTGATGGTTTCGGTGTTGGTTTGATGTCTTTAGCGGTAGAGGTAGCAGGAGTTGCTTCAGTTTTCTGGTTGTCCTCACTGTCCTTGGTCTCTTCCTGTTTAGTTTGTACAGTTTTAGCAGTAGTAGGTCCAGTTTGAGGAAGAGAAGGAGGAGGAAGAAGGGATTGGGATTTGGCTGTTTCCAGATTTTGATCAGGCTTCGTCAGCTCTTTGGATTCCTCGAAGCTGAGCCCAGAACTGCACAGAAAGGACACACAGCAAGAAACAAAGGAGGACAATTAATTTTTAATTAAAAGAAACGCCTGAGTTTCAAAAGGCATGTTTCTTAGTCTGGTTAGAACAGTATAGTTTACTTGGGGTAACTCCTGAAGTTTCAAAACAAGTTTCTGTTTTTGCAAGTTTGGCAAAAGCATTACTATCACAATATCTGCACTGCAAAGAACTAATTCAAATGCAATACTTTAATAGTGTTCTATGGGTATATACTGTATACAGGAATGTGACAGGCATTTACATTTGATATTTTTTTTGTTATTGTAATTTCGCCGTTCAGAGCCCTAAATCAAAGTGCAGCCACATTTCAAAAACCTCTAGTTTAGTCCTGGTTTAGTGGCAGGCATTACGAGTTAATCGATCTTACTACCCATCTACAGTAAAAAAAATTAATGGAAAATACTTAATATTATATTTTTTTACTTAGTTACTTATAGTGGGTTCATGACTTTATGGACACGATTTTATGATTTTAAACATACACTAAATAAATAAAAATATTAGGTCACTTTTTTGATGCGCTGCACCAACACAGTTTTAATGTAAACTTGTCTTATTTACATATATTGCCTTACGTCTGTAACAAATCTATTACTTTTGTCTTGAGTTAATCCTTGATTTAGCTTTTTTAAAAGATGTTTTATACATTTTTGGCTTTATTAGATAATTCAGTCAAGAACTGCCAGGAAATCATGGGAGAGAGACATTTGGAAAGTGTCAGAGTCCAGACTCGAACCCACAATGCCGAGGCAGGCTGTAGTTGCTGTGTATATGTGCTGCAGCTCTACCGACTGAGCTACATTGCAATGCAGTGTTATAATTCCTGCTTTAGCCTTGATATAGGCTTTGTCTTGTATTTTGTACATATTTAAACAGGACTTTAAACTTGTCCAGGAGGCATTAATATATAGCATCTTTTTTAAAATTGCAATATCAAGTTATTGGAATATTATGCACCCTTTTTTTTTAACCTGAGACTGTTGGAAGCACAGTTGGTGTTGGTGCACTGCCATATTCGATATTATGTAAAGTGAACCAACATTTTTGTGACGTGAGGATTTGAGCTGGGTCTACACAGCTGCAAATAAACAGCTTTCTGAACTTTAACCAGATTTTTCTTAGCTAAACCAGAATCTTACATTTTAGGGATTCAGGTTTGATGTGAACGGTGAATATTTTTATTAAGATCAATAAATCAGCCACTCTTTCAATTTTCAGCATGTACCAAACAACCAAGTCAAGCTATATTTGATAGAAAAAGTTGCTGTTTGTGGTCATTTTACATTAATCACTCACTTCTCTCCGTAGTAGTTCTCAAAGAAGGCCTCTTTCCAACTCTCCATTTTCTTTTCTTTCTCGATTTCTTGTCGCATTCTTAGCTGCAGCTCTGGCGTGAATTCCCCTGAATAGAGAATGAGAGAACATTGATGAAAGGACAAAGTTATGTACACCTCTATGTACCTGCGCAATCATGCTGGACCTTGGTGACATAATATTTCTTTGAACGGAAAACTCAAGGCTGTTATTATGAAGTGAAAATGTCTTCACTGACCCTCAGCGAGCCTCTCTTTCCACGACTGAGCTGCCGACGTGAAGAACTCATTGTTTAAGGCAGAACTAGTGACCTTCAGAAGTCCGTCCATACAAGCCTAGGGAACATACAACAACATAAAACATTAATACAATATAGTCTCTGAAAAAGAGGCAAGTGTTGAATAACTAACTTGACTTTTACACAAGCCAGAAAACTTAGCAAAAAAAGATTTCGTCCTTATGTCAGAACACGAGTCCGTCGGAATACCCAAAAACAAACGAGAGAGTTTCAAAAATGCGGTTCAGGAGATAGACCGGGATCATTAACTAATGGAGTAGACTGCGAAAAAGACAATGGCATTTTTTAAAACAACTCTAGAAAGAACAATTTAAAGCTACAGCTCTAAAATCAAACAAAAACACAGTTCCATGGGTTAATCCAAACATCATACAACTCATGAAAGAGCGGGATTTTGCATTAAAAAAATGCACTTAAAATGAAGTCATCAACTGACTGAAAGATTTTTACAGTACTAAGGAATAAAGTTGTTAAAAGTATAAGAAAAGCCAAAGCTGACTACTTCCTGACCATAATAGAAAATACAAAAAGAAACTCCAAAGCAACCTCTGACCAACTTAAAAAACTAACAGGCCAACAACAAAAAAATAATAAACTGATAGAAATCAAAGTAAATAGACAACTCATAAATAAGCCATGTGATGTAGCAGATACCTTTAACAACTTTTTCATTGACTCTGTAGCTGCCATTGCCCAGTGCTTTACTCCTGACAACTCCAATACACACACAACAAATACAGCTGAGCCAACTTTCAGCATAAGGAAAATCACTGAAAGTGAGGTCCTACGAGCCATGAGATCTCTTAAACCTTCAAGGACAAAGGACATGCTTGGAATGGATACACTTATGCTGAAAGAGCTCAGTTCCACTTTTACCAACCCAATAACAAAAATAATAAATCAGATGCAGTCATCCCATTATTTAAAAGTGGAGATCCCTACTCTGTGGGCAACTATAGACCAATAAGTATTTTACCAACAGTGTAAAAGGTTCAAGAAAAACTAATAGAGGACCAAATCATTTCACATCTGAACACCACTCCATTTGCCCTTCATCCAATGCAGTTCGGCTTCAGAGTTAAATATTCCCCCGAGACGGCCAACTGCTTTTTCACAGAAAATATTAAATCACTACTGGATAAAGGTGGTGTAGTTGTTGCTGTCTTTCTCGACCTCAAAAAGGCATTTGACACTGTAAACCATAAACAGTTAATACAAAAACACACTAACACATATCAATTTTTCTCCAGCCTCCTTATCAAATTGCTTGCAGTCTGTTAGAATTGATAACCACCGTTCACCTCCCCTTCATTTGACCACAGGTGTCCCACAAGGATCTATTCTTGGCCCTTTACGTTTGTCCCTATACATAAATGACCTCCCATCGGTGTGTCCCAACCTCTTCATACAATCGTACGCTGACGACATAGTAATTTACACACACGGACACAGTACTTCACTAGTTGCAGAAGTTCTTACACAGTCCGTGGTTCATGTCACAACCTGGTTGAGTCAGTGCTTACCACTTAATGTAGACAAGAAAGTGAAACAGTCCCAATGTACAACCTGATGTCTTTAGGGATTCAGAGTCAAATTCCACCTCTCCAATTTCCGTTATATCAGGCCACAACTGTCATCAGATGCTGCCCGAGTATACATGCATGCCTTGGTAATGTGACATATCACATACTGCCTAACTACACGGTCACAAGCCAACATCACTACACTGAAACCATTAGAGTCTCTCTACAAACAAACAATAAAAATACTTGATAAGAAATCAATTCATTATCACCACTGCTCAATATTTAAAAAGTACAAACTTTTAGGCTGGGACCACATGATCAAATATTCAAAATTATGTTTAATGTTTAAAAATATTCATGGCTTGTGTTAACATTAGAACGTCATTATAGCGTGTCACTAGAGGTGCATCCAGAGGGGACTGCATTGTTCCTCTTAGAAAAAGTGCATTTGGCCAGTCCTTTTTTGCAGTCACAGCTAGCCCTGAGTGGAACTGTATTCCAGTTAACATCAGAGAAGCAACATCCTATAATGTATTTAAAATTACTTTAAAGGACTGGTTCATTGATAATCAGAACTGCCAACACTAATGTGTTTTTGTCCTGTCTTCTGCTTCTGTCTGACTGTACAAGGCCAGTACGTTCTATGTGTTTTTACTAAGTTTAGTAATTTACATTGTGTGTGGATGATTGTGCTTTTAACACCAGTTTAACACTGTGCTTTAATGTGTGTACATGTATAGCTTTTGTAAATAGAATTGTATGTGTATAACCTTGTCTTGTGTTTTAGGGTGACACCATAAACATCAGTCCAGAGACCACAGATGAAAAGTAGCCTTTTGATTAATTCTGGTGCATTTACATAAACGTGAATTAATGTACACTGTCCCTGCATTATAAACTAATAAATAAAATAAAATAAATAAACTGCATATTGTATATTCTGCATTCAATTTAATTTTTCTGATTAAACAGACGACAATAGGCAAGAAGCTAAAACAGGGTATCTCCAGGTTTTGTCTAGTTAAATTTAAGACAATTTTAAGGCTTTTAATTGCCACTTGCAGTAAAATTTAATGCCAGCTTCACCAAGAACAGCACATTAATGTTTTAATCTTAAAATACAAAATTATCCATACTACTCTAAGAAATGTGTGTTTTTTTATTTTGAAAGTTTATTGCAGATGAAAAAACTCCAGCAGTAAATAAATCATGATAAAATAAATCAATTTCTTCAATATATTATGGTTATAATGGTGACACTTTTTTTTATTTTTTTTTTACATAATTTTAGGACAAATTTAAGACCTAGAGATGAACAAAATTTAATATCTACTCTTAAGATTTAATACTTTTAAGGCCTTGATTTTTTCACAGTCAAGTTTAATACCTTTTTAATGCTTTTAAGATCTTGGGGCTACCCTGTAAAATATGAACTGTTTAAGTATTTAAGTATTATATTATGTATATGGGTATGTATTTTTTTGCCCATCTTTGCTATGACAATACTGTAAGTTGAGTTAGAGCAGTCTCTGGGTTTGCTTGCTGGGAGCCATGAGCTCTAACTGACCTCCCCCATATTAATTTCAGATTCAGAATGTAATCAAGAAGAAAAAGTTCTTAGTGTTGTAGTCACCTGTCGGTCGACCTCCGGCAGCAGCTTGAGCAGCCTCTGTTGACACTCCGGGGGCAGGACGGAGAAGGTGTGTTTGTTAATGATGGCCCGCAGGTTGGTGTTGACCAAGATGGAGTCTGGAGTCTCCACGTCGATGTTACACTTGGTGCGCTTTATCTGCCCTGTAACACGCACAAAAAATATCTGATTATGCATAATTTTTACTTTATAAGGCAGTTGTTAGTAAGCATATTGGGGGTGACTGGAGCCAATTAAGCAACTATGGGCTTTAGGTGAAGTATAGCCAAGACAGAAACTAGTTAGGGCTGACACAGAGACATACACAGACATCCATTCACTGAACCTGTAAACCTGTGAAACGTCTTACTTCTAACTAGAAGGCTTCTCAACTTTTTGTTTGATTGCTTTCGTTTTTCGTTTAGTCTGTCCTCTTTTTGTTTTCTAACGTTAAACTGTTATTTGTCCAAAAAATGCAAAAACTTTTAATAAAAAACAAACAAACAAACATTTAACAATATTTGAGATAAGCTGAACATTTAAACTATATTCATGCTGCCTTACCTGCGCTCAGGCGACTTGGCCTCTGGGAAACCTTTCCCGCTCCAACTGAGTGATGCAGGTCTGTTGGAACAAAGAGAACCAGGATATAGATTTACTACAATATAAACCCCATATTTTATTATGTTAAATGGCTTTTATTCATTTTACACACTTTGTAAATACATTAACAAAACACTTGACTATCCCGGAAAGGTTTGATTTTAGTTAGGGATGCGCCCATACCAATACCATGTGCATATACTCGTACTCGTATTCACAAAACTGGACTGATTCCAGCAACCGATACCACTTTACAGCACCGTCACGTGATGTTCACTTTGAAGTTTAGCAGTGAAAAGCAATGTGTGGAAGCCCAGACGTCCCAAATCCTATGTGACAGTCCTTAAATTCTAGCAGTTATCCTAAATGTTGTCCTAATTGTCCTGAAAATTACGCCAGCGCAGTGTCTGAAGCAGTTGTTGTCTGCTAAAACATTAGGAGTACCGTTGCTATTATACTGTATGTGTTAGCTGCTGTAGGTCCTCGCAAATCTCCGCTAGTTATGGTTAGATGCTCAATCTGTCTTGAAAAAGAATTGTGGAGAATCTAAGCTTTCAAATGAGGTATGGCATAGTTCATAGTTCATACTGAGCAAAGTTTAGCTGCGTGGTTAGTGTACAAACCACTCAGCTTTGTATAAATAGCTTAGCAATGCAGAGCGGGAACAGACACCAAAAAAGATGACACGGTATGGGGTGAATGAGATTTTGTATGAGTAACTGTATGAAGGTAATGCCTTTAGTAAGTACTCCTATGTACTCGTATCGGTACTCGGTATTGATAAGTACTCAAATGGAAGTATCATATTTTCCAGACTATAAGTCGCACGTTTTTTCATAGTTTTGCTGGTCCTGCGACTTATAGTCAGGTGCGACTTGTATATTAAATTTAACATGAATCAAGGAGTAAACATTACCGTCTGCAGTCGCAAGAGGGCGCTCTAGGCTTGTGACAACTACTGTCAGTAGTATACGGTGAGCTTGGGGAACTTCTTTACCGGTAACTAACTTGTTGGACTTGCTGGCTTGTTATGTTCATTTAAGCCTCTTCAACCTCCCAGGTGTGTTCTTTATGCTATTGTGTAGCTGAATAACTGTTAATGTGCGATGTTAAAATACCGGACACATTCAGCCTGTTGTTCTGTGTGCTATTGTGTAGTTGAATAACTTGCCTTTCCAGATTAAACGTCTGTTCTTGGTTTTAGATTTTGTGAAAAGATTGTTTATAAATGTGACTTATAGTCCAGTGCGACTTATATATGTTTTTTTTCCTCTTCATGATGCGACTTATACTCTGGAACAACTTGTAGTCTGGAAAATATGGTAGTCGTATCGGTTTGAAAAAATATGGTATTGGTGTATCACTAGTTTTAGCTATTCCATAAGAAAATAACAACAGCCTATGTTTAAAATAGACTACACTTGTAAAATGCATCAATTTCTGGCTGAACTCCTGTGTAATTCTAAATTGCATGAATAGATAATGAGCATAGGCAATTGACATTGAAAGGCAAGGACATTATATAATGAAATTTCTGCTCACCAGCCTTCGTTGCAATGTTGTCGCCCATTGTTATGTCCTTAATTGTTTTGAGCAGAAGTCTCGGGCTCGATGTGGTTCCCATTGCTCCCTGTCTGCGCTGGTTTCTCTGCTGCTGCTGCTTCAAGGCCTGCAAAAAGCAAGAGAAGACAAACAAATGAAAAAATCTGTTAAGAGAAAAAGATTGTGAATGTTTGTGTAGCTGTGTGTGCCATGGCCACTCGGTTAAGTAACAGCAAAATAATGGAAATGCAATAAGCTTATCTAACCTGAATATTGCTCACTAAAAAGCTACTGTTTTAGCCACATTACCGTCTTCTTTTGTTCCCTCTCCTAAAAAAAATGAATACAAATTAGCCTTACAAAAGCAGGAAAGTCCACACCAGCACAGATGGACCGAGTTACAATCTGCGCAATCAAATGAAATTTAATTAAATGCAAAACAAAAGCCACAGAGCTGCCAACGGGAGAAAGAAAGTAGTGAATGGGTGGATTATGAAGACAATTATGCTTGAAAAAAACAGCTAAAGGCAATGTTCCTAACACCTCACAGTTTGAAATAATCAGTACAGGATGTGAACAAACTGCAGAAATGTGAAATAATGAGCTCCTGCTGAGAATGTGGACATGACGTTTAGGCTTAATGTAAAGAAAACTGCAAAAGGACATGTTGTTTGTTTAAAGTAACACAGTGGGATTTTAAAACAAATGGGTACGTCCAGCTGATAATAGGAACAAATAGTGGAATTAATGTTTGTTGATACTTAAGGCCATGCAGTACTACGATATTTAATACAATTGTTTCCATTGTTATTGCATTATTAAAGCTCTATTTACAACTACATCCAGGAACAGCTACTTTAAAGGTGTATTTTTTTTTTTTTAAATAGAAAAGATGAGATAGACCTAGATTAGCTTAAACCGTGATTTGAACCTTGGCCTATATCATTAATAAAATATTATTTATGCAGCTATTTCTTATTTACATTATTTATGTACATATACATATATACATTAGGTACTCACTACTCACTAGGTGAAGGAAAACAATTATCTGATGACTAAAGCTGAAATGGAAATTTAATCCAAATATGTCAAACTGAATCTGAAAGTTGAAACCGACAAACCCTTTGTACATGAATCATTTTGATTACTGCGTTTGGTCATCACCATTTAAATACAAATAAACTCATAACGTCAATACATTCTGTTTAATTCTATTCAATTATTTATATAGCCCAATATCACAACAGCAGTCACCTCAAAGGGCTTTACAAACAATTAGTCACACAATCAAACATAAACAATAACAAAACTAAACAGACTCAGGGCATCCCCTGTCCTTAGACCCTGTTTCTCAATAAGAAAATAACTCCTAAAAAGCAACAACTGTGGAGAACTGTGGTTCTCTGGAGCCTGGAGATCCTCTTCCAGTGCTATCTAGCACTGTTAAATAAAGTCCATTAGCTCATCTATAGAATCACAGTTCAGGTCTGTAAGGATGCAGCAGGTGGGCCTCACCCACACCGGGGAGTGGGGCTGAGGTATGTGCAAAGATTACATAAAATAGTGTGGTATGAAATAAAAATAACAAATGTATAATAAGCTTGATGAAGACAATATGTTTCAAGTTATTTAAATTTTCAACAATGAACTCAAACTGATGTTGAAAGGTATGTATGCATTGTATATTTAAAAACAGTATATTAACTTCTAAAACTAAAACCCGACCTTGCTCTAAAACATATGCCATAAAACCTAACAAAGCAATGTCAAAATGAGAGACACATGGCATAATGTGGAAGCACTGCAGAGTCAAACCACCCCGCTCTAATGCATTCACAATAAAATACACAAGGGTGTGGTAGAAACTACACTAAAAATATGTCAGTGCATAGATAGCAGTTATCTGATATAGTCCTATAGAAACATGCGTAAGCCCGTACTCGAGCCCTTACCTGTTTGAGAGCCTTCTTGCTGTGTTTCTGCGAAGGAGAGATGAGTTTGGCGGTGGGGACAGAAGGAGACGAGCACCGGGGCTGAGGAGAAGACGGCTGAGACTGCAGCTTGGAGGGAACTACCAAAATACACAACCACGAAAGAAAAAAAGGACAGGTTAGAAAATACACGTCCTGAGGGAAAATGCAGGAACTTAAATGCTTTTGTTATAATGTAACTGAAATCTCTACTATGCACAAAGACACAGCTTACATTACATTACTAAAATATCACTTTACTAAAATGGGCTGAACGAATTTGTATGATTTTGCAGTGCTTTATCCATTGCTACTAATTCACAATAACTTGCTTGTACATATAAATGAGTACAAAAATAAAAAAGTTTCTTACAACTCAGATATGGGTAGAGTAGCCAAACATTGTATTCAAGTAGGAGTATTGTTTTTTCAAAAATAATACTTAAGAAAGACCTGTATTAGTCCCTCAGTGGGGAAATTGCATTGTTGTTAGAGCAGCATTAGCTTTCATCAGCAAACAAGTGATATCAAACAAAAGCACAAAAGAGCATCAGAGACCAGAGAATAAAAATTTTAATAAAAAGTCATCCAAATAATTACTCCAAATAATCACTCAAGTAAAAGTAAAAAAGTATTTGGTTGAAAAAATGACTTCAGAACTGAGTAACTGGACATGTAGTGTAATCAGGAAAAATAAATAATGTAAAATAATGTGCAAAACCTGGTATTTAAAAAAAAACAAAAAACAAAACAATAGAAATTAGTAAAAAATAATAAAATGTCACAAAGTAAATAATAGATAGTAAAGATATTTTGATATATATATATTGATTATAACAATAATTACTGTACCAGCTTTTCCAGTTTTAATATTGTGAACATGCCTACAATACCAGAGGTTTTATATGATAAGCTTTGCCTTTCATAGATTTAGTACAAGACATGTGGCTCATGGTTATTTTACTCTTCCAAAATGTAATAGAAATGCAGGACAAAAAACTGTTATTTTCTGGGGAATGAAAGCATGGAACTCCCTTCCCTCAGATATATTAAACACAACAAGCACTAAAGTTTAAAAAAAAACTTTGTTCAAATATTTTAATGAATTAAAATGAAGTTGTATTTTTTTTTTTTTTTTTGTATTTGTGACTGTGGTTGTACTTCTTTTGTGAATTCTAAAAGTGAGTGATGTTTTTGTGTTTTTTGCTACCTCTATGTTGTAGACCTGTGATATGAATTGATTGTATTGTATTGAATGTTGTAAATGTGATTTTTATGATGAGGACCCCAGGAAGAGTAACCATTGTCAAGGCAATGGCTAATGGGGATCCTAATAAACAAACAAACAAACCATAAGCATACCAAAAGTATGCAATAAATATTGTACCGTGACAATACTGCAACACTGGAATATCTTTACATCCCTACTGTCAAGACCAGTGCAGATAAAACAACACTAATAGAAAAAAATGTTGGTTAATTGTAAATGGTTCTTATACAATAAACTTGTGTTATATACCTCAATTGGTCTCTAAACTTGGTATTAATAACATTTTTATAGTCTTGGTTTTCTCTAGGACTCCATCTTTGTACAAGTAAGGAAACAGTAATTTCCAAATCTTCTCACTTTTCCACAACATAAAGCTTTTAAAACCAATATATAGATAACATAGAGACGTGGGTAGAGACAGCAAAAATTGTACTCAAGTAAGAGTATTGTTACCTCAAAAAAATAAATATAACAGAGTAATAGTAACTCATTACTCATTATTATTCTGTTCCTACTCAAAAGTGGTGAAACCGGCATTCATTGGCTTGGCAACTTGTGCATAATAAGGAAGTGGTCACGGGTCAAACTTAGAAAATATAGTTTCCTGTTACCGCAGCTGCTTAAAAAATATGCAAGTACAGCATAGCCAGAGAACACCCAAAATAATTCATACTCGACAAGGAGAATATACTTAAAATATAGGCTGCAAATTGGCAAAGGCATAAGTTTGACTGAGAATGAAAGAGAAAATACAAGCATGAACAAAGGTTGGCAGTTGGCAGTCAATAAAAACTATAAACAAACTTACCTTTAGTTACCAGCATGTCTGACTATAGTCCAAGAAATACTTGGAGAGACAGGTTTTATTAATGTTCAACTTAATGTAATCTCTGTCTATTTGTCTTGTGTGAGCTGCTTCTTCAGTTTCCTGTGTTTCGGCAAGACGCTGGTCGATAAGGGGCGGATCTCATTTGTCACACAACTGAGAGAAGTAACCAATGAAATTAAAACTAGGAGGATATGGCTGGAGACGATGACTGGCATAACTAAAACCTATGCTAATTTAAATATTAATCTTAGGACACATATTTAGGGACAGATGTAGTTAAAACAGGATTATCCTAAATCAGATATGTCATTTTTAACCTCTCACTTTCAATTGTTCATCTGAGTGCATTTAACTTTTGTATGGGGTAATGCTTTTTTTTAATTATCAAGCAGTGACAGCTACTTTCAGGGCAGTTTTATCACAGCATTCAATAGGAATTCTGCAAACTTATCTATGCTTTTTCTAACATATATACACTTGAGAATCATTAGCGTGCCATCACAAACTCTCATAAAATGCGTAACATTTTTTGCAGGGTTAGGGTTAGGAGCTATTCACAAAGCAATTAGGGAACTAATGTAACAGTGACAAACTCATGCACACTGCAACTGGCTGTAATGACTTTTTAACTTTGAATAACATTAAAGAGGAAACATTTCTTTTTTTTTTATTGTTTTAGTTGCATTTTTCTATACAAAGCTCCTCTTACATTTCAAATGGTCCAGTTGACTCCTGTGTGACCTCTCACACAGCTTGACTCTACAAAGGTTTTTCTGCCTTTTAGCTGCTAAGAAATAAAATCACTGTTTTGTTGTTAGGGCTAACTGGAAAGACCCGAGGTTGATGAGCCCATTCTTACAAGGCTGTTTTTTCGCCCAGGGACTCCAGGGGGAGGTGCAGGGTGCTTTCACACTGACTCCAAAACTGTTTATTTAAGGTAAAAAAAAGTTCCCCTTCAACAGTAATGACTTCAGGCATGCTCAAGAAATGTTTTGATTTTGTAACATTAATAATAAAAGTCAGATGTATAACTGTAAATGTGTTTCTTTCCTTTGTACACAGTTAAATACAGTACTGCTGCTGTGTAAGAAAGCCCCATACCTCTCCTCATCCAGCGTCCTCTCCTTGGCTCTGAAGAGATGGAGTTTTCTGTGCTTCTTGAGTCTGACAGATTGTCACTGCTGCTCTCCTCTGAGCCGTCCTCAGACAGCTCCTTCGCCACGTCAGAAATGTCCTTCTGGAAAATATGTACAATGAGTTGTATTGAAACAAAAAGGAACAATTTGCAGACATTCAAAATGCAGACATTCTACTATGCCCCAACAAATGCTCTTTTTATAAAATTAAAAACTTTAAAATTACATGATCTTGTTGACCTTAACACTGCAATTGTGATGTATAAAGCACATAACCATATGCTTCCTCGCTGTATCCAAGAGAAGTTCAAACCAAGAGAGACGGGATACAATCTCAGAGGATCTAGTATTTTTCAGAAAGCAAATGTAAGGACGAGCTTAAAAAGTAGATGTATCTCTGTTAGAGGGGTTAATCTATGGAACAGTCTGGATGAAACATTATAAGACTCCAAAACAATTTACACCTTTAAAAGAGAATTTAAGTCCAGTGTGGTGGGGAAATATGGAGAAGTGGAATGAATTGTGTAATGAAAGTTGTCAAGGTTGAAATGTCTGTGTGTGTGTGTGTGTGTGTGTGTGTGTGTGTGTGTGTGTGTGTCAGTAGGTGTGTGGATGTATCTTAGGTGTCAGTCTGTTTGCATGTCTATGTATTTGGAGGGGATCGGATGAGTGTGTCTATCGGTGCCATGTGACATTCCTTTGCAGTCGTGGCGACTATAGTAGCGATGGTTTCAGATGTATTGAGTTGAGTTAGTTGATTTGCTGCCATCTTGAATGTAATGTTTTAAGTTAATAGGGTTAGGCAGAATAAGTGTTGAACTTCAGCCTAGACCCTTTCGGTCTGTGGGATGTATTGTTTCTGTTTTTTTGGGGATTTTTTGTGTTGTTTCTTTGAGTTTGTCAACTGACCGAAGAAAATAAACTAAACTAAAAAAAAAAAGTACACTGTAAGTAGGACATGCTACATTGCAATAATAATTCAATAATAATTCTTCTCATTTTAAATAAACATACTTATATTTATCTGACTTATTACAACTCTGATATAGAGGTTGCTATGTAAGCATTCAGATTCTGACTTATTATAATGCATAGCAACTGCTGTGGTGTTATTGTGCTGTTCCTGAACAAAGTCACAAATGCCAAAAGAGAAAAAAACTGAACTCAAAACAGGCAAAACATTTTTCTATATCAAAACAGTAAATGCACAGTCACTACATTTACATGCAGAGCATACTCAACAATGCTCATTCTCCGTTTTTACTCCAATTTCACAAGAATAACTTGGCTGGATATCTCTTTTCTCAGTCTTGCAGAGTACTGAACCAAATTACTTTGAGCACCACTGTGCGAGGCGTTCAAGTGGTCTGGGAGATTTACCAGCAGGCTAAATCCTAATAAACGCAACTAATTTAAACGGTAATCATAGTTTTAGCAATAAATATAAACAGTAACACTTTGACACTAATAAATAAAACTTAACCAAGTTAGGAAAATGCACCCCTTGCTTGGTAAATGTGTCTCATGCAGCCCCAACGTACCTATGCTTACTTTACCTATACTATACACTTTTAAACACGATAAACCAAAACAATGTTACACAAACAGTGGAGGAACCCATGTGTCCTCACTGGTCTAATAATGCGCGAGTACATCTCCAAACACTAATATTGTTCTGTCTGTTTAGTATTAAACTTTATCCAGGTGCTCCACTCCGATTAAGATAATTTTGAAAAACTACCCCCCAGTCTGAGTCCTGGGTTACAGCAGTTTAAAACTCCTGTTACAGATGGATTCAGGCAATAATTCAGTTTTCTCAACCTGCATGTAAATGTAGTAAGTGAAAGGACACATGTTGGCAATATTAAAATAAACAGGTCTATGACAAAATTAATATTCACAACTGTAGACATAATAGAACCCACCTTCAATGTGTAGACTCCCATTCGACCTGGGACTTTATAGAAAATGCCTTCTTCTCCTCGAGAGTTTGTGTGCAGCATCGCATTGAGACATGCCAGCGGTGAGGTCCCACTATAATCAGGGAAAAAAACATGTAAAATTCACACGAGTTGTTCTAAATATATAACAGCTCCTAGAAAAAAAGGGGAAGAGGGAGAGTGGGGTCAGGCCAGAGGTTTAGATCATGCATTACATTACATTAGAGGGACACTTGAGAGTTCAGGACTGATACATGTGGTAATAATACAGTATATGTTTTGTTAAGTTAATTAGGCAGGTATTGCATTACATTTGGGTTAATTTAAAATATCTGTTGCATAAAAAACTATTGTTGTGAGACCTAAGTAAAGACAAACTAGTTAGGGTGAAGATGCCATAATGTTAAAGCATCCATCCATCTTCTTCCGCTTTAAATGTTAAAGCATTATGTGGTTAACCATTAAAAGGGACAGAGAAGTATATTTTGTAAAAGGAGGTTTATAATTTAGTCCCTACAATGAGTAACATTCAGCAGCAGCTAACTCCCAGTTCGGAGAAGCAGACAGAAGCCATCACACAGGTTTTGCATTATGTATGCTTCAGTATAGGGCTAGTTTATATGAACTAGCAAGGCTTTTACTGCTTTAAAGACTACTGTTTGTTCTAGTGTGTAACAGACACATGTATGTACTTTGACACGGTATGAATGTTTTTTCTTATTTATAAAACTTCAAAATCAAGCACTGCTCAATACAAGCTCCTCAGTGTAGCTTCTAGGGCTGGGTACCATTAAGCGATACCCTATCAAAAGCAAAGTAACAATACTACTGGTATCGAAAACATTTTTTTAAATTCAATACCAAGTTTCAATACCTAGTGGGACCTTTAATGTTCCTTTGCCTGTCTGAATCAAATAAATAACACAGAAAAAAATCATACAACCTAATGGTTTTCACTTAACTTCAAAACTTGGAGTAAAGTTTTATTCAATATTACTGTGTTTTATGACTGTGGAAGAAGAATTAGCACACCATAGCTATCAGAAAAAGTATCACTCAGGTACCGGTATCAATAACCAGATATAATTTAAGCACTGGTATTGAAAAAAATCTGAACGGTGCCCAGACCTGGTGGCTTTTAAACCAAACTATGTGCTTTGTATCAGACAGTATATTGTTGCAATATCCTCAACGCAAACACAATTTAAAAGACACTGAAATAGTTCCTTAGTTTCAGTGTTTAGAGTTTACAGGAGCACATAATATACTTCCTGTGGCATTGCTGTTGTCTGCTTCTCTAAACCGGAAATGTGCTGACAAGACAACTACCTGCAGTAGCTGATCAGTTAGTATCTAAAATCCAAATAATAGCATAATAGTGGCTATGATTGTAAAATACTTTCTTAAGAGATACATTAGAAATAGAAGACCATACGTTTTGTGCATACTGCTATTGTTTATTTAGTTATTAAGGTCAAATGCATCTATTCATTCAAGGAGGTAAGTACCATATATGTAATCCATTGTGTAATTCATTGTGTTTTTGAAAACCATTACCTACAGTATTACATTCACTCAATATGTTGTACTACATGCCTCAGTGTGTTTTTATGCAACAGGTGCCTTGTGGCTGCAGCAGTTCCAGGTAAACTCTTTATTATGCAGCTGAAACTAGGACATGTTATTGTTAATAACATGCAAAAGGGAAAACCAAACAAAACAAGTGCAGTGAGGCGGTTAAATTTAACGTGGGGAACTAGCTGTTTGTCTTACCTTCTGGATGAGAACAGTGACAATGAGACAAAAAGAAATTTAACAATTATTATTGAGTAAAATAATCAACGGTAGAAATAAAGACAATGGTGTGAACAATTAAAATGGACAAGGTTGTTGTTTACTCTCACACAAATTAAAACAGCTTGTGATAAGTGACAAAGGTTTACCTAATTTCTTTCAGTCGCTCTCGTTGGATCACCTGCAGGATTTCTTTATGGCTCATAGGTGTGTTCGGATACTTCTCCAAAACCTAAAACAAGAATATGAAATACATAAATACATAAGAGAAATAACATACTTACAATGTTTAACTAGCACATTTTAATGCTAATAAAAGAAAGATTTGGAGGACAAGCAATCAGGTTAAATGTTAACATGTCATTTAGTTTATTAATGGACTCAGTGAGAAGCTAATTAAAGATTTTATAATGGGGCATATTTATTCAAACAAACCTTTTATACATTATTTTGAATATTGATTAGTAAAAAATGTGACAGTATTCTACTCTTTGCAACAATTTGTCCATTTAGACCTTTAGTATAATAGTTACGAGATAGACAACTACAAACTGGCATTACAGAAAATGTCATTATGTCTGGTTTGCTATAATTTAGCTAGTATTGTGTATTAGCGAGTATTTGTCTTCTAATCTTGCTTAAAAACTAAATAACAAGCATGTATTCAATACTGTAAGTAATACATGTCTGCAAGCTTGCAATGGTTAAGAGTCCAATACTTCAGTTACTCCTCTGTAGTTTGATTAGATTTTTAACAACTTTTAAGACAACTATGACAAAGTATAATAACTGCTAAAAAGTAATTTACATAATCGAGCTAATGCTTAACCCAGAATTTGATGACAATGTTATATTTTTAAGAAACCCGTTCCAATGTTGTTGCTGTCTAGTTGGTCATTAGCATGCTATAATCGTTTACTAGCCACTTCGCTAGCAACGTTTAATTACGCAGCTATTGCACTAATGACACCTCGTATAACCAATAGTAACCAGATAGAGGTTACGCAAAACAGCGCATTAGGAATTTAATATCGACAATGTGTAATTCGTTGTGTATTAATTAAAAGTAGCGCCCTTCAAACTTGTTGACGACGTGTTAGCAGGGGCTAGCATGCTAACGAGGCTAGCGCGCAACACTGACGCTCCAACTTCACTGCGACTTTATTGCACTTCACAACACAACACGAGACACGGCCGCCTCAGCGTCTCGACACAACACTGGGGAGATGTTTGAGAGCGTGCTTCAGTGGAAACACGTCTGCTCCGCGGCCGTGAGCGCTGACAGACGGCGTCCTGACAGCGGGCTCCGCGCAGACGTCCGGCCGTCTCAGCGCAGGCCTCGCGCTCCGTCTCCGCAGCGGGTCGCGAACTCACAAACACAGTTGAACAAGTGGGAGCGATCGGGGGAAAACAACCACAACAAACGCCACGAAAAAGCGCGCAGAATACCGTTTTGGCCGCCTCCGCCCACGTCCTGCCCTTCTTCTTCCTCTGTCGCTCCCTCATGGTCGGCGTCCTGCGCGGAGTAGTGTGCAGCCTGGGAGTTTTGCAGTTGAAATGTGGCGTTAGTTACCGCGTAACGTCCACTCGGGCCGCCATGTTGGACTTTACTGTAAGGAGTCACGTGACCGAGGGGAGACGTCATCTTACTGTAAATATCTGCTGTCAGGTCCCAGATGTGAGCCTGTCAACACTGTTATCTCGAAAGTATCGCTTGAATGTAGATCCTCTTTGTTCTTTCTGTCACTGTTCTTCTGAGGAAACCATGTTTTTTTTGGCACGTTCTTATACTCAGGTACTTTGAAAAGACATACTCCTTTTTGTGAATAGAAAGCTTGATTTAGACCTACAAGTTAACAATAAACACATAATTTGGGGTATTTGTCATTCCATCAAAAAAAAAAAAGTCTTTGTTTTAAACATGATTGTAATGTTAGCAAAATTTCATACCACAGTTGTAAATTTTCAAAGCAGAAACCAAAATTTGTTGTCTTGAATTCATTTCTGTCCTCATATGGGCTATAACTTCTTTAAATTATTGTTTAATCCAAAAGCCCTGAAGACCAAAACTCTGTGTAATGAATTTGAGTTGTTGTTATTTAATGTGTTTTTATTATATTGATTTGTACCTTGTTTTATTGTTTACCTTAAGCCTCAATCTTTGTTAATGTTAAAATATTGTTGTATATTCTATGTATAACCTAAATAAAGTAAATAAAATTAAATTAAATTAAAAGTCCCAGGGCCAGAGTTTACCACATTTATATATTTCACACTTGTCAGACATAATTATCACCAGACTAAATGTTCAGTGCAGGGCTGTGAATGTGTACAGAGAGAAAAGGATGAAGTAGCGGTGCTGTAATACTATAGGGCCATTAAAGTGCATGTCTTAAGTGGTAACCAGAGCATTTCTGGACACTATAGGGCCCCTAGGCAAGAAGGGCACCTCAAAACAAAAACATTTTACAAAGCGTTTTAATATAAGCAGGCTCGTAGAAAGGTTTGCTGGGGCCCGTGGCAAGAAAGCGTTGCATGGGCCCCTTATAATATAAAATATATAGGAAGAGGTCCAGAACTACAGACCCCTTTCCCCCACTCCTTTCGCCTCGTATCCTGAATTGAGGCCTTGTATGTAGAGCTGTCATAATAGTGAAGGCTAGGTAGGCAGTTGCCTGGGGTCCAGAGCTGAAGGGGGCCCCAGGACAGCCATTTACCTGCACAATAATAAACAACCTGTTTCAGCAACGGCAAACAAAAAGTGACGCTGCCTCACATTTCTCCTAAAAGGGCCCTATCTGGATAGAGGTAACACCATAAATTGTAGCTTAAAATATTAATCTTCTAAAATGCACCAGAAAACAGAAAATCACATATGTTTCATTTAAATTTTGCATTTTTTGGACCCCCTGCCTTGTTTTGTCCCATGTTCACCTGTCTGTTATGGCCACAATTCAGGATATGAGGCAAAAAGATATCTTATAATGATGCTTAAAAACATTTGTATCAAATGCCCCTTGTCACCCTGTTTTTGGTTTGGGGATTTATAAAAAATAAATAAAAAATTGGAACTTAACTAGGTCCTCAGTTGTCCCTTTTGCCTAGGGCCCCTATAGATTCTGGAAACAGCTGCTTGTACGCATAACAGACAGGTGAATATGTGGGACAACATAAAGCAGGGGGTCCCGGGGGTCCTCTTTCTCTAAAATTTGAACAAACATATTTGAATTCCTATATTCTAGTGCTTGTTTGATGATAAATAATATTTTAGGCTGGCTAGAGATTATGGTTTTAGAGCCATTTTAGTAGAAATTTGAGGCGGAGTCACTTCAGTGGTTTGTTTTCTTTCACTGAAACCGCTTGTTCACTGTTGCAAAGGAAAATGGCTGTCCTTGGGGGCCCTCATTCAGCTCTGGGGACTAAGCAATTGTCTACCTTGCCTACCTTATTGTGACAGCTGTGGGGAGACATATTATGCTTTAAAAAGAAATTAAAAACATCAGACAATGGAACCAAAAGTCACAATTATTAAATGATTTGGTCAGAAACTAGTGTTTCAAAAAATAACACACAGACAGTGGTAGCCTAAATAGAAAAATAGTCAATAAGTAGGCTGATATATGCCATTAAGACATGTAGACTATAATATTGTGGCCACATTTTACTGGGGCGTGTCAATAAGAGTCTTATTACCATAGTTATTGGTATAGGTGACTTCAGCATTTAATGTTGGCCAGACTCTCACCAAATACTCCCTCAGAAAATAAGTACAATCAATAATAGACTAAAACCAGCCTAAATCTTGACTAAACCAGGTCTAAACCAGATCTACTGCAAACCAGGTCTAAAGAGGGGCAGATTCAAGACAAAAGCAGGTCTAAACCAGGACTAAACCAGAGTAGGACGAAACAATACAGGAATTACACTGTCTCTAAATCAAACCACATCAGGAAAGACTCCTGAGCAGAAGAAGAAGAAATCCACGTACCACCACAGGCACCTGTACCACAGTTTGAGAACCACTGATGTATCCATAATGCAGTCCTTTATATTACCACTGTGTAACCATATCTAGTCCTACACAATCCCAGGCTCTAAAATATCCAGTGTAGTAAAGTAAACATGTAGTAATACATTTTTAATCTCAATTTCAATTCTGGACTCATTTTCTCTGGATTTAAAACAACCCAACACCACCACTGGCTTATTTTGCTAAAGAAAAGGCAGATGGACAGAAAGTATTGTAGCATGTGTCATCTCAGCTCTCGGCCACCACAAGCCTTTGAATGATTCATTTATAAACATTAACACAATCACATCCTTCACCAAGTGCTAGCAAACGCCCATTAAGTTAATATTTGAATTTTACAGCAGTTTCCTGATGTCTCATCCGGTGGCCCACGCACTGGTCTGACTCATGACTTGTCTCGGTCCTAAAAGTTCTCAGGACTGAGACAAGTCTTGACCTTTATTTAATCAGGAACATGCAAACCTCACACAAAAAGGTCCCACATGGTCCGGGAATCGAACCCGGGACCTTCTTGCTGTGAGGCAGGAGTGCTAGCCACACAGTGCCGCCCAAACTAGACCCTCTAGACACTCTGTAAAATTGAAAATGTAATTGTAGTCTTGAATTTATTACTAAATTACTAAGTTGCACTGCACATAATAACTTGTTCCATTGTAAAAGAGCTATTATTAAGTATGTGTAGTTCCAAGAATATTTGTTAGATAATGCATTGGCCACAGACTCATTCTTGGCTTCTAGTTTGTGTTTCAGTACATTGTCACGCCACGTAGACTAAGCACCGCTGCTTAATGCAGTTCAGTAGGGGTGTAACGATACGTTTTTGCAACGATATGTATCACTTAGAAGCTTTTTGATATGATTCAAGAAAGATATTGGCTAATTTGGAATGATACGATTCATACAATTCAACCTTCCTATCGATAATCGATACAGCAACTTTTTGCCAAAAATCATAAAAGTTTATTCTCAAATGTAGCACCGCGGCCGGGGTTGATTATGTCCAGCAGACAGAGAGTGAAGAAAAGTTGAATATAACATTTTATTTAATTAAAAACACAAAATTTATCTCCAAAAAGCCACATCTGGTTTTATCTTAACATACAAATTTCTAATTTTAGTATTTCCGATATTATCGATCGATACTTCATGTGTATCGATATTCACTTCCTAGAAAACAATACGATTCGATACAAGGTCATGTGTATCGATGTAGTTGTATCGTAGGAAAAAAAATCAATACATCGCTACAGTTACTGTATCGTTACACTCCCACAGTTCAGAATTTCCTACAGATTTAGAGTTAGAGATTATGGTGAGAAACCTTTTAATTAGGGATATCGATACCGATACCTTGTCCAAGTACTCCTACTCCTATTCATAAAAGTGTCCCGATACCAACAACGATACCACTTTACAGCACTGTCACGTGACATTCCCCTCTCAGCTGAGCAGTGAGCGATGTGTAGAAGGATTTAGAAGTGAAGGGTACAGAGATAAAACCAAAGCTGAGTCTACATTATGCTCAACAGAGACATCCCAAATCATACATGAGTCCTAAATCTTAAGAAGTTGTCCTTTTGTTTTCCTTTTGTTGTCCTAGTTGTCCCTAAAATGATACTAGCGCGAAGTCTGAAGCAGTTGTTGTCTGATAAAACATAAGAAGTACTGTTGCTAATTTTGTTAACTGATGTGGGTCCTGGCGAATCTCCGCTGGTTATGCGAAGATGCTCAGTCTGTCTTTAAAAAGCAAATTTTAGCCGAGGTTAGTTGTGTTCACACCACTCTGTTGTAAAAATAACTTAGCAACACAAAGCGGGGATAGACGGCAAAAAGACGACACGGTATGGGATGAATGAGATAGCAGTGTAACTGTATAAACTTTAAAGTAACCCCTAAATAAATACTCGTATCGGTACTCGGTATCAGCGAGTACTCAAATGGAAGTACTCGTACTCGTATTGGTTTGAAAAAAAAAGTGGTATCGGTGCATCCCTACTTTTAATACTAGTTTAGTGCTAATTAAATTTTATTAACATTTTAGATTAGCACAGTTTTGGTTGATTTTTTCTAATTCACAAATTTTTTAGAAAATTAAAGGCAATTTCAGCACATGTTAGACTTCATAAATTGTGTTTTTATACAATGATCAAAAATCATTCAAGTAAAAAGAAATTCTGGAGGTATTTTACCTTCAGTTTTAGACTATGGGGCAAAAAAAAAAAAAAGATTATGTTGGCCACCATTATCTTTTAAATGAACCCTGCCGCATTTTTTATTTTTTTTATTGCATGCCGTAACAACAAAAAACAAAAGCTTTTACATCATAACATTTTAAGTGTTTATTTTTATGTGTAAGCAAATCAATCTTTGCACATTTCCACATTTATGAAAAAATAAGGCAGTTAACCAAAAGAGCACTGCAAGAGCTTTACACATTTTGGCTTTGAACTACATCTGCAAACAACAATCATTGAGCCGATAGAGAGAAGCCAGCACCTCCACAATGAGCGAGATACATTTTCTTCATTCAATATTAACAGATTGTGCAAATAAATAAAGTGTAGCTGATATTAATTAAAAAACAAGGCTTGACATCGAAATTACAATTTTACCTGAATTTCAAAACTCATTCAACTCAATAAGATTTGGCTGTGCTATTAACAAAGTACATGTTTAAAGAGTAAGACAGAGGTCAGCAAAGTTTGGTGCTAGTCTATTACTGTACAAGTATAGCTATAAGAAGCCTGTAATATGCATACAATGTGGAAATGAAGTAAATGCATGAGTGGAGATTTTCTTGGCACATTTTGCTGAATCTTGGTCCTGGTTCAACCTTGAAAGCTCACAAAACCTTCACATTATCTCTCTGAGTGATTTTAAGGCGACATATTGACAAAGTAACCAATATGCAAGCAATCTGAGCCATGTATGTTTTCAGAATTCAATATTGACTGCAGATATTGTGCAAATAGTATAAGTGTTGCTGTTTCTTGAGAGAAAATGACAATGCAAATTCTGGTTGTCAATAGTTATTATTTGTGCTACCAAATAAATATATATATTAAAAAAAAATCCATATTGGTATGAATAATTCATCATGATTATGTTTTCAGGTTTTTTATGAGCTTTTAGTGCAGTGATTCTCAAACGTTTCACACCAAGTACCACCTCAGGAAATATGTGGCTCTCCAGATATAATTTTTAACAAACTAAAATGGGCCTAAGTCAGGTCTAAACGGGACAAAAACACAAGCTCTAGCCCTCTAATACAGACATGCTTGTACTATTGTGCGTTCTGTAGGACATTGTTCTGGTGGATAACTAACTTGAAAATGGCACGTGTTGCAGTTGTCTGCTCCTTAAGACAATCATTTACATGAAGTGAGATCACCGAAGAACACAACACTTTTAAATCAAGCATTCCTGTAAAAGAAAACACATGCTGAACTGAAATCATAGCCAAGTCATTTACACCAGTCTGACTATGTTCACCCCTGATTTCTTTGTGTTGCTGATGCTCCAGTTGTGAGGGTTAGGGGTTGTTGTTCCAGGGCCACCCCATGGATGTATATTAAGACCTGGATAGGGCACAGCTCCTTCTCCCCTGATCCTGCAGCAGAAAAATCCCATGCAGCCCTAAAGGATTTTTCCCACAGAGAACAATGTAAAAAGAAACATCTGGTGTTGTGCAGACAGAGCACAGAGCTGAGAAAATGGTTGGATTTTGAAGTGTTTATTATCTTTTTTCATATCATGGACTTTTTCTCCATTAATTTGGCTAAAGAAGTACTTTTCATTGTATGTGACGACTCTGCTCTGGCCCGCCATCGCACAAATCGGTCAGAGCCGGTCATGTGCTACACGAAAGAAGAGCGCGCTTGCTCGAGGGCCGCAGAAGTAAAAAACTTTTTTGGCATCACGCGACAATGAGCACGGCTACTGAAAACAACAGCGCTCATCCAGTTCTATAATACATCCATGGACCATCACCGCAAAGACACAGCCGCCTTATCATGAAGTCATAAGCCTGCGCAGACTGATGACCTCATAATAAGGAGACTGCAAGTAAGGTCCTGGAACAACAACTAGACGGGGAAATCTTCAGAGGATTCTTACAGCTGAGTGTCCCGGTAACCCCGCCTATGAACACTTTTGGAACATGTTTGGGACGTAACTGAGTCATCTGGTTTTTAGTGTTCCCCAAAAAAACAACCCCTTCATGAGTGGAAAGTGGTTGCAGTGCATTGTGGGCAATTAGTAGCGAGGTGAACCATTTAGAACAGCACTTGGCGAGGAGCTGATGACGCCCGGCCCCCAAAAAACCCACCCCTGACCCATGTGTTGTCGTCTATATACAATCACTTAAGGTCCTGACTGAAGAGGGGCTTCATGGGAGATGTAGGCAGCAGAGGATGGTCTGGGTCTGATCGATGGAGAGGAGTTTGGTGAAGCTGACGCCAGGTTGGTCGTTGATGAGGACGAAGAGACAGAAGCTGCTTGCGACGCCTGATACCTGAAAAAAATACAGTCAACAAAACAAATCTTTACTAAAATATTAACTATTGTTAGAAACCCTGCAATAATAATATATCAGAAAGTTGGGTGGCTGTCTCTCTCAAAAAGGCATGAACAAAATTGTCTAATTTCTATCTACAAAGCCATTTTAAATAAACTGCCTTTTTTTTTAGCATTACTTTTAAATTCACGCTGCTCTGTTTACAGCACTGAGCCTCAGGAACACTTTACTCTGGATGTTCCTTACATGAACACAGAACTCAGAAAGACTATGGGCCTTACAGATGGAATAAATTACAAAACATACGCAAATTGTCTCAATTTCCATCTGTAGAACTTTTTATATCTCTTTTAAATGGTGTTTTCATCGACCAGTGTACCTGTTTTAATTGATTTGATTTGATTGTTTGATTGTTATTAATGTTTTATATCTTAATTTTATTTTATTGTCTTTTGTTTATCATACTATTTGCATTTTATTAACCTGTACAATTAACATTATCTGTATGTACACATGCATTTATCTACAGGGCACCATTGCAAAAGCGCTAGACTCCCTGTCTAAATAAAGGTTATAATATACAATATACAGTATATTCTGATTCAGTTTAGTCCACTAATGTTACTTAGAGGGACAAATATTTCTCAGGTGGGACTTAAAATGTCTGAGAACCTCTGAAAATATACTGTGATAAAAAAAAAAAATGTTTAGCCATTTTTGTTTAGACTTTTATTTTGACAGATGCACAAGAGATTTTTATTTTCCATCACGTAAAAAAATCTCAAGATCAGTTTTCTTTTAGATATCGTGGAGCTAAGTTATGGAACGAGTAAAGAGATAAAATGGAATTTTGAATATCAACATAAATTGTAAATGAAATGATAATAAATAAATAAATATATAACATAGTACAAATATACAACACAATACAATGCATCAAAAATATTAGCTAACATAATTAAGATGTAGTTATTAATATTAAAATGATCAATCTACAGCATTATAGTGGTGTGATAGTTTGTAAGTAAAAGTAAAGAAAGAATTGATGTAGATGTGCTTTTATTGTTGATTTTTTTGGTTGCATTTTTTTGACATTTATGAATTTATTTATGAACTGTAAATTCAAATAGGGCTAGTTGTTTCTTAATAGAGCTGTCTATGGCAGATTTTGTACTGTATTTTTGGACTTTGAGGTGTGGATTTTAGGAAAAGCCTTTATAGATTTCTGTCACTTTTTTTCTTTCATATATTATATATTGTTTGTTTTCTTTATGTCTTTTCTCAATGTGAAAATAGATTACCGTATTTTCCGCACTATAAGGCGCACCTAAAAGCCTTTAATTTTCTCAAAAACCGACAGTGCGCCTTATAATCCGATGTGCCTTATATATGGATCAATGTTGGTTAATTATGGCTACCGTATTCAGGGGGCGTCGGTAAAAACAGTAAAGGGGAATTCCAGTCCCAGCTGTTCATGTGTGCCATAGGCGTGTTTATGGATCCTGCCACAAAAGAACAAGGAGGCGTGGCCTTTGCTCCATCTCAGTAGAAGAGTTGCGACATTGAGGGGACAGAAAACTGAGCGCTCGAACGCTGTTCATGTAGCTTTGAACTGTGACAACTGGAGTTGGAAATACATTGTTTTCAACGAGGGAGTTGTAAGAACGCTGGTGTGTATTCTCTTAATAAAGTTTGACTGACTGACTTATCTGACTGTTTTATTGACATTCCCTTTAGCGCAACGCCATCTAGTGGATGTGCCTTATAATGCGGTGCGCCCTATATATGAAAACAGTTTTAAAATAGGCCATTCATTGAAGGTGCGCCTTATAATCCGATGCGCTTTATAGTGCGGAAAATACGCTAAAATAGTAAAAATAAAAAGCTGTGTTGTTTGTTGACGCCGCTCTAACAGCAGTTATTAAGAGTGACGGTTTAAGTTTTCTCACCAGGACTGAGACTTCCTGACTCGTGTGGACGTCAGAGATGAAGTCCTCGGTCGCAAGGGGACGTTGGCCAGAAGGTCAGGCATCAGCCGCGGAGAGAAGGCCCTCTCCAGGTGAGCTCCATTCAGGGTCAGCGTGAACATGGTGGGCGGTCCCATGTCCAGGTCCAACAACATGATGTTCTCAGCCTGAAACAACAGAAACAAATAAGAAAAACAAACAAAGGAGATATTACTACTGTATACATTACTCTATACAAAGTCATGCAGTACAAAGAAGTAATTATGGAGTACAAAGACAGTATTGTTTCAGCAGAGAACAATACACTGAACATTCAAAAGCCTGTGTGACGGTCTGAGGAAGTGTTTCCCAATCAGGGGTACCGGGACCCCAAGAGGTACGCGAGCACTTTGCAGGAGGTACTTTGAATTATTTCAGAATTTATTTCCGAGATGAAAAATATTTGCAATCTTCTCATATTGAACAATTTGTGAAAGACAAGTGCAAGTGCCTTATTCATAAAAAGGAGGTAAAACTGCTGAAGAATAATATATTATAAATATAACATTACATCTTGTTGCATAATTTTTTATTCAAAAGCTTGTTTCAGTGAGGAGATGTTCAAATGATTTTAGTTTTTCTTTGTAGTAAATTTATTGAGTTTAAGTTTAAGTTTAAGTTTAAGTTATTTGGTTTTATTTTTTACATTTATAAATAAGTAAATGCAATAGGAATTGTTATTGTTATATTTTAATTTTAAAATAGTTTGAGAGAAAAATGCAGGAGAATTCAAATTTACAATAGAGTAAGTATAAAATGTCTTTCTACTATCTCAAGTCATTTTTTTATGACCACTTGTTGAAGAATCATCAACACGTATGAATGTGGAGGTACTCAAGTACACAAGACCTAAATAAAAAGTTGGGAACCACTGGTCTAAGGAAGTGGTTCCCAAACTTTTCAGTCTTGTGTACCCCCCAGGACCTGGATTAGTTGGGGTTTGGACCTGGTATAGTACTGGTATAGTCTAGGCTGAGTTCTGGTTTTAGACACAGTTTAGTCTTGATTTAGGCCTACTTCGACCTGGTTTAAATCAGTTTTTTCATGGTTTAGTTCTGCTTTTAGACATGGTTTAGACCCGGTTTAATCCCTGGTTTAATCCTGGTTTAGTCTTGGTTTTAGATCTGGTTAAGTCCTGGTTTTAGCTCTGTTTATTTATGGTTTAGTTCTGGTTTTAGCTCTGGTTTTAGTCTGGGTTTAGTCCCTGTTGTGTCCTCCTTTAGTACTGCATTTTTCTGTTAATCTCTGTTTTATTTTTTGGCTTAGTCCTGGGTTAGACCAGACTTAGATTCATTTAAGTCTTTGGCAGCCAAATATGTTCTGAAAAGGTTCTATAAATAATTCCAAGCACCCTCTGCAATCTGCTCACGTACCCCTTGGGGGTCCACGTACCCCTGGTTGGGAAACACTGGCCTAAGGGACAGTTTGGCAAGAAAAGAGACTTTGTTACTTATAAAAAAACACAAATTCTTGTCAACAGTGCATGTAATTAAGTGAATTAGGTTTGAGTCATTATTCAGTTCAATGTGCTCCTTGTGTCCCGGCCTTCGTTTCTCTGATTGGTTACTCCGCCTGTGATTGTCCCGCCATAGAAATGAAGGAGGGGGACACCAGACTAACTTCTTTGTATAGAATAGGAACAGAGTTGGTCTGGTTGGACAGGCTAATGTTAAGTTTAACCAACCAGAAGCTAATAAAAATAAACCTGGACTTAACTTTTATTTGCAAATAAGCAGCAAAAGAGAGAATGTTGCATAGTTTGTTGTCTGTAAGGCTTAGTTTTCCCTGTGTCCTCTGTATCTTTCTTATAAAAATATCATAAAGAGAAGAGAAAGCTAGCATTTCAGTTCACTACACTCCAAAAAAATCAGAATTTACATTAGATAAAATTACTTGAGATTAATAATAATAATAATCTTGATTTGAGCAATAATTCAGTTCATCAATCTTGATTTAGGCAAAAAAAATAGATTAGATTTATTTATTTATAAGGTAACTTATTACTAGATTATTTGCTTTGTTTCAAAGTATTTTTCCCTGTTTCAAGCTATTTTTTACTTATTTCAAGCAAAATTATCTTACCCCATGGACAAATTTTGAAATAAGTAAAAATAGCTTGAAACAGGGAAAAATACTTTGAAACAAGGCAAATAATCTAGTAATAAGTTACCTAATAAATAAATCTAATCTAATCTAGTGAAAATTGCTCAAATCAAGATTGAAGATCTGAATTCAAGTAATTTTATGTCATGTAGATATTGAAAATGTGCAGTGTACAGATCCTTTGTAAAATAAACTCTTGTCATAGAATAAAGTGAGTTGATAGCACATTAGTTGTAATATTATGAAGTGTGGGAAAAAGTCATCAATGGCACAACATTTGCTCAGTGTTAATTCATTCACTGCTAATATCCGGTTCGTTCGCGGCCACACTGAGTCACTCGATGACTCCACCAACGGTTGCCACGACAACGCATTCCTCTGAAGTGAATGAGGAGGAAGCACTGACCTGGTACCGAGACGGGGCCCCGGTCGCAGCGGCCACAGCCATCTGAGCGTACTGACTGATGGGACGCTTGTACCCCACCGCAGAGAGGGGCCGGCGCTTCACCCGCGCGGGGGCACTGCAGCGAGAGAGGGGGGAGAGGACAGAGGTTAGGGGGCAAAACGTCATTTAACCTTAACATACCAGAAGCAGAGGTAGGCCATGAAGCTGGAGTATGTAACGGGGAGGAAATGAGGGGATTAACTTATAAAACCATAAAAGATAAGGCCATATGTATTATAAATAAGGCTGGGTTTTATGATCATACTTAGGACACAGTGAGGAAACACAACTTTTGCCCCATTTTTGTTCCCTTTTGGCCCAAAATTAGCCCCCAAAGTTCTGTTATATACAGGGGAAGCCTCCACTCAAGAGGTGTTGTCAGCGGCCCTGATCGTACTAATCAATTATTTTTAAATTGATTTCTTATAGAATCGTGCAAATAATGTTTAAAGCAAAAGCTAAATCACTTCCAGATTGTGTCCAGAGCTTCTTTTTAGTTCCTGAGAACAAATATGAGGAGTATTATGTAGTAAATAATTCTCTTTAGGGAGTAAGTCAGTTGTCTTTTGGTTTAAAGACAATTTCTCTGCAGAAGTTACTTTTGCTTTTTTAGAAAAGTAGTGGAATAAGTATTATATTTATCGTTTAGATGCAGTGGAATAAAAGTAGGAAGTTACATCTAAAAATATTATACTCATGTGAAGTACAGATTCTCAAAAACTATACTTTAGCACAGTTCTCAAGTAAATTTACTTCATTACTGTCCACCTCTGCCAATGAAATAAAAGATAACAGCACAGGGGTCTCTTTATGAATCCTACAGAAGCTTGATCAGTCAAATTTGATTTAACACTTTGCAAACCAACTTATGTATGTATCCAATCAAATTCATAGGTTCGTGCACATACACATTATTCACCAATTAGCTGTCAATCAAAGAGTTGGCTGCAGTCAAGCTTAATGAATCAGTGGTGCTATGAAAACTGCAACTATGAGGCTAAAAATCTTCTATTTTTATGAAGATAAGGAGACAGAGTTTTGGTTCTCAAATGTAAACGATGTGTGTGATCTGCAGGAACACATACAAAATGCAAAAGCAGCATGCAATTCAAGCGCCGCCTTTTCTAAATTCCCCTTATGAACAAATGTGAGCGTCCTCTAACTCTGAAAGCAGGTAGGTTAGGCACTAGCTCAGTGATCTATAAAAGATATAAAGATACAGTATGAACCATTACTTTGTGTTCTTGCATCTACACAGTGGGAACTATAAGATTAAATGTGTTTGTAAAGGAAATAAGATCATAAACAGCTCACTGCCATGAGTTTTCTTATGTTTAACCCAGTCACATGACCTCAAATAGCACAAGACATAAAGTAAGAAAATAATGTCACAAAAAATTAACCCACTTTTGTTACTGATTTGCCTGAAACTGAGAAACTGAGAACACCGTCTGGGAATGAGCGCAGGTGCTTTCATGTGTGCCTCATGTAGGTCAGAAAAGCTATAAAAACACAGCTAATTACTTTGTCCTTTACCAAACCTTAGGACCCTCAGCTGTGAGCTACCGTGAGCTGCAATGAGTCTGGGGTCTGTGCTGTTTATATTTAAGCATTTTCACTCAGCTTTTAAATTTTACCTTACAAATAAATGAAATGTACGGACCTCTCGGGTGGTAACACTGGTGTGAGTCTCCACTGATCCTCTTCACTGTCGAACTGCAGCCGGTGCATGATCTTGTTCTTTTCTTCAGGAGGGATGAAGTTCTCTATCAGGAGATATCTGCAGAATGAAACAAGTTCAATAAATAGGTGTGAGATGGAGCTGACTTAGTTTTTGCAATGAAACATCAAACCCCAAATGTAACACAATGTTTGTTTTTTTACTGTTCTTGGCAATACTGTTCAAAGAAACTGTAGTTATGACTATAATAAAGATCCTATATTCAGCTTTTTCAGACTTTTTGAAATAGTGTTGGACAAATTTGCATTAGTATTTCATGTTTTATAACTTAAAATAATGTATATGTGGAAAAATGTCTTCCTTTGGGGAGCTGTTACTTTGACTTTGCAGAGAATGCTTAGATTAGGTGTCTTTCGTCCCCTGCTGGCAACGGTGGGGACTGCACAGAAAAAAAATGGCTTTTTAGCACAGCTGTTAGCGACATGAGGCTAATATAGATAAAAGTGACTGCGGTTTAAGGCTAAAATTAGTGTATGAGCTGGAGCGCAGGAGCACTTCCTGGTTTCATGTGTCTGCATAGAGCCGTGAGACCGAGCGTTTTCAGCTCTGGAGAAGGGGATGGCCTCAGCATACAGAATTACTCAAACATGTGAATGAAACAAAATACTACTTGAGGTCTGTTTTTGAGGAGGAAACATTATAACATGGTTAAAAGCTCAAAAAGCAAAAACAAAAAAACCAAAAAAAAAAAAAAACAAAAAAAAAAGTTGATTTAGCAGAATAGGGAATCTTTCAAAGTACTTAAAAATAATAATTTTATGAAAAGAAAGATTGCTGAATTAAAGAGCAACTCAACCCTGGCCCAGGCTTCACTCTGCCCACTGCCAGAGACTGAAAAAAGCAGAAAACGTGGGCAGAGACCCAGCAGAGACAGAGGAAAACTGAGGGAGGAGCGAGATGATTTAGGAAAATAGGAGACCTTTAAATTTAAAGCCACCATTGATTTTAAGGGATTATGTAGGTTGTGGATGCATGTCAATAAAGCCAGAAATTAAATTCCTTACTTATCACACTGTACATAAAAAAAAACCTAATTTGATTATACTAATAGACATTAGTGGACTTCTACTTTTGGTTGTTTTAAGTACATAAGTTAAAACATTAAGCTAGATTTGTTGCCACTAGAATTGAGCGGCGTGAAGGACGAGATGTGAAAGGAAAAACTGAGAGAAGAAAATGGTTCTTGTCTTGTTCTTGTACTAAAAAGCCATACACTGCGAGGAAAAAAACATCCAACATTTTCTATTTTTTGCAGATGAAGGCTGGTGTTTATTAGACGCTGCTGTTTCCAGTTTAGACTCCTGACTGATACTTCCATTCACCTTACAGCACATTGTCTTCTGTATTTTTCTATGGAAGATAATGCCACAGATTAAGCTCTAACCTCACGATGATGCCACAAATATATAAGTCTTATATTACAGGAGATTGTATTGGATGCCTGCTGTAGATGTAGAAGTGGACTGACTTGTACTTGAGTTCCCTGGTGAGCTCCAGCTGCGTCTGCTCCAGCTCCTGTCGGTTTGTCACGTGTTCATCCACGACGTCTCTCATCTCGGCCTTCACCGCCTGCAGCCGCGAGTACAGCTACAACACACAACACACAACACACACACAGCCACAGGGGTTACACAACAAGCATCTTTTAACATAAGAAAACCTTTATTAGTTGCACATTGGGGAGATTGCATTGTGGCAACAGCAGAAATACAGTTAGAGCAGCTTTAGCTTTAAACAGCAAACAAGAGCACAAGAGTATCACAGATGAAGGAGAATTAAATTAAAACTAAAGCAAAATAAGCTAAATAGACTATAAATATGTACAGTATGTGTCAAATCAGGGTAGCTCCAGGTTTTGAGAGCTTTTTAAGACTTTTTAATGCCACTTTGAGTGAAATTTAATGCAGCATCGTCAACAACAGAACAATAATCTGTATGCATACACGAGGAATTATCTGTACTACTCTCTGAAACTCAAGGGTTTTATTTTAAAAGTCTAATACAGATGAAAGAATTCCAGAGCTGCATTAAAAAATCATGACAAATGAATCTAAATAAATTTTAATGACAACATTTCTTCAATAAATATATTTTGTTATTGCAATGACACTACTTTTTGTAATATTAACTTAATGTTTTTACAATTTTCAAGACCTAGATGAACAAAACTAAATACGTGCTCATAATATTTAATATGAGCCTTGGGGTCCCTGTCTAATACACTGTGTATGTACTGTAGGTATATGGATATTATTAAACAGCAATAGAAGAAATAGTACATTATAAATTGCAGTTTGTGTAAAAGTATTGCACATTCAGGGCTTGACATTAACGCCAACCGGCCAAATGCGGGTATAGGTTTCCATTTACTAGCCACTGTCAACCAAATTTAGGTCGTCTGTGGTTATGCTCAAGTGTTTCCATAACTGAAGATATGGTAATTCATCAAGAATTACTTTTTTTTTGGGCAGGCAGTGTAAATTCTCCACAGGTTTACAGAGGACAGGAGGTGATGACATGACTGCACACTGAGTTATGGACAGGTAGAGAGTGGGTTACATCTGAGCAGTGTTCGGTCTGACAGCAGCAGAAGGAAAGACCTGCAGGAGCTCTCCTTCACACAGCGAGGGTGGATCAGTCTGTCACTCCAGAGCTGACAGGACGTCCCGCAGGCGGTGTGTAAATCACGGTCCAGCACCGATGTCAGTTTAGCCAAGGACCCTGCTGTCTACCACAGAAGGACAGCCCAGGACAGAGCTGGACTTCCTGAAAACCTCCTGCTCCAGCACCGTACAGGATACAGGACGCTGAGGCCACCACAGAGCCACAGAAGGTCCTATCACTTCTTTATGTATTCATTATTTTCCTTTCTATAGTCATTATTTTCCTTTATGTATTCATTATTTTCCTTTATGTATTCATCATTTTCCTTTCTATAGTCATTATTTTCCTTTATGTATTCATTATTTTCCTTTATGTTTTCATTATTTTCCTTTATGTATTCATTATTTTCCTTTATGTATTCATCATTTTCCTTTCTATAGTCATTATTTTCCTTTATGTTTTCATTATTTTCCTTTCTATAGTCATTATTTTCCTTTATGTTTTCATTATTTTCCTTTATGTATTCATTATTTTCCTTTATGTATTCATCATTTTCCTTTTTGTATTCATTATTTTCCTTTCTGTATTCATTATGTTCCTTTATGTATTCATCATTTTCCTTTCTATAGTCATTATTTTCCTTTATGTATGCATTATTTTCCTTTATGTATTCATTATTTTCCTCACAGCTGTAGTGATTTACAAAAGCCACCATGTTTTAAGGATATAAACATTACACCAGCAAACATCTCTTATCATTCAGTCCTGGAAACCGTTATTCCTGACCTCTGATTTTATTTGTTTGTGATGGTGTTCACACTAAATAATCTTTTTCAGGCTGAACCAAAATTGTTCTTCTTTCTTAACGCTCATCAAGTAAAAGGTTGTCTTCTTAAAAGGTTCCCAAACGGTGGGTTGGGGCTGGGAAGACTGAATATAATTTCCATGTTTAGATGATTTGAAGTCTTTACATTGTTTTTATTACATTAAATTGTGCACAGACTTTAGAACAGATGTGCCTACAAATTCTAGTATAATGTAAAAGTTGATTACCAGGTTAAAAATGACGTTATAAAGAAGTCATTCTCCTCAGCCACAAAGAGGAGGACACTGATTTAATTAACAGCTGAGTGCTCTTCCCAGTTTAATCTGATATTGCAGCTCAGCGGTGACTCACCCGCCTGAGTTTTTTGGTCTTCAGCTCCACCTCCTGCTGCAGAGTCGAGAATGTTTCCTTCATCTCCAGCGTCTCCTCGTCCTGCAACATCATCTGCTGCTGAATCACTCTCTCGCGGCGGATCTGAAGAAAAAAAAAAAAAAAAAATCATTAAATTAGACTGGGTACAAGCTTGGACATGCAATATTTCTACTCTATGGTGGAACTGGTGATTCATAAAGATGCTATATTATGTTTTTTCAGGCTTTTTGAAATAGTTTTGAACACCTTTGCATTAGTATGTCATGTTTTATAACTTAAAACAATGTATGTATGGAAATCTACTTTGTCTTTGCAGAGAACGTTTTGATTAGGTGTCTGTCGCCCCCTGCTGGCAACGATGAGGACTGGACAGAGCAATATTAGCAACATGAGGCTAACAGACAGATAAATGAGCTGACTGCGTCGTAGTGAGAAAGGTTTAAGGCTGAAATGATCAGAATGAGTCCGGTGATGGTGTATGGGCTTTAGAAACACGCAGGAGTACTTCTTGTGAGACCGAGCGTTTTCAGCTCTTGAGAAGGGCATTGCCTCAGCATACAGGATTACTCAAACATGTGTGACTGAAACAAAATACTACTCCAGGTCTGTTTTTGAGGCGCACACTATATTATAACATGATTAAAAGCTAAAAAAAAATTAAAAAAAATCTATCTAGCAGAATACATGACCTTTATTTTAATGCTTATAATACATAGATAATTAATTTCTCTATTTAATAATGAATTTGTTATTTTTTATTTTTCTAATACTATAAGAAGCAAAAAATATCACAAACTGAAAAAAAAAAAAGGTTATATGATAGTTTATTTTCTGCTAATGATGATACCTTTAAAACTCAAATGACCTTCACTGGCTTGTGATGCCTTTGTACATTGAAATAAAGTTTACATTGAATGCATTTTTTACTTTTACTCAAGTATTAATTTTTTGAGTAGTTTTATTTCTACAAATATATAACAGTACTTTTACTTGAGAACAGATCTTGAGTACTTTTTCCACCTCTGCATAAACAGAAAACAAAGGTAATGTCCCATAATGTGGCAATATTACAGTTTCACATATTTTTTTTTTTACTTTTTACTATTTTATCTGTCCTTACCTGTTCTGCGATCTGCTGCCTCTTCTGCTCCAGCATCTTCTGTTGTTCGTTAGTGTGGTCGATGATGGTCTTCCCCCCGATCAGCAGTTTACTCTCCATCGCCTGGGAACAAAGACATAATTAATAATTTATGGTAATGTCCTTTGTCTCGCCAGTATCTCCTTTATCTCAGTCAGCTGGTTATCCTAAAGCTAGAGTCAGCAAAACGGGTCAGATCAAAGCCGTAGGACTTGGAAAGTTTTATATATCAATACTTTTAATTAGAGAGATTACTTTTAAGTTGGTGGTAAATTTTAATTTCTCACTCTTTTGAGCAGCTGCTGGAAGCTACGCTCTGTAACACTTCTGTATTTTTTTCACAAAATAAGCAGCAGTAATGAGAGGTTGGCATTTCAAGCCTATTTTATCATTTTGTGGCTCACATTTAGAGGAAATTGCACACAGAAGAAGAAGGCTGCTTCTGTAACGCTGCTCTTTGTGCCCCATTTTATAAATTACACACAGTGGCAGAGTGGTTACCGCTCTCGCCTCCCAGCAAGGACACTGTGGTTTGATCCTGGGCCCGGCCAACACAAAAACTCTCTGGGTGAGTCCTCCCTGTGTCACTGTGGTTCCTTCCGCCGTCCAAAGACATGCATGTGTTAGTGAACTGGTGACTCTAAATTGCCCCTAGTGAATGAATGCGAGGGTGAGTGGTTGTCTGTCTGTGTCAGCTCAACTCCTGCCCAGGGTGTACCCCGCCTAAAGCCCAAAGTTACTGGGATAGACTCCAGTACCTGCGACCTGTAAGCAGAAGATGAATGAATGAATGAATGTGGAAAAGTAGTAGGCTTCTGTTGTGTTGTTTGTAAGTTGTAACATTTCCAGAGATCCTCAAAGCACTTTAAGTACATTACTTCAGCAATCGAGTGCTCTAAAATTCACATAAAAAGCAAATAATATGTAGAATTTGGAGAAGACACTTCTGTGATGTAGCTGTGGGTCTTGCACACAGATGAATCTGTGCATTGTGTGCAGAGACCGATAAGACAAAGACAAAGCCGTGTGATTCCCTCTTCTTATATTTTCTATTATAATGGGCCCATGTGAAGCCTTCTTGCCCCGGGCCTCAGCAAACCTGTCAACGGGCCTGTCTACTCATAATATGTAATACTTTTAAGGCCTTGATTTTGACAAGATCACATTTAATACCTATTTAATGCTTTAAAACCTTGGGACTCCCCTGAAAAATACCTTATACTTCTCTATGATCTTCTCCAGCGCGTCCTGGTCCCACTGCAGGTCCTCCACACTCTTCCTGTTCTCGCTCAGATGCTTCAGCTTCTCGTTCCCGCTGCAGACCATGACTTTCCCTGCCTCTTTACTTTTCTCCTCCGCCTCCTCCGCCAGCGTCTTCCACACCTCCTCGTCCATCCCGGCCAGACACTTGCTCAGCCTCTTACTGTACCTCCTCAGCCTCCGCTCCTTGGCCAGCATCCCTCTCTCCTCCAGCTGGGCCTTCAGACGCGCAATTTCGGCCTGAAACTCTCTCAGCAGAGCGTCTTTCGGATCCTCATTGATTTTCGGTTTGTTCTTGATGTTCTTCGCCCTGCTTGCGTATCTCAAAGTAGCCAAAGTCTCATCGTGATTTTTGGGAGATGGCCCCACAGTTGCGATCATAACAGTCTTTGCGTTGCCCCCGAGCGAATCCTGAAGTAGCCTGGTCAGTTTTGAGTCCCTGTAAGGAACATGAGTGCTTTTGCCATCCACTAAAGCTGAAATAACATTACCCAAAGCCGATAAGGATAAGTTAATCTTGGCTGCCTCTTTCAGACGCTTTCCTTTGGCCCCAGTCTTGCTCTGCCTTTCACTTCCAGCCAGATCCACCATGTTAAGCTTCCCAACTCGGATGTGGTCCTCACCGTCTGGTCCCAACTCACTGCACTCCACCGTGATGACAAATATGGCGTGGGACCTCGAGCTTCTCTCGTTCATGTTGGTAAACCCCACAGACCTCGACTGGTTACCTATCCTCATGACGTGCTCGATTTCTGTGGCGTTTTTGGTCACAACTGATGACAGATCCTTCACGTAGACCCCAAAATCTGGACTTTCCTTCAACTCCAGCTTCCTATTATTGTCCTTACATAACAAGTCCCTTATCTGTTCTTGGTAAATCTCCATGTAGGACGACCTCACCAAGTATTTCTGATTCTGAGTCCTTGATATTTGGGTAAAAATGTGCTGAAACGAATTGGGTATCACCCCTCGTCTCTCTTGGTCGTTCGATACGCCCTCCATTGTGTACGTTTTACCTGTCCCGGTCTGTCCGTACGCAAAGATGGTCCCGTTGAAACCGTGAAGCACCGACTCAACCAGGGGTCTCACGGCGTCATCGTAGATGTCCCGTTGGCTCGAGTTCCACCCGTAAACGGCGTCGAACGTGAACACCTTCAATGGCTCATCAGGTGGCGTTTTCGGGTTCCTAATTGTAATCTGCCCCAGTTTATCATCCACGTTCAGGATGTTTTCGCAGTCGGCCAGCTCCTCTTTTTTGCTAAAAGGGCGACAGCGGACCACCACCCGCACAGCCTCGCTATTCTTACCTCTGGACATTTTTGTTTTCTTTAAATCAGAGACGTTTTTGCCATTTTTTTACGCGTAAAGATTAGGGCCCCGCCTGTAAAAGCGTGCGTAATGTCTCCATACAGGTGCAGCAATGATGGCGCAAGGTAAAAACGCGCGTCGTAGCAATCACTCCGAGTGGTTTTGAGCTAATTTTCCTTGTAGTTTGAGCATCTTGGAGAAGCTGAGGGATGCTGAGGGGATGAAAAAAAACATCGCTCTGCTCTGCTCCGCGCCCAGCCCACGCCGCTCGTCTCCCTCCCTCCCGGCTGGAGACGGAGGCACACGCCCTGCTGCTGCTGATGCTGCGGACAATGGAGGCGACGACGCACGTGACCCCAGCGGCGAATGGGGCGCGAGCTCGGCTTCCCACGGCACCGGCCACGCTCTCATTCTTTCTGTTGTTGCGATTAATGACCTCACCGTGACTGTATCACTTTTTTTTACAGTAACTTTTATGCAAGTTACAGCATGAGCTCATGGGTTTGCAGCGAGTGCCTGGAGGTTTAACTGTACAATTATTGGATAGATACCTATAGATGCCTCCTTTCTTTGCACCAGTAGCTTATCTGTGATAAATAAATTAAAAAATAAAATAAATATAAAAATTAAATACAATACAATAAAATAACAATATATTCAAATACATGTATTATTTTATTAAATGTGTTTCTATATTTCAATAAAACTTTCAATAAATAATAATGTAAATATACAAAATACACAAATTTGAATATCTGGTTAAAAAAGAATCGTGTGTATTGATGTACTGTAGCTTTAATAACGCATGACTAAAAATAATTTTATTTTTTTGACAATTTTTTTCATACATGTTTGAAATAGATGACAAATAAATTAAATGAAATAAATTCAAGTTTAGTGGACCTCATTTTATAATTTTATATGCTTTAATTGGCTTTCTAAAGAGTAATTTTTTCACATTTGTATTGTCTACATGGACACTGTGAATTTGTGGAAAATTAACCGAAACCCAAATGCATTGAATATGTAACTTAATTAAAAATGCCTATATAGTAAGTGTCTACTCCATATAAGTTTAAATCCAAAATGTTTAATAATAATGCATTAGTCTCATACAGCGCTTTTCTGAAGAGAAGCCACAGCAACACAGGGAGGACAGACTTTTTACAAACTCCCTGATGCATTTTGTTGAGGATAAAAAATGTGTTTACAGGAAGCAAACTAGAACTTAAACTGAGAATGTTTGGGTTTGATTCATTAACAAAATTTTATTCTTAGACATTTACATGAATCTGAAACGGGGCCGACAGCCCTAATGTACAAAATAAAGACACTTGGACAGACATTCATCCGAGTTAAAAGATGCCAACAGAGATTTTCCTTTTCTTTACATCTGCAATGAGTGAATCGTTAGCTTTCTCCATTAGCTTTTAAGTTAATGAATTACAACAAAAGGTACAAAAACAGCATCCATAGCCCAATTGCTGCGTTGACACTTTCGTCTGCACTTTCTGATATAAACATTAGGCACATTTTAGTGGCAGACTGGAGTTTCGTTATCGTGAAGTGCTACAGGCACCAAAGGCCGACGGTTTCACTTGAAAAACTTCTTGCTTGGATCCTTGGCGTGGTCTAAGAGGAGCTGGCACGGCGTAAAGGGGCTTCCGTAAACGGCTTCGAATCGCCTCATCTTCTCCACCAACTTATCTGCACCGAAATTATCCACGAAACGGAACGGACCTGTGGGAAGAGACCAAGATACTGGGTTAGACAACAGAGAAGAGTGAGTTTGAACAGGCCAGTAGTAACACTTTAGAATAACTCGCCCTCAGTAAGCAGCAACATAGACGTAGAAAAAGAGCTGTTTATTTCTTTAACCCTTTCCTATGATGCAATTTTACTAAGAAAATAAAAAATGTCTGTGAGGAATCAGTGGAAACAGAGCTGTAGACCGTTTTCTGGATAAATGAATGAGAGCAGACTGGATGTAGAGGGTTTGTTGATTGGTCAGTGCTTCCTGGAGTGGGCGGGGGTTAGTGGGACCAAGTGTTTTGAGGCCTCAGAAACTCAGTGCCAGAGAGTACAGGATTACTCAAACAGGCGTGAATGAAACAAAACACAACTCCAGTCTGTTTTTGATGAGGGAGCATTATAACATGGTAGAGAGCTAAAAAAAAAAAGAAGCAGATTTTGCATAAAATAGTTTAATGAATAATTAATTTATAGATTGTGAGTGACCAGTTTATAATTCCGCACTGACCTACACAAGCCTCAAGAATTCTAACATGAATGCCAATGTTTGTAACCCCAGTGTTTATTATTATAGAAAAACGCTTTGCTAATAATTAATAAAAGCCTTACTAACCCTTAACCAATACTCAACTAGTTGTTATTCTTGTTACCATATTCAGAATCAGAATTCCTTTATTTTATCCCCAAGGGGAAATTCTTTTTTGTTACAGACATGCAACCCAACACAGAAATAAAAGATACAGAATATTGGTTTCTAGAGGTGATCACAGCATTTGAACTAGACTAACTTTCCAATTAAATATATAGTATCATATCAACACTGTTACCATATTCTTAAAGGTTTAACTATAAAACGGCCTCGGCCTTCATTCTACTCCTTCCCAAGCACAGTTTGGTCTGCTTAGATGATGCTTCCTTGTTTTTTTATGTTTGTTTGAGGAAAATAACTAATAAATAATAAGCTCCATTTATGGAAAAAAAGAAACCCATCTACTGCTTGTGTCAAACATGAGAATTAAACATTAGGTTGGAGTCTTACCTCCAAGACAGGGAGGGAAGCCCAGTCCAAACACTGCTCCCACGTCGCCCTCCAGTGGACTGTTCAGGATACCCTCCTGTAGACACAGCAGGGCCTCGTTCACAAACCGAGAGATGAGCCGGTACTGAATATCTGAGTCTGACGAACTGGAAAGAGAAGAAATGTAATTATAATATAACACTGAAGACAAATACAGAGGAAAAATCCATTACTTACACAGCTGGATTTGGCGTTAGTTTGTATTTCTCAAGAATATCGTCAATTTCTGGGTTGATCTCTTTGACTTTAAGGCCTGGTTGGTAAATGTAGCAACCCTTCCCAGATTTGCGACCTATAAGAACAACATTATAGCCATTTCTTTGCACTGCATTCAATTACATTACCTAATATGTATCCATTCACTGGCATGGCTGTACCTTTGAATCCTAAGTCCACCATTGTCTGCAGCACCTCCACGTTGCCGCCTCCGAACCTCGGGCCGAAAGCTTTGCCGAGATCCTCGCCCACGTGAACCGCGACATCGATGCCAACTTCATCGATGAGTGTCGCCGCTCCAACAGGGAAACCAAAACTAGTGGTCAGGCCGTCCAGCTTCTTAGGATCACACCCTTCCTGTTAAGATCATAAATGGGCAGTGGAATAAGTTTGTGGGGGAAGCACTTTAACCATTACTATGACGGGAAAGAGACAAAATTACGAATACCAAAACACTGTACTCACCTGAAGTACTCTAATAACCTCAACCATAATGGGAGCCAGACATCTTGTTGTGTAGAAGCCAGGGCCATCCTAAAAAGAAAAAAGGTTATAAATTAGCTACTTCAAAATAATTTACGCAGTCCCTAAAGAGAATTGCTTTAGATCTGGAAAATAAATCTCAGTGTTGAAATTATTGTTTAGAAGATAAATTTTCTTAAACTATACCTGCAGTGCCAGTCAAAAGTTTGGACACACTTTCCATTTCAATTCTTATACAACAGTGATTCTCAAACGTTTCGCACCGAGTACCAACTCAGAAAATATTTGGTTTTATATGTACCATCTTTAAAGGACTAACATGACCAACTCCAAAAAATTCAACTAAATCAGGACAAAGCAAGGACTAAAACTGGGCTAAACCAAGACTAAATCCATTACCGGGACTAAACCAGGGCTATTCTAGAACTAAATCAGGACTAATCAGTGGTCTACCCAAGTTTAATATACAGAGAACTGGATATAAATAAAAATAAAAAACAATCTGTAACCATTAGAGTACCACTAGAAGAAGTCTATGTACCACAGTTTGAGAACTGCTGACAAAGAAAAATGTGCCCAAACTTTTGACTAGCACTGTATGTTGAGTTGTTAAAGTGGAACTCAGTAACACTGCTCGTTTCTTCGCTGTTTCTGCCTTATTGTCCTCTATAGAGTGCCCCCTACATTTCGGAGTAAAGCACTATCGTAACACTCACTCTCTTGGCTCTGACCGTGATGTGCTGCTTTCTCACGAGAGTTGAGCGCTCAGACTTGGAAGTGTCATTTTTGGCCCAGAGTTGCAGGACATTTCATTCACCCCACAGCAACTCATTTAACCATTACACAGACTCAAAAACTGTTACATTTAAGGTAAAAAAGGTTACCGAGTTACGCTTTAAGGCTGGATCATTTGAATGTTGCAACTTGAGCACATCTTCCCGACATACTCATGACAATTTCTTGGGTGGATGATGCACAGTTCCTATGACGTGTGGCTGAGTCAAGTGTTTTAAAAATCTGATTGATTTCTGCAATTACCCTTAAGGCTATAAAAGGGTTTTAGTATACAGTACAGACAGTATGTTTTGCATTGCCTTAGACCAGCCATTCCCTAAGTCAAGACTGTCGTGACCCCCTTAAATTTCCGAAAATCCCTCGCGGACCCCCAACGATAAAACTTCCCTCTATTCAAAAGACTCTGCCATGTTTTTTTGTTTTTTTTATATATAAAAACATTACAAAAACACTGGTTATTGACTAAAATTGTTTTAAAGTAATATCTTAAAACAAGTATACAACTGTAATTAATTTCTAATGTTTTTAGGTACTTAATATATTCATTGACTTTTTATATTTTTGTATGTTTTATTTGTTTTTATGAACCAAAACCATGTGTCTGAAATAATAATAAAATTAATAATAAAAAAAATAAATAAATAAAAAAATAAATAATTGAAATTGAAATATAGACAGCCTCTGGGGGCCCCCCTGTAGTACCTTCGTGGACCCCACTTTGGGAACCACTGCCTTAAACAATTAAGTCAAAACTTGCTACATAAAAAAAAATAAAAAAAATAAAAAATAAAATAAAGACAAACTGAGCACTACTGAGAGAGAAGCACACTCAATTTGTTGTTAAAATCCACTAGTGGGCAATTTCTCTATCTAAAAATAGTTCAGATTTGAATGCAGTATTTATTCACTTATTTATTTTAAGCCATGTCTTTCTTCATCTCATTACATTCTGCAGTCTTTATGCAAAAAAGCACTACTACTGTATATTATATTAAAGCCCATTTACATTTCTTCACTAGACCAAGACATTACAGAGGTTACACGACTTGTTTTTCCGGTGATTATTTTCTCTTCAGTGTCTGCAGAGTCACTCACCCCGACTACGATGATGACTTTTCCCTGTTTGAGTCCCACTGCGACGGCCGAAGCTGTAGTGTCTTTGGACGTCTGCTCTGTGGTGATAATCTCCAGGAGCTGCATCTTGTCCACTGGAGAGAAGTAGTGCATCCCAATAACCTGCAGCAGCACCATAAATAAATCAACATTATTAACGCCATTTAATTTTCAAAAGGCTATCAATTTTTTAAATGGACTGAGGGCGAACCTTGTCTGGCCTCTTGCTGGCAGCCGCGATGTCTTTAATGGGCAGAGCCGATGTGTTGCTGGCAAATATACAGTGAGGAGAAACCACCTGCAGACAGACTTTCATTAGACTGAGTTTTATTGATTTTATGAGGGAAAAGGGCTGAACAAGATGTAGAAAATTTATTGTTTTCCCAATAAATGAAAGCACAATATCTGTACTGCTGTAATGTTTGGGTTATGACAATTACCCTTAGCCTTTTGTATTGTTCACCTCATTTATTTTGTCCCTTACATTTCTCCTCCCACCCTTCTTCCCAACTAATTTTGACCAGGTTTTGAACTATTCGTGTATTATGAATTCACTTTCATCAAAGCGATTGCATGTTTAATATTCTGTAGCCTTAAAGCAAATATTTTACACAGAATTGAACTACAGTAATACTCACAGCCTCCACTTCCTTCAGCACTGCGTGTTTGATTTTGATATCCTCGAACACTGCCTCGATGACCATGTCTGCCTTCTCAAAGCCACTGTAGTCCAGCTGACCAGTCAGGTTGGACAAAATGGAGTCTCTCTCAAACGACGTGATGCTCCTCTTTTTGGTCTTGTCATTTAGTCTAGAAAAATATAAGAGAAGTGCATAAAAACCAACACATTCAACACCTTTTATAGTTTAAATGCATGTTATTCTACTATGATTATGTACTTTATAATACAAAAACACACTAAGCTCACCAAGTAGATAATTTAAATTATCTTAGGTATTTAAAATGCTGTAAATAAAAGATTTTATCAGGAATAGGAAACAAATAAAAAGTTTGCCATCTAATCCAATTTATTGTTTTAAAATGTAACTTTATTATTTAGCTGCCATTGTTCATAAACTTCACCAATGTGAAGAACTGAAGCACGGATGAAGCAAAAAGGGGCTTCTCTATGCATCGTTCTTTTATTTGGAAAATATAGCTTAACCCCGTAGAACCCAGACATAGAAATATTTGTTGGAAAAAATGATCTGTGCTAAATTTTAGTCAACGGGGATGGGTAAGAACAAAAATTTGTCAATATTTTTGTTAAGCAGCATTCATGAATTAGTTAATACATTTAAAAAAAAAGACTCCTACTTTTTTGCCATGACCTTTGAATTATATGCTGCATATTTGCAACAGAGGGTGCTACGGGGTTAAATAGTGTAAGCAGCCATTAGTTTTTGTGAGGCGACTTTGATGGAAGTAAAAACGTAACTGCTCATAACTTCTTTTTGAAACTATTCATAGAACCATACACAGACTTCCATCCTGTGATGAAAACATTTATCATGGCTGTCCTCAGATTGCCGCTGCATGTACCGTACGCACTTCAGTATGTGAATGGCTTCTGACATGAGCCTAAAATAGCTCCCGTCTTACATCTGATCCTCTGAGAAGACCTACCCCTTATAAACCTGCTGCTGTCCTCGGGCCAGTCCCGCCTCAGTGGTGTCTTTCAGGATTGTTTGGACGCCTTTGTCCACAGTCACCTGAGCAATACCTGCCCCCATCAGGCCAGCTCCCAGGATGGCAAGGGTCCTGGAGGAGAACAAGGAAATTAACAGCTTATGAGAATTAAGTAAATCTGGTATTACATTTAAAAATTCCCACCACTAACCACTGAAGCACTAAATGGAAGCACTAGAACCACTTCTTAAAAACCTATTATGCTTTACCATTTCTTACAAAGCGTGGGTACAAGAGCTCAAACAGTTCTTTTGTACTTCAGCCCATTATTATTGGGCAATATTTCTTTGCAAGAATTAGACTAGTTTGACACAAAGTATGTTAATTTTTCAACAAAACGTTAAAAAGATGTCATATGAATTTGATTTTTCAAAGTAAAAGATGTTTCACCTCTCATCAAAGAGGCTATCTCAATTCTGAAATTGAAGGAGAAGGAAGAGAAGGAGTTTTAGACCTGAAACTAATTTCTATTGCCTCAGAAGACTTGAAGGAGGCTCAGTGGTTTCAGGTTGTTAGGACTCCTTTGTTAAAAGTTTTTATTAAGAGTGCTCCGATCAGGGTTTTTGAGGCCGATCACCGATCAGCCTCTGCTGTGATCGGCCGATACCGATCATGGCCGATACCTATCACGTGGTCTTCAATGTAGTAATGTATTGTATGCAGGCTATTATTAGTTCCATTTGAAAAATACTGTAGCCTTTGTAAATATAAAAGAACAACAAAATTCTACTTATTTTTGTTTTAGAAGAGGTTTTGTTGCATTATTGGTCTTTAATGTGTGCCCAGTGTCTGTGGCTTTGTTTGAATGCTCTGCTGATGTAAAAATCAGCTGTTCTTAATTGGTTCCTTTAATGCGAGTCTGCGGGTGCAGCGCCTGTGTCCGCGTAACGCGCAGCCAAACCAGGTTGAAACACAGTGGACTAAAGAGCAGACAGCTCCTGCTGCCAGTTTTGACAACGTCTGAATGAAGAAAACGTGCAAAGAGAGCAGAGAAGACAACGATGAAAGGTGCTCCTCTCAGACACACGGACACATGGGCTGCCTTTTTACTTTCTCTTTCCATTAGCAGCCATTTGGTGCAGTTTAAGCCACAAAACGCACAGTTTTCTCCGCGCAACAAGACACAGGCAGACTCTGAACTTTCTTAATCCTTTTAACGTAACTGTTAGCGGGTTAGCTGTAGCTCTATTTACGTTGGTGTTTGCAAATACACGCACTGCTGCGCCTCGGTTCTGTCCCGTGCGCTCCTAAAGCAGGCGGGGACACAGCGGGGACACAAAGCAGCGCCTCCAGGGCAGGTTTGTGTTAGTTATAACCAGGGCTTAACTTAAGAACACTGCTAAAATAACGCTACTGGTGTTTAATCAAACCGGAGTTGCAGGACAGTAAATGTGAGAGCCTTGTGTGTTTATTGTAATTTGATCAGCCCTTCTGATCGGCCCATTTTACCGATCACCAATCACTCTATTTTTAGCCATGATCGGCAGCTCATGATCGGCGGCCGATCGATCGGAGCACCCTTAGTTTTTATATTATGTCATTCAACTGATGCTATAGCATCTTCTGCTGCAGTCAACAGCCACTTTGTGCTCACTTAGATGCTTAAAACCCATTGCACCATGTTATATTTGTTATTTCAATACACTTACTTGACTTCTTTCTCTGGAGCTCCAAAGCGGTTCTTCTTACAGGCGACTTGACCGTGATAGAGACCAATCAGAGCTGAAGACTCGGGGGTCCTAGCCAGCTTTCCAAAATTCTGCCACAAATAAAAGAGATTTCATTACTTCTCTCCAGTTAACTTACACATTAATCATTAACAAACCGTGCAAACCTTACCTGGGACTCTGCTAAATAACCTGCAACAGGGCCTTGCTCCACTCCAGTTTTTACACACTGAGGGAAAAAGGAAAAACATATTCAGTCAATACAGTAGACCGTTCTGGCACTGCAGACCGGGAACACCACACATGAGCTGCAGTTTTGGAGATCCTCTGACCCATCACAATTTGGCTCTTGTCAAACTCACTCAAATCCTTACACTTGCCCATTTTTCCTGCTTCTAACACATCAACTTTGAGGACAAAATGTTCACTAGATGCTGCATAATATGTCCCTTTCATTAACAGGTGCCATGATGAAGAGATAATCTGTAACTAACCTGTCACTGGTCGTGTTCTGCCTGATCAGTCTATTTATTTAACAAATGGTACAATATGTGAATAGAAATCTTTACTCACTTCAATGATTTTGAGTGGAGCTGGATACAGGCCTTTGCTCTGCTTCATCACTTTGCCGTGTACCGTTTTGTAGATTTGATTTCTCACAAACTCAAAGCTCATGATGTAGTCTTGAATTTCTAAATAGACAAAATAATGTTATCATGTAGTTTTCTTTATTTATAAATGGTAGATGGCTGTATTGCTGTTGTTAAACTTACTCTGCATGGTGCCTTTTTCTTTGCGGAGAGGGATTTTCTTGTTGACGATTCCTCTGGCGCAGTCAATGGCAACTTCCTCCAGATATTCAATTGTTCTTTCTTCAGGACTCTTTAGACCAGGGCCTAGGATTTAAAGCAGAAAAATGCAATGTAATTTCAGTTTACATACCCTATTTAGTAATTTATATATGTGGGAAATAGTGTAGTGCTCAAGGGTCCACTTGCCCAAATGTAAATGTAAACACTTGCTAAAACAATGACATTTAATTTGATGTCATTGTTAGTAGCTTCATTAGCCATTTTTTAAAATCTCTATACAAACATTGAGTTTAGTCCTATTTCTGTAAATTTTTCAAAGAGTGGTACATATAAGTGTGAATAAAGGTACAGTATTCAATAGTGATAAGTAATAAGTAATCATAATGTATACCCTGTTTTTATATAGAAAGTTACATGTGGAAATGGTTTTGAACTATTTTACCTATTGTATTGTAACTGAATGAGCCAGAAAAACATTGCAAGTTTGATTTATTAAAAAGGTCCCATTATTACACTTTTTTTCAGGATTTTTGAAATTGCATTAGTATTTGACCTTTTATTACTTGAAAATAATGTATATGTATGGAAAACATCTTCTTTTGAAGAGCTAACAGATAGATAAATGAGCTGACTTTAGTGCTAAAATCATCAGAATGAGTCCGAGGACAGTGTATGGGCTTTAGAAACGCACAGGAACACTTCCTGTTATATAGAGCTGTGAGAACAAACCTTTTCAGCTCTTTGAGTAATTGTTTGCTGACCCCGTGCCTAACAAACATGCGTGAAAGAAACGAAATACTACTCCAGGTATGTTTTTGAGGTGGAAACAACATCATAACATTGATAAAAAGCTCAAAAAGTCAACTTAGTAAAAAACAGGAAACCTTTAAAATCAATAAAAACTACTGCCTGCCTCCACCACCAGGAGCAAGTAAATCTACTATGAGATTTTCAATTAGGTCACACTACTTGTACTGTTCTTTTCTTACCTAGAGGGTCGACAAGTTGGTCAACAAGTCCCATTTTCTTGGCTTTGTCTGCTCGGATGTTTCTGCCTGTCAGCGTCATGTCAAAGGCACTAGGAAGACCGACCTAAAGTGAAGAACACGTACCCATTTAATAATGATATTTATGAGTGCTCTTCACAGCCCTACAACATAACTGATTACAGCAGTTCATTCATAGTTCAGGTACAAGTGACTCACCATTTTGGGAAGCCTCTGAGTACCTCCAGCTCCAGGTAATAGTCCCAGCATGACTTCAGGAGTACCAAGAACAGTTTTTTTGCTCTTTGTTGCAACTCTGTACTGGCAGGCTATGGCAAACTAAAATGGAAAAAGACATCCAATGCTATAAATTACTGTACATCAACACACATTCAAAAAAGATTAGCCAAAATAAGCCTCTGTTTACCTCCAGGCCGCCACCTAAACAGGAGCCATTGATGGCAGCTACAATGGGCTTTGGAGACTTTTCAACCTGCTCGAACATTTTCTGTCCTTCCTGAGAGAGTTTGGCGACTTCCTCCTCACTGTTGCAGGCCTGGATCATACTGGTAACACAGCAAGAAATTAATAATAAATAATTTTGCCATTTGTCAAATGTTTTCCATTCATACAAGTCTGGTCATTCTAGATTTAAGATGAATTTCCATGAGGCGGTACCATTGGACACAGAATAAACAGATGCAACTGGAGAAACATTATAAGAACTATCCAATTTTAGATAAACAATCTGTATTTACCACTTCCCTGCAACTTTTAAGTACATGTAAAAAGGATTACTTTTTTTTGGTAGTTATTATTAATGAGTATATATATACACAGTATAACACTTCTCTATTATTTTATTATACACCTTCAATACTGAGGAGACTGGAAAACAAGACTTTTATTCTACCAAATCTCTTTTTTATAGTAATGTTGACAATAAAAAAAAAAAAAACTGACAAAATCCCTGGTTAAATAAATATTTATAAAGTACAAAGTACAAGCACAGTCTGCCAATGGGAAAGTACAACTCTAGCTTTACTTATACTGAGAGACCAGACCAACTTACTTGATATCAGCTCCTGCGATGAAGCATCCTGGTTTTGAGGAGATGAGGACAGCACTCTGAACAGCATTATTGGCCCACACTTCATTCATTACCTCTGTCATCTCTTTCTGCATTTGGACTGACAGTGTGTTCACCTATTAAGAGAAAAAAAGCATCAAATTTACTCTAACTTTACAATAATACATTTCTCAGATAACAATAACTCAAAATATGTTCCCAGACCTTTGAATTGGGGTCATTGATCCGTATGACAGCAACGTCGCCCTTAACTTCATAGTTCACATGGGTTCTGGCTATAAATAGACACAAAGCAAAAATTTGACACTGAATGTGAGGACAGGATGACCAGTTTTTTACCACTCTGTTTAATTTTAGACTTACCTAACATGGCAGGTGCGACTGAAAATGATCTGAAACTGTTACCTGTAAAAACAAAACCTTTATCAAGGATTTGCCTAAAGAATATAGTGCATCAAAGTAATAAACCCAATGCCCTTTAGTTTGTTATCCCATTAGGAAGCTCCTTATAGATTTTCCCACAGCATGGTATAATTCACGTGACAAGAAAGTACTTACAATACTGACTTCATCATTTTTATAGTGACCTAGAGCTCATTTCAAAACTAATTTGACCAACAAATGTTGATGCATTCACTACCATAGGGTTAAACGTATAAATATATTTCAGCTGTTATGCCACTGGTAGCACCTAAAATAATTTTATGATCTCATATACAGTTTTTGATTGGAAAAATGTTTTAAGTTAAAAGCTGCTCAAAATTAGTTAGACTGGTATACTTTAATCAATGCTGTAGTAATTGTAATAATAATTGTGATTATTATCATAGTCATAGTTTCACAGAGCCTTAAATTAAATTGTGGTGAGGGACAACTGAACTCATTGAAAATTAGTTCTGACATTGTAGCTTTAATAATTGAATGCCTTATAAATTTCCCACTGCGGATGGGAGCATTTCAGGTTAAGTCGTTATCACAATAATCAACATATTTACTGCCTATCACGTGTTCTCCTGATATTGTACAGCCCACGATTTGTATAGCATCTACCGTCTTCATATCTAGTAGCTACCTAGATAGATATACCGTGTAAAATACCTTTGATTTAAAGAAGAGTGACAATTAGGTGACTCCTTATGATAATATTACTCTGACCTCAAAATCCTGGTCATTTAGAGCAGTCTGGGGGAAGATCACCTTTCACCTACTTTACCAGTCCAAGTGCAGACAGTGCAGCTAAGTGCAATGGCGAATGAATGGCATAAGTTCCATAATGTCCTTTCAGTTCAAGTTCAGTCTGTTGACATTTATTTATACGAAAAATTTGGACTTTGGACGTGTTGTTTGTAACAAACGAGCTAACTTTTACACACCTTATTGTAAGCGGGCCAGTTTTTACTATAAATGAATAAGCTACAAAAAAACTTTTAAGCTCTAATTTAAAAGTGTTGCGTTTTTAGATTTGCATGACCGCGTAAGATAAAATGACCCATTCATATGCTCCATTATAAAATTTCAGACAATTAACCCATTTATATATAGTCCTGAGTGCTAACAAGCTAATTACCCGGCTAATGCTAAATACACTTAGCTCGCCTCAGGTTTAGAACGTTTCCCACGAGTTTGTTTATCGTTTGCTTGTTTTCTGCAAATATAAGTCGCTCTGTACCTGTGAGGAGGGCGTATCTCCGTGATGTTAGCCTGGAAAGCACACCAAGGGCTCGTACACCAGCCATGTTGGAAGCGGAGGTCAGTGGTGATTCTGCGGCGGCGTGAAGCTAGCGAGCTAGCTGTCAGAGTGCTACCATTGGTGACGGTTCACTTCCTCAAACTGGTAAGGCGGAACGGATTCTGATTGGCTGTTGAAGAGCAAACTCGCCTCCTATTGGCTGGTTTGATGAATAGTGGATTCTCATTGGTTTGTTAACAATGTACTTTTTAATAGTTTTCCCGAACCCCCAAACTAAACACACAATATATTTTTTTTGTACAGATCCCATATTAACATACATGGATGACACTAAATTTAAAAATATAGATTTTCTGATATTTTTGTTAATCCTTGTACCGTATATAACAAGCTGCAAAAATGTATGATTAAAACAATAGCTTTTTATCACCACAAGGCGGAGGCAAAGTAAAAAAAAAAAAAAAAAGTTAACGTCAAACTTGAAGTGAATAGATTATTTCAGTAGTTTCTCGTATCATGTTTAAACAATGGCAGGCAAACTACGTGGGGTAGAACAGATAGTACGGGTGGTAGAACAGAAAAATAAAATAAAATAATATATTATATTATATAAATTATATATAAATATATATATATATATATATATATGCATTATGAGCTCTTCAATATGAACAACTTACAAATACTAATTTGTGCACTTGAAGCCAAACGTCTTTAGAGGACGCATTTCCCAATTTATACAACTGCAAATGCATATCATTGAAGAAGAACATTAATCTTGTTATCCAATATAACAATAGAAATATATATACAATATAAACACACACTTTTGCTTCTGCTGGTATAGACCCCATTCTCCCATTACCCCTACCCACAAAAACAGTAGACGATGAATTATATAGCATATTTTAATATTTTTAGAATAATTACAGGCCGTGTCTCTCATACTACAGTCAAGTTATTTGCTGGTTATTCTTCCAAAAAGAAAATAAACCCTTCTTTAGCTCATGTTTATACTTTAATCTCACTTTTGATCTGCAGCTCTTCACATGCTTCCCCTTCATCTGACAGGAACTGATATTTTTTTATGCGTCTGTTGCTCAGTGTCGGTTTTGTCATCTCTTAACAGAGTGCAATGTGCATTAAGTAACAGTAATGTAAGCAGGACAACAAGGACCAAAAGTTAAGGTACAAGAGACAAGGGTGAAGTGAGGTTAAGGTGAGCGAAAAGTGAAGTGAAAGGTGACACCAAAAAAGCAACAAAACTACAAAAGTTGAAATAACAAACATAGGGAAGCATAATAAATAGCTTACATGTTTACAATCCATGTTTTTGTATTTACCTTGCACAATATGTTGCATGAAACCAATGTAAAACTTGTATTATTATTACTAAAAAGATTAATGAATTTCTTCTTATTCCCTTGAGAGTTTGCAGGCGGTTACAATCTATATGCCACCAACAATGAGCGTTAGGCTGAGTACGCCCCGAATAATGGCAAATAGGGCTGACATTTTCAGTCACTGGGAGCAGTTTAAAATCATAATTTCTCCTAAAACATGCATTTGTTTGGACTGTGCAGAAGCTGGAGAGAACCACAGTAACATGGGGAGGACATCAGAAAAACGGTTGTTGTCCAGCCTGAGAACTGAACCCACAACCCCTAAAAACATACACACACAAAAGTTTGTGCAAATGTTGTGGTGGTCACATTAATAATCAGCCTATGACTTGATTTTTATGTTTTTTTCTTTTACATCCATTTGCTTTAAATCCTTTGTAGCATCTGTAAACACCTGACAACTTTTGCACTGGGCTGTGGATTCAATAAAATCAGGACTGACAACAAATCTAACCTGTGAAGTCTAACCTGAGCGTTGGTGCCAAAATGGGTAGTAATTGTGAGACTGGTAGCAGCAGTAGCGGATGCTTAATAGTAGTAGTAGTACCAGCAGCAGTAGTAGTACTAGTAGTAGCAGTAGTAGTAGTGGCAGCAGTAGCAGCAATTGTAGAAGTAGTAGTAGCAGCAGCAATTGTAGTCAAGGGCGTAACATCAGACAATGGAATCAGGGCAGCTGCACTGAGGGCCAGGACATGAAGGGGCCCATTGAGAGTCATTTTTAGTGGTTTATGTTCATTCTGGACTATAATTTATACAACAGGCATGACTCCATTTAAGAAAAGCTTTTGTTATAATTAAAAAAGATAAAAAATGTTTGATATACATAATTTCTTCACATTATTTACTTAAGGCTAACAACGTTTAGTAATGAACAATAATAAACATCACATTTATTATGGCACTGACTTTACATATAATATTTTAAAGTAATGATTAGTTGACTTTAAGAAATTACAAAGAAAGTACAGTTCTTATAACATGCTTCATAACGTTAGGGCCCATTCTGAGAACATGGACTGGGGCCCCTCATTACCACTTCACGCCACCGATGGTAGTACGAGTAGTAGTAGCAGTTGTTGTAGTTGTAGTAGTAGTAGTAGCAGTAGTTGAATAGTAGTAGCAGTAGCTGTAGCAGTAGTAGTAGTAGCAGTTGTAACAGTAGTAGTGATAGTAGTAGTAGTAGGAGTAGGAGTAGTAGCAGTTGTAAAAGTAGTAGTAGTAGTAGTAGCAGTTGTAATAGTAGCCTAGTAGTAGTAGTAATAACAGCAGCAGCAGCAGAAGTAGTGGCTGTAATAGTCATAGTAGTAGCAGTACTACTACTACTTTGTACTCAAGGAAAACTTAATTCATTACTACATTTTTTTACTTCTGCTTAGTAATATTATTTCAGAGTAGCAGTGCTTTTACTTAAGTGCAGATTTGAAGTACTTCTGCCACTCCTGACTGTTTGAAGTTCTCTCAGAGTTCTTTGTGGTCTCTTGATCAAAGGAATAAACAGATTCTCAGTTCTTGTAAAAGAGCAGCACTGGGACACACAACGCTCTTCTACAACAGAGACATTTTTACAACATTATTTCCACTTCACTCCTAGATAAACCAAAACATATGACATGCGTCTCATTAAGTTTACAGCATGTCAGTTTCCCACTCTGTGTACCTCAGATGTACGGGGGACGTCTGAAGGCAGCACCCGTGTCTTTTTTTGGAGGCGGGTCTTAAGGTCGCCAACCCCGGGGGCTCAGCCAATCAGAGACGAGCTCCGCACACAGCAACACCAATCAGCGCTGAGGGGCTGCCTGGTTGCGAAGGTAGTGTAGTGGTGTGCGCCGCTGCTGGAGAAGAGGCAAGTGTTTCTGCTCCTATCTCTCTGTCTCTCTCTCTGGCTCTAGTAACAACATTTTTTCCCCTTTTTCTACACATCTGTCAAGTTTAACGCTTGGCTGCCATGCATATCACTCCCAAGCTTCACCATGGACGTTAAAAAATAGCAAATAATAAGGAGCAACGTTGCCTTGTCCGCAAAGCATCTTTAAAAAACATTAGTGGAGATATTACGATGCCTTCCCCGATGGAGGGATCTTCCAGAGAAGGTGACCTGTTTACTGTGAAACACGAGCTCAAAAATGGTAAGTAATACGCGACCTAGTTACACTTACAATACACTGCGTTTTGTATTATTTACCTTTTTGCTAGACACGTGTCATTTCACATTATGTTAGCCGCTAGCTTCAAACCCCTAACTGTCAATGGGCGTTTGTATATAATGCTAACATGAACATTTCCCAAGTCCAAATATGGCAGAGGACGGCTATAATTTACCCACACTGCCCTTGGTGCTTGTAAACCAGACTCCTAACTTAGGCAAACTAATGTTATCTAACCGTTAACGCGAGCTAAGAAGTGCTAGTTTGAGACTATTGCGGTCACAGTAATAAAATTAGCCTAAGCCTTTTTGTGAAACTGGGTTAAAGCAAAGACCTAAGTCAAGAGGAACAGGCTACCCATGCTCTTGGGACATGTGTGACTAAATCAAAATTGCTCATAGAAAAAAAGTGGTTTATTCTGCACATTATGGTGTTTTAATAGTGGATAAAGCGAACTTCTCCTTAGCCCAAAGACATCTGCAGAGCTGTGTCAGGTGGGCTAATGCTAACATAGGGTCGCTGTTTTAATAATAGGGGTACACTATATTCAATAACATATTAACAACTAATTTAATATTTCCGTTTACCAAAAACTAGGCTGGTAATGCTGACTTTCTCTTGGCTTTCCCTTTAAACTGTGCAATTAAGTTGTCAGATGTCCACTCTTGTAATTATACTGTTTATTGTCTTCTAGAATAATGGGCAATTACTGTAGCCCGCAGGGGTCAAAAAGGTCCAGTTAGACAGCTTAGCTAGATTTTTGACAATACAGTATTATGTAAATGTCTTTTATTTCTTTAGTATGTCATTGTAAGGTTTACAAAATGCTCTTGTTATAAATTAAGATGATTTAGTCTTGCTTTTAAAGAAAATAATTGTAGTATTAGTTTGCTATATGTTACACAGCAGTCTGTTGGAGTTTTGGTATATCATGTACCTTTAGCTGTACTCAGTATATGCAAGTATGTAAGACTCTTGTAACTGTGATATATCACCTATCACCTACCCTACAGTATTATAGGTTATAGGTTTAAAGCGGAACTCAGTAACTTTTTTACCTTTAATAAAGTCCATGAAGTCCATGTGATGGTTAAATGAGTTGTAGTGGGGTGAATGAAGCGTCTTGTGTCTCCTCCTGCGCACTTGTACTGACCCGGGGTCACAGAAGTCTTGAGACTCGCAAGAAAGTGACACATCGCAGTTAGAGCCTAACAGCAAGCTAGCAACGGCTTTATTTCTTGATTTTTGTCATGCCAGAGCAACCAAATGACAGAAAAAAATGGAGCAGAAAACAAAAGTAAAGCAGAGGGAGGGATCTCATAGGAGTCAACTGGACTTGTGAGTATTTACGACAGTGCTTTACTCCGAAATACAGTGGGAGCTCAAGAGAGGAAAATAAAGCAAAAACAGCGAAGAAACGAGCAAAGTTATGAAGTTCCGCTTTAAAATATAGTTCATTTCCCACTCTTATTTGACACATATTGGCCTCTTAACATCTCTACAAAGGCACTATTTTTTTTAAAGGTTTTTCTTCATTAACAAATATGCAACTTGTATGTATATCTAGACCTCAGCCAATCACAGCTCATAAATACTCAGACAAGAAGTCAGAACAAAACGCAAGTTATGACGAAATAGTAGATGAACTATTGAACAAAAACAAAAAGACAAAAAAATATGGCAAGCAGACAAAACATTAAAATGCAACCAGAAGAGATCATGAGCCAGTACACTTTTTGTGCCAGTCCCAAGTTTGGATTAATTCAAAAGATTGTGTGAAATTAAACATGCGAATCACAAACGTCTTCCAGCGGCATAGAGGAAGACCAAAGAGGAGATTTATGGATGTAGAGAAAGAGGACATGAAGTTAATTGGTGTGAGTAAGGTGGTGCAAAGGATAGAGTTAGATCAGGGATGTCCAGACTTTTTTCCATTGAGGGCCACATACTGAAAAATATATGAAGGCATAAAGAACATATTTTGCCTCACCATAAATAAACTTTCCTTTTAGTCTTTCCTTCAGGGGTCTCCACAGTGAAGAAACTTGTAATAGATTCTACCCAGTATGCTTTTAGCTAACCCTGCATTTGTCTGGGCTTGAGAATGGCACCTAGCTGAATTATTTTTTTCTCCCTTAATGCTGGGTTGATACACAAAACTCAAGCGTTTGTTATGGTGCATCTGAAAATAACTAACTAATATTTAATAACTGAGACTGGCAAGTTGGGTTAAGAAAGTTAAAGTACTCATAAAATAGTATAAACTCAGGAAGTGGGGCCAAGGCTTGTTTACTAGCCCTGTCCAGGAATTCCTCTGTAGTACTCCCTAAACTTTACGAGCATAACTGCATACCAAGCGTATTTGTGTTTACATGCTGCCTCTATGCCCGCATCTCTAAACATTACTCCATCAGAAATAGCTCAGAGAATATTTTTAGCAATATAATATTTATACTTCAAACCTAGGCTTGTGGTTTGTTAGCAAGTGTTGTTAGTAAATTAAGTTTTTTTTCATAGTAGTGTGGATCACGCTGGAACATGCTGCTCCCCCGTTTACAGCCCTGCCCCAAATATGCTGTTGGTCTAGTCTTGGTCTGGTCAAAGGCACCGCTAGACTAGTTTTGTATTGAAGTTCTTAAGCTCCTGGATCAGTTTAATGCTAGACCGTTACTGTGAATAATGCAACGGTTTAAATGCATTGAGTGAAACAAAGTAGTGTCTTAATCTGACAATAAGAAAAAAGGATGTTAGGCTATTGTTACTACGACTAAGGACAAGTCAGGACTAAGCAAGACCCATGTCCCATGTTTGAACAATGGGAAGAAATGCTAAAGGAGTCTAATTTTAGACCAATTGCAAACTCATGGAGTGTCTGCTTTTGCTTGGTTGAGAAGATAGGAATAAAAAGATACAAATGGCTACACTTACTGTATGTGTTTTTGCATTTACTTTGCATGTTTTATATTGTACATTGCTCCTTTTGTGTATGTGTTTGCTTTAAAGGTATAGCATACAGGTTTCCCAGAACAATGTTTTGTAACCAGCCTTGCCCAACACAATGTTTTTTAATTTCCTTTAGATGAACTTTCTCTGCTTAGATTCATCTGGGATTAAAATATGTATACAGTGAGTCATTAAATACATTTATTTACTGTTGTGGAATAATGAGGACTGTGCAGTCATTGCAGTCATGACACACAATTAATTAATTGAGACAAACATTGTACGTAACAGCTCTAAGTTGGTTCTAAGGGTCATTTGTTTACACGTACTGGTCCGCTTTGGGATGAAAGTCTGCACCTGTGTTGATGATCTAATTTGCCTGGGTTGAGTTTACATAGAGCTCTGTCAAACAAACTGAACTGACTGAATGGGCAGTAACTCCCCTCACCTGTAGAGGGCAGTGTGGAGGTATTTACCAAGGAGAAACTGGCAGAAGCTTAAGAAGAAGAAACCTTGCTCATCTATTGGCCAAAAGTCTGTCTCTTCAGCTGGTCTGGTCAACAGTTTGGATCTAAAATTGTGACCCGAAATCTAAACCAAAATTTGTCAAGACCAAGACAGATGAAAGTTAAAACTCCTGAGAAAATACTTGTGCTTTCTCGTTGATGTAAACTCCCTCACCAACAATGCACAGCTCAACTTTACAGTCCTTTTCTTTCCTTTTTCCTTTAGGGTCACTGGTTTCATTGTCTGGCAGTAAACTCATCCTCTGTCCACACACACCTCTGTCAGTCTAATAATAACCTTCGATATCAGAGTCCTGCTTCTCTGGGATGTGCAGTAGACCAGTGGTTCTTAAACCTCTCACATCAAGTACCATCTCTGAAAATATTTGGTTTTATAAGTACTGTCTTTAATGGACTAAAATTAGGCTGAATTTGGACTAACCCAGGTCTAGTCTAAGAGGTGTAAATCAGGACTATTCTAGGACTAATCCAGGACTAAACCAGCACTTAACAAGGTCTAAACCTGGAAAAAAAACAGGACTAAAGCAGGACTAAACCAGGACTAAACCAGTTCTAAACCAGTTCCTAAACCAGGTCTAAACCAGGACTAATTTAAGACTAAACAGGACAAAACCAGGACTAAACCAAAAGTAAATCAGATCTAAACCGGGACTAAATCAGGAATAAAACAGGTCTAAATCTAAGACTAAACCAAGATTAAACTAGGTCTAAACCAAGTCTAATCTAGGACTAAACCAAGATTAAACCAGGACTAATCTAGGGTTAAACCAGGTCTAAACCATGACCAAAATAGGACTAAAGCAGCTCTAAACTAGGACTAAACCAAGACTAAAACAGAACTAAACCAGGACAAATTTAGGACTAAATCAGAACTAAGCAGTGGTCTACACTTCATATTTAATCCATAATCACGGTAGGACTACAATATGAAACTAAGTCTGCCTCTAAACTACATCAGATTTGCCAGAGACTCATCCTGAGCACCACCAGGACAAGCCTGCGTACCACCACTGGCACCTGCACCACAGCTTGAGACCCACTGCATTAGTACAAGGCTGTGTGTGTGTTATGTAATCTGAACCCTTGACCTCATCTTTGAAGGACAGCGCTGTTGTTTCGAGATGACACTGAAATGCTCCCAAAGTTGCCCGCGGCGTTTTTTTCTCGTCGCGTGTTGAGCAGAGAGCAGCGGATAAGATTAAATCGGCCCAACGTAATTTGTTCCTATTTTTGGGAGTGTGAGACAGAAGGGACGTGCTCACTACAATGGCCATGTGTGCTGTCGTGTGTACTGTAGTAGTGGGATGTGCGCAGTCAGCTGGAGAGACAGATGAAGAAAGATACTGACTGTGTGCGCTAGACTCACTCAGGCTCTCTAATGTAATGTAATAATGAGGCTTTGGTGGCTAATGCGGCGACAGTGCCTTCAGATTCATGAATATATCTATCCACTGACCGGATATACTGTATATAAGATGCAAGTGGTTATTTCAGAAACAGAGAAGCAGATCAATCAAGTAAAGCTGTGCATGATTTTATTCAGGGTAGGGCTGCACAATATATCGCAAAAATATTATCGCAATAACGCAATATCTGACAGAGATTTACACTGAAGAATCATTTTCCACCAGAGCCTAAAAGAACGTGAAAGAAGATGTGTTCTGACTAAATAAAAATGAGTAAAAAGTCCAGTTTTAGTGGTAGTTTAATTAATTTAGTCACAGCTTAGCCTTGTTTTATTCCTGGTTTAGTCTGTGTTAAGTTTTGATTTTGTGGCTGTTTTGACTTGTAAATACAGGAACTTACATTTTTGTGAAATGTAGTGAATTTAACTTACTATGTTGGAAAAAAAGGCTTTATTTTCAAATTGCAATAATATCATTATTGCAATTTTCAACATAGTTATCGAATATCACACGTTTTCTCCATTTTGTGCAGCCATAATTTAAGGGTGTATTATATTTGAAAACCCTCTTCCCTTCTTCACAACCTGACAACCTGGCAACACTTAACTCACCACAATAAAGGGGTAATGAACCATTAATAACAACAACTTTTAAAGAGCGTTATTATGCTTTTATTTGTACTGTATTTTTAAACCAATCTTGGTCACCGCAAAAATAGCATTGCATGTTTTACAACCTTTAAAAACATTATGTGACTTAAAGAAAGCGGTTTAAATAAGTGCTCTACTGGTGCCGTAAAGAAAGAGATGAAGAGAACAGCAGAGGGCAGAAGAGTGGCAGCTCTGTTGAACAAAATCAGAAAAGAAAAAACCTTTTACTTCCCTAAACTTTTTGTATGATGTAGGGGTGTAACGATACGTTTACATATCGATTAGAAGTGTTCTGATACAATTCAAAAACGATATTGGCTCATTTAGAACAATACGATTCAATACGATTCAACACCTTCATATCGATAATCGATACAGCAACTTTTTGCCAAAAATCATAAAAGTTTACTCCAGAGAGCGAAGAAAAGTTGAATATAACATTTTATTTCATTAAAAAGACAAAAATTACATCCAGAAAGCCGTATCTGGTTTTATTTTAACATGCCAATTTCTAATTTTGATATTTCTGATATTATATTATTTACCCTTCTTAGAAAACAATACAATTCGATACAAGGTAATGTATATTGATATAGTTGTATCCTAGGAAATAAAATCGATACATTGATATAGTCACTGTATTGTTACACCCCTAATATGATGCCATTTTTTGAGACAATTTTTAGCAAACAAGAGCAAGAAAAATATGAAATGTCTTTTATTCCTCGTGCTCTTAGATTGTTTTATAGGTGACTTTTGTGGTAAAATTTATAATGACTTTTTTTTACTGATGTTGCAATTGATACATTTCAGATTTCGCATTGTATGTTGTCTCCTGCCTGTCTTTAATAAATCTACACTGTTTTTCTAAATAAGGAATATAACTGACTTCAGGATCTAAACTACTAAAGCCTCTACCAGAAGAAGCCCCTGTACCATCAGTTGTACCCATACCACAGGTTGAGAAACACTGCACCAGACTAATTAATGTAGGCTTAATAAGCAAAGCCTGGAAGATTGTGTACTTAGGTCTCTTTTTAGCAGATAATTACTATCACAATATACAGCTTTTAAACAGCTTTTCTCAAATAGAAGAAAAAATCACATACATTCACTCAGGTACAAAGAAGACATGTTGTATAATATACTCAAAGAATAATCTGACTTGAGAAGAAAATTAAGTTTGTACTTGTTCATTGCTCATCATTGACATTTCCAGTTTTGTGAGTAAATGCATTTCCAAAGAAGATGGCTGTTAATACCTGGAAATTCCGCTTTCTCTGGTTAATGATGCAACATACAGTCTGTGTTTGTTCAGTTGTTTATGTCACATTTGTTTGCTCTATATTTCTAGAAAAACATTAATGTACTTGTGTGAATGTGTTGTTTTTGTCCACAGCCAACCTGACGGGACACGTGGAGCGGGTGGGCATTGAGAACTTTGAGCTCTTAAAGGTGCTGGGTACTGGAGGTGAGTCGTCAAACACAAAACACCGAATGATAAACGGTTCAGAGTAAAAGTCTCGGAAACCCTTTACAAGAAAACAGTCTTATCTCATCGGACAGGCCTCTTAGAAACTGTGGGTCCCTGCTTGGGAAAGACACATAAAATGGACTCTACACTCTTAGAATGGATGTGTTCAATTTCTACACAGTTTTTGTGTTACTATTATTTTAACACATGTCAAATGTATGTGTTAAAATGTTTATCTAAAATTACACAAGTTGTACACATGAGATGTGTTAAACTATTATCCAATCACAAAGCTGCATCATTTAATTTTAAACCCCAGTGACGACTGTAGGACGTCCTGACTGCGAAGCTATTTTGCGCGCGGAGAGAACTGTTTTAAAGGTAAGCCATCATTTGTTGCTGCTATTTCACATAATTTTTTAATCTTGTAAATCTGTAAAACGTTTTTTTGAGAGAGGTGGGTGTAGATGTAAGCAACTATTTTTCTCGTAAAAGTTTACCAATTTGTCGGTTCAGATACCACTCATGTGCGTGTCTGACCGCTACAGTAAACCAGTCCCAGCTCCTGTGCAGCTAACGCCGCTCTCCGTTCACAGTTCTCGGTCTGAAGCGACAGCAGCCAGCGGGACTCGCTCCGGCCAGGGTCAGACTCACCCCCGCCCCGTGACAGGGACCAGCATGAGACAGAGCAGAGCGCGATGAGGTGAAAGTATTAGCGCTGTGTTCAAACTTGTTTGCTCGGTTTTACTGCCGTTCAGAAAGTAGTTTGTTGTTGGCAGCGCGCTAATGCAAAACTTATACAATGCTATTATGTCACGTCACCACGGAGCTGGGCGAAGGTTTGGTCTGGTTTAGACCTGGTTTAGGATCAGACTTGACCGGGTTCAGACCTGGTTTAGTCCTGGTTCAGACGTGGTTTAGACCTAGCTCAGGCCTGGTTTAGACCTGGTTTAGACCTGGTTTAGACCTGGTTTAGACCTGGAGGGGGGTTATGGTCAGGGGTTAGTGAGTGTCACCTCTTTGACCATGGATGAATTTTTGGTGACCCTGAAATGGTGGGTCAGGGTCTCTGAAAGCCCTAATCCTGACTAAATTAAACAAAATTGTAAAACATATTTTAAAATGCATGTCCAGTGAATGAAGTCATTTAGAAAAACAACTTTTTTTTTTGTAAAGTAGGTAAAAATATATATTTTCCACTAACACTGTTTTCTGTGTTACAGATTGTCAAATGAAGGGAGTGGGACTCCCAGGACATTTGTGACCATGGCCTGGATGGCAGGGAGATTTCTAAGATGTATCAGCTGAAGACCATTACAGAAATTACTGATGTCTGCAAATGTTCATGAAATTCTGATGCAGAATGTGATTTATTTAATTTAACGCATATTTTATTGAATTTATTGACAGAAATGAATACCAATGTCCAAAACCTTGACAATAAATGTGAATGAAAATTATGCTATAGTTCTGGATCATTTGATGCATTATTCAAGCATATAATATAAGCATTTTCAGATTAAAAATAAAAAATAAAAAGTAATATATATATATATACATTGTGTTTTTTTTAAAAACATCTTTGTGTTAAAACATTTAACACACGTAATGTGTTGAATATGCCAACACACTGACTGTGTTGAAAACAACACATTTTGTGTTGTCCTTAACTAGACACAGAGGTTTGTTAAAATATAACACATTATGTGTTGTTTTTAACACATCTGTTTTAAGAGTGTAAACTCTACTAAACTCAGAGCCAAATATACGTCTAAACTAGTATTGAAATGGATCCAGGTCTAAACTGGGACTAAACTAAACCTATAACTAAACCTAGATTTTAGACAGGACTGTCCCAGACTCAAACTAAGACTAAACTAGGTCTATACAGGACTAATGCTGAAGTTAAGACTAAACTTATACTAAACAAATAATAACCCTAGGACAAAACATAAGGAAAAAGCTAAAACTAAATTTAGGACGAGAATTGAAAAAATGAACACAAATCAAAATCTGCCCTCAAGTAAAAGTACTTTTACTGTTAGCACTGTTTTACTACTGCTGTTCTCTACTACTCCCAACACATGGGACCTTCTTTGTACTTCATACATTTATGTGTACTGCATGCTGCTTGTGTGATGAATAGGAAGCCATTACCTGATCTGACTGCAAAACAAATCTACCTATAGGTACATATGAAGTAACCTTGAACCTTGAACCAAAACACACACTCCTTTTTCAAATGAGAGTTCACTTCACAGACATCTGGCAATTTAGATTAAATATTCTATCAATTACCAGCTAAAATGCCATTAAATATAGTTAAAAATTACTTTAGAATGCATTGTTATCCATTGTGCACAGAGTAGAACAGAGTAATGCATGACTCTGTGAGAAACTGCTGTCTCTCTGTGCATAGCTCTATAGATGGTGACATTGAGATAGTGTTTTGCATTCCTCCGTGTCATCTGATGTTTATAATGGAACAATAAGCACGCCATACCAGTCTTTTCACTTAAGACTCTGCTGTGAACCTCTGTTTGTTTATGTCCCTCTCTCTCCTCCTGCCCACAGCCTATGGAAAGGTGTTTTTGGTGAGGAAAGTGAGTGGCCATGATGCGGGGAAGCTCTACGCCATGAAGGTTTTGAAGAAAGCCACCATTATCCAAAAGGCGAAGACGGCCGAACACACGAGAACAGAGAGACAAGTCCTGGAGCACATTCGACAGTCGCCTTTCCTTGTCACGCTTCACTATGCCTTCCAAACAGACACCAAGCTGCACCTTATCCTCGGTATGGATAATATGTTATGTACTCGAGCACTCATACAGATGCAGGCTTGTAAATGCAAAAACGAAGTACCACTACACAATGTTATTTTTTTCCCAGTCCCGGAACCCCCAACATTTTTACAAAGATAAAAAATAAATTTAAAGATAATTTACCTAAATCAGGACAGACCCAGGTCTAAACCCAAAGTCATTAATAGTTAGTGAAACGAAATACTATTGGGTGAAAACAACATTATGACATCGCTAAAAGGTCAAAAAAGTTGATTTAGCAGAATAGAGGACCTTTAAGCAAGACAAACAAGCCTCTTGGATGAGAGACGAAACATCTTCCACTCAAAAAAACAAGTCCAGGTCACATCTTTTTAAACCTTCATTGTTGTGATTCAACCTGGAGGACTGAGAGTCTTCACAGACATCTTAAGCATGACTAAACCAGGCATAAACTGGACTAAACCAGAACAAAAGCAGGACTAAACCAGAACAAAAGCATGACTAAACCAGAACAAAAGCAGGACTAAACCAGAACAAAAGCAGGACTAAACCAGAACAAAAGCAGGACTAAACCAGAACAAAAGCAGGACTAAACCAGAACAAAAGCAGGACTAAACCAGGCATAAACAGGACTAAACCAGAACAAAAGCATGACTAAACCAGGCATAAACTGGACTAAACCAGAACAAAAGCAGGACTAAACCAGGCATAAACTGGACTAAACCAGAACAAAAGCAGGACTAAACCAGAACAAAAGCATGACTAAACCAGAACAAAAGCAGGACTAAACCAGAACAAAAGCAGGACTAAACCAGAACAAAAGCAGGACTAAACCAGGCATAAACAGGACTAAACCAGAACAAAAGCATGACTAAACCAGGCATAAACTGGACTAAACCAGAACAAAAGCAGGACTAAACCAGGCATAAACTGGACTAAACCAGAACAAAAGCAGGACTAAACCAGGCATAAACAGGACTAAACCAGAACAAAAGCAGGACTAAACCAGGAATAAACAGAGAAGAACTAAACTTTAGTTTTAAAAAACTCCTTTCCTCTAATGCAGAGAAAAAATGGAGACTTAAAACATGGTTCCTGTTGTTGCCAAAAATTGCAGCTCTACTGGGATTTAGATTCTTAGTAATCTCTGGGGTTTAAAGAATATGCTCCTAAAAAGAGATGATATCCAGTGAGCAAACAACCAATGACCCGACCCTGTCTGACCAGGCATGGCGGGAACAAATTCTCCACTCATACTGCACAAAACAAAACAAGCCTTCTCTTTCCTTTTTCTGCTTTTTGTTACCCTTATCTAAATATTCAGATGAGCATTACTTAATGCATAACTCAAACTTTAAAGCAGATGGTTACAGCAGACAAATTCTACCACAGGAGGCACTTATTTCACAGAAAAGGATAAAAAGTCAATAAAATATAATGTTTTCTGTTGGACTCAGTCTATAAGGCAACAGCCTTACCTGGTCTCTTTTCTTGAGTGGCTGTAATTGGCTGATTAATGAGCAGTTGAAGTGTTGTTTGTCTGGTTTGCTGGAAATTCATTGAATAGAAAAGGATATTTAAATTGCCTGTTCTTTTGTGTGACTCATACAGGAGTTCAGTCTAGTTAAAAATCTTCAGTTTTATTTATACACCAAGGCATTTATTGACAATGATTTTGACTTTTCTTTATAAACTAGCTGTTGTTGACTATACAATATCTCCCCATGAGCCTTTTTAACTAAGCCACTTACATTTAAACCAATAACATCCATATGCTCTGGTAAAGTATAAGAGCATATGTAAGCTATATATATCACAACATGTATCTCAATTTATGTGTGAAGAACTATGCAAAATTGTACTACTATGGAACAAAATTACATGCAAACTATTCTAAAACCTTGTAATATTAAATGTAATTTTTACCAGTACTCTCTCTGTACAATAAAGGTTAATGGATGAAGATTTTATGTGTGCTCCGTGCAGCAGCACTGATTTCCAGGCATACAATAATGTTTTAATGCTTCTTTTAACCTCTAAATGCATGAATGATCCAGGTTAAACTGATAATTTATGATGCATACGATGATTTCAGATAATAATTTTATGGCCTTTTACTTTCCTTTTTCAGATTATGTAAATGGTGGGGAGCTCTTTACGCATTTGGTGCAAAGAGTTCGATTCAAGGAACAAGAAGTCGCCCTGTACAGTGGAGAGATCGTACTGGCTTTAGAGCATTTACACAAGGTAATACAGTTTTATCGGTTTTTAAAGGGGCTATATTATGCTTTTATTCATATGTTTAAGTAAAAGCAGTGCACCTCCACTTGAGGGACACAGACCGCTCCTTTCAGGACAGTGAGGGCTGAATCTTAGCCAGAGAGAAAGGATGGTCTGAGCGAGGAGTCAAAACCACTGAGTCTATTTCATTTCTTTTGAGTCTCCTGAACCAATAGAATTTAGTTTCAGTCTAAAACCCCTCCCTCCTCAGAGCATAAACTAGCTCTTACCAGTTCAATTTCAGAATTGAGAAAGCCTTTTGGATAAGAGGTGAAACATCTTCTACTTTAATAAGTTCAGATTACTTTTTTTTTTAACATTTTGTTGTGATTCATATTTTTACACCAATCTTTGTCAGCTCTAGAACAGCAGTTCACATTTTAAAACCTTTAAAAACACTATGTGACTAAAAGAAAATGTTTTTAATAAGCACTCTACTGGTGCCATAAAGAAACAGGTGAAGAAACCAGCAGAGGGCAGCAAAGAACTTTTTGTATGATGCTATTTTACTACAAAATAAAAAATGTCTGTGAGAAAAGCCAGAGCCAGAGAATACAGGATTACGCAAACAGACGTGAAAGAAACATAACTCCAGGTATGTTTTTGATGAGGGAACATTACAACATGTAATGGAAAACTCTCAGAAAAGTTGATTTTGCATAATATAACCCCTTAAACCATTTTTGATATATTTTGAGGTTTGTAAATCTAAAAGTTGAATTGTTTTGTTTGCAGCTGGGAATTGTGTATCGGGACCTAAAACTAGAGAATATTTTATTGGATTCAAATGGGCACATTGTGCTCACAGACTTTGGCCTCAGTAAAGAGTTTGACCAGGTAAGTCCTATGTGTCTATGTATTTTGATTTTTTGGGGGAAAAAAAAGATTACTGACAGAAAGATCTAATTTATTCCGAAATAATCCTGCTGTGTGTATTTTTCCAGTTTCTATTGACAAGCCAACTTTTTTTTGCCTTATTTTAAGTAGACAGTACAATCTTTGCTGCCAACAGTCTCTCCCTTAACAGCAGGAAGAAAAAAGATTAATTTGTATAAAGTTAATTGTAGCTGTTTTGGCTTTTAGTAGTGAATTTTCCATCACACTATTTTCTGCCTGTTAGCCTTTATGGTACTCTCTGCGGGGACATTTTGTTGCTTATGTACAGTCCCTCTGGTAATAGGTCAGACATTGAGTTCACTGAGTAAAATCTCTTTTAAAATGTTTCTGTCCATTTGTATTTTCAGATGGAAAGGGCGTTCTCTGTTTGTGGCACTATTGAATACATGGCTCCAGAAATCGTGGAAGGAGGAGAGTCGGGACATGACAAGGTAATCTGAAGCCTTATACACTGATGAATACTACTGTTCAGTTAATGGGTATCACAAATATACGTATGTGTGTATCCTAAGTCCCGGTCGGCTCTGATTGGTTGCAGGCGGTGGACTGGTGGAGTCTGGGAGTTTTGATGTATGAGCTGCTGAGCGGAGGATCTCCTTTCACTGTGGATGGAGATGAAAACTCACACACAGATATCGCAAAGTATGGATTATACTAATTACTAATATCTATGTTTTATGGCATTAAAAGTAGAAAGAAATCAGGTCTACATCAACAAATATGAACATTTTAAATATTTAATATTGCTGCAAAAACATACTGCGTATAATTTGAATGTATCCTAATAAAACTTGTTTTTCATGTATAAAATACAAGCTCTTATGTATAATGGGTTACAACACAACTAGGGCTTCACGATATGGAGTAAAACATACAATATTCGATAATTATGTTGAATGATATTATTGCGATATTTGAAAATAGAGCCTACTTTTCAAACATAGTAAGTTAAATTTACTACATTTCACAAAAATGTAAGTTCCTGTATTTACAAGTCAAAACAGCGACAAAATCAAAACTTAACACAGACTAAACCAGGAATAAAACAAGGCTAAGCTGTGACTAAATTAATTAAATTACCACTAAAACTGGACTTTTTAAACATTTTTATTTAGTCACAACACATGTTCTTTTAAGGCTCTGGTGGAAAATGATTCTTCAGTGTAAATCTCTGTCAGATGGAAGACCACAGCATTATTGTGATATATTTAGATTCTTGCGATACAGATATTGCATTTGCTGATATTGCGATAACGATAATTTTGCGATATATTGTGCAGCCCTAAACCCAACACAAATTTTTAGGCTTTTAAATTGTTCACAAATGTAAAAATGCAAAATTAAGTATTGTTGTGGTTCAGGGTTTTTGACTGTTGACATTGCCAAGACAAAATAATTGGTATTTACAGTGCAGTCAAAGAAGAATTTTAGTTTAGTCTTAGGTACGCTAAGGTACAAAACAAGGCATTCTGTATGTATGGGCTTTATAAACGTGCAGGAGCACTTCCTGAGCACGTCCTGGTTTCATGAGTCTACGTAGAGCCCTGAGACAGAGTCTTGAGAAGGGGATGCCCTCAGCAAACAGGATTACTCAAACATGCATGAATGAAACAAAATTCTACCTCAGGTATGTTTTTGAGGCGGAAACAACATTATAGCATGGTTAAAACCTCTAAAAAGTCAATTTAGCAGAATAGGGGACCTTTAAAATACATTGTTATTATGCCATAACAGATACTTATTTTGTTCAGAAACAACAGGAGACATCTAAAAGAATACAACTGCCTCTAATGCTCTAATGTCCTAACAATGTTTTCAAGGCTGTAAGTATTAGTTTAGGAAAGGTTATGGCTTATTAGTAATATAAAAAAGCAATACTGTCATAAAAGTAATTAAAAATTATCCGAGAAGTGTGTAAATGATTTAATCACTTTTGTTACTCTTACTTTCAAAGTTCACATGTAGCTGAACCGTTCCTCACCTCTTTTGTGACAGGCGGATTTGTAAAAAGGACCCTCCCTTCCCTAAAGACATTGGACCACTGGCCAAAGACCTGATCCAGAGACTCCTTATCAAAGACCCAAAGAAGAGACTGGGCTCAGGGCCAGACGGAGCCGCCAATCTCAAAAAACACCCTTTTTATCAGGTACAGATTCTATGAACTGTTTTTCTTTTTTTTTTATGAGAAAAGTCCTAATCTCTGTCCACAAAGCAATGATGACAACTGTTATTTAAGCCATAGGAATAATCCAGATTATTCCTGTGGATTTAATACTGGTTACTGTTTTTATTTATGCATTCATTACCATGGATATACACTTGCTCATAACAAAAATGTAGAGATACCAATTAAACTGCAAAAAAATCTTTCAGACCAAAGAGTAACTAAAGATACATTTTGTTTGCTCACTGTCGGTTCACGTTAAAGCCTGAGTTGTAAAGTTTATGAACACCAACTTCCAACTTGCAAACTATACAAAGAGCAAATTAATGCAGCATAAATTCAGACTTTACTTGATAAAATCTCTTTGGCGCAAAAGCCATTGTGGTGGTAAATCAAGCATATGCAACACTTTACTTATTAAAAAATACTTTGTTATTAACATTTATGAAAACAAGAGCTGTCTCAAACTGATAAAGTAATTAGGGCACTTAAATTCAGCAACACAGAAATTCAGACATAGGGACTATTGTTTATTTATTTTGGCTTTTTATTTAATTATAATGAACACAGAGGTAAACATAGACTACATGTACTACCAAGAACGAATGCCAAGGAGAAAAAAAATAAAATAAAGAAAACAACAAACATTACTGTTGAAAATCTCAAGGGCTAATTGAAAGATGGCTTTCATTCTAAGAGCTGTTCTACAGCAGACAAGAATGGATTCCATTGCTTATAAAATTAGTGGATATGTCTTTGCAAAGAGAACTTAAATTTTTCCAGCTTTTAAAAGAAAAAAAAAATACCATGTACCTATTGTGCAAAGGTGGGTGGCATAGCACTGCGGGCCAAATGTGGCGAGAGCTCTAGAGTCTGGTTCTGTTTTGAATAATACCAAAGCAAAAAAAGGAACTTAAAAGATATTTGGACTATTTAAGCAAAGACAATTAAAGACATTGTTGCCTACTTTTGTTTTTCTTGCTAGTTGCATGCTAAATTAATCTCTTGATCATCAGTCTATTCTCATTTTCTTTAAATTAGGATGTTGTTTAAATCTGCTGTGCAAAGCCAGGGTCACCATTTTCTCGCCTACACCTAACAGCATCACTCTGTAACAGAAATGCACTTTTGACTGCAAATAAGGCTTTCCAGGCATCTCCAACAGTTATCTGAATTAAATCTTTCTTTATTATTTTGCAGACCTTTTATGGAAACAAAAGCTGCCTCAAGCTGATAAAATAATGAGGGCACTTAATCAAATACTGCCACACAGAAATGCAGACATAAGGCTTATTTAACAAAGCCCCATTTAGGAAATTAAATGTCTTATTGAACATTTCCATTAATAACCCTGACAATCTCTCTTCTTTTTCCCCTCCTCACTTTAGAAAATTAACTGGGAGGACCTGGCAGCGAAGAAGGTCCCGGCTCCGTTCAAACCCGTGATCCGAGACGAGCTGGACGTCAGTAACTTCGCCGACGAGTTCACGGAGATGGACCCCACCTACTCGCCCGCAGCGCTGCCTCAGAACTGCGACCGGATCTTCCAGGTGGGCGTCCTCGGCAAACAACAAGAAACCCATTTTATTGCGTCTGAGTCAGGTTTTTTGTTGTGGATGGAGCAGAATATGGCTTTGTTTCTCTCACAGCAGCAGCGTTTCCCAAATAGTTTTCCCTCAATTTCAAAATGCCACATGAGTCATAGTCAGAGGCTCACAGCAGAATGACTGTCCCCTTTTCCTCATTTTGCCTTTTAGCATAATTTCCTTTTGAAACTAATCTGGTTAATCACCAATTAGCACATTGTAATAGGAATTATTTTCAAATCTAAAACATTGTTATAGATGTAGCATATTTTGGGCAAATACACGCAACATAAGGATTTTTTTCACTGTTAAATCTTTCAGTAGCATCTATTATTGTGATAAAAATCATGTGGAAAACACAAGATCATGATTTAGGCTTTATTATTAAACTTTAATTACTTGGTCTACACCGCTGGCTGCTGATAATACTGTGGCTATTCCAGGCAAAATCCAGGATAATTATTGGCAATGCAGTGTTTAACTGAGATAATTGCAGGATGGCAGTGTCTAAAAGCCAGAGCTAAAAAATTTAAGAAAACCTCAAAACTCAAGTTGTTAGTGTAAGCAGTGGTTTGCTCTGATAATTTTACCTCCAGCCAGTATTTGGTCCTTTGTATGAACATGTGGTTACTCTTTCACTATTTAAAGGGTGCAAGTCGTGGCACCTGCTTTTACAAAGTGAGGAGGAACAGACTGTGTTCACTGCAAAAAGCAAATAAAAAAGAGTTTTGGGTCCATTATTCATTTTTTGTTAGAATTGCATTCATTTTGCTAATATGTATTTTTAGTATTGGTTACTTCTTTTTTTTTTTTCTTTTTTTCTAGTGCTAAAAATGTAAATTTACTGGCCCGACATGTTGATGAGAGTCCTAAAAGCATAAGAAGTGTGTGTCTATCAAATATGCGTACATGGAGCCAGGTTTTAAACCAGATCTAAATCAGGACCATCACCAAATAAAAATATTATTTCCCTTTTTACAGCAATTCTCTTAAGCAAGTTTACACCAGTTCTTCTTTCCTTTTTTTTTCCTTTTCCTTTTTGGGGTCACCACTATTTTTATGCCCTCCTGATACAACCCCCTCCATTCATCCAGGCTTGGGACTGGCACAAAGAGTACACTGGCTTGTTACCCTTTGTGACTGGTCTGTACACTAATTACAGATGCTCTTAATGTTGATTTGATCTCCCTCATTGCTCTTACAATGTCAGTCTAAAGTGTAAAGTTAAATGTCTGAATGCTTTCTATTAATATCCCCTTGTCTCCGAAAAGCCTGTCAGCTCCACAAAAGCCATCCTTATTGTATTAATTAGCGATTAGTGGCGGCGGTTGTCCAGCTGTTTCTCTTGTTCGAGCTGTCACTGTGAAGCGCTGCTGTGTACTTTATTTTCTATGGAGGAACCAGGAGTCTTCGAGCTGGCGTCAATCCCTGTTTCCCTTTTTACACCGGCACATACCAACAACATCTGCGTGGTGCGGTGGACGGAAGGATGCGTGCCCAATGAATGAGCTGCCCCTAAATTGCCGGGCTTGAATTTTTTGATTGCCGTGCTGTGAAATTACATCTCTTAATGCAATTTTAATTTTGTTTTGTGCGGCGCGGTGGGGAAGCTAAAAGGAAAAGGCAAAAAAAATGTCGGGATTGCGAGATTGCTTGCAAATTATAAACCACGCCAAATTTTAGACCGGGGGGTGAATGGCGGCGAAAAAGTGAAAAAGATGAAGTTGGCAATCAAAGCGGTGAGGCGTAACCGCGACTGGCGTAGGGATGCTCTCCAAGTGTAACCTTTTATTCCGCGAGAGAAGCCTTTTTAATGGGGCTATTGATCTAGTGCCGCTCGAGCATCCAGAAGGCAATCAAGACGATGTCGAAATTTTCACGCGGTACATAAGACAGACATCAGCTGGCAGCGAGTTTGTGGCTCATATTACGGTTCAAAGCTACATCAAAAATAGTCATTCGCATCTGTTACTTCAATAAGGGGCTGCATATGGCGGCAATTACCCCAATAACGAGCCCCCTTTTTAGAGGATCTGAATGCGAACGCACACAGACTGGCTCATGTTGACTTACAGCAACCTTTTGAGGACATTCACAACTTCACTTGATTACTTCGATTGCCGTGGAGTACGTCAAATATAGGCCCAGACAAAGAGGGGGTGATGTATAATGTGATTTTCGAGCCGTGTCAACATTTAGCTCATAACAAATGTAAAGGATAACTGGAGTGGTTTCCAAACGGTGGGTCAGGGCACTGCAGGTTGGGGACTCCGGGACATAATCTTTTGGCCTGTATATGAAGACTTAATCCAGGACTAAGATACAACAAAAATGGTTTGATAACTTATAAAGAGGCTTGTGTAAACAGTGAAACCACAAGAATAGCATTCAAAGCAGATTTTCAAAACTCATATGCCTGGCCAGTAACATAACAAAGTAGAAATAAATTCTTGTGTGTACATAATGGTGCAAGAAGGCTGGAGGTAAAGACACAAATATTATTGACTAGACAGTAAGTGTGATTCATAAAGTGAGAGTCATATTTACAGTGGCCCCTAGGTGCAAAACAAAGTGACAGTTAAAAACAACACTTTTACAAATTTATGAAACACAAATACCAATAAAGTTGCCAGCGGAAAGGGAATGTCCCGATTACTGGAAGTTAGTAACCTGTCAATCAGAATTTCGTCGGAGAGAGATATGACCCAGGAGAGACAGGACAGATGAGAGACAGAAACATTTGACATAAACATTGCAAAGAACCTTCACACAACGAATAAATGCGCTGATTTAATTATGATTATGATTTAAACAAAAAACACAAAAAGGGTAAAACATTATTAGAAATTCCTACCCCTCAACCCCACAGGCATGTCATCTGCAGACCGGCACAATTCTAATTTGTATTTGTGTTCGTAAATTTGTGAATTTGTATTTGTGTTTAGTTTTTAACCATAAATTTGTTTTGCACCCAGGGGCCACCGTACATGATGCACCAGCTTAATCTAAAACTGGGAACAGCAGTTACTAATAAACACTTTGCATTTTGTTTTCTCTCAGAATAGGACTTTTTGCCTTTTGCCTCAATTGTTTTGTCCACAGTTTTTTAACCAGGTCTTCGATTGTTTTCTGTAAGAAAACAGTCTTGAGAATTTTAGATGAGGACAACTTCACCAGATATTTCTGTTCACCGTAAATGAATATATCAATTTTGATTCATGGTGCTGTATGTTGTCGTGAGCTCTTGTTAATCGTACTTAGTTCAAAATCTTTAATTTCCTTTAGCTTCTTGGGCACATCTATAACCCTTATTTTGTGATATTGAATATATTTATTAACTTTATTTCTGTTTCCATGTAAGTTGTTTTTGTGCCATAGTCCATAGTAAATCATATCCTGTCCTCTCACTGCGTCATTATTGTAACGAGCTGGTGCTGGTGGTATTTTTGTTACAGGGTTACTCCTTCATGGCTCCCTCGATTCTGTTTAAGAGGAACGTGGTGATGGATGATCCCATTGAGTTTTGTGGAGGCTCTGAGAGACCGGGGTCTGCTGCTGTGGCCCGCAGCGCCATGATGAAGGTGAGAGGAACAGCCAGTGTACATGTATGAACCAGATCCAAATTTTATTATACTTTTTTACTCTCTTACACCAATTTGAAGCTCTAAATGTTAATTTCTTTTACAATTATTAGATCTGAGAAACTTAGGATAATAGTTCCTAACATGTTTTCTTCAGGGTTTTATGTCTATGCAAATCCTGCTTTACATTTTTTATACAAACCACACACAAAACAGTCCTTTAAGTCAGTTGTTCCCAAGCTTTTGTGTCTTGTGTCCCCCCTGGGCCTTTTTGGAAATACCACGAGTGCCCCCTTGATGATTCTTCAAAAAGGTCAAAAATGGTCATATAAAACATCTGTGCCATATTACACTAACCTTTTGGTACTAATTCTTCAGCCTTTTTAAAACTCAAATTCAAGATAAAAAATAAAATTAATAATCTGTCTGCTTTTAAAATAAATATAAAATAAAATTATAATATAAAAAATTGTTCCATTCACTTAATTTACTGTATATTTTAAGTTAAAAGTAAAAATAAATTTACAAGAAAAAAAAAAAATCATTAACCGTTTAAAACAATCTAATAAAAAACAACAACTAAAAATTATGTAATAAAAAAAAAAAAAATCCCTTACTGGGTGAAGCCTAAATCCTCCCGCATAAATAGGGCAGCCAGATATTGAGATGCGCTCTAATATTTTCTACCCACTCACCAAGTTATCTTGTGTAGGCAGGATTGGCATTTTTGGATGGTTAATTCTTTTTGGCCTGTTTAGGTTCCATTGCTTAAATGTGCACACAGCTCATATTGATTCATACATTTAATATGAATTTAAATGTACAAAACGTGCAGGATTTTTTTTACAATAAACTCTGCTGTAGTCTTTGAAATGGTCTCTGGGAAGAGGGAGCTTATTCTTTCTAATATATTTGGTGGTTCTCTGGTTTATAGACTAAAAGGGATACTGTGCTTCCACTGATTTTTCCCCTTCAGGACTCCCCGTTTTACATGAGTTATGAAATGGACCTGAAGGACAACGCTTTGGGAGAGGGAAGTTTTTCCATCTGCAGACGATGTACGCACAAGAAGACTGGGCAGCAATACGCCGTCAAGATCGTCAGCAAGAGGTACTTTTAGTTTTTACTTGTTTAGCTGTACTTTCACCATATTGAGGATGAAGACTGACACTTTTTTTGTGCCAATTTGTTGTTTTTATAAATAGTTTTCTCAACATCTCCAGCACATGATCTACAAAACCACAGCTCGGTCTCACAGTTTGTGCGAAGGCAGGATGTTTAAAGCTGGTGATAGAAATGTGTTACTCTGATGACAAAGTGTGATAGAGAGTGAAGTTTGTGAGTCTATAAAAAGAAAAAAATAACACGTGGCTGGTGACTCACAGCTGGGATACAAGTTTTGGTCATTAAAACTTTGAAATTTGATTACAGCTTTTGCAGAAACTCTTTTTTATTTTGTCAGTGTTTACTTAAGGTCTTGTCACCTCAGAAGTTCGCTGGCATTACAGAATGACCAGACGCAGCATAAAATGAGATGGCGCCGTTGGCTTCAGCATAAATTAGGGTTCCTAATGAAAAAGTCTGGAAACTGATGAAGTACTTTTCCAGCCACAGAAAATGCTTGGAAGCTGATAAAAATGTTGCATAATCCTGGAATAGTTGCTCCATAGAGGATGAATGTGAGTGAATGGTTGTCTGCCAGTGTATGTCTAAAGGCGCTTTTCCACTTGGGGCAATGATACAGGACGTGTCAGTACAGGACGCCTTGGAGCAGGTACGCCCCAAAACCTGCTGGTGTTTCCATGACTCTGGATCCAGGACACTGGCATCTGTTACGTAAACACTGACATCACACAAGTGCAACAAAAGTTGTGTTCAAAAATTAGATAAAAAATGTGTTTGCTGACTTTTAAAACATGAAGGCTGTGGCAATATTTAATAAAGAGACGAGAGTGAATCCTGGTGTGTGTCTGTGTGAGACTGGTGTGTGTCTGTGTGAGGCTGGTGTTTCTGTGTGAGGCTGGTGTGTGTCTGTGTGAGGCTGGTGTGTGTCTGTGTGAGGCCGGTGTGTGTCTGTGTGAGACCAGTGTGTGTCTGTGTGAGGCTGGTGTTTCTGTGTGAGGCTGGTGTGTGTCTGTGTGAGGCTGGTGTGTGTCTGTGTGAGGCTGGTGTTTCTGTGTGAGGCTGGTGTGTGTCTGTGTGAGGCCGGTGTGTGTCTGTGTGAGGCCGGTGTGTGTCTGTGTGAGACTGGTGTGTGTCTGTGTGAGGCTGGTGTTTCTGTGTGAGGCTGGTGTGTGTCTGTGTGAGGCTGGTGTGTGTCTGTGTGAGGCTGGTGTTTCTGTGTGAGGCTGGTGTGTGTCTGTGTGAGGCCGGTGTGTGTCTGTGTGAGGCCGGTGTGTGTCTGTGTGAGACCAGTGTGTGTCTGTGTGAGGCCGGTGTGTGTCTGTGTGAGGCCGGTGTGTGTCTGTGTGAGACTGGTGTGTGTCTGTGTGAGACTGGTGTGTGTCTGTGTGAGACTGGTGTGTGTCTGTGTGAGACTGGTGTGTGTCTGTGTGAGGCCGGTGTGTGTCTGTGTGAGACTGGTGTGTGTCTGTGTGAGACTGGTGTGTGTCTGTGTGAGGCCGGGGTGTGTCTGTGTGAGGACGGTGTGTGTCTGTGTGAGACTGGTTTGTGTCTGTGTGAGGCCGGTGTGTGTCTGTGTGAGGACAGTGTGTGTCTGTGTGAGACTGGTTTGTGTCTATGTGAGACTGGTGTGTGTCTGTGTGAGGCTGGTGTGTGTCTGTGTGAGACTGGTGTGTGTCTGTGTGAGGGTGGTGTGTGTGTGTGAGGCCGGTGTGTGTCTGAGTGAGACTAGTGTGTGTCTGTGTGAGGCCGGTGTGTGTCTGTGTGAGGCCGGTGTGTGTCTGTGTGAGGCCTGTGTGTGTCTGTGTGAGACTGGTGTGTGTCTGTGTGAGGCCGGTGTGTGTCTGTGTGAGGCCGGTGTGTGTCTGTGTGAGACTGGTGTGTGTCTGTGTGAGACTGGTGTTTGTGTGAGACTGGTGTGTGTCTGTGTGAGACTGGTGTTTGTCTGTGTGAGACTGGTGTTTGTCTGTGTGAGGCCGGTGTGTGTCTGTGTGAGACTGGTGTGTGTCTGTGTGAGACTGGTGTTTGTGTGAGACCGATGTGTGTCTGTGTGAGACTGGTGTGTGTCTGTGTGAGACTGGTGTTTGTGTGAGGCCGGTGTGTGTCTGTGTGAGACTGGTGTTTGTGTGAGACCGATGTGTGTCTGTGTGAGGCTGATGTGTGTCAGTGTGAGACTGGTGTGTGTCTGTGTGAGGCCGGTGTGTGTCTGTGTGAGGCCGGTGTGTGTCTGTGTGAGACCAGTGTGTGTCTGTGTGAGGCCGGTGTGTGTCTGTGTGAGGCCGGAGTGTGTCTGTGTGAGACTGGTGTGTGTCTGTGTGAGACTGGTGTTTGTGTGAGACTGGTGTGTGTCTGTGTGAGGGTGGTGTGTGTCTGTGTGAGGCCGGTGTGTGTCTGTGTGAGGCCGGTGTGAGGCCGGTGTGTGTCTGTGTGAGGCCGGTATGTGTCTGTGTGAGGCCTGTGTGTGTCTGTGTGAGGCCGGTGTGTGTCTGTGTGAGACCAGTGTGTGTCTGTGTGAGGCCGGTGTGTGTCTGTGTGAGGCCGGTATGTGTCTGTGTGAGGCCGGTGTGTGTCTGTGAGGCCGGTATGTGTCTGTGTGAGGCCGGTGTGTGTCTGTGTGAGGCCGGTGTGAGGCTGGTGTGTGTCTGTGTGAGGCCGGTGTGAGGCCGGTGTGTGTCTGTGTGAGGCCGGTATGTGTCTGTGTGAGGCCGGTGTGTGTCTGTGAGGCCGGTATGTGTCTGTGTGAGGCCGGTGTGTGTCTGTGTGAGGCCGGTGTGAGGCTGGTGTGTGTCTGTGTGAGGCCGGTGTGTGTCTGTGTGAGGCCGGAGTGTGTCTGTGTGAGGCCGGTGTGTGTCTGAGTGAGGCTGGTGTGTGTCTGTGTGACGGTGGTGTGTGTCAGTGTGAGGGTAGTGTGTGTCAGTGTGAGGGTGGTGTGTGTCTGTGTGACGGTGGTGTGTGTCAGTGTGAGGGTAGTGTGTGTCAGTGTGAGGCCGGAGTGTGTGTCAGTGTGAGGCCGGAGTGTGTCTGTGTGAGGCCGGTGTGTGTCTGAGTGAGGCTGGTGTGTGTCTGTGTGACGGTGGTGTGTGTCAGTGTGAGGGTGGTGTGTGTCAGTGTGAGGGTAGTGTGTGTCAGTGTGAGGGTGGTGTGTGTCTGTGTGAGGCCGGTGTGTGTCTGTGTGACGGTGGTGTGTGTCTGTGTGAGGCCGGTGTGTGTCTGTGTGAGGTTGGTGTGTGTCTGTGTGAGGCTGGTGTGTGTCTGTGTGAGACTAGCTTCAGTAAACAGGAGACTACTTCAGGTTTACCGCCAGCTTTCTGTGCATGGAAACAGCTGTTGCTAATATACGCTAGCTTTATTTTTTTAGGAAACGTTGCCACAACATTAGCTGTGTCCCAATTCAACGGCTGCAGCCTTCGTCGGCTACATTTGAAGGCTGATTACGTCACAGTCGGTGCGACAGGGGTGTCCCAATTCGAAGGCTACTTCAAATGCAGCCCACGAATGCGTCCTTCCTTTCCCGAAGGCTGCATCGGGTGCATCCTTCGTGGCCCAACATATCCCATGATTCACTGCGCGCTGCTTGTCTGACGTTCGAAGATGGCAGAGGCAGGCGGAGAGAGCTGCTCAAATTTCTCCAGGAGTAAATTAAACAAAATAAAAAGTGTAATTTCTGGCTCCATTTCTGCTTATGTGACCAATGAATAAAGTGAATCAGCGAGCAGCTGCGGTCCTGGTTGCTAGGCGACAGCAGCGCAAACGTGAGAGGAGGAGCAGCTGTTGACGTATGCTCCGTGGACCAGACCGTCCCATTTCGGCTCGGCCTTTGCGGTCCACGAAGGCCACAAGAAGGAGAAGCCTCCGTGGACCGCGACCTTCAAGGCTGCAGCCGTTGAATTGGGACACAGCAATTGACCTCGCCTTCTCTTGGAATACGGCTGTTTATCACAAGGACAAGTACAAGTTTGATTAAAAATAAAGTTTTCTCTAATATTTCTGAACTTTGCCTGAGTGAGGATTCTCTCTCATCCAATCAGCTCGCAGCAGTATCTCTAACCATTATAAACTGCTAAACCAAGCTGGGCCCCGTCCCGGAAGGGTGCCAAAAGTAGAATGTTTTAGAACACTTTTTGGGAGCACCTTGGAACGCTTTGGCACATGGAAACACCCCCAAACTGCCCCACCCCGTTCCCTCCTAGTGGAAAAGCGTCTTAAGTGTCAGCCCTGCAACTGACCATAGTCTCATTGTGTACCTCACCTCAGTCCCATAGATGCAGGAATAGGCTTAATTATTGTTTTTTTTTAAAATAAAAGTCACATTTTTGTGATTTTTGTGATATTGTACTTGTGTAATATTTCATGACCATCCCTTTTTCCTTGTCTTTGTGTTAGGATGGAGGCACAGACACAGAGGGAAATAGCCGCTCTGAAGCTCTGCGATGGCCACCCCAATATCGTCAAGTTACACGAGATTTACCACGACCAGGTACCATTCCCATTATATAATCTTCATATCCTTCGCATTAGACCCTTGTGTGGGAGCTGAGAGGGCTGTAGCCTTATTAAGTCTTAAAACTGGAGCAGGACGGATTTATGGGAAAGGCCTGGAGCTCTCTTTCTTTATTTGTTCATATTTTTGTGCCATAAATAAGGGCCGTGTGCTCAATATTTCACACCTCATATATTTTTGTGCTGCAGCTGTACAAACCAAGCTGTGCTGTTTTAACATCACTCTGAAGTCAGACTAAGGTTTTTGCAAACACCGTACAAGAGTAATCAATAGGGCTTTTGGAAGAAAAAAAAATAGATATATAAATACTGCAATAGTTTTTAGAGGATTGTTTATGTGACTATTCTATTTTTTTAATAACAATATTAAGTTCATACTGTCATTGTGCACACTTTGCCACATGTCCTACTCCAGTCACAGTACATGGTTGGAGACAGGAAGGACATCCGGCACAAAAACATACGGCAATACGAGCGATCACAATGAAATCACGTTTGGGCGTCACTCAGTGCAGCGGCCATGTGGTTAGGCAAAAAAGAAAAATGTGTGATCTGAATAATGCCTACCTGTTGTTGTTGCACTGTAAAAATCATAATCTGTGTCTGGCCATAATCTTCTGTCATCCACTCAGCCTGAGAAACCGTACAGGTCTGGCAAAGTTGTCCCGTCCGCGCTCGCTTTGAGTTTTTCTTTGTATCTTTTTTGTCTTCAGGTCCCAGAGACAAAATGTAGGTGGCATTCCTGATCATTATCAAACAAAATCAACAAAAATGTCAATCATAAACTGTCATTACCAACACAGTTCAGTCTCCAAAACGACAGTGATTGCTCAGATTGGTTCGCTGTGGCTAGCAAAAGGGATTAGCCCAAAGATAATAAAAAAATAAACAAATCAATGCCGGTTGCAGGGATCCGTTAAAGGCGAAAAGCTCTACCTACTGAGCTACTTGTACACAAACTTTATACTCACTTGAAGTTGGATCTAGAGTTATCAGCATCACATATTTTATTCACAAATGAACATAAACAACATAGCAAGAGTTCAATCTTTAGAGATATTTTGTGAAATACAAAAGCTCATTTTGAATTTGATGGCAGCTACATTTCTCAAAAAAGTTGAGTCAGGGTGGACAAAAAGCATAAAAAATAAATTGCACTGAAAATAGCTGTAGGAAACTTTTAGCAACTAATTAGGTTAATTGGCTGTTTGAGGGCCCCAAAATTATTATTATTCACTACATCCAATACTAATAATATAGACTCTGCCTTTGTAAAATGCTCCTTTTATATTCAAACATCTTACTGAAATATTGCCAATTAGCTACGTTTGCAAAATACTACCACATCTGGTTTATTTATTACAACAATTTATATTTTCAGCCTTTTCTTGCCTCTGTCCCATCTTTTTTGAGATGTGTTGCTGCCGCCAAAGTCAAAATGAGCCATAATTATTGGATTAAAATGTAAAATAGCTCAGTGTCGACCCCTGATATATTGTTTTTGTTACGTATTTTGTGAATAAAATATGTTTTCATGAGATTTGCATGTTGTTGTATTTTATTTTTATTAGAAAACTGAATTGTAAATAACAAACATGGCCGACACCCGCTTCACTATTTGACACTTGTACAAACATCTTAACCTTATTTTATTCATGTTGCTAATTTAGCCCCACCAAACACACTGACATTCTCTTTATTTAGGCCACAGTATTGTGAAGGAGTGACCGTGTTGTGTCTCTCGCGGTTTATTAGTCCCAGATGCTTCAGGTCTAGGAGCACCTCTTTAGTCCTGATGAGGTCTGTGAGGTCCAGACTGTGACCCACATCTCGTCCTAGAGCTGCCTTTGTTCCCTTTCGACCAGGCACTAATGAGACTCTACCCCTCACACTTTGTTTGGCTGCTGCTCTTTTTTTTTTATCACAAATTCATTATCACATAAAAAGATGGTCCTTTGATGTAGGATTAAATCCTGTTTACCTCTGTACTCTGCATGTTGGCCTTGTTATTAATTTGGTGAAGGCAGAAAATTGTACTGTATTTTAATTGTTTGAATACTGTAAAATGTTAGAAGTATACTATGATGCTATACATATACATTACAAGTACACAAACAGATATTTAACTGATTTAGGGGCTGTTCAAGAAGTCAGGATTTGCATCTTGATCAATAAGCAATGCCTGGTTGTCTGTCAGTACATGTCTCTAAGCTGGGTATTGTTCAGCTTGTACCCTGCCTCTGGCTTAGTCTGGCTGGCCAGACAAACAATTTTTCTATTTTATACAAAGAAGTTAGTCTGGTATTTCATGGTTTGAGTTTAGTTTTTATGGGCAGAACAACAGAGAAACGAAGGGGGGGGGCGTGTATCCTAAACAAACATGGCTAATTCTTGCCGGTTTTGCCATACAACACCAGAATATGGTGTATTATGAGCAGCTCTGTACTTATTTCTGAATGGGAACAACAGCAGAAGCCAGTTGTACAAAGACCGTGGAGAAATTCGGTTTGTTTGAATGTGGTTGTTACATTGGATGTCAACAGGACTTTACTGTTATTAAAATGAAAACAAGACGAAGAAAATAATCCCACAGAGGACTGAACAACAACGCGGACTTCAGCAGAACCAATAGGTGACAAAGGAAAGCACTAAACACTGGTAATCAGGTCAGAGAAGTTATTACCCTCGCTCTGCTTCCGTATTCCTAAGATGCACTGAGGATAAACGGCTGTGATAGGCCAGTTCCAAATCGACTGGAGAGAAATGCTTCGCTGCGAGTGAGGAACCAGTCTGTCTTGCTTTTGAAAAGAAAGTAGGAGAGGCTGACTCACCAGGCTGCCTCTGGCCCACAGTAGTTGCTGGGATTGGCTACAGAAACAAAGCAATAAGTGGAAAACAAGATGGATAAATGAATATTTGTAATAACTGTTGGGTTGGGACCAAAAAGTGTGTTGCAGGCTGGGTTGCTGTTCCTTAGCGCGCATTGTTTTGAATATATATAGTAAGACATTCATTAGGTTATGATGAGGTTAAGGCTAGGTTTTAGACTATAAAATCTCAGCATATTAAAGTGGGTGCTAATAAAACAAATTAGAAAAAACTTAGCTTATCCCAGCAACTGTGAGCCTGAGATGGGGACTCCCAAGACAATGACCAGGCTGACACTACGAGACTTGCAAAGATGTCTAAATATTTTATCACCAGAAATATACAGCTATACCACAATTTAATAATATCATTTAAATTAAAATTAAAATGTAGTAATGCTATTGCTGACTTTGTGCTATTTCCAACAGAATATTGGGACAAGCTGTAACAATGGCAACTTATGAAGAGCTGAGATGTAATCCAGCTACAAGGGTCACAAGCCAGTAAACGCTTTGTGCCAGTCCCAAGCCTGGATAAGTGGAAAGGGTTGTGTCAGGGAAGCGCAATATCAGTATGCAGAAATGACTGAATGCTTGGAGACAGATGATTTTCTGTGGTGAAAAGAAAGAAAAGAAAATCATTATAGCATGTAGCTTTATATTAGTGGTTACTGCATTTCTCTGTGGTAAAATGTTGTCGATATAACCCAGTGTTTACATGTTTTTTTTTGCTGTAGCTGCACACGTACCTGGTGCTGGAGCTGCTGGGCGGAGGAGAGCTGCTGGAGAGGATCCGGAGGAAACAACACTTCAGTGAGACAGAGGCCAGTCGCATCATGAGGAAACTGGTGTCAGCGGTGAGCCACATGCACGACGTGGGAGTGGTGCACCGGGATCTCAAACCAGAGGTACAGGGACGCAATTAATCCATGCGTGTTTTAATATAAACTGAAGCATAGTCTGGGAAAGTATTAACGGCTCTTTATCAGCCCTTTATCTCTTCACTTCACACAAGAATTATTATGAAAAATCTATGTCTCAAAGTAAAAGGCAGTATTTTAGTTGCATTTTATTAATTCTAGCTTACTGTTCCCACATTTGGTTCTTATTATTTTGTTTTAGATTTTAGATTTAGTCTTGCCTAGCACTGTTTTCAACCTGTTTTCGTCTTCCTAGAAAAGACTTGAAAAATAATTTTCTGAAAAGAGTAGGCTCTTATGTGGGAATGTCTCAGTTTCATGATGCACATACAACACTAACATGTACCCTCTATATTACTTTTATTATCAGTTTAATCATCAAAACAGTCATTTAGTGGTACTTTGACAATAAATAAAAACACTATAACTCGATGTTGCCTGTTGTTGACTTTTCCCCCACATCATAAATTACAAACAATATTAGAAAAATAAGTGATGTGCGATAACTGTGTGAATATTGTGATTAAATTCCGTTTTATTACAGGAAGACATACAACGTTCTAGTAAAAATAGGGCTAAATCAAAACGAACACTAAACCAGGACTAAATCAGATCTAAAAGTAACAAAAAGTAATATCCGCACAACAATGCTTTTTAGCTCCAATTTAATTTTTCACCCTGAGTGACGTTTCGGGCACCTGCCCTTCATCAGACATGAAATGAGCATTTGGGACACACCTGCTTTTATCAGTCTATGTGGTCACCTGATCAATGTCATGTGATACATTTTTTTTTACAAACTTACAATCACATAGTGCTAGAAATGTCATAATGAAAAGGTGTTTAGCAGAGAACATTATAAGAGTGGAGAGTCGTGATTACAAGACATGACAGAACTATTATAGTAAAATATTACCAAAAAAATTTAATAATACTTTAAAGTCCAGGAAACCATTTAAATATAACATGAGTGGACCATCAGGTGTGAACCGTCATAATGACATGCAATATCAAGGAAAATTAGTTTTGTAATAGGTACAAAGTATCAGATCTGAACCAGGATTTAAACAGGACTAAATCAGCTCTAAACCACGACTAAACCAGATCTAAATCAGATCTAAACCAAGCCTAAACCAGAACCAAACCAGGTCTAAACCATGACTAGACCAGGTCTTAATCTGTTGTAAACCAGGACTAAGTTTCAGACAAATTTCAGGACTTTTTGGTCCCAACATTAATTGGACAAAATTCTGTGTGAGCTGTGTGATTTTCCCTCAGATAAAAGCAATAATTGTTGACATTTATACAATAATGATACATTTGCGATATACTGTGCAGCCCTTTACAAAATATCCAGTGACACTTACTGCTACTTGTTCAAAAATGCTTGAATATCTTTGTTTCATTGCTCATCCCGAACACATGTAATTAAACTATTTCTTGTAACTAAAGTAACACGACCACTAATCTGAGTTCTTTGAGGTCCTGTCCCCAAACTTTAGGTCTTAAAAAGTCCTGAATTTGATTTTCCAAAGTGCATAGCAGTCCTGATACCAGCTCTGAGAATGATCGGCTTTTGAACCAAATCATTGTGTTTTAGTGAACTCTGTGAGATGTGTCGATTGTCGAAGTGACTCCGGCCCAATCCTAGAAAACAGTAGCCGAATTGCCTGACCTTAACATGAGGGTCAAAACTACCTGCTCCTCCGAGTCTTCATGTCCAATTTAGCCCGGTCTGGAGTGTCCCCGGTGCTGCTGTGCAAAGAGAAATGATGACTGTCTATGTGTCTTAAATTGCTCTGCAGAACCTGCTCTTCACGGACGAGAGCGAGAATTCGGAGATAAAAATCATAGACTTTGGATTCGCGCGGCTCAAACCCCCAGACAATCAGCTTTTGAAGACTCCCTGCTTCACGCTGCAGTACGCCGCGCCCGAGATCCTCAAGTACGACGGCTACGACGAGTCATGTGACCTGTGGAGTCTGGGGGTCATCCTGGTGAGTGTCCCGCAGAGAGGGGGCGGGGTCGGGGTCGGGGACAAGATACCGGCGATTGGAGCCACTGAGAATCATTGTAAAGAGAGATATTAAACACTAGTGAAGAAAGTTTTATACAGGCAAGGTTGTAGGGAGGTAAAAAGACCTTTATTTCAAATGTTAGTCCTTTTATTTCATTGGATGTTGGTTAAATTATGCAAATTTGGCTCCTAAACTAGTGGTAATGTGTCCCTCTGTTACATTCAAGCTCTCCAGAATCTGTGTCCAATTTTTTATAAAAGGACAGTAATGGAAATGATTAATTCTGGTGTGGATCCAGATGGTGTTCATAATTTTTTTGGGGGGACTCTTTACCATTGCAAGATAAGGCCTGTTTTGTCTGTTAGCAGCATGAGGCAACGTGTTAAAGGCGATTTGTATGAAACGTTTTTAGCAATGGGTAAAGGAGAAATAGGTTAGTTTTTGGTGCCTTAGTCATTGTCTGGATCTGATTCAGAGTGGAACTGTGATATCTTGGTGTAGGTCTAGGGTTGCACAATTAATCAAAATCAAATCAAATCGCAATTTAAACTGTCACATTTACCAAAACACAAAGGCTGCAATTATTTAGGCGATATAATGTCCTTTACAGAGGACAAATGATCCCATCTCCACAGGGTCCTAATGTGTGTAAACTGTGCGACAGCTGTAGTTTAGAGCTCTACAGACATGATATGAAAGGCACGTGATTCCGTGTATTAGATTAGCAGTGAAAATTTTAATGTTCTCTCAAGTGTCAACGCTCCATCAAATGCTTTAAATGTAAACTTTTTAACTGAACATTGAATATTATATCGCTAATCTCATCGCAACTGCAATATCTGTCTGAAAAATTGCAATTAGATATTTTTCCTAAATCTAACTACGCTCTCCAAGTGCTTTTAGATTTTTTTTATTTCACAGCCGATAGCACCACAGTGATACAGGTGAGATGCAGAATCTTTAAAGTCAAGTAAAAATGAAATAGGTCTTTACAGATTCAACATCTAAGATTCTAAACCTGTGATCCTCAAACCTTTCACTCTAAGTACCACCATAGAAAATATTTGGCTTTCAAAGTACCATCTTAAATGGACTAAAATGAACATTACTGAATAAGGGCAAAACAGGAACTAAACAAGGAATAAACCAGGGCAAAACAAGGTCTAAATAAGGGCTGGTCTGATGCAAGGCTAAAGCAGGACTAACCCAGCACATAACCAGGACTAAACTAGGAACTAAACCAGGTATAAACCACCAACTGAGCTTAAACCAGGCCTAAGCAGTGGTTTACATATCAAATAAGCTCCAACCAGAACTGGATTTATGATAAAACTGGCTTCAAATTAAACTAAACCAGGACTTGAACTGCAAAAGACCAGTACCACCCTTTGTTCATGTGCCACAGTTTGACATTTTGTAGTGGCATGTTCTCTCTCATAGAAATTAAAATGTGAAAAACTTCACAGTCTCCAAACTGCTGGAGCAACTTCTCTGCAGTATGTATGTTTTCCTTAAGTCTTGTTGCTCTACTTGGTATGATGTGTAGACCTTGACTGCCCAATTTTCACTTTTAGTTCACCAAATCATTTTGTACTCCTGGAACCTCGCATCAATAACATGGTGTTGAATGTGTGAATTTAATATGGAGATTTTCTAACTCCTTTGATGCCCGTCACTTTTAAAAACACATCTCTGATTAGTCCTATTCAGGGCTATCCATGTTTTTGACTAAATTGAATGAGGAGTGTATCTGCCTCTGGGTTTCTGCAGGGAAATGACCTGATTATTGATAAAAATAAACCTTTTGAAAAACCACTGCCTTCAACTAAAGCCTTCCTAAAATCACATTAGTCTTTGATCACAAGCTCTACATGGATCATGGACATGTTTTGCAATCAGCTGCCTTTGTTTATGTAGGTTTTTTCGTCTGTTTCTGCTTCCATATGTGAGAGGCACGGGCACACGGGACGTTCTGTATGTGCTGTATGTACTCGTGTGTGCTAATGTGTTTCACATAATATCTCTTCTTCAGAGCTACAACCTTCAGTATCCTGTGGTAAAGTAACAAAGTGGTTTTCGCCTTTAGTGTGGAACATCAGGGGGCCAAAACTCCAGCCACAATTTGTGCCAGTCCCAAGCCCGGATAAATGGAGAGGGTTGTGTCAGGAAGGGCATCCAGGAGTTAAAATCTATATGCCAAAATCTTGTTTGTGATATTTTTGGTTTATTAAGTGTGCAAGAAACTGAACTGTGTATATTGCTCATAACTCTTAAAAATACCTAAGATTTACGCTTGCTTGAAGTAGTGCTTGCACAAGTATATTGTAAGTGTATTGATATTTTGATATTTACAAAAGCAGTACACACATTTCAAGAAACTGAATGCATCACAATAATGTTATGGATCTGGATCTGACACTGTCAAAATCACTGCCTTCAGTGAAACTGTGTTGAGGCCAAATACAAAAAATACCTGAATTAATAATTATTTAACCTTGGTTTAACCTTGTTAGGGGCTATGTTCTGCAAAACCTACTTTTTGGAGATTTGTCCCATGTTATAATGTGCACTGATCAAAAACATAGCTGGAGTTGTGTTTTGTTTCATTCGTTCCTGACTGAGTAATCCTGTAGTTTGTGGTGCTAAGTTTCTGAGGCCTCAGGACGCTTGGTTCCACAAACCTCCGCCCACTCCAGGAAGCACTGACCAATCAACAAGCCCTCTATATCCAGTCTGCTCTCGTTCATTTATCTAAAAAAACATGTGTTCAGCTCTGTTTCCACTGATTCCTCACAGCCAGTTTTCGTTTTGTAGTAAAACGGCATCATACAAAAAGTTACAAAGGAAGTGAAGTGCTCTTTTTCTCTGTTTCTGTTCAAAATGCTATGTACTCTGCTGCGTTCTGCTGCTCTCCTCACCTGTTTCTTTATGGCAGTAGTAATTACTGAAAATGTTTTTTGTAAGATAATATTTTTAAAGGTTGTAAAACATGCAGTGCTGTTTTAGAGGCGACCAGGATTGGTTTAAAAATAAGACCAAGACCATTTATATTTGTATTAAAAGTCCTCATCTGTTGTGCTGGCCATGCCTTTTTCCTTTTCACAAAAAGCACAACAGCAAAAAACAGTCACCCTAATTCAACTTCTTCGACTGAATAAAAGGTATAGCAGTGAGAGAAAGGGTTGTGCTGAGCGCTGAGGTTTAGATTTCCCTTCTGTCCAGTCCACTCATCCGTATAAAGTCGTATGGACAAGTGTTGTTTTGCATTGTCGCCCCCTGGGGTTACATGTAAGTAGTGTTCCTTGTAGTGGCTCTAATGAAATGGCTGCTGAAAAGCTGTGTTCACATCCCCCATAGACGAGAGAGGGTCAGAGACACAGAGAGAGAGCTACTCCTCTGCCCCGAGGCCTGGACCAAACCACTGTCAGTATAATGAGGAATATAAGAGGGTCAAGGTGAGCGTACCCTGTCTGTTTAGATCATTAGAAACCACTTTGAGTTTAGTGATGATTCGACCGTGAGCCACAACAAGCGCCATAAAACTCGTGATCGGGCAAGAGCTCTTCTGTTTTGTATCTCTGGGGTTTGTGCATTGTTTGCCAGCGTGCATTTTTAAAAAGGTGTCTTTCATAGAGAAATAAATCCATAAAACTATTGTTAAAGAGTATAATGATTGGCAAAACATAATAATAACAAAGCAAAAATTCATTCATTGTCATTGTTGCTCCAAGAAACCAACGTGCAATCAGCGGCCATGTGCATGTTTCAGATAGAAACTTCATTGTACACTACAGCGGGTCTCAGTATATTTCTAAATTATTTTACATGACTTTTATAAGAAGTGTATTTTTAATTATTTTCACATGCAATTGCTCCAAGAGAACAATATGTTGCTTTTATTCATATTTTTAAACCAATCTTGGTCGCCTCTAGATGTTTTACAATCTTTAAATACATTAGCTGACTAAAAGAGAACATTTTTAACAAGTACTCTACTGGTGCCATAAAGAGACCAGCAGAGGGCAGCAGTGTGTTGCAAACTTTTGAACATTTAAACTTTTTTGTATGATGCCATTTTACTACAAAAAACAAAAAAAAATAGCTGTGAGGAATCAATGGAAACAGAGCTGTACACCGTTTTTTTAGAATAAATGAATGAGAGCAGACTGGATGTAGAGGGCTTGTTGTTAATTGGTCAGTGCTTCCTGGAGTGGGCGGGGCTTCATGGGAGAGGCGGAGATTTGTGGTGGCCTCAGAAACGCCAGAGAATACAGGATTACTTAAGTAGGCGTGAATGAAACACATCTCCAGGTATGTTTTTGATGAGGGAACAACAATATAACATGGTAGTGAGCTCATTTTGCAGAATATAGCCCCTTTAAAATGAAACACAATTTCTAAAACTTCAAAAACATCTATCTTTTTTTCTGTTCCTCATTTATACAACCCTCCTCAGTGTTGGGCTGAAGAAAAATATGGGACATTTGTCAGCAGTAGACTTTGTGGAGATACTGTATTCTCTGTGGAGCACACAGTTGAATAGACATTGAAGTGGTTCATTGTTGCGTGTTTAAAATTTTTACTTGCACAATCTAAAGCAATACATGGTTTTGTCTCTGTGTCATTGCTTCTGTCTGCTTCTCCAAACTGGGATTGTATTGAGTGAAGTGCAGTATGTATTCATCCTTTCATGTCTTATTGAGTTCCAGTCTTTGTTGTTTCCTCTGTCCCCAGTACACGATGCTGTCGGGACAGGTGCCTTTCCAGTGCCAGGGGAAGAGCCTGACCCACACCAGCGCAGAGGAGATCATGAAGAAGATCAAACAGGGGGACTTCTCTTTCGAGGGAGAGGCCTGGAGGAACGTGTCCCAGCAGGCCAAGGACCTCATACAGGGTACAGGGAACGATTTGACCACAGGAAACACCACTGGATAATGCTATTAATGAGAAAATACTGAGTAGATTTTTAAAAACATACTATACTACATACTTTAATATATGTTTTAAGGAAATTAATTCTTCAAGTCTCTCAATGAGTTAAAGTAATCTGAAGGCTTCTGAGGTTTGGAAACAATAGTAGCAGGAGCAGTAGTAACATTACTTAATATACAATTTATCATTTATCGTTGGTTGAATTTTATGAAAACGGTAAATATATGGGTTACTACATACAATACATTTCTGCACTAGGCTTGGTTGATAATACTGAGATCTAGTGAGCATTACACCATCTTCCTGATACTTTGTTAATTTATATTGTTTAAAGCAGGCATTGCCAAAGTCAAGCGTGTCGTGGCCCCTTGGACCTCCAACAATAAAATTTCATTCTATTCAAAAGACTGTCATGCTTTTGCCAGTAGATTTCTATTAAAAATGTAAAAAAAAAAACACTGTAGAATAACTCACACTATTACGCATTATTTAAGTATTAGTTTAGAGTTCTTAACTAGTTAATTTAATATTTACAAAACATTACTTCAGTTTAGAGTTAAAAGCATTATTGTTAAGCAATTAAGCTCATATAAATCACTGCATGATTATAAACAGTGGTAATTCAAGATCTAAAAACTTTTTATTCATTGTAATTATTGTTAATTACATGTTTATAAATGCTTTCTTACTGCTTCATAGTTGTGAGTTATTCTAAAATTTTACCAAAAAAACAGAGGCTGTTGGTTAAAACAGGTTCAAAGTATTATTTTAGACAACTTGTATAACTGTACTTAACTGTAATTTGTTTACAAACTCAATTTCTTTTTATGTACTTAATGTTGACAACTGCTGGTGGTTTAGCTTTAAGTGCTATCAATGTAGGTATCAGTTTCATTTTTAGTGATGAAGCAATGACTAAATAAACCAAAAACATTCAGAAGGTAAGCATTAGAAAATGTAATAATGAATAAATGAAGTACATTTTAGCCACACCTTATTATTAGGAAATCACTTCTTGTTTATTTGTGCTGTACATTTTGAACTAATTATCCATGTCGTCTTCCCTCAGAGCTGCTGACTGTGGACCCAAACAAAAGGATTAAAATGTGTGGTCTTCGGTACAACGCCTGGCTCCAGGACGACAGCCAGCTCTCCTCTAACCCCCTCATGACCCCCGACATCCTGGGCTCCTCCACTGTCTCCGTCCACACCTACGTTAAAGCTACCTTTAATGTAAGTGCTGAGCAAAATACTACACTACCTATGTTTTTTTAACCCACCTAAATCTAGTTCACACTGTCGTGGTTGTGGTTGCAGTTTCTGTTTGACCCCAGATGTTGTTCAGTAATCTAAATATGTCCCTGCTTTGGTTTTTAGGGTTTTTACTACTTAGTTTCCTCTTCCACATGCAGTGTATAACCTAAATAATGTAGAAGTGCTTACATTAGTAATTTACCATTTGTTGATCAGAAGCCTTCAAGATCAGAGCAACACATAGGAACCATGGCCAGCTACACTTGGTTTGACAAATTTGAACTTTATTGTTTTACACTGGAACTGAGATTGTACAAGTTTGTGAATATTCTCAATTAACCAGGTAGATATACAGTACTGAATTAACTGCGGTAAAAGCTTCTAGAAATAGCCAAGTTAATTCAATAATAGACAGATGGTATTTTTTACCTTTAAAACTGCATCTAGAGAGCTTGGCCTAAAAAATACAGTATATTTATTTATCCTTTATTTAGACAGGGAACGCCCTTGAGTGCGAGCTCTCGTTTGACAGGGCGGTCTGTTACAAGATAAAATCACAGACACAGATAAAATACATAAAAGTACATGATGTACAAAAATACAAAAAGATACATACATTACCTAAAACATGTGCAGGTTATATGAAATACATCTTCAAGCAGTAGCCTGAATGTTTCTATGAGGACTAACTGAGTAAATGTAAGTGCATTCTGGGTCTTATTCCATCTGTCTGAAGCATAAAAGCAAAAGGCAGTCTTTCCTAGCTCAAAATTTGTACAAGCAACAGATAATCTAATGTGCAGGGACGCTTTTCACAAAGTGCTTTGTAAATAAACAAAAGATAGTGTTGTTCCCTGTGAGCTGTAAGACTTAAGCTGAAGTTGGTTGGGCAGGATTTAAAGTGAGGGGAAATAATTCTAGGCCATTGTTTCCCAGCTAAACTGGGGTTTTATTGATGATGGGTCATAGACAACAGGTGTTGAAGCTGAAATGTTTTACAATTTCATGTTTAGTTTCATGTTGCTGCAATCAAATTCAAAATGATAATTATGATTGTCATGATAAATTAGCTCAGCACCTCATATGTTGTTTATATTCTTTTGTGATTAAAATATGTTTTTTTTATTTGCATTTGATATTGTTTTTATTTACATTGTACACAGCGTCACAACTTTTTTTTTAAAATGAGGTTGTGCGTAGCTAATGTGTATCTGTTCTCTTGCAGGCGTTCAACAAATGTAAACGCGAAGGCTTCCGGTTACAGACGGTGGACAAGGCTCCTCTGGCCAAACGCAGGAAGATGAAGAAGACGAGCACCAGCACGGAGACGCGGAGCAGCTCGAGCGAGAGCACCCACTCGTCCTCCTCCTCCTCCCAGTCCCACGAGAAGACCTTCCAAGAGGGCGACCACCACAGCATCCTCATCAGCAGCCAGCCTACGACCAACAGCACACCTCTCACCACGCCGGTCAACACTCCTGCGGCGGTAAACTCGGACTGCGAAAACCTTCCAGCGCCCCCTGCCTTCCACTTTGCAGAAGGACAATGAACGGCGAAGGAAAAAGGGAGAAATTTGCTCCTGCTTTTTGAGAAGGAAAAAGAGTAGCCTGTTTTATCCCTTTGGCTCAATAATTGCATGGATGTCTGCATGAAAATACCGAGCATGCGGCGAAAGCAATGGCTATAACCTCAAAAATCATCTTTAGCAATAGCCGAGTATTTGCTTTCTTCGTTTAACATCTGAACCGTCTCTTCAGGGAGGATCATGCTATCAGTGTTGTCCAAAAATGGGGAAAAATATCTAACTATTTAAGGGCTGCCATACTGCCGCGCGTCCAGACAAAACCAATATGGCGTCTTTGTCCTCGTCTAAAGGGAAAAAGTTTTGTGTTTACGTCAAGAAGGAAAAACAGAGATATGCAGTGTATTGTAATCATGGGTCCACTTCTCCTTTATGAGAAGTTTGTGCAAGTCCGAGCTTATTTATATGTGAATTTTACAGATTTTGTTTTTTATAATAAGCTATATTATTATTATTATTAACTTATTTATGGTTCTGAGTGAAAAGAAAAGAAATTATGTGTAGAGTGAGTCTTAAAAGAGATATTTTAATGTGTGCGTGTCTAGCTTTTTCTGTTGTCAACGTAAAGAGACTTTTATATGTAGTTGTCATTGTCAATGCTTCAAGTAAATGCAGTTTTGTAAATGTACGTTTAATGCAAGCAGAAAGATGTATGCCATAAACCATTTAGACCTGTTAGGAAACTAATATTAAGGTTATTCTGAGCAAGTGTTTTTAAGTGATAGTTGAAAATGGTTTGTAACAGATTATTACACATCCGGTGTAGTAATGGCAGTCGTCGTCGGTCAAAATCATTTCTTTCTCATACAGGATTTAAAGCTGAAATGTGTGTTTTGTAGAGACAGCCTGATGTTGCTAAAGCCAGTGTTTATGTTGTCGTATGTCAAGTGTGCAGCCGGAGGGACATGACCCACGAGAGCAGCTATTTTTAGACCTGCTTCTGCCTCTGATGTGAGAGCGTGACTACTATCAGACTTTACTGATATTTCATTATACTACGCACTATAATTTAATTGAAGAAAATTCATGTTCAGTGCAGAAAAGCCAGGTGTTTTGGCAAGAGATACCAGTGGGCAGAGATGGAAGAAGTACTCTTCTCTCGACTTCAGAATTATTTTTTTGATGTAAAGTTGTACAGCAAATGTATTTCTTTACTGCTGCTACTACACTGTGCCCCTGCCCAGGATCTTTTTGTTGTAAGGCACGAGAGCTACTCACCCTGCAGAGGTTGAAAATGACCTGTACCTATTTAGAGACTTAGTACTAAAAGTAATGCATCTGTTCCTAAAATGTTCTCAGATATCCTGTAGAATATGTATTCAGAATTTACATTTTCTTTTAAATGGTACCTGTACAAATGGCAGCAACAGTATATAGTTACTATCCACCTCTGCCAATGGGAGCTCCAGTTATTTTCGGTATTAATGTGTATGTGCCAAAAAACAAATCAACAGCAGACAGAGTAAATACTGAACATTGAAAAGTGACAGTTCATCTCAAATGTGCTAGTGCCAAAGCTGCCCCTTTAAGGTTCATATAAGTCAAACTTGTCTGTGAAACTAATAGAACATTTTAATGCAATTTTTAGATCCTGGAAAAGTCATAGTTTTTTATATTTTTGTTCAAACTTTAGAGATTTTGTCATGGATTTTTAGAGAATATTTACTAACAATATTTGTAAAGAAAAGATGATCCATTGTTAGGCCCATACTGTAAGTTCACACTTATTCTGGATAGTTTTGGACAGATTACAGTCACTTACATGTTTGGCACATAGGAGTTTTGGTTTTAGCAGGACTTTGAGGCAAGTGAAGGTTGTGTGCTTCGTTAGCTGTTTTTGCTCTGTTTAAACGTGTTTCCATTGTAAAGTCTGAAATAAGCGTATTCTGTTGTTGTTATGTGCAGAAAAGGTCTTGTGTAGAGTTTGTGAGGCTCCCGTCATTGGGATGCAGTTTATTATCAGTGGGACAAGTGTGTGCTTAAACCAGGGACTCTTCAGTCAGACTGAGGGGGAGACAAAACTATTTGGCTGTAGAGAAATATGAAATTACCTTAGCTCACTGTCCCATGTTCATACATCTTGAAACCTTCAGTCCAGTGAAGCTGAATTCATCTGTTGTGAATCCTTCTACATGTATTAAAAAAAAAAGTCCCTTTTTGTTGGTGCTTGAGGTTAGGGATCTGCGCAATGCTGACCCCTTGTGGCAGGAGTTTTTTATCTTCATACAAAGGAGTTAAACCTCTGATCTACAGAATGAAAGGTGGAGGCACTAACCATTTGAGTAATGGGGAGCTTTTTTAATTTAACAAAGACCATATCTCAATCCTGGTTTGTTATTGTAAAGAGAACTTATTTATTACTTAGCGTCCCCATAGACAGCTGGGTTTTGAGACTAGCACCGGATTCACAGGATGGATTTTAGACCTCATATCTCTTCTCATCTTCCATGCTTCTATCTGCAGAAATTATAAAAAAAAAAATAATTAAGAGCTGCTGGTGTTGCATTGACAACAGCACTACTGCCTTTGAAAACTATCAGATATCTTCAGAGCAGTGGTCCACCTCTTTGTAGTTTATGAATCTCCCTCTGCTGAAGAATCTCTGTTTAACCACGCCTCATCATCATCTTCCATCTTAAAACACTCGAATCTGAACCAAAGCATTAACTTTAAGGTAGCTGCTACTGCTGCTGCACGAGGCATTTTTATTTTTACGCAAATATGCAACAAAGCGCTTCTTTGCTGCTGCTTTGTTTTTGTTTTTGTTCTCCTGTGTGTTTGATCTCCTTGTCTCACGCTTAACTATGCATTTTACTTTGGTTCTGCAGATGTGTGCAGTGTGGTCGTGTGAAAGAAAAACATGTCAAGACCACTGTATTGTATTTATTTGTTTTCGATTATGGTCAATGTGATTAAAACAACAAAGCACTTTTTAAATAGATGTTTATTGATAATTGGTCTACATCACCTAGGCTTGGAATACCACTTCCTTCAGGGGTCCCACAGGGAATCCTTCATATTGGGATTTTTTCCCCCTTTTTTTGCCTTTTAAATGTATTACTTTCCATTTATCTAGACCTGCACAATGTTTTTTTTGCTTCATGTCTGCAAACCTGCGATGAAACATGGAGGCAATAAAGGTCCCATATTGCGCATTTTAAATGGTTTTTGAAATAGTTTTGGGCTCCTTTGCATTAGTATTTTATGTTTTATTACTTAAAATAATGTATATGTATGAAAAACGTCTTCTTTTGGGGAGCTGTTACTTTGACTTTGCAGAGAACGCTTGGATTAGGTGTCTGTCGCCCCCTGCTGGCAACGCTGGGGACTGGACAGAGCATAAAATAACTAACGTATAGATAAATGAGCTGACTGCTTCAGTAGTGACGGCAGGAGTAAGCGCTGGAATGATCAGAACAAGTCTGGTGACTGGTGTATGAGCTTTAGAAACGCGCAGGAGCACTTCCTGGTTTCGTGTGTCTATGTAGAGCTGTGAGACCGAGCGTTTTCGGCTGTGGAGAAGGGCAGCACCTCAGCATACAGGATTACTCAAACAGTGTGACTGAAACAAACTACTACTCCAGGTCTGTTTTTGAGGTGCAAACATTAGAACATGATTAAAAGCTCAAGAAAAGTCAATTTAGCAGAATAGGGGACCTTTAACCTTTAAGCATTTAGTGGAGCTATAAAGTATTGGAGTATTGCATCCAGAGTGCTCTGAAAATTGATATCATTGAAGCTTCATATTGAAAACGATTTAGCCTTTTGTCTGCCCTTCATAGACCACACAGCTGTTACTATTTCTACATTAAGTGCATACTCTCCCTTACACAAATGGCACTAATCAATATACATTTGTCACATCTTTGCTTTTACAGTAGCAGAGCCACATCCATAAAGCCGGGATCCTCCGAGCTGCACTCCACACAGGGCTCTCGTCTAAGTTAGTTTCGCGCGAGTTGGCCGTCGCTGCCTCATTAGGCCTGATCTCTTTTTGTTTGGGAGTATTATTAATAGCTGGAGTGGAGGAACAGGAAGTGAGAGAGTGGCCTATATGAAGCAGCCCTCCTCTGGGAGCTGCCTCTATTAGCGGCGGTACGGTCTGTTCCAAAGAAAATACTCCAGTGTGTACTACAAGGAGAGGATACAAGGCTGGTGTGAGTCTCGCGGCTAATTGCCAACTACTGAAGGTTTCCCTGTGTTTTTGACTCTCCATATGCCACTATTAAAAAAGAGGGCAGTTTTAATGTTACGTTGCTTTTCTTTTAATCTGCTGTGGTAAACTGAGACTAGATTTTGTGCTTCCCCTTTTTACATAATTACAACACCAATGCCAAAAAGTTAGGACAATGGAAAAAAATGTTTTAATAAAAAACAATGCAACAGTCTGCAAATCTCTTAAACTATATTTTATTCATGATGCAACATAAATAATATATCAGCAGTTGAAGCTGATATAGTTAATACATTTTGAATTTGATGGCAGTACATCTCAGATATGTTGGGACAGGGGCAATGAAAGGCTGGAAAAGTTAGTGGTGTTAATGAAAGAAGAGCTGGAGGAGCATTTTGCTGGCTAGTTAGGTTAATCAGGAGGTCAAGGACTGTTTCAGAAAGGCAGACGCTGTCAGAAGTAAACATGGCCGAATATTCACCAATCTACAGGACTCTGCATCTGAAAATGATGGCCCAGTTTTAGAAAATATTGTGAATAACGTGAGATTTGCAAATAATTTAACTGTTTTTTTTTTGTTTTTACACAGCATCCCAACTTTTTGACATTAGGATCCTTGCGCACCGTTCCTATGAAGTTCCTATAACCTTTTGAAGAACTCCCCCGATTTGTTGCACGTTTGCACCTGATATGAACTGAGACAACAGTTCCTGTAACCTTTTTAGCTCCTAATTTAGGGCAGGGACTAGGACCTTTCTGCGACGTAGTTAAAGACAGGTAACTTATGCACATGTACACCACTGCCTTTTGCAATTCGCTTTAAATATTCTTTAAATATAATTATTACTAATTTTAAAGCTAGTTAGACCCCTCATATATTTTCTCCTTCGCTGTCTCTGTAAACTCCAAAAGCTTATTATATTTTGTATTTCTAACTCTTTATTCCTGCTGTGAAATGTGTGATCTGGCTCTTTGTTCTTTCTGTTAGCGCTTTGTTTTGGTTTGTTGTAGCTGCTGGTTGTCCCGCATCCGTCTATCGCGGTTATTGCGTCACAGAGTTCCTATTCGTTTGCTTTCGGCGGTGCAAAAGTAAGCTCTTATAACTGTTCTGTGGTTGTAGAAAATCACTTGACGAGCGCAGTATTTCTGTGGAGCTCAATGAATTTAATCTGACTCATCATTGTCTCTCTGTGTCAAAAGTATGTGCCGAAACACAAGAAGTGACATGATTCATTTTTTATTTGGTTCTGGTCAGATTTTGTTCAAAGGGAGCTGTCCCTGGTGCTGAAGTTTATGCTGATATAACTTTGTGATTTTGTAAAAGGGAGACAAAGAAGTTGCTTGTTTGAAAAGAAACCGTGGGCTCCGTGAAGCCCTGTTTTGTCGTTGGGCTGGCAACAGTTCGTCAAAATATGAGTTGACTAAATTTGTTGGCTGTCCAGCTCTGTGTAGAAGTTGAGGTTGATGTAGTGGTAAGTTGCCTGATATAAGGTCAAACAGTGGTCTCTCATATCTCTTATATTACCCTAAGAGTGTTGGCTTATACGGGACATTTAACCTCACCCTTTTGTCCCAAATTTCCTGCCACTATGCACCATCCAGCACTGCAGCAATTTGTCCGCACAGGGAAATTTGTCCTCAGCATTTGACTCATCCTTCATCCTTGTTGTCTACCAGTACTGTAGAGACTTCAGAACGTCTGTTTCTTTTCAAGCCAGCATTTTATCTTGTGTTATCTGTCTTCTTTATGCACATCTTAGCAAAATCAGTCTGGTGGCCTGTCCTGTAGTCTGTCCTGCCACCACTGACCCACCCAGGGCTGACTAATTAATCATGAATAACAGTCTTTGGCGTTAACGTTTGTGCATGCACTGTATCGTCCATATTATATCTTCATGATATTAATCTCTCAGTACTGTAGCAGCGTTTCCCTTTGAGATTGGTCAATACTGAACCGCTTTAAACACGCAATCAAACTTTAAGGGCGGAACTTTGCACTTCCGTGTCATTTTTAACCATGCAACTTTTTATTATCTGTTAAAATAAGTCTGTTTTTATCTGTTTGTTTAAATTGTGTTTTGTTTTTTCTCTCCAAACCTCAACTTTAGACAGCATATACTTTGACTTCCTGGTTCTTTTAAGTCACTGTGATCATCTTTCAGGACTCCAAATGTGTGATTTTTTTCTAGGTTTCTGCTTCACTAAATGCTAAACTTGCTTAATGCATCCTGCTGTAAACATCTGTATATTTTACTTGTCTTTTCATACGTAGAGTATATGACTGAAGCTATTTTGTGATACAAAAGTGTATGACCTGCTGTGTTTCTCCATTACTTTAAGCATGGAAGCTGGTTTATGCCACTTTTAAGGAGAAATATTACAGGTTTTATTTGTCTTTCTTAACAAAAATTGGCAACTCTAGAACAGCATTACATGTTTTACAACCTTTAAAAACATTGTGTGACTAATAATTACTTCAGGGCAGCTCTATTATGAACATAATCCAAGGAAAAAAAGCACTTTACTTCCTTAAATGTTTTGTATGATGCCATTTTACTACAAAAGTAAAAATGTCTGTGAGGAATCAGTGGAAACAAAGCTGTACACTGTTTTTTTTTGATAAATGAATGAAAGCAGACTGGATGTAGAGGGTTTGTTGATTGGTCAAAGCTGGAATTAAGTTGATTTTGCAGAATAAAGCCCCTTTGAGGTCATATAACTTTACTGAGAAGTTCTAAGTAAAGCACTCAAACCTAGAACTCACCCACAACACAAAATGTCCACTGTAAAATAATATATGAAGGGTCAGGCAATTATTAATTTGAGGTCAGTTTCTTTTAGGTCATTATTTTCAAATCCTTGACTTTGATTCATTTTCAGAAATTATATTAACATATTTATATCTAAATTTTGAGTTGTTTTTTGACACCGTAAAATTATTATTAGCACATTGGACACACAACTACTCCATATATTTTCATGTATTTAGTATCTCAGCTGCAAAGTCGCTATTTTTAACAACTAAAGGTCTGAATTTGGAAGTTATTTTTAAAAACTTTGAGTTATTGTGTATTTTTATTCATAACTAAGCCAGATTTTTACATTTCTCAGTTTGTTTATGTTACGTTCTCCTGATTTTTCAGTTTTTGTCAGCTAAACTAAACTAAAACTAAGGGTTAATCACTAAAAGAAAAACACAAATGAAGATGCACGTGTGTAGACATAGCTCTAATACACATGAGTTACAGTACAGCATCAGTACATTTATGTTACATGTTTCCTTCAAAGTGTCATAAACCAGCTTTTATTAGAAACTGTATTGTAACAATGGCACAGTATGTTAAGGAACCCGTGAACCTTTATACAGACGTCCTGCAGGTGGCGCTGTTGGACCACACACCGCCACACGGGGCTCCACTGTGCAGCTTTGCCTCCTCTAGCCTTTAGTCTGGGTTTGTCCCACAGACCTGTGTGTCCCATACTGAGGTGTAGACGGGTGAGTGGAGCTGTTCCGTGTGTCTAGCAGGACTAGAGCTTGTGCTTCATTAATGCATATTTAAAACCAAATTAAATATATTTGTGTCTTCAAAATAAAAACTGTATGAGAACTGCCTCTGAGTGGATTCATGTTTGTTTTATCGGTACATTACATTACAATACACTGTCCATGATGTTTCTAAATACAACAGCACCATGCTACAGACAGCCACATGTTCTGTAAACCTGTCAGTATAACAAATATACTGTACTTTATAACTATTAAAATATTATAAACAAGTAATTATAAGAGCAACTGTTATGTGTTTTTATATTTTTAGGCTTTTGATTGTGTGAACCAAATACATTTCATATACCGTACCAAGCAGATGTGCCAAAATATTTAAATAGATGCTTGTTTTATTGGTATGGCCATCAGTAAAATGTAAAATATAACACTGCAAAAAGTTTAATTATGATCTGCCGGACAAAGGATGACAGAGGAGGACTTTTCCTTGACTTTAAGCTGTCTGCCAATATTCTGAGCGTCTGCAGTGAAGTGAAATATCTGGGTCCTGTAATAACATGACATGTATCATCAGTGTCATATGTTTTACGCACAAGCTAATGTGCTGTCAGGGAAATTTGTTTCTTGTTCAGATAAAGTGAAAGGGACTTTGTTTAGAGCATGCTGTTCCTCACTGCGCTGCACATCTATGGTCAAAACACAAAAAGCCAGTGCCAGTGAACTGTTTGTGTTCTCTTGCACACTGAGAAACGTAAGAAACTTAATGTAAACGTAATGTATTTGTCGACTGAATGACTCTGAACATTTCAGCTTTACAAACACTGGTATGATGATATTCCTTCTGAGAGGACAGAGGTCTTTTCTGTGTTTTTTTTTTCTTTTTCTTTTCCTATTGTCTGTCTTTTATGAACCATGAGTCTGTAATAAAGTTTATCTGTCTATTACATTTATAAAAGACATCTTTATTGAAATAACCTGAAAAGTTAATGTGTTATATACAAATGTCCTGCTACTAATAAATGATTAGTAAATAAAACAAAATAAATACACTGTGCAAAATAGCTTCATGAAGAATAACAGACAGCACATGTACCTTCCATATGAATGAATAAATTGAGTATATTTAGGTCTGGTTCAGATTTTCATGGTTGACTTCCTCACAGGGACAGCAGAGGGCGCCCTTTAGCAGGTCTTCACTACTGCAAACAGATGAAATGAGGAGTAAGTGATGGGTCAGGGGTCACAGAGAAGAAGTGTCTAAAAGGTATATTTTTATTTTCTATTTAGACTTGAGTATAAGCTTTAGTGAACTTTCTTTGCTTAACTTTGTTTTTGACAAAGTTCCACTCTGGTTTCTAGAAACAACACATTACATACAACATTACATACAGTTTATATGGGAGATAAAAATGCTGAGGGACATATTCCCTTTACCTGGTCTCGTCTCAGCAGACGTCTGTAGCTTTTATTCTGAAAAATATACAAAAACCTGTAAGTTATCTTTTATATGAACTTAAAACCTGTAGTTAAAGGCCACCTAAAGAGGAAAGGTTAATGGGAATACAACTTGTTTTGTAAAGTCAGCTTTTAATGCACCCAAGAAACCTGAAAAAGATACATTTTCAATTATGCGGTTAATATCACTAGCTATTAAAAGTTGCCTTTATTCTCATGACTTTACATTTTAAACTAGTGTTATAGAAGTATTTAAATGAACAATTGGTATACAGCCATTTATCCACTAACTAGATTAGGTTGCTGGTTCAACACTCCCATTGTTGCATACTGTTGTTGTGTCCCTGGGCAAGACACTTAACCATCCTTGGCTCCAGGGTCTGGTGTATGAACGTATGAATCTGCTCATGGTGGTAAAAAATAAAACATTATATAGTATATGTGGTCATTTATTTAATGTACTTATTAAGGGCACGGACCTCGACCAAGGCATTGTCCTGATCTATAGTGCCCAGACCTGGACTCGACTGGGGGACCTTCTAGTTCAGTGGAATTTTTTTTTTTTTTTTTTTTAGCAATACTCAGTTTGGTTTCACACTAAAAATGATCATTTGTTCCTTTACTGACCCCTTGTGGCTGCAGTTTGAAATTTTGTGACAGCAGAGAAATCATCTTGCAATAGTAGAGTTCTTTAAAGAGGCTATAGTCTGCAAAATCAACTTTTCTCAGCTTTCCATCATGTTATAATGTTCCCTCATCAAAAACAGACCTGGAGTTGTGTTTTGTTGCATTCACACCCTGTTTCAGTAATCCTGTATTCTCTGGTGCTGAGTTTCGGAGGCCTCAAAACGCTCAGTTCCACGAAGCCCTGCCCACTCCAGGAAGCACTGACCAATCAACAAAACCTCTACATCCAGTCTGCTCTCATTTATATATCAAAAAACAAAGAAAAGACAAAAAAACAAACAAACCAAAAACAAAACAAACAACCCCCCCCCAAAAAACAAAAAACAAAACAAAAACAGTGTACAGCTGTTTGTACATTAGTGGAGATGTAGCTTTAATATACAAAAAAAAAACAAAAAAACAAAAACAAAAACAAAAAAAACAACAACCCCCCCCCCCCCCCCCCCCCAAAAAAAAAAAAAAACAGACAAAAAACAAAACAATAAATAAAAACAAACAAACAAAAAAAACAGTGTACAGCTCTGTTTCCACTGATTCCTCACAGGAATTTTTCATTTTGTAGTAAAATGGCATCAGACAAAAAGTTTAAGGAAGTGAAGTGCTTTTTTTTCTTTGATTATGTTCAAAAGATGGCAACAGTCTGCCCTCTGCTGCCCTCTGCTGGTGTCTTCACTTGTTTTTTAATGGCACCAGTACAGTAGTTATTAAAATATTTTCTTTTAGCCAACAAAACATGCAATATTGTTCTGGAGGTGACTGAGATTGGTTTAAAAATATGAATAAAAAACATTATAGCGCCTTTATAGATCCTAGTCTGTATTCCAGCGCCACAAACCCACACTGACAAAATGTCCTCAAACCAAGTCTAATTTTCTAAAACACTCAAAAAATAAAATAAATGATAAATAATAATAAATAATATACATCACAGTATAAATCCTCCTATCCTATAGTACTTGGGGGGGTCAGGACAGTTGGCCGTGGACATCCGGGTTGCATAATACTTTTCAAAAACTAATCAGATTTTTTTTTTTTTTGTATGCGTGGCTTTCAGGGCCCTTCACCCCACTTGTTCCTGTATGCAGCGAGCCACAAGATGCACTTCCAGACCACTTCTCTCTGCCTAATTCCTGCTGCTGCGTGCACGTCGGACCGGGAAAATCATTACTCAGTGCGGGCTTTATGTACTATCCACCAGCTTATGGCATCTCTTTTTTCTTTTGTATCTCAACCCCCGCACTCCCCCGGGCCTATCCATTACTAAATAATGCTATGTATACTACTTTCAAGTATTCAAATGCAGGGACCCCACTTTGAAAAACCCATTCTCTGCATTTAGCATCGGGCCATCAGCTAATCGTAAATATAGCATCACTCTCCTTCAGGCTCGTAATGGAAGCTCTATACTGTAGGTTATGGTCAATGTTTATAGGCAAATATACACATGCACAGATATATGGTACAATATTGGAAGATATAAAAGGTTTTTTGTAATACTAAGGGCTTTGTTTTGGTGTTGAAGAGTCATTTTGTCCAATTACACAGCCTCCTTTTGACTTCACCTTCAAAGCCTGACTCAAACTGTAAGCTTTGTTCTCCTCAAAGCCGTATTGTTATCACTTTATGAATGTGTGGGTCAAACTGTCTCATTTGGTGTACAGTATGTCAGGCTGCTGCGTTTTATTATGTTGCCTAAAGGGGCTATATTCTGCAAAATGGACTTTTCTGAGCTTTTTACCATGTTATAATGTTGTTCCCTCGTCAAAAACAGACCTGGAGTTGTGTTTTGTTTCGTTCATGCCTGTTTGCTCAATCCTGTAGTCTCTGGCGTAGAGTTTCGGAGTCTTTAAAATGCTTGGTTACATGAATCCCCGCCCACTCCAGGAAGAACTGACCAATCAACAAGCCCTCTACATCCAGTCTGCTCTCATTTATTTATCTATCCAAAAAAACAGTGTACAGCTCTGTTTCCGCCAATTCCTCACTGCTACTTTTCATTTTGTAATAAAAAGGCATCATACTGTGGCAGATAGAGGGAGCCATGCAAAAAAAACCCAAAAAAAACAACAACAAAAAAAACAGTGTACAGCTGTTTGTACATTAGTGGAGACATAGCTTTAATGTACAAAAAAACAAAACAAAACAACGACAACCCCCCCAAAAACAAAACAAAAACAAACAAAAAACAGTGTATAGCTCTGTTTCCACCGATTCCTCACAGGAATTTTTCATTTTGTAGTAAAATGGCATCAGACAAAAAGTTTAAGGAAGTGAAGTGCTTTTTTTTCTTTGATTATGTTCAAAAGATGGCAACAGTCTGCCCTCTGCTGCCCTCTGCTGGTGTCTTCACTTGTTTTTTAATGGCACCAGTACAGTAGTTATTAAAATATTTTCTTTTAGCCAACAAAACATGCAATATTGTTCTGGAGGTGACTGAGATTGGTTTAAAAATATGAATAAAAAACATTATAGCGCCTTTATAGATCCTAGTCTGTATTCCAGCGCCACAAACCCACACTGACAAAATGTCCTCAAACCAAGTCTAATTTTCTAAAACACTCAAAAAATAAAATAAATGATAAATAATAATAAATAATATACATCACAGTATAAATCCTCCTATCCTATAGTACTTGGGGGGGTCAGGACAGTTGGCCGTGGACATCCGGGTTGCATAATACTTTTCAAAAACTAATCAGATTTTTTTTTTTTTTGTATGCGTGGCTTTCAGGGCCCTTCACCCCACTTGTTCCTGTATGCAGCGAGCCACAAGATGCACTTCCAGACCACTTCTCTCTGCCTAATTCCTGCTGCTGCGTGCACGTCGGACCGGGAAAATCATTACTCAGTGCGGGCTTTATGTACTATCCACCAGCTTATGGCATCTCTTTTTTCTTTTGTATCTCAACCCCCGCACTCCCCCGGGCCTATCCATTACTAAATAATGCTATGTATACTACTTTCAAGTATTCAAATGCAGGGACCCCACTTTGAAAAACCCATTCTCTGCATTTAGCATCGGGCCATCAGCTAATCGTAAATATAGCATCACTCTCCTTCAGGCTCGTAATGGAAGCTCTATACTGTAGGTTATGGTCAATGTTTATAGGCAAATATACACATGCACAGATATATGGTACAATATTGGAAGATATAAAAGGTTTTTTGTAATACTAAGGGCTTTGTTTTGGTGTTGAAGAGTCATTTTGTCCAATTACACAGCCTCCTTTTGACTTCACCTTCAAAGCCTGACTCAAACTGTAAGCTTTGTTCTCCTCAAAGCCGTATTGTTATCACTTTATGAATGTGTGGGTCAAACTGTCTCATTTGGTGTACAGTATGTCAGGCTGCTGCGTTTTATTATGTTGCCTAAAGGGGCTATATTCTGCAAAATGGACTTTTCTGAGCTTTTTACCATGTTATAATGTTGTTCCCTCGTCAAAAACAGACCTGGAGTTGTGTTTTGTTTCGTTCATGCCTGTTTGCTCAATCCTGTAGTCTCTGGCGTAGAGTTTCGGAGTCCTTTAAATGCTTGGTTACATGAATCCCCGCCCACTCCAGGAAGAACTGACCAATCAACAAGCCCTCTACATCCAGTCTGCTCTCATTTATTTATCTATCCAAAAAAACAGTGTACAGCTCTGTTTCCGCCAATTCCTCACTGCTACTTTTCATTTTGTAATAAAAAGGCATCATACTGTGGCAGATAGAGGGAGCCATGCAAAAAAAACCAAAAAAAACAACAACAAAAAAAACAGTGTACAGCTGTTTGTACATTAGTGGAGACATAGCTTTAATGTACAAACAACAACAAAAACAACAACAACAACAACGACAACCCCCCCAAAAACAAAACAAAAACAAACAAAAAACAGTGTATAGCTCTGTTTCCACCGATTCCTCACAGGAATTTTTCATTTTGTAGTAAAATGGCATCAGACAAAAAGTTTAAGGAAGTGAAGTGCTTTTTTTTCTTTGATTATGTTCAAAAGATAGCAACAGTCTGCCCTCTGCTGCCCTCTGCTGGTGTCTTCACTTGTTAATTTTAATGGCACCAGTACAGTACTTATTAAAATATTTTCTTTTAGCCAACAAAACATGCAATATTGTTCTGGAGGTGACTGAGATTGGTTTAAAAATATGAATAAAAAACATTATAGCGCCTTTATAGATCCTAGACTGTATTCCAGCGCCACAAACCCACACTGACAAAATGTCCTCAAACCAAGTCTAATTTTCTAAAACACTCAAAAAATAAAATAAATGATAAATAATAATAAATAATATACATCAATGTATTAATCCTCCTAAGATCCTATAGTACTTTTCTTTTAATCAGTACTACAAAAAGTTGAAGGAAGTGAGGTGCTTTTTTTTTTTTTTTTGTTGATTATCTTCAAAACACTCTGCTGCCCTCTGCTGGTCTCTTCCCCTGTTTCTTTATGGCACCAGTAGAGAACTTGTTAAAAATGTTTTCTTTAAGTCAGATAATGTTTTCAAAGGTTGTAAAACTAAATGCTGTTCTAGAGGTGAACAAGATTGGTTTAAAAATTTTAATAAAAGTATAATATAGCCCCAGTAAGAGCTGAAAACGCTCGGTCTCTCGGTTCTACGTAAAAACGTGAACATGGTCAAAAGACTGTTTACCTTCACACTGCAACACCTGAGTGCACCTTCGTCAGGCCTTACACAGGTGCAGGTAACAGTGCGCACACCTTGGCAGGAGTAACACACATAAACAACAAAAAATAAACAACAATGAATGGCAGCGCTTAAACTGTCGTCACTACAAAGCAGCTCATTTAAATATCTGTTAGCATCATGTTGCTAATAGCTGTGCTCTGTCCAGTCCTGACTGTTGCCAGCAGGGGGCAACAGACACCTAATCTGAGCGTTCTCTGCAAAGTCGACGTAACAGCTGCCCAAAAGAAGACGATTTCCACAGATACATTAATTTAAGTTATAAAACCTGAAATACTAATGCAAAGGAGTCCAAAACTATTTCATGAAGCCTGGACCCTGAAACTTTCTTTGACCGTCCAGACAAAAAGAAAACTATGATCACTTTGTTGTTGACTACACCCCTGGTCCAAACTCGCTGTGGCTCAACAATAATCAAACCCTTCACCTGCAATTGCTAATAGAAATAAACAGAAAATGAATGAATGCATCATCAAAACAATACAAAAATCTAAGTTGTCTACAAACAGTTGTGATCTTGGTATCCTGTGTTCTTTTGGCAGCACAGGTTAAATCCAAATCCCTTTTTTCTCAGACTGTACTGAACTGAAAAGCATTTCCTTTTGTTGCCCTCTACGTTTTGACTGCTTTGCCCCTTGTATACGATCACGACGGGGCAGTTCCTCTTCCCATGCACCCCCCCATCAAACCCCCCTGGTCCCAGCCCGGGTCGGTCCTGTTCCCAAAGCCGCTGGACATTCCTGGGGGCCACCACTGAAGCTGTTTGCAGGGGCAGAGAGACAGAGAGAGAGAGAGAGAGTGAAGCTGGCTCCTGGGTGGCCCCCGGTGCAGGACCCCAGTGGGAGGGGACGATGTCTTATTAATTGACTGGGCGTTTTTTGGGCTGAGTGCAGGAATTTAAGGGGGGTCAGGGGAGAGGTGGGGGGCGACCGGGACCTCCTCCAATCAGGATCATTGACCTCGGAGGCTGATGTCTGTTAGATTTCTGCTGCTGCCAGGGAGAGGACGGGGACAGAAATGTGACACCGGGACAGTTCAGATGTCAAAATTAAATGAACGTAACATGGAATTTTAAATAAAAAAAACTTGTTTAAAGCACTACTCCTGGCCCTAGTATTTCAGTTCATATTAACATCACTGTTACTTTAATTAGTGATTATTTTTAGTAGTGGAATGTAACAAAATAAAAGTACTTACTTAGTAGTTACTTTAAGTACAATTTTCATATATCTGTACTTAAATTAAAGGAATTTCTACTTTTACTTCATTACATTTTAGAGCAGGTGTCTGTACTTTTTACTCCACTGCTTTTTTGAATTGATTTGAAGTAAAAAGTATTTTGAGTTTGATATAAAATCATTTGTTGTTGTCATTGTAAACACAGTACATAAGTATACGAGATGCAGTAAAGAAGTAGTCTTTAGAAAAACCTCACAGTCTCTTCTGTTGCATTGTTAATCATTAGTTTTTAGCAGTTTTTAAACAAAATCCTCCATAATTCTTGAATCCGTGTGAAATACTTTTACTTTTTTACTCACAAATACATTTGAAAGTGAGTACTCTTATACTTTTAATTAAGTATAAACTTTTACTTTTTGCTCCTTTATCTGTAATTTTACTTAAGTTAAAAAAAAAGAAAAAGGGTTCTTCTTCCACCATTGATTATTTAACATAAGCTTGGTATTGCAGATGCCTTTTTTTTTATATTTTATTTATTTATTTAATTCTTTAGAAGATCTGGATAAAATGAGTTGCAGGGGCCCCTCAGTGACTCCCCCTGGTAGCACAAGTGCCACATAAACAGGAGAGACCTGGGTTCCATTACAAGCTTAGGGGATTTGTAGCACCTCATCTCCTTTCTCTTTCCCTGATTTCCTGACACTCCACTATTTCTGTCATATAGAGAGAAAATGCTCTAAATGAATATTTAAATGAAATGCAACAAATAAAAATAAAAATAAAAAAGGGAAAAATAATAGCGTGTAAGAGCTTGTTTCTTGTAATAAACAGAAAATTTGCCAAAGGTACTTGTTTTCAGAAATAAAGCATTTACTGTTTTAAGAAGAGTGTTGTCTGAATGTACACTAAAAAATAAAAATAAAAATATTTTGGGTGTGGTCTTGTTTCCAGGAGTTTGTTCTTCTGTGTACTCAGTGTATTTAAAATAGTTTTTATTTCTATAGCCCAATATCACAACAGCAGTCACCTCAAAGGGTTTTACGAACATAGACACTAAATGAACTAAACTGTCCCAGGACATCCCTTGTCTTTAGACCCTCCTAAGGAAAAACTCCTAAAAATCCCAGCTGTGTGGAAAAATGGCTGGGACATGTTTTATTGCCCCAGAGGAAGCCTGACAGTGGGACAGATAGAGGGACAGAGGGATGAGCTGGTGTTATGGTTGGTTCATGGACAGCGGCGGGACAGCGGGGTCATGGCAGCGGGCCTGGACGGGTGTCTTCGTCTCCCCATGTGGTCCTCTCCAGGTGTCCTCAGCCTAATCCACTTACATGTGTCCCCATTGCGCCTAATGGAGCGGCCATTGTTCACCGAGAGTCAGTAAAGTCAGGCCCGTCATGTTTGGGCTGCTTCCCACACACAGCGGTCTCCATGACGACTCAGGCTGAACCCCCCGTCCCAAACCAGACTCCTCCCCTCTCAGTAGCAGCTCTGGTGGGAGATGCCAGAGTAACGTGCATATTATACTTCACTCACGTTAACATGCGTCCTGATTATTGACATTTTTCTCTCCTGCTGACTGCGCACATTTTACCCGAAACTAACTTTATAAACTCTCTCCTTATGTCTCTGTAGGATGTGTACTATTTTGTTGCATATAATAAAAAAATACTGGAGGTCATCTGTCAAAATTATGTACAGAATGTAGCACTGTCTCTAAAAAAGCTCCCAAAAAACCCAGTGGACATTTCTTAGCTTCTTGTTACAGCTGCCCCTCAAAAGGATAAACGTAGGCCTAAGTGGACAAACTGAGCAGTGCTGAGAGAGAAGAGCAGTCCTCTTGGGAATGGGGTGAAATACATAATATACAACGGCATCTTTTATAGAAATGGCCTGTCAAAAACAGTAAAACTATTCATGTAGTTGCATCACTGTGCACTGATGTTGCTATTACTTACTGTCTGTAATAAAACACAAGTCCCCTGTCCCACTTTTAACCATGTTATAATGTTGTTTCCTAATCAAAATCATACCTGGAGTAGCATTTTGTTTCATTCACGCCTCTTTGAGTAATCATGTATTGCTGAGGCCGTCTCCTTCTCCAGACCTGAAAACGCTCAATCTCACAGCTCTATGTTATTGAATATTTCTACATAGCTTTGCGTATTATCATTAAACTTATATTTTGATGTACTACTGCTAAGGTTAATAACGCTTCAACATTAGTAATAATAATACTTTGATTTTATGTGATGTTTTTCACTCTAAGGTCACTCTACTCTTAGGTGCATTGCAAATATGGCACAAATAATGAGCTTGCTACAAAGTTATAGGACCCAAGGTTGCAGGGGGGGCTCCTACGGCCTGTCCATGGTGGGAAGACTCTGCAGAAACTGAGAACTTTTTGTGGCACAAAAAAGTTACTCGAAGCCAAGAAGATAATGCTATGCAGAGATCGTCATACATCGTCATACATAGTATAAAAACTGAGGACACTCCTCCCTCTAGGAGCGCGCTCACTGCTGCTGACTGTAACCTTACCTGTGTTTTTACTGAATAAACTTCTGACTTGATTACACTTCTGAATCATCGTCCTCTTTGATGCTTTCACCCAAAATGAACAAATCCTTACAGCGTAGACAGGAAGTGCTCCTGAGTGTTTCTAAAGCCCATAAACCTGCTCCTGCGTCATGCTAATTAGCCATTTTATGCTCTGTTCATTCCCCACCATTGCCAGCAGGGGGCGACAGACACCTAATTCAAGTGTTTGTATACATATAAATTAATTTATAAAACGTGAAATACTATTGCAAAGGTGTCAAAAATTATTTCCAAAACTAGTTCAAAAATAACCTTATGTCCTTTACATGAACTGTTTAGAGCAGCGTCCTGGTCTGAAAACTGCAGTCCAAATCAAAACAATGGTCTGTGGGTTGCTACTTTTTCTCTTTTCTGATTGGACGATCGGCAATGCAGGGTTTTAGAACCAAAACAAAAAATATAAACAAAAACCATTATGTAAAATATATTTTTTATTGTTAATAAATCAGCTGTACCTTTGTTATCAGTAAAACTAATAGTTTAAAGATGTTTATCTTGGGACACATGTGGGTAATTTTTATAAAAAATACATACTGCTCATAGGAACTTTAACACTGACAGCACACATGAAGTTTCCTAAAATTTCTTCTAAAAACTATATATGATTTTGTGAACATTACCACTTTACTAAATATAACCAACTGGACATTTTATGTGAATATATCTGGATCATCCCTGGAACCGTCTGGAAACATGGAAACCTTTACATTTTGTTGGGAGATATATCTTATTGTCTTTCTTTCATCTTTGTGGTATAAACATTTTTCTCAGGTCGGCCATCTTGTTTTCAGGTGACCCGGCCCCTCGCTCCATGATCCATCAAACTGGGACCGACCCTCAGCCTGCGCCTCTGACCTCCGGGCTTCCTGTTCTTTATGTCCACTTACAAAGGTACTACACAGACAGGGGACGTCCCAAACCCAGATACCACCACCACCGCCGCCTCTGCTGCTGCTGCTGCCCCCACTTTTCAAACCATAGCTCCCAAATGAGATAGACAAGCCAAAGAGTGGTGTCCTCTGTTACGGGCCTATCCTGAAGTGGGACGTCCTTTACGGGGACAAAGGCAGCAGGAGAATGAGCGGGTGAAGAATGTGATTGTGCTGCTGGACACTGAGGGGCTGCGGTGGGAGGATGACCACTCCAGTCTGTAAAGAGTAGAGCCAGTTTTGGACGAGTCCGGCCTCTGTGCGCCTGTGGCCCTGTGAAATGTGAGGTGGACCCGAGCTCAGATCTTTTCTCTCAGAGCTAATGAGAGTTTAAAGAAATGCATGAGTTCTGGTACAAAGAGTGGAGAATGGAAGAGCTGTGGACAAAGAGAGAGAGCTCAGGTGGCTGTCAGATAGCAGCGCATGGACGTTAAAGACGCTAATGAATCTGTTAGCCACCGCTAAATACTCAGACATTAAACTGGAACTTAGATGCTACCTTAGACTGTAGAGTTAACAGTGTGACTGCTGCAGACTTATACTTAGACAAACTCTGATCTGATGAAGGAATAACACTCTTGAAAACACTGCAAACTATACATATGCACAAATCTACAAAGAATACAAGTAATATAAGTAATACACCCTATTTACGTAAATTAAAGACGCAATATTTTACTTTTTCTGAGCTTTCGCCCATGTTTTGATGTTGTTCCCTCATCAAAAACATGGCTGGACTTGTGTTTTGATTCATTCACGCCTGTTTGAGTAATCCTGTATTCTGTGGCACTGAGTTTCTGAGGCCTCAGAACGCTCCGCCTCTCCCACGAAACCCCGCCCACTCCAGGAAGCACTGACCAATCAGCAAGCTCTCTACATCCAGGCTGCTCTCATTCATTTATCCAAAAAACAATGTACAGCACTGCTAGTTTTCATTTTAGAGTAAAATGGCATCATACAAGTTTGAGGAAGTAAACAGATTTTTTTTTTTTTTATGTTTTTGCTCTGCTGCCCTCTGCTGGTCTCTTTACCTGTTTCTTTATGACAGCAATGTTTTCTTTTAGTCAGATAAAGTTTTTAAAGGCTGTAAAATGTGTTAGAGACCAAGATTAGTTTAAATAGATAAAAAAAAAGCATAATACAGCCCCTTTAAAATAAAACATACTACAATTAAAAATAAACTAAGGATAATTATTTAAACATTAAATGAATGCCTTGCCAAAACATATACATTTTGCTTCCTTTTGCTATGTCTTGGAGTAGGATTTTGTACCGGCATTGACTCAGTGCTGACTTTAGCCGTGTGAACCAGCAGCCAATGGGAGTGTGCCTCATTTAAATAAACACAGACTCCAGTTTAATGAGCACATGATTGGCCAAAGCTTCCTCTGATACCAAAACATTTAGAAATAATAATAAAAATGAAGGATAAGAGCTAAACCTCAGCTCCATTCATTCAAGTGCTCTGGGTATTTACATTAAGACGTCAACTCTGATCCGACCTTGGACGTGTTTTTGGACAGGGACGTTGCTTTCTCACACTTAAAACCTGGAAAATAATGACGTTTACCTGAATGCATTTGGCAGATAATACTCGTCAGATTCCACTGCACACTCAGCACTACACCTTTGACCTCGATTTAAAACGTTACACAAGCAAAACACTTTAACAGACGATGAATTATGACCCACTACGTCTAACTCCTGCACCTGTCGTCATACATTCTCAGCATATTGTTTCTCTCTCTTTCTTTTAAAGTTGTATTTTTATTCTTTTCTTTTGCATATAACCCCATGGTGAGGCAATGGGTTGAACAACTTAATATGGGAAACAAAGTTAATTGAATAAACACACTTCAATAACAAATAAATACATCAATAATAAAGTAAAATAAATTACAATAAATGAATAAATAAATAACAAATAAATAAATTATAAATTAAAATAAATAACAATAAAATAACAATAAAATAATAAATAAATAAACAATAAAGTAAAATATTAACAATAAAATAAATCAATCAAAATAAATACATAAAAATAAATAACAAACAAATAATAAATAAATAAATAAATAATAAAGAAAAATAATGAACAATAAATTAAATACTACTACTACTACTACTACTAATAATAATAATAATCATAAATAAAATTGTAATAAAATTGTAATAAATAATATAAAATAATATTAAAATAAAACAGTTTATATAGTTTCTAACAGTACAAAGCCTTACATATTAAGTTTAAAATTATAAATGGCATGCCTATGTTTCTTAATAAAACTGAATTATTGGGTGGTTACAATAACAATACATGTCGCACATCAATACATTTTAATATAAGCCCCTATGTGTACAAATACGTTTCTCCATAATAATAATAGATATTTTTGTATTATTTCCTAACAGTACGCAGATCTGGGTCTGAACTGCTTTCTGGTCCTGGTCATTTGTAAAGTTTTGTCCTTGGCGCTGATGTGCACGTGTGTTTAAAGCTCTGGGTTAATGCTGGGATTATGAAGGAAAAAACATGTGGCCTTCTTGTGTCATGAATACAAATCAATAGTTTGGCATTGATCGCTTTCAGCATTAACCCGAGATAATGCTGAATGGGCTGTATTATATTCTGTTTGTCGTCGATCTTGCCTGGGAATAAAAAACAGCATTGAAAAGCAAACTGGTGTTATGAAAACAGGGATGGGGGAGAGAGGATGAAGACATAATTGATTTGAGTGGAGCCCAGTGATAATGAAGACTAATAAGGATAATGTGTAAAGTGCAATCAAAAGTCTGATTGAGACGAATCTAAAATGTTGCAAAGACACAAACAATAGCCCATTGTTAGGTGTTTATAATGTTTTTCCATCCATACATGCAGTATAACACAAAGCTAATTCATGCGTTTGGGAGGTCATAGACAGTGAAGGATAAACTAGACAGGGCAAGTTTATTTATAGAACAATTCATACACAGATAATTCAAAGTGCGTAACAGAAAAAAGACACATTAAAAGTATATAGACAAGAATTAAAACATGTCAAATTAAATATAAAAATTATAATTAAGATTACGTTAAAAAGAGAAGGGTGCAGATAAAATGCTTTCAGTTTTCATACAGCAGCTAAAGTCTGGACTTAAACTCTGTCAGAGCAGAGGCCTGTCTCACATCGACAGGAACTCCACAAACACTGCTTCACTGAGTTTAGTCCTGACTCTGGGACCAGCTGAAGACCGGTCCCTGAGGTCCTCAGAGTCCCAGATGGTTCAAATGGGACCAGCAGACTGGGACGTCCTGGTTTTAGTGTGGACCAGCAGCAGTGTTCTGGATGCTATCTGTCTTATCCAAAACAGTTTACATTTTCAATTATCTGCCATGTTTTTCCAGAGTTGATTTGTTAGTCATGTTATCAAGACTAAAAAAGTAATGGACAATTTTTGGTGACATTTTTGGATCACGCCTGGATCACCATAAAAACTAAGTTTCTGTATATTGTGAGACACAAGATGTCAGTAAACCTGAATTTCCTGGGATCAATAAAGTATCTATCTAATCTAAGAAGGTATCTTCAGTGGATTCTTTACCATTACCATAGGGACTTTACAGCTCAACTGATCAGAGCATTTACCCATGAACTACAAAAACCACAGGTTTGAATCTCCATTGAGAGATAGAGCCTTGGCGCTCTCTGAGTGCATCTTTTTAAGCTAAAATCAGTTTTGTTTTTCTTTTAAACCAGGATTAAATAATGTTTTCTCCATCTCACAGATGATGAGTGAGTTAAAGCAGTTTTGTAGCTACTCTAGTGTTTCCCAATTGGAGGGTCGCCATGATTCAATGTTCATTGTAATTCAATGTTATTTGAAGCCTAAATATTGTTTTAAAAGGGCCATATTGTGCTTTTTTCATGATTTTTGAAATAGTGTTGAACATCTTTGCATTAGTAGTTTCAGGTTTTATAACTTAAAATAATGTGGAAAGTATAAAATGGCGATTTAGCACAGCTATTAGCGACATGAGGCTAACGGATAGATAAATGAGCTGACTGCTTCATAAGCGCTGAAATGCTCAGAACGAGTCCGGTGACGGTGTATGGGCTTTAGAAACTGCGCAGAAAGCACTTCCTGGTTTCATGTATCTATGTAGAGCTGTGAGACCGAGCGTTTTCAGCTCTGGAGAAGAGCAGGGCCTGCAGCATACAGGATTACTCAGACATGTGAAGGAAACAAAATACTACTCCAGGTCTGTTTTTGAGGAGGAAACATTATAACATGGCATAGAGCTGAAAAAACAAACAAAATAAATGCTATGAAATGGTGAAACCCTTTTTAAATACATACGGAACAAAAACTGTAGTAAAATAATTTAGAAAAATAGGTTTGTTTATAAATATCTTGTATAGTATTTTATTACTTTTTTGTATTTTAACCTTTCCATAGCTTCATATTTTCTACTTAATCTATAAACGGTGTAATCCTCGTCCAGTCTGTGGCCTGTGGCTCCACTTGTGCTGTTTCTTGTCCTTTATATTTGCAATGCTAATGTCCGAGAGGCAGCTGTCTCCATGATCAGCGCCAAGCCACAGAAAAAAAAAGAAAAAGAACGAAAGAAAAAAAAAAAGAAAAGAAATAAAAGTGCAGAGTAAATAGGTTGGCCTATTATCCCTTGGCCTTGTTCGGTCCTCGAGAGCTTCACATTTCAATAAAAAAAAAAATCCCTTTCAACCCCAGAAGAAGAAAGACGGTTGATCAAATATGGCAGGATACCTACAGAAACACCAGGAAATTAAAACTGGAATGAAGTTTATCTGGAGTTGTTCAAAGTGCGCTTCATAAAAACCAGAGTACTTGGCGTGTATGCGTGAGAGTACTTCATTTAGTATGTAGAGGCAGTACTGATTACTGCGCCCCGGTGAGTGTTTGTATTTCCGAGTATTGTCTTTGAACAATCCCATACAACATGCGCAGTAATTGATATGCCCTTGTAGGAAGCAGGCATTAATTTAACCCGGCTCTACTCACTGACTCCCGTCTATTATTCTGAGTCTACAGAAAGGATTTTTTTCATTAGAGCAAATATATTCAAAATAGACCGGACTCGGAGGATCATGTTGTTGTTGTTGTTGTGTATTTTTTAATATCAGGTCTGCGCAGGGTCAGATTTCTGCAGCAGGGGAAGGGACAGTGTTTCATGATGAATGGAGGTCATATGGATTATAAGATTTGGTTATAATAATTAAAATAAACAGAGATGAATACTGGCTTTTTAGAAGAAAACATAGCTTGGTACAGTGGTTACAATAAGATCATTATCACATTTTTTCAAAACAAGATCTGTGTCAAAAAGGAGTGAATATGAAAATGTACCACTAATATTACAGTAAACTAGAAAAACTAAAACTACATTAATGCATTAATACTGAATACTGGAGCCATACATCACAGAAGTAAATTAACTAGATACTTCCACAAGTAATTTACTCCTAATTAAAGCTGCTATAGCATGCTTTTTTCTGTCTTTGTGAAATAGACCCTAACCCTTGGAGACCCTTGCATTTGTATTTCATGTTTTATAACTGAAAATAATGTAAAGCTGTTACTTTGACGACTTGGATTAGATGTCTGTCACCCCCTGCTGGCAACGGTGGGGACTGGACAGAGCATAAAATGGCTAATTAGCATAGCTATTAGCAACATGATGCTAACAGATGTAGTGACAGAGGTTTAAGGCTGAAATGATCAGAATGAGTCCGGTGACGATGTATAGGCTTTAGAAACTGCGCAGAAGCACTTCCTGGGTGCACGTGTCTATGTAGAGCTGTGAGACCGAGCGTTTTCAGCTCTGGAGAAAGGCAGCGCCTCAGCATACAGGATTACTCAAACAGAATACTACTGCAGCTCTGTTTTTGAGGTGCAAACTACATTACACCACTCAGAAAGTTGATATTGCAGAATAGGAGAGCTTCAAGTGTGTTTTAAGAAAATGTTGCCTAAAACATACATTTTGCTAATATTTGGTTGAAATACTTTCGTATTTTTGTAAGAATTTTCTTACATTGTGGTGAAGTGGATAGGACACTGAACTTGCAGTCAGAGGGTCCTTGGTTTGAGCCAAGGAGACAGCATTAGTAGTTTGCAGGAGAAAAAGCACTTTTGTATTTTACCTACTCAAAGGTGCTATGAGCAGTATATATTTTTTACATTTCATAAAAATTATCCAAGTTTTCCAATATATTAGGTAAACATGTTTAAAGCAAATATTAGTTTTACTGATAACAATGGTACAGCTGATTTATTCACATAAATAAAAAATAAAAAATACTGAATATAATGCTCAAGGTGTTTAGGTTTTTTGTTTTAGTTTTAAAGCTGCATCGCTGATCGTCCAATCAGAAAAGTAGAAAGACTGGCAGCCCACAGACCATTGTTTTGACTCTAGACTGCAGTACCTTTTTTAAACCAGTAGAGTGCATGCTGCTTACAGTACCTTTAACATACTTTAACTCAAGTGGTATTTAGCTTGATTACTTTTCCTTTCACCTAAGTAATATTATTTTGAAGTGACAATACTCAAAAACCACTTAAAGAATTCAGTCTGAGAGGTTGTTATTACCAAGACCTTATTGTGAGGAGGCTGCTAATTTATCCTGAATTTGCTTTTAGAAGGAGTTTTGCATCAAATGTCACCAAAAACATCAACATTTTCACGTCAACTTTGCTGTTCCGATTACAATTTTGCGTTATTTTGATGCCTGTACTTCCAGCTGAAAATCCGTTAATACGCCTTAAACAGTGATATAATTAGCTGTGTGTGTCGTTGCTAGTCAAAATATCCAGACAGCGCTCACAAAGGGGGTCAGCGAAGACACAAGAACCCATTACTCTCCCCTCGCTGCCTCTGCTTTGGGCGTTAATAATGTTTGCCTAAGCCGGACTGAGGGAAATGAGCTGGAAAAAAGTCTAAAAGTGTGCGTCGTTGGTGCTGCAGAGGAGGAGGAGGAGGGTGGGGGATCTATTTCATTTGGGGACTGGGATCAGCGTCAATTGATTGTTAAGAAGTAGTTACATGTTGCATCTCAAACTGCCGTCCCACCACCACCACCGCCGCCACTGCCCCATGTCAAAAGCGAGGGTGGGTAATCCCCTTTGGTAGGCCCCGACATCATTATAGACTGTGATCTGGGGCGGCTGAAAGGAGGAATTAGCCACGAACACAATCCCAGCGACCCCTCCGACATCGGGACAATGCCCTCAGCTGGTGGGGGTCCAACATCCCCTAACCGGGACATATGGCCGGGACAAAACTGCGACAATGGCCGGTACAATGGCGACACGGTGGGAGGGTCCGCCCTGGTCGCCTTTGTGCGTCCCACCACGGGATTACAAGGCTTATATATTTGTGCAGTAAATGTTCATCTCGTACTGCAAATAAAACGACTGCAGCAGAGGTTTGCAAAGTTTACTCAACAAGGACCACCGCAGGAAATATGTGGCTGTGAAAGTCTGGTCTTTAATGGACCCAAGCCGAAATCTGGACTAAACCAGGACTAAATCAGTGCTAAACTAGGGCTAAACTAGATCAGCTAGAACTAAAACAAGGGACTAAGAAAGAAATTAAAACAGAAAATGCATGACTAGAACAGGCACTAAACTAGGACTAGAACAATAATGAAACCAGGACTAAACTAGAGCAAAACCAGGACTAAAACCAGGACTAAACTAGAGCAAAACCAGGACTAAAACCAGGACTAAAACAGGACTAAAACAAGGACTAAAATAGTACTAAACTAGGGCTAAACCAGAGCAACTAGAACTAAAACAAGGGATTACGAAGGAATTTAAAACAGAAAAATGTGTGACTAGAACAGGGACTAAACCAGGACTAAAACAATAATTAATACAGGACTAAATAAGGGCAAAACCAAGTCTCAAAACAGGACTAAATAAGGGCAAAACCAGGACTAAAACAAGAATTAACCCAGGTCTAAACTAGGGTTGAACCAGGTCTAAAACAAGACTAAACCAGGACTAAACTAGGACAAAACCAGGACTAAATCAAGGACTAAACCAGGACTTAAACAAGAATTAAACCAGGTTTAAACTAGGGCTATACCAGGGCTAAACCAAGACTAAAACCAGGACTCAACCAGGGCAAAACCAAGTCTCAAATCATGGCTAAAACTAAGACTCAACCAGGACTGAATCAGGAAAAATTCCAGGATTAAACCTGGTCTAAACTCAGGCTAAACCAGGACTATACACAAGGAGTAAAACTATGGCTAAAGCAGGGCTAAACTAGGTCTGAACCAGGACTAAACCAGGACTAAAACCAAGACTAAAATGGGACTGAACCAGGACTAAAAGCATGTTCAAAATAAGGAATAAACCAGGTCTATAACAGGACATAACTAAGCAGAGTGCTCAACACTTCATTACCAGACTAAATTTAACTAAATCTGAAGACTCCTGAGTACCACCTGAAGACGCCCACGTACCACCAGCTGTACCCGCACCACAGTTTGAGAACCACTGCTGTATAACATCCTTTACTTCACTGCTAATTCTCTCTCTAGTTTATATAGAAAAACATGGCCCTATACAACAGAAGAGTCCTGCAGTGAGAGCCCCCTGGTGCGTCCCTGGTGCGTCCCGCTGTGACGGCTTTGTGTCGGGGGGAAACCAGAAGAGACCCCCTGTGTGGAGAATACACAACAGCAGCTCTGTGCGACTGATCCCGGACTCACACACACTTTTACACAGCTACGAGTTAAGCTACGCTCCTCTAACAGGTCAGTTAATTAGGGTTTGGGCAAGAATAGGAGCACAAGTGGGCGATGTTGTGATAGAGTTATGGATTAAAGGATTGGAGTTGGACTTAGAGTGGGTTAACGTCACATAAAGTCGTCCTAACTGTATATTTTTCTCTGTTGTGTTAATGTTTGCACTGGCAGACGAAGAGGTTTAATGGTTTTATTTTTTATTTTTTTTTACTTTACTGTCTTAAGGTGCAAAATCACAGGCAATTAACATAATAAACAATAACATGTGTTGAGATTGGGCTCATCCTGACAGGTACAAAAACAAAAAACAGTATACAAATAAAGTATGAGGGACAACACAACATACATTCAGATACAAAACAAGTATTAGTCAAAAAGAGCACACACTCACGACCATCTTTTTGAGAAAATGTGCATTTTCTACTGTAGTTGGGCAGTCAGACACTCCATCAGATAGACATGTTTTAATTTTTGTGTCCACTGAGCTAAAGTTGGTGGGCAGGGCTTAAGCTAATTTAGGGTGATGGTCTTTTTTTGCAACCACCAACAGCGAGACATGACATTGATCTTTGGTGAGAAAGAATACGAGAGGATCCATGAGATGCTCTCTATCTCCTTTTGATATTCTCCCAGAATGTTCTTTTTTTGGGCAGTCCCCCCCAAAAAAACAAAAAAACATGGGAGTGGTCACTAACAATGCCATAGTTTCTCCAAAATTTGTCTTTAGTGGTACTTTTAGTCATGTATGTCATTAAAGGAGTTCTAAAAAATCTACTTTTTCACGACAACAACAATAAAATGGGATAAAATTGGGACCTTCTGCTCTAAAAAGGCAAAAAACAGATGTAAGATGCAGAAGCATATTACTGCCAGATGAGTAAAAAATAAAATAAGCTGTATCTCAAAAAACTTATCACATTATTATAAGACACTGGCCTATAAAGTTTTTACGTGATAAAAACTGTATATGCCTGCATCTTGAAAAACGTGGAACATTATCTTATAAAAAAGTGTTTGTATCACATTAATACAAGATAAGTATCGTGTAAAATCTTAATAACGTGATTAATTTGTATCACACAGTGTCGGCTCCTGCCACAACCACTGGGGGCCACATGATCAGAAAGTTACTGATCGCGTTCAGTTCAATTTAAATCCACACTGTTTTCATTTTCAATTACTAGTTGGCATTTGTAACATTCATATTGGTTTGCAACTTGTAATATTAAACCCAAGTAATATTACAAGTAATAAATGAGCCCTAAAAGAAAATTTAGGAGTGGTGCTTAAGGGTGGGAAAATGTGAAAACTGAAGATGGAAAAAAGAGTGCAGGAGAAAGATAACATTTTGTTTTTGTTTGAGATTTGAGGTTTATTCATTATTTTGCACTCCATTATTTATTCCTATTCATTTTTCAATCTTCAGTTCTTCTTTATTGGTTCATTTGCTACAATAGACCTTGTTCAAATATAGTCAAATATTTGTGATTAATTAATTTCTTATCTTCATTGTATCATATACTGTCTGTTGTTTCGTGGGCCACAAACAAAATCTTGTTTAGGGCCACCAAAAGCTTAGAGCCGGCCCTGGTATCACATAAAAACTTGATATGTAATGTACGTGATACAGCTGAAATGTATTTTTCCTCACCTGGCAGCAATACTCTTCCCTAAGATGCAGCTAAAAAAACACTGCTCTTTTAAATAAACAGTAGCTTTACTTCTATACTGTAATATCTGCAGTATATACCGTATTTTCCGGACTAAACGATCCTCCGGAGTATAAGTCGCACAAGCCAAAAAATGCATAATGAAGAAGAAAAAAACATATATAAGTCACATTTTTTTGGGGAAGGTTATTTTACAAAATCCGACACCAAGAACAGACATTTCATGTTGAAAGGCAAGTTATAGTAATAATAGAATAGAGAACAACAGCTGAATAGGTGTGTGGTTTGCTAACGTAACACATTGATGGTTATTCAGCTACATGAAGCATAAACAACGAACTGAATAGGTGTCTTGTATGGTAACGTAATATATTAACAGTTATTCACATAACTATAGCATAAAGAACATAATATAACAAGTTCACCAACCTCACCATCTCACTCCTAATCGCTAAATCCTTTAAATTCTTCATCCTCGGTGTCGCTTCTGAACAACTCCGCCAACTCCGGAGGTAGACGAAGCGCCGCTTCCTCCTCTGCGTGGCTGTCGTCAGACTCAGCATCAGTTCCATTTCCAATTATTCCGCTCTTTCTCAGTTGTCTTTATAGCCTAAGTTGTTGTTGGTAATGTTTACATTTTAAATTGTCAGTGGTACAGGTGCAGCAGATGCTGGTACACAAGCCTAGAGCGCCCTCTAACCAACACCTGAAATATTTTAATATATAAGTCACACCTGAGTATACGTCACAGCCCCAGCCAGACTATGGAAAAGAGTGCGACTTATAGTCTGGAAAATACGGTAAATGAAATGGAAATTGGTTTGGACATGGGTTGTGTGGCTAATTTTCCAACCGTCTCTTGAACTGTGACCTTTTTCCAAATATGGTAATCACTTCTGGCTCTGAAAACGTTGCCTTCAGGTCCCTGTTGTTACTTTTGCTTATGTCATATTGCACCAGTCCAATTTTTATTCTTCCTCTGTCCGAGCCCGTACCTTAAAACCTTCCTGTTGTATGTGACCAAATGCAACAGTGTATTTCTCCAGCGTCTTGTCCTCCCTTTTCATCAGAGCCGGGGGGAGGAGGGGGGTTGTGTAGCCATCAAAAAGCAGCTTTGTGTGTGCACGAGTGTATGGCCGTGCATGTGCATTCGAGTTTACGGCGGGGAGGACCGGGGGAGCGATTCAATCACTACACAAATGGATTTGGCTAATAGAGGCAGCCTCTGATCCTGACTGGTGCCCAGCTGGAGCGGGCCTAATTGGAGAGGGTGAAGAGCGCACGGGAGAGTGCACGGCAAACCGGGAGGAAACTGAGAATATGGCCCAGGAGAAAATACAACCGGGGCACTACGACTGTTGACTGGAAGCGGATTGTGGCGAACATTAATTCTGTCTGAGAAAAAAAGGTTCTCGGTGTTGTGTTCAGGGTCTCTCACCTGGAAAAGCAGCTTTGTGGAGCTTTTGTAATCATTAATTTATGAGGCAAGTAAGGTGCACATTTTTTATTTTGAGGAGTTAAAGTGTTACCATTAATAAAATAAATAAACTGTAGCACCGTTGGCCTGAGTGGAGCAGCAGTTTGGTTTTCTGCATGTAAACCTGGACAAAGTGAGAAAAACCACTGTGAGATTTCACTGAGCCATGAGCTTATGCTGCATTCATGTGCTCCTCGGAAGCTTGTCTTTCCAAGAAGAGAAGTCCTTTTCGCTGACTTGTTTATGTTCATGTGCTTTAATATTGGAAAGTCGGGATACTGACATCACCACATGCAGACCAACAAAGTTAATGGTCAGTAATGTTTATTAATTAGCGTTTAACACAGTTCATTAGTGCGATTTAATGTTCTCACTACTAAAAAGCTTTGTGTTAAAGGTACTGTAAGCAACAGGCGCTCTACTGGTTTGAAAGAGTACTGCAGTCTAAATCAAAACAATGATCTGTGGGTCATTCTGCTTTTCTGATTGGACGAGTGGAAATGCAGCTTTAGAACCAAAACAATAAATGTAAACAAAAACAACTTTACCATTATGTAAAACATCTTTTTAACTGTTAATAAATCATCTGTACCATTGTTATCAGTAAAACTAATATTTTATTTAATCATGTTTACCATCATATCTTAGCTTACATGTGGGTAATTTTTATGAAATGTAAAAATATAAACGGCTCATAGCACCTTTAATATTTTGCAAATATATATTTAGGCCAAAGAGCTTGGACGTTAGAGGTAAAATAAATTAATACCAATAACGGTCATTTCTAATGCAGTTCTGTCACTTGTATGCGAGTAAACTCATCTGCCCTCTTATCTCCCACCAACTAACTCCATACAGATCTTTATTTAACCAGGAAAGTCTCTTTGAGATTACAAATGTCTTTTTGAAGAGAGTCCTGGCCAAAAGGGAAGCACATCTCCAAATTTCCAGTATTTCTTTACCTTTTATTTAACCAGGAAAGTCCCACTGAGATTAAGAATCTCTTTAGCACAGGAGTCCTGGCCCCAGTGGGGGACCTACTGTGCTGTTTGTATCGTTTGTGCTCATTTACAAAACGCAAATGAATACATCAGCTGCTTTTCTGCTCTGTCCATGAAGCAGATGACGTCAGGTAAAGTCGGGCAGCAAGTTTTGAATCTGAGTTCTTTTTCCGACTTGTGCAGATGTTTATGTGCAATAAAATGTTTACCTGAGTTCCCGAGGACCACATGAATGCACCATTAGTACTGAGTAGAGAGGAACACATGTAAACAAATTAGGAAAACATGAAGATGAACCATCCTCACTCAGTAGTAGTAGTAGCAGTAGAAGTACTGGTAGTAGGTACTGCAGTAATAGTAGCTGCAGGAGTATAACTGTGTGATAGTTTCAGTCTTTTGTGTAAACTTGGTCAAAAGTAAAACTAGAGTTGGTTGTAACAGACTCCTGGAGAATCAGTGCAGGGTTTTCCACAGAGCGACAGGGCAGAGGTTCAGGAGGGAGAGCGGTCGTCCTCTAACCACGAGGTTGGCGGTTTAAATCCTGCTCTCCCCAGTTCATACTGTTGTTGTGTCCCTGGGCAAGACACTTCACCCACCTTGTTTATGAATGAATGTGTCAGTGTGACTGTGTGTTTGGTTGTGGTCAGAGAGGCCATAGGCACAGAATGGTTGCCACCTTTCACTCAGTCTGCCCCAGGGCAGCTGTGTCTGCAGAAACAGCTCCCCATCAGAGAGTTTGACCGAGGAGAGAATGAAGAGTGCACCTCACTGTAAAGAGAGGAAAGACACAAACAGGGGTGTAGCACAAATATCTGGGCCCCTTGTATAAACTACCTTGGTGGGCCCCCTTGCTCACTTTAGCAATAGCGCTCACACATATCCTAGGCTTTTTAAGGGCCCCTCCCTGTAGTGGGCCCTGGGTAAACTGTACCCTTTGCCATCACTCTATAATGACAAGCCATGACTGAAATAAAAAAGATATATTTCAGAAAAATAAGATAATATTGAGAAAAATTAAAAGATATTTCTGGAAACTTATAAGATATTGGGGAAAATTAAGCAGTACTCATGTTAACCTTAGGTATAACAGTAACATTATAGAACTGGATTTTTTTTTTCTTCTATTTGTCCCACACTGCCACCTACTGTTAAGGAGTGTAAATTGATGATTTATTTTTAAAAATTAAACTTTCTTTTTTTGCCCTGGCAAAGGCCCGTGACCCACTGAAGAACCATTGCTCTATAGTACAAGACTGATACATTATTATTATTAAGACTCATGATTATTATTATTATTATTATTATTATTATTATTATTATTATATTGCAATGGATTTCACGGTGTTAAACCAGATTTACCTTCAGATTTCTCTGTGTGTGAAGTGCAAGCAGCAGCCACATACTATCACCACATCTGGCAGTGCCCTGTAATTTTCATCTTATCAGAAAATGTTGCACAAGAGCTCCACTCGATTCGCCACTGGGCAGATGAACTGTTTTGTTGAAAGTCTTGCATCTTGGTGTTCAGTGTCCTCCCGATGAACGTCTTGAGGGAAAAAAAATGTGGCAGCTTCTGTAAAGTCACCTGAGCTGCTGCATCAAGGAGTTTTGTTTTTAATTTGTCTGACGTCTGGCAGATGCTGTTTCTGTTTTTATGTCTTTGTTGAAAAAATGATAAAAAATCCAGTTTGTGTAATCAAGCTATGAGCAAAGTAAGTTATCTAAAAGTCCAATTGACTCAATGCCAAACATGAATTCTGCCTGTCATTCCTGTGTTCATGTCCTCACCCTGAAACACCGCTGTGCTCTGTATAATCCGTCTCAGTGTTTAAATATCAGAGTGACCCCCTCTCTAACACACTTCACACCATTAGAGGAAGAACTCAGCCTGGTTCAAGCTTTCAAGCTGCGCTCTCTGTCCCTGGATCACCTCTGTTGTAGAAATAATCTGGGCAGGTTGGTATGTACAAAGTGTAGTTACAGTATGTGATGCTTTTCTCACTACCGGGACATTGTTGAGAGCACAAATATTCTCCGTTCTGAAGACTTGAATGGATAACAGCTTTTCATTCCTAACCAAGCTTTTACTGGGCTGCACTCAGAGTAAGTCAGTCGATGCCCACCGCTGGAGAGCATCAGCGGATCCATGAATGATACAGGGCTTTGCACAATAAGACACTTTTAATACTTTCACTCAAAAATGCCAGGTGTGAAAACTGAAGCGGGAGTGAAGAAAGCTGCAGTAAGTCCGTCAGACCAGCAAGGGGCACTGCGCACTCTTCTGACAAAGCCATTACACAGCAGCAGCAGAAGAAGAAGGCATAGCTCCAGTTTGCAACTTTACCTACAACTTTAAGGTTTTCTGGGGCAGTGCTGATAAACTTTAAAGCAGCATAAGAGTTTATTCAACAAGAAATGATCAAAATATAGATTTGTGAAGCTAAAAATCACTGTATTCTTTATTGATAGTTGTCTGTGATCAGATTAGCAACTAAATAAGTCTTTTTTTGTTGTGTTTATCTTATGCAGCAGATACAGAGCTGATAAAACGTCTCTTTTTGTCTAGCACACTTTAAAATAACTTCACAAAAGCATATTATATTGCTTTAATGTCCTTTTTCTTACACTTATGATCATTTAATTTGTGCAAGTTCTTTCTTTGGAAGTACTGCTTTTCCTGGAAATGCTTGTATAAATCCTTACAGGTGGAAAGTACTTTTGAAGAAAAATAAGTAGTTTTTAATTATGTGTGAGGCTTTTCAGTCATTTTTGAAGGACTAAGCGTTTTTATACATTTTTGAACAGATCTTAATTGTACTCAGTCATATCGATCCTTGGATCTTCTTTCACTCCCTTCTCCTCTGATCCATTATTTTTCTGTGAGCTACCACCAGGTTTTATTCTGGTAAACTTCATTTCTCAGTACTGTATTTGAGCTTACATATCTTAAATATAATAACACCTAAATAATACTCAGGACGTGAGCAGCAACAGCAACTTTCCTTTTTAGTGAGTACAAATCCCTGAAAACTCAAACACTGGGTCAAAGGGAGTCACCAAATCATTTATTTCAATTTCCAAAAATATTTTATTGTTAATTATAGATAATAACATTTAGGGCTTTTGAGTAATATTTGGAGGAAAAACTACTTTTAGACAAGCCATTTAAAACAAAATTAGATGATTTTTTTGTAAACATCTTGTGTGGCAAGGCAGGTATTTGTGATATAGTGGAAGTAGAAGTAGAAGTAGTTAAGTTGTAGTAGTAGTAGCAGCAACAGTATCAGTATTTACTAGAGCCATAGTAGTAGTAGACCTCTCTAGTTGTAGATATGATGTTATTGCTATATAAATAAATAAATTAAGTATACTTTTTGACTACTTTTTACTTTTACTTGAGTAATTGTAGTTTACGACCCACTTTTGACCTCTGACCCACCATTTGAGAACCACTCCTATATGAAATACACTGATTCCTTATCCAGGCAGAGCATTTTCATACATTTCTGAACAGATCTCTACTGTAACCAGACTTTTTTGGACTCCAGCCTTTATTTTATTTCACTCTCTTCTCCCCTGATCCTTTATTTTCCTATGATCCACCAGTTTAACCATCTTCCATCAACCCACGGCCACATGATACCACAGAAATACTCGTTTTCTCTTCCCTGTTTGATTCTCCCCTGGCCTTGATCGATTTCCCCGCTTTGTCCAGAAGGTGGCACCATTGTGTAGCGGCTGGCCCCCCTCTTCGTGCCGCCTGAGTAACCGAGCTCCTCTATTCACTCTCCTCGTCAAGAGACCTCTCGACCCCTCGCCAAAATGTCACGGTCCTCTCTCCAGTCGCTCAATAAATACAACTGTATGCATTCAGGTTTATTGTGGCAGATCCTTGTGCGTTTTTCCCCCACCACCTCGTTCTAACTCAAACTTCAAACCAAGGGCGAGTCTGGTCAATGCGCAAATCTCAACTTTATTATTAGGATCTCAACTCTGGCTTTTTTCCCTTCGTCTCTCTTGCTCTGTCCTTCTTAGGGCACTATACAGGTAAACAGGAAAAGATAGATATTTAATTGATGTTTTGTTCACAGAAGAGGTAAACAGGTCAGGGCCTCCCCATAAGACGCATTTCATCCATCAGTATACAAGCTTAAGGTTTGTTATTGCCCTGTGCTTGGAACAATCTTATGTATTTATATTCTTGCAAACCTGCTCATTTTATATTGATTCTTTATCTCGTTACTCTTCTCCATAGCCTTAGCCATAATTATTCAGCAGTTCATTATCTTTTTACAGTTTTATCTGGATATAGATAATCCATAATGTAAAATAAAATGTGAAAACTTTGGGGATCAGGGTTTAGAACCAAGACCCTGTGATGGGTTGCGGGCTTGTTCTTATCTTAGATTGTGGAGTGAAAACATTTTATTTTTCGACGTAGATAATTCTTAAGTTAGTTAAAAAATAGACAAGTTGTTTGTTTTCTCTGTGTTGATAGTGTTCTGTTCATTTTGGGTGGCACAGTGGCACAGTGGTTAGCACTCCTGCCTCACAACTTATTTTTTATTTATTTATTTATTGGTTTATTTTACAGGGACAATGTACATTCATTAACATTTCTGTAAATGCACCAGAGTTAGCCAACCGGCTATTTTTCATCTGCAGTCCCTGGACAGTCAAAGTCATTCTAAAACATACAACTACATCACATTAGAATAAACATTTCATAAAACTGTAGAGTCTATATACATAGAATTAATTGAAAGGACAACAAGATGGCCAGTTTTTAAAATGACTTTTGAACATGTTGTATGTGGCCATTTCCCTAAAGCTCACAGAGACAGAGTTCACTCATGAGCAGCTCTGACTGAAAACGACAGCTGACCAAATGCACTTCTCCTGAGTGGAACAATGCAGTCACCTCTCGCTGCACCCCTTGTGCCGATATGAAGCTGTTCTTTTAGTTATAAACTGTCCAAGTGGAGGAGAAGACAGTCCAGTAGTCATTTTAAACATTAAGCTCAAATTGGCAAATTTAACCATGTTTTCCCAACTCAAAAGCTTGCATTTCTGTAAAATTGTACAATGATGGTAACGCAGTGGTTTTCTTTCTTTTTTATTTTATTTTTTATCTTATTGGCTTTCATTGTTGATGTGATACTTTTACATTTTTGATCTGCACTTTGGCACACTTTGATTTATGTTTTATTATTATATTTATTGTTATGTTTTTCTTTTATTTCTGTCTGAGCCTGAACTCCAACTGCAAACAAATATATATTTTATACCTAAGTGTATAAATCTGACATGTCCAAAGTGTGGCCCGGGGGCCATTTGTGGCACAGGTCGAGATTTCATATGGCCCTCGGCTTCTATGACAAAATGTATTATTAATGTCCCTCCAGTGTTTCCGTAGCTGGATTTGTGCATTGTGCCTTCTAAATATTTGATCAGAAATTAATTGCAGTTATGTTTGCAGCAATTTGTATAAAAACTCAGTGCAAGTTTTGTACGTTTTGGTTTTAGAAATTCTGTCTCATAACTCACTGTAAGTGTTAAAATCAGCCTGACTAATATACTGTATATATATGTGTATGTGTATATATGTGTATATATGTACTGTATATATATGTGTATGTGTATATATGTGTATATATGTACTGTATATATATGTGTATGTGTATATATGTGTATATATGTACTGTATATATATGTGTATGTGTATATATGTGTATATATGTACTGTATATATATGTGTATGTGTATATATGTGTATATATGTACTGTATATATATCACCTAGAGCAGTGGTTCCCAAACTTTTATGTGTTGCACACCTCCTGGGCTTTTTGTCTCATCGTGAGTACCCCTCATTCATTTACGTGTCAATTTTTCAAAAAGTCATCAGGGTCATCTGTGTTTATTAGTTTAGACATTTTATACTTATTTTATTGTAAAAGCAAATTTTGTCTGTATTTTTTTGCTTTGAAAATTAAATTTAAGATGTAAAAAAATCCCTTTAAAATAAAAATACATACAAAAATATAATATTATATATATATATATATATATATATATATATATATATATATATATATATATATATATATATATATATAAACGTCTATTACATTTACTTATTTTACTATATTTTTCAACTAAAAAACTAAAACTCATAATAAATTGTCAAGAAAAATTTTATGAAAAATAACCATTTAAATAACTCTCCTTTGAAACAGGTTTTATAATAGACCTATCCAAATAATATTTCTAGAAGTTTAATGTCATTTTAATCAATAATTTTTTATCAACTGTCAATGAGAAACGTGAGCTCGTCTTTCACAAGTTTCAATAGTTTAATATGAAAAGGCTGCAAATATTTTCTTTATTAATATGAAACAATTCCAAGTACACCCTGTAAAGTACTCACGTACCTTTAGGGGTCCCCGTACCCCTGGTTGGGAAACACTGACCTAGAGGATGTTTTTTATGTTCCGATGATACTTTGTTGGGAAATTAAAACATAATACTGTCTGTGCGTTCAGTTCCTACCAAAAACATCAGGACGGACTGTCGGCCCTTGAACATTTGGACATTTTCTAACCCTAACCCTGACCCTCTGGCCCTCTTTGGAACGCCCCTGGTATGATTAAAGTTACCTGAACCTGAACCTGAACAGCAAAAAGTTTCCAGGGTGCCATTCTGTGTGGAGTTTTTATGTTCTCTCTGTGTCTGTGTCTAGGTTTCCAAAAGAGGTTCTTAATCTCAGTGGGACTTTCCTGGTTAAATAAAAGGTCAAGAAATAGTGGAAATTTGGAAATGTGCTTTCCTTTTAGCCAGGACTATTTGTAATTTGATATTTGTAATCTAAACGCAACTTTCTTGGTTAAATAAAGCTCTGTATGGAGGTAGTTGGTGAGAGATAAGCGATAGATGGAGGCAGAAGATTCCCTCAGAAGGGAGCTGCAGACAGGAGAAGAGGAGAAAATGACTGTTGTCTAATGCTAAAGCTAAGTAAGTCTGGTTTATTGGCTTGAATAAAAAACAAAAACAAACAAATAAGCAAACAAAAAAAGCCTGGGGCCAAGTTTGTTTACAAAAGTTGATAACACTTTAGAATAAATCACATTATATAGCATTAGTTAAAGATAAATAACAAGTTAACAGAGCATTACTCCAACATTAATAAACACCATTGATTATAAACATTGTAACTAATGTTTAATCCTAATATGCTTATGTAAATCAGTGTTAATTCAATTACATATTCATTAATGCTGGGCTGCACTCTTAAACCATACTTAACAGTGGTGAGCTATTTTAAAGTGAACCCTAAATAGTTTTAAATTTACAAAATGCTGAAACTGGTTTAAAAAAAAAACAAAACATGACCATAGAGATGTAAAAACTGGGTCCCAGAATCAGACCAGGTCAAAACTTAGAGACTTGTTTTAAACCAGTGGGCCAGGACCCAGCGGTGGGTCAGACTGTAGTGGAAAATAGACTTTCAGTGTTTTGATTCATCACGTGGGACTTTTATTAGATTATAATCAGTTTGTAGAGAAGATTGTAAAACCTGAATATGTAAAAAGTGATTATGCAACATCTCCAGTGCATTTCATATCCAGTAAAAGCATCCAAACGCTTATTATTGTTACCGACTCGCATTTTATCACATCCTTTATAATAAAATCCTGCAGAGCCAAGTGCTTCAAATGCATTCGAGGGTGTGCACACTTCCCCAGTCTCTCACCAGTGCAATTTTCCCGCTGGACCCTGAACTCTGGCCCACTTTAGCCTTTAGAAATCCTCCTCGCTCTAAACACATGCCACCAGTGCTGCGTACTTGTGGAGAATTTTTTAAGGAAAGATGGCTGCGGTCTAAAAGGCTTGTCGAGGTGTTCTGCATGGGCCGCACTTGACCTCCTCGTCCTCTCGAGCGCTGGAGGAGCTGGAGAGATCCTTCAGACTGCCACTCACACTTCCTGCTCCGCGCTGAGGCAACAGCAGAAGAAGAAGGAGGAGAAAAAGAAGGAGGAGGAGGAGGAGGAGGGGAGGCGCAGGACAAATACATGGATGGAGGAGTGGGGGGAGTTAGTCTGATGCCTTTGGTGAAGAGAATAACACCATACAGAGCTGTGCAAAAGTCTTTTAAGAAAGGATATGAACAAATAAAGGTGTATCAATGTTCAAAAATACAAACAATTACAAAAAAAAGAATAAAAATCTAAATTAGAAGCCTCTGCTAAGTCACGGTTCTGATTTCGCAATGGTAAAGATTTGGTTCCCAGACCTGGACTCAGAGGCAAATGAAACACTCCTGGATCTAAACAGAGATCTGGAGCCACAACAAACCAAATCATTTTGTCTTTGGCCCTTTACTAACCTTTGAAAATTAAAATAAAAAAAATCTAACAGTCTTAAAGGGGCTATATTCTGCAAAAATCGACTTTTCTGAGCTTTCTCTTGTGTTATAATGTTGTTTCCTCATCAAAAACACAACTGGAGTTGTGTTTTGTTTCATTCACGCCTCTTAGTAATCCTGTATTCTCTGGCATTGTGTTTATGAGCCCTCAGAACGCTCGGTTCCACCAGCTGACTGGATGTAGAGGGTTTGTTGATTGGTCAGTACTTCCTGGAGTGGGCGGGGGTTTGTGGAACTGAGCAGTCTGAGGCCTCAGAAACTCAGCGCCAGAGAATACAGGATTACTCAAAAAGATAAGATAGATTTTACTGAGGGGAAAAACATTATGGTCTCTTTACAGTTAAAAGAATATTACAAAAGCACATGAGCAGACAGATATGTGGAAATTATTACAAAATGAGGAGTAGATATTGAAGTTTTTTTTTGCCTCATTTAATCGAGTGAGGAACGTTTCATCCTCAGAAACTGGTTCCAGTGTTAACTGCAAACTCTTTTGGTCTTGGTTTATCGTTTGGCTTGAGTGCAGCTGTAAGAGTTGTAAGAGTGTTCTTGTGTAGGACTTTGTGCTCTGTTGAACGTTGAGCTGTAACTGTCTGGCAGCAGTACGGATGTGATTAAAAACTTCCATAACCACTGAGTACATAGAACAAATCAATTGCCTTTGTAATTTATTTTTCTTTATGAACACCTTGTATAATATAGCCTCTTTAACCTAAAAAATGACCTAACAGTGACAAAAAATGCTTTAAAAAATATTGCCTGGATATTCTTCTTTCTTTAGCATCCTGCAAAAATACCATACTTTTCTTATCTATTATTGTCATAACAGTGGATAATTCAACAGATACTGATTTCTTGGGAGGAGTGTCCACCACAATCATCTTTACATCCTCCGCTTTAACCTTTGTTTCTGCCTATTCTTTGTCCAACACATTTCCCTATTACCTGTGTGACCTGTGTAATAACAACCATCCGTAGTAATGACGAGGCCAGTAATTACTTTAATGAACAAAAACACAACAAACCTGGCTTTTCACCTGCGTTTCCCTTTTCTTTTAACCCGCACAAAGCCCCAAGTGTAAATGTGTGTGATTTAGCCGTTTTGTGCGATTATGGGCGGTCACTCCTCACAACACAACTCCTCGTCAGTGTCCGTGACCTCTGACCTCTCTCATTTGTCACACTGAATTGGTGTCTTTGGGTTTTTTTTCCCACACAAATCCCGTCAGGGCTGTGAGGACGGCAGCTGACAAAAATTATCAACAAAATGATTCTGGACGGCTTTGGAAATTATGTTTTTTTACTCTGCTCAATTTAACTCTGGTCTCAATAGAAGCAGGGAAATCCTTTTGTGAAGTAAATAGCTAATTGTTGGTGACTTGTCTCTAAGGTCAGTGGTTTGATTTTGGTCTGAATGTAACACTGAAGCATTTGGGAACCACTGATTTATGTTATAATCCCAAGAAGGTTAAAGAAAAAGCCATTTAGACACAGCTCAGTGGTGTGGTGTCTAACAATGATGTGAAAAACTTGTTGCATGTTTTACTTTTGTGTGTCATTTGTGGGCACAGGTTTTTAATTTGATATTTCAGTAACACAATATAATAACTTTATGTAGCGTCCATTTTTTACAGTCTTAGTCTTGGTCTCGGCTGCAGTTTTATTCTGTCTTGGTCTTGGTTTTGGTCTCAAATCCAGTTTCACTCGGTCTTGTCTTGGTCTCATCTGGAGGTCTTAGAGATTTTTTTTAAACCAAAAATTACAAGAAAATGCTGTACTTTTGAATATGTTTAGTTTTGTAAATAATTTGTTTTCAGCATAAGAAGAACCATGAAAATGTCTTTTGGCATTAGATCATTAAAATGATAAAAATTGTATTTGAATGATTATGGAGAAAACATGCAATATTCAATAATTATGTTGAAAATTGAGATAACAATATTATTGCGATATTTGAAAATAGAGACTACTTTTCGAACATAGTAAGTTAAATTCACTGCATTTCATAAAAATGTAAGTTCCTGTATTTACAAGTCAAAACAGCCACAAAATCAAAACTTAACACAAACTAAACCAGGAATAAAACAAGGCTAAGCTGTGACTAAATTAATTAAATTACCACTAAAACTGGACTTTTTAAACATTTTTATTTAGTCACAGCACATGTTCTTTTAAGGCTCTGGTGGAAAATGATTCTTCAGTGTAAATCTCTGTCAGATGGAAGACCACAGTGTTATTGCGATATATTTAGATTATTGCGATATGAATATTGCATTTGCTGATATTGCGATAACAATAATTTAGCAATATATTGTGCAGCCCTAATTTGAACTTTTTTTTTTTTTACATTTCCCTTTTATTTAGTGTTAGTTCCCAGGGTTTGGTCTTGACCTGGTCTTGGTTTGCCATGGATGTATCTGGCTGTGTGATTCCCTAGTAGAAAATACAATATCAATACTAACATAATTCATAAGGTACATAAGGTTTATTACACTTTGCCATAAATTTTTTCTCCTTGAGGTCTCTGCTCTTTCTTTACTTTCAAATGTGTGATTAAGGGTCAGATACAAAGTTACTAGCCTCTGTAGCCCATAATCCTACTCACACTATTTACAAATTAAACACTATAAAAGGCTTCATAATACAAGAAATTACATCAGTGTTTAATATTTTACTCAGTGCTATGTTTCTTTAGTTTGTTTCTTCACAGTGCCCCTGAATCCCTAATGCTAAAAACGTCCCCTTAATCCTTAAATGTCTCTTCACTTGGCCTCAAACCCCAAAAGTTTCAGACTGGTCTTGAATACAACACAAATTAAAAGTGCCCTTTATTCAGCTAAATCTACTTTTTTGAGCTTTTAACCATGTTATAATGTTGTTTCCTCCTCCAAAACACACCCGGAGTAGTATTTTGTTTCATTCACACATGTTTGAGTAATCGTGTATGTTGAGGCGCTGCCCTTCTCAAGAGCTGAAAACGCTCGGCTTGTGTTTCTAAAGCCCATACAGCCATACAGTCCAAAACATGAAATATTAATGCAAAGGTGTCCAAAACTATTGCAAAAAGCCTGAAAAAACAAAACAAAAACATATATGGCCCTGTAGTAATAAAGCATTGACAAATATGTAATTAACAATATTTGAATCAATAAACATTTTGTAGATACTGTATTGACACTGATGTTTTATAATTTTGCATTGATTTACATGAGCTTATTACTGAAGTATTAAATAGTAATAATAATGTTCTTAACTCACCTGCATGGCTTTGGACAGTGACAGAAATACACTGGAGATGAATGAAATGGATCAATATAAGTTTATTTCAATATAATATTTAGTTTTTTTTATAAACAACAGTGCTAAAAGCTGCTTCTCTGTTCAATAAGACTCAACAAAACATTCATCAGCAAACGTCAGGGGATGCAGTAACACTGTGTCTCACCTGCTGGACCAAAACTTTTCATGCCAAGTACCACCTCAGAAAAAAAGTTGCCTTTCACTGAACCGATCTTTAATGAACCAAAGGAAAACAAAACCAAAACTAGGGCTAAACCAGAAATAATCCAGGACTAAACCAGGAGGAAAACAAAACTAAACTACATCTAGGTCTATACCAAAACACAAACTAAAACCATGACTAAAACCAGGACTAAAATAGGGTTAAACAAGGACTCAGCCAGGACTAAGCAGTGGTAAAAACTAAACAGGAATAAAACTCACATCCAAATTTGTACACTAAATGTTCACTTTATACTGCAAATAAACATCTATAGGACTGCAAAAAAAAAGAAAAAAAAAAGAAAAAGAAAACAAAAAGTAGCACCAGAACAAGCCCGCGTACCACCTTTGTTATCTGGTTTGAGAACCAACTGTGTCAGACCCTTTTAAAGGTTCTTTAAAGGTCCTATATTATGTTTTTTTCAGGCTTTTTGAAATAGTTTTGGACACCTTTGCATTAGTATTTTATGTTTTATAACTTAAAATAATCCTATAATAATAGTCTTCTTTTGGGAAGCTGTTACTTACTGTTACTTTTTGCAGAGAAAGCTTGGATTAGCTGTCTGTCGCCCCCTGCTGGCATCGGTGGGAAATGGACAGAGCATAAAATGGCTTTTTAGCACGGCTATTAGCAACATGACGCTAACAGATAGATAAATGAGCTGACTGTTTAAGCTCCAGCAACGCACAGGATTACTCAAACAAGCGTGAACGACACAGGTTTGTTTGTGAGGTGGAAACTACATTATAACATAGTTAAAAGCTCCAAAAAGTCAATTTAGCAAAATATAGTAGAGCTTTCAAGTGAGAGGCCTGGGTTTGTGCTCTGGTCTTGGGTCTTGTTCAGTCCCAAACTCTTTGTCATATTCTAATTTTGCTTCACTCTTGTTGTAACTCAATCTCTAGTACTTTGTCTACCACATCACAAACTCCCCTCCTCCTCCATTTTAAAACTTTCTAACTTCTTTTGTATTTCTTGTGTCTTGGTCTCTCTCTGTCTCTCTCTCTCTCTCTCTCTCTCGTTGTCTGATTGTGTGGCGGCGCGTGTCTCTCCGAAGTGCGTGGGTGTCTCGGGGGGAGTGTAGGTGTTTGCTGCCTCCAAAGACAATACAATTAAATGATTAATGCACGGCGGGGCCACTGACAATTAAAACTATTATAGAAATTAAAATGGCATTATGTCACAGTGGAAAGCTGATGATACCCGCGCCGTCTTTTTTAAACGCAATTTTCATAATTCCAATAATTGAAATTATGGCATATTCATTCATTTACCGGGTGAGGAGGGCTAAGAGCGGCTACTAATGAAATGCAATCATTAGCATCCAAACAAAGTAATTGGGTAGTCTTTTATCCTTGGAGATAGGTGATAAGGCACAATCACCCGCCGCTCCCCCCTCTATCAAAATGCAAAAGCAGTAATTAAGACCGTGCGACCGAGATGAGCCGAACGCAGTACAGGCCCTGATTACTGCGATGATTACACACCTTACTGCAGTAGTACTGTACCCCCGGATCATGTTTAGAGATACTGGGGCATTCTCGGGGAGCGGAGGAGGCTGCGGGCGGAGAATAGACTGGGAGTATTGGGGTTATTAAGGCAGATTAATGGATAAAAATATGTCAAGTAATCAGAATAGGAAAGTAGTGCTAAGTTAGAAAAGATGGAGGGTCTAAGTACTACTATGTCTTGTTGCCTGTTTGGTTTTATTTATGTTTGTAAAGCTGTTTAAAGCTCTGCTAAATCAACTTTTTTAGGCTTTTAACCATGTTATAATGTTGTTTCCACCTCAAAAAACAGACCTGGAGTATTTTGTTTCATTCATGCGTGTTTGAGTAATCCTGTATGCTGAGGCGCTGTCCTTCTTAAGATCTGAAAACTCTGGGTCTCACAGCTTTTCGTAGAAAAGTGAAACCAGGAAGTGAAACTGGACTCGTTCTAATCATTTCTGCCTTAAACTGTTGACACTATGAAGCAGTCCACTCATTTATCTGTTAGCGTCATGTTGCTAATAGCCGTGCTAAATTGCCATTTCATGCTCTTTCCAATCTGTTTTCCAATAATATAATAATATGGAATCTTTAAGGCAACTGATATTGGACTATATAAAAATAATTTATACTTTTACTCATTTAATTTCCTTACAAATGTACTTTCTGAGCATACTTTCTAAAATGTACTTTTACTTACACATTTTTTGAGGGAACATTTTCTACCTTTATTCAAGAATATCTAGAGTAACTATGGGGTAAAAGCAGTTTTATCAATATTATTAGTAAGTAGCATCATCAGTAGTAGTAGCTGTAGAAGAGGTAAATAGTAATTGTGGTACTGGTAATACTAGTGGCAGTAATAACAGAAGTTCTTTTTGTTTTTATTACAAAATTATTACAAAATGTCAAAAGGACTTGTAAGTAAACTTCACTCAAAAGTTGTTTTTTTTTTTTTTTTAACTTTTTCACTTATTTCAATTCCATCTTACTTATATAGCTCAATATCGCTTCGAAGGGCTTCACAAACAATTATTCAAACATAAACACACAGTAAAAAACCAACACTAACTAAACTGAACAGTCCCAGGACGTCCCCTGTCCTTAGACTCTCCTTCTCGGTAAGGAAAAACACCTAAAAAAATCCGGATAAAAAGTGTGAACAGAAAATTTAAACAATGTTGTGACAAAGACAGGGACAGTGCTGGGCAGAGAGATGCAATTGAGAAAGTTCTGGGGCGTTTTGAGGCCTCAGAAACTCAGCGACAGAGAATACAGGACTGCTCAAACGGGTGTGAATGAAACAAAACACAGCTCCAGGTCTGTTTGTGATGAGGGAACAACATTATAACATGGTAGAGAGCGCAGAAAAGTCTATTCTGCATCATATAGCCAGATTGAGAGGGAAGAAAAATGAAATCTGCATGTGTAAAAGGCAGAGAGTACATCAATGCACAGTATGTACGTGTACATTACGTGTTGTACAATGTCCCAAGAAATTCTTCTCACTAATTGTAAAAACAGGAAGTAAAAAGCCTGGATCCTGAGTGTGGGATGTAAATTATCTTATTATCTCTGCTGGACTTTAGCTCCTTGTATATAAGTTAATGGCCAGTGTGTGCAGCGTTAGTGAATTAGTCAGTTCTCCAGAGAGCCGTGACACAGAGGAGGAAGAGGAGAGAGGTGAAGTGAGAGGAAGATGGCCGCCTCAAGACTCTTGAACAAAAGAGCTGCTTGTGTTCGAGGGGACAGCGTTCTTCCACGTGGGTCTGCTATAGGCTCCTGTGTGTGGGGCGCTCCTTTGACAGGGCGAGGAGTAACCAGGCGTATACTCGAGTTACTCCTTCACTTGCTTTTACTCAGTTACACCTACTACAATCAGACCTTATTCACAACTTTTGGCATTGTAATGGATAATTTGGCCTCTTTGTACTTTAATAAATTTGTTGTGAAAGGTGAAGGACATGAGAACAGTCATAAGTCACACAACTACTGGGTCCGTTTTGGATCAAACTCTGTTGTTTTGTCAAATAGTGTGATTGTTTCCATCTGCAGAGGAAAGGTTATCTACAACTGCACTGCCGAGGTTTATCTTCTGCTGTCATTCAAATGGATAATCATGTTCATGTGTTCATTCTCAAGCATCAACAGGTGAGGCCTATATTTTGTCTTTTGTTTAATGGTCCACTATTCTGCTAAATTCACTTTTTTTTGTTGGCTTTTAATCAACATTTGTTTCATTTATACATTTAAATAATCCTGTACACTGAGCTGTCCTCTTCTAAAAGGCTGGAAACTCTGAAGTTGCTAATAGCCATTCTACATAGCCATTTTATGCTCTGTCCATTCCCCATTATTACCAGCAGGAGGCAACAGACATCTAATCCAAGCATTCTTAAAGGAGCAGCTCCCCAAAAGAAAACATTTTCCACATATATACATTATTTTAAGTTATAAAACATAAAATACTAACACAAAGGAGTCCAAAACTATTTTAAAAATCCTGAAAATAATAATAATTGTTAAAAAGAACTAAAAGAACTTGAACACAGACTTTGAAGTTTAATGCCAGTACAAAACCTAAAAACATTTACACCATGGTTCCCAACCTTTTTGGTCTTGTGTTTTATAATTTTAATTTTTTACTATTTATTTACAGTAACTTCTTACTTATATATTTCTCCTGCATTTTTCTCTTTAAAACTTAAGTTCAAAATAGAAATTAAAATGAATAATCTGCCTGCCTATGAAATAAAATATTACATAAAAATAAAAGTCCTATTACACTTACTTATTTTCCTATAAAAAATAAAATAAAAAATAAAATAAAATAAAAATAATAATATAAATAAGCTTAAAGATAAAATCAAATTATTGTTATTAAACCTAAAAATGTAATGAAATACAATATAATATTAAATTCATATTCTTAGCATTCATAGCATTTTTAGCTCTATACATTAGTTTATGAGACACTTGATCTTTCAGAAGTTTTAATAATTCAATATGAAAAGGCTGTAAATATTTTAGCATCTTAGAAATACAATTGGATCTGAAATAATTCCAAGTACCTCCTCTCGCAGCCCAAGTGACGCTGATTTATACGACTTTTTAAATTTCCTTGTCATATTATTTGTATGGAACAGAACTTGTCGTGTCTCTCCCCCCGCCTCCTCTCCTCCTCCCTCCTCACACAGCATCATTAGTTCCTCCCGGAGCCGAGTCAACAATATAATGTTCTGGGGGGCCACCTTCTGAAAAGATCCTACTGGACTCCTTTCTTCTGGCCCTGACCCTTTATTAGCACTTCCCCGCTCTGCTCTGGCCCCGCGTTCACCTCCACATCAGATCCCCCCCTGCGGGTCCTTCAGAGGCGCCCCAGTCTGAGCTGTACCTCCGCTGGGGGAGAGCTCACCCCCCCCCCCCCCACCTCCTCCTCGTCCCTCCCTCCTCCTGGGCCTCTGCTGGAGATGGACAATAACAAAAGCATAGAGGGGAGACAGACCTTTTCTTAATACAGCCTTGGCCCTGAAGCCCACCACTCCTTTTTTTTTTTTGCAGCTTGTGAAAGTAGGGCTTTTCATCTCAAAAGATCAACACATTTTTCTCTTGTAGGCAGCCCAGGCCGCGGCTCCCATTTTCTCCCTCTCCTGTCCTTTCTCTATACAGCTCGGCCGTTCGTACTCGCGGCAAATGGGAAAACTGTCCTTGGTAGGATTCTGTTTTTCAAAGGAATCAATTCTCCTTTGTACACACTTGAGGTGACCCTGTGACAGGCATTAAGCGTGTCTTCTGCCTGTGTAGCGTGTTGCTGATGGACACGGACCATTATGGCGCTCAGGTGCACGCTCGCACACTCCCTCGTGCACGCTCCTCTATACCCCACATGCTGTATGGGCTCATATCCATGCATGCACAATGAGGGACGGGAGCACTCACAGACAGAGTGGATGTAGTGTTTGAGACTGGTCTTTAGACTTTTTTATTTCTTCTTCTGTAATTTTAGGTCAGTTTTCTGTTATCTCCTCCAGTAAATCATCAGATAAGTGCAATAATTTCAACCATAGTCCATCATTCTTCACTGTGGTTGCTCTTGTTCACTTACTTAAAGGCGGAGCTAAACACAGACACAAAATCTTTCTCATAATGAAAATGCTAATTTCCTGAAACCTCACATATGTCAAAGGTGGAATCTGTCGTGAGGCAGAAAGTCTTGCCTCATGCATATAGAAGAATTGGTAAATCAGAGCTTCCCAAAGTGAATGAGCACAAGAACAAATATTATTATTATTCAGTGTGACAGCTCTGCGACTAAAGCCCAACGCACACTGGACGCCCGGGAAAAAATACACTCCCATTATTTTCTATGAGAGTCCTCACACTGGGCACTCCCCTGTACTTTTGCAGTAAACAAAGACAGTTCTCTTTCCATGTGACACAGAGAAACAGCTGTAAGCACCGAGGGAGAGTAGCATGATATATCAGGGGACACAGACAGTAGCTATCGACCACAGCTGCACTCACTGCACAGGAAAACTCCCTTATGTTGCTAACTTGCTAATAACAGCCCAGTCTCTCCTCACAGCCTGGGGCAACTTCTATCATTTTGTCTGCTTGTTAACCAATAAAATACATATTTTAAACTCCAGCTCCTTGTGACTGTGAAGGTAGAACTCTGCTGTGTCTGAAGAATTATAACATGAGAGCAAATCGACAACAAAAAAACTGGAAAGGCAGCTGCAGAGTGACAGAATTTGTCCTGCATCTTTGGCCTAAAAACTCTGGTCGTCATGTTGTTCTTGTTTACAGAGTGCTGCTGAACGCCTCTCAGACCTTAATCGCAGTACGCTGTAAAGATGCAGCCCTGGTCAGAGAATAAACTGAATTATCCAGGTGTGTTAGTGTGATAAAGCGAAATTTTAATTAAGGTAAGGTCGCCACAGTGAGCCAGTGGCACAGTGATGTGGCAAGTTTTTACGGCTAATGCCCTTCCTCCCGCAACCAGCCACATACTGTGACTGGAGTAGGCAATGGGGCTGGAGTGTCTTGCCCAAGGACACAATGACAATATGCACTGGGTCAAGCGGGAAGTGAGCCACCAACGCCTCCAGTCAGAAGGACACTGCTTAAAGCTCCTATACTATGCTTTTTGAAATAGTTTTGGACACCGTTGCATTTCACTTTTTATAACTTAAAATAATGTATATGTATGGAAAACGTCTTCTTTTTGGAGAGCAGTTACTTTGACTTTGCAGCGAACACTTGGATTAGATGTCTGTCGCCCTCTGCTGGCAATGGTGTGGAATGGACAGAGCATAAAATGGCTATTTAGGATGACTATTAGCAACAAGAAGCTAACAGATGGATAAATGAACTGACTGCTTTGTAATGAATTATCAGAATGAGTCCAGTGAAGGTCAATGGGCTTCCTGGTTCCACTTCCTGGTTTCAGGTGTCTACGTAGAGCTGTGAGACCGAGCGTTATCAGCTCTAGAGAAGGGGATGGCCTCAGCATACAGGATTACTCAAACATGTCAATGAAACAAAGTACTATTGCAGGTCTGTTTTTGAGGTGCAAACTACATTATAAAAGCTCAAAAAAGTCAATTTAGCATAATAGGGAACCTTTAAACTCCTATATCATCCTCTCATGGTGCACCTTACTACTTAAATAACAACTGGATGTCCATAAACTGCCTTTGCAACATGGTTCAAGTCACTCAAAACTAGAGATAAAAGTCTAAGATAAACCACTTCACACTTGTCCAAATCTATATGTTCACAGTTTAAAGTCTCTCAAAAGCCTGCTATAAACATCAGCCTTAATCTAACAAAGGAACATTGCCTGATTCGTACTTCTGATAGGTTAACTTATAGTTAACTTATCAGAAGTACAATCCCAGTTGTAGCTACTGTGAAAAGTTTTCATTTTGAGGAACACAATAAACTGTAACAAACTGTCCATGGTGGATTTGAAACCACAAATCTTCATCACTTGTTGCCTTCGGTACCTGTCTTCCTCAATGCGCTTTAATTGTGTGTGATTTCTCTCTTGTTGCTCCATCTCGCAGCTGATACAAAAACCATCTGAGGCTCGAAAAACGCAACAAAACCAGCAAAGAGGCTGAGAAAACCGGGAAGAATGCGTTTGATTAGCGCAAGTTTTTTTTTTTTCTGTTGGCGGCAGACGGTCTGAGTGCTGCGAAGCCATTGTGCCATCGCTCTTGTGTGTGAACGTTAACGGCGAACCAGAAATGGGGTGTGAAAAAAAAAAAAAAAAAACGCAGCTCCGAAACACGACACTGACATTTCTTAATCAAATATGGCAATCAGGGGGCCAACCAACAGCATACCATTTGCAATCCCTTTTAATTCATAATCAAAAGCTGAGAAAATGAGGTGGAGAATGAGAAAGTCTGGAGGATGGAGGGGAGAAATGCGGGTCATTACGTGTCTTTTTACCCAGGGCCGATGAGAGCAGTGTCGAATTAATCAAAGGCCATTAGTCCGTATTTACTGAGAGCTGCAGGGGCTCTGCGCTGGGGCTAGAGGCTAAGATCCACTCACTCTGCCTGCATCAACTACTGCACACGGGTGGAAGAGACAAGAAAATGTACTGGAGTAAAAGTACTGATATAATTAGAGTCTTTTAGGATCTTCTTTCCCTTTTGGCTGTTCCCTTTTAGAGGTGGCCACAGTGAATCCTCTGCCTCCATCATGGGCGTAGCTAGACCAATTTTAGGGGGGCTACAGCCGCCTAAGGTAGGTTTTAACACCCCAATATGTTACCCACTGACAAAGTCATTTTAGTACACAGTATAAAAACATACAGTACCAAAATTAACAACACACATAACTCACAAAAATACATTTTTATAAACTTTGCCATAACATTTCTAATGTTTCTACTGGGGCTGGCCATAATCCTTCACTACAGACAGATGCAGCTCTATAAAAGGCAGCATTATAGGACATCACACCTTTCCTATGTTGTATTTAGTGTTAAATGCTTCTTTGGTGACCTTTCTTGACGAACAAGGACCTCAGCACCCCTAAATCTCTAATCTTAAAATCGTCCTTGGTCTTCATTTAACCCTATCCTCTGCATCCAACTTACTTCATTTCCTCTTTCACTGCAGCCATAAACCTCTTCTTTGCTCTTCCTCTAGGCCAATGTTTCCCAACCAGGGGTACGCAAGCAATTTTCAGGGGGTACTTGGAATTATTTTTGAATTTAATAAGAAATTATATGCAATCTTTTCATATTAAATTCTTAAAACATATGACGCAAACACAAGTGTCTCATTGACGTCCAGGGGTGGATGACATACTCAAAAGCTGTACTCAAGTAAAAGTAGTGTTACTTCTAAAATAATATGACTCAAGTAGAAATAAAAGTGCCAAACAAAACATTTACTTCAGTAAAAGTAAAAAAGTATTGAGTATAAACTTCTTCTTTTTCTTCTTCTTTCTCTTCCCTGAGTTTCAAACCCAGAACCTTCTGATTGCTTTTAACTCCTCGGACAGTTTAAAAGTAAAAATAAAATTATCCAGAGTTCACTCAAGTAAAAGTACAAAATGTACTCAGAAAGAATTTTTTCTTCAAAAAGTCTTAAGTAAATATGTAAATTACTTGAGTAAAGTATAGTTACTCACCACCACTGCTGACGACTGATTAAAAATGACTGAATATAAGGAGATAAAACTAAAAATATTTGAATAGCAATATTGCTTGTTTCAAATGAAAGGTATTCAAAGCTTTTTTTTTTTTTATGTATTTGAACTGATACACAGATGTTTTCTATGACCACTTTTTGAAAATGAACATGTATACAAGTGAGGGGGTGTCCACAGTAAGACAAAAAGCCTAAGGAGGTACATGAGACAAAAAAGTTTGGGAACCACTGCTCTAGGCCTCCAGCTCTGACATCAGCATCCTTCTCCTCATATATTCACTATCCCTCCTCTGCACAAGTCCAAACTATCTCCAAAACATCTCAGGTGAGCTGCCCTTTCTGATGAACTCATTTCTAATCCTGGTCCCAAACAAAGAGAACCTCAACATCTTCAGCTCTCTTGCTTACTTAATTTTGGAATAGGTCTTACATGGAATGCAAAGACTGGTGAAATAAGTGTTTTTCTAGCCTGGCCAGTCCCATTATAGACCTTGTGTGCATTAATACATCATTTATTAACCATTAACAAAGAAATGAGTCAGATCTGATAAGGTGTTAGGTGTTAATTCTACTCTTTTTGGGGATAACCTGTCAGAAAGGTTACTAATCCTGCACCCCTATCACTATCAGTACTATGTGGCCTCTGTATAAGGGCGTAATGAGATCAGCGTGCACGTGAGGGAGGCGTGCACGTGAGCATTACGCTGCCGCAGGTGTGCACTGGGGGCTGGGGGCTGAGTGCTGCAGGCAGAGGAGAGGAGATGCTCTTAAATCAGTGTACAGTATAATCCTGGAGGGGTCAGACCGGACTGTGATGTTGACTCACTGTAATGCACCAGGACCATTACTCACCCCCCCCCCCCCCATCCCCTCGCCTCCCTCCCTCATCTCAGAGACTGCCCCCGTAATGGGCCCGCTCCCCCAAAAAACATCTTGGGACTAAGTGCAATTTTAAGAAAATAAGAGATAAGGCCATTCAAAAGTGCACTGAGAGAGTTTAGAATCGACCTAATGGATTTTAATGGTTTTTAATACTTTGTTAAAGGTCTATATGTGTGGTAATAAGACAAAAATAACTTCCGGTACAGTTAGAAAAAACTCTGGTGAAAGCCCACACTATTTCATACATCTACAGGAAACACCTGAGTGCAATGACCACACTTGGTGAAAAAGGCTGCCTTTGTGGCAAAAATAACATAATGCAAAAAAATCATTTCTCAGCTGCTTATCCGTATATTTGTAAGTGATATCATTTAACTATTCCACAACAGCGACACTGCCTCTGTATCATTCAGTGTGGATTACTATGGTTATATAACCTCCCTTACACATGGCAGTAACTTTATCATTGTTTATTTCTCCTGTGCATTGAGACCTAAACTTTCTTATTCTGTATATTTGGCCTCACACTACTGTAAGGAATGATGGCCAGAGAAGTAGGAGCTGCACCAAGAAATAGTCAAAATAAATGTTGTGAACCTGTGCATGCTCGTCAAGTCTTGTCTCTTCACACATATCCTGTCACATTGTAACTTTATGTCACAAGTAAATACATTCATACACATTACAGCAGGGGTCACAAACGAGGTGCCCACGAGGGATATTTATAAACAGTGACTACTGCAGTGTTTTAGTCATAATTTATTTTTTTAACTTGTTTTTATGTTTAATTACAAGATTATTTTTATAAACATTATCATTAATGCAAAGCAAACAATCATACAAGTCAATCATAGTGTCATTTGAAAGGCATGTCAAGACTTTAATATAGAGGATTATTTTGCACGAGTAGCCCTCAAACCCAAAAAGGTTGGAGACCCCTGCATTAGAGCATCTGCGTTCATTCATTTTTATCCATTTATTAGAGCTATTTTAAAAAAAAAGCCAACCATAGAAGTAGGAATAGTGAAGACTGATGGATTAAATCTGAGGGTGTTTTGACTCCTGAAAGTCTGCACCAAGGTCTGATTATTACATTATATACATTTGGTTCACTGACATTTGCTCTCAGATCATAATAATAAACTCTGGACTGTCGGACTTTCCCTGAAGCTTTCATTACCTTCAGCAGGGGCACGCCTCATGAACTGTAGAAAATAACAAATATGACGATCAGACTGATGTAGCTTAAGAGATTATTAATATAACGTGAATACAAACAGTATAAACATCTAATGCACAGTTGAAGACGTTTTTGCTAATGACACTCATCAGAATAAAGTCAACTGCGCAGGAGCCAGCTGCTATAGCACAGAGCTTAAGCAGCAGAATCTGAGTCTGCTCAACTTCTTAAGCAAACTAAGACCTGTTTTTGTCTTTCACACTTACATTTGTCTTTGTGTGTTTAAGACCAGACCAAGACCACCTCGTTTTGCCAAACCAAAGAGCAGCTGTTTGGTCCAAGCCACGGTCCACAGCTTTCACACCTGAGGATTTTGTCCAAACCAAACAGGAAAGTCCAAAAGTCTGGACCAAACAGAGCAGGTGTGAAAGAACACTGACAAACCATTGTTGTCCACCAACTTTCAGTAACTTTACTTCCTCAGCATAACATTAAAAATGAAAACCATATCTTACTTAGCCTTTAGCTTATATGCACTAATTGCTACATTAAATAAAACAGCTAAACATTGACATTAATGTTTTCTAACCAGGCTCTGATTTTACTCACCTGTAGTTGATTGGTTGTCAGTTGCCAAAATAATCTTATATTTTGAGGCTAATGCTAAATCCTCTACAAGAAAATGTTTTGTGGTCTATTTACATTATGGCAAAAACGCAAAAAAAACCCCAACTATATGATATGAAGGTGTTTTCTTCGTAACAAAAAATATATATTTCAATTCACCATTTTCTCATTGTGAACAGACCAAAGCAAAAGAATCTTATTAGTGGTTTATATAAATGCAGTATATGTTAGAAACAAAAGTACTACACAAATATTATTCAGCTAGGCAAGAAAATTTCATCTGGGCCACTTTTTCCTGTAGTGTGAATGCAGCCCAGAATTAACATTACAATAAATCAAACAAAAACAAATCAATCTCTATTTTGACTTATACAAAATATACTGTGCCCTATAAATATTTCCTAACCTGCCCAGTCCTATTACAGACACATTATGAATACATGACCTTTTAACCATTAACAAAAGCATAAGTCATATCTGATAAGGCCCGCATTAATCCCACTTAAACAAACTTTCTCTGTGTGACGCCACGCCTTTCAAAAACCACACGCGCTGGACTTTCTTAGACATTTTAACTCGTGACGTCGTGACTTTGCATCTTTTTAAGTCCAGGCAGGGTCAAATTTCAGTCTTCAAAGCACCACGCAGCAGGCGGAGCTACGCCAACACCGCATACGGCTCTTTAAACAACTGATAGCGGGGACAAAAGGGGGCTACGGCATACTTTCTGTGGGCCGATACGAGCAAATAGTTAATGGCGTTTGCTCAAGATTACCACCAAAGCCGTCTTGTCTTGGAAAGAGAAAGAAAGAAAGAAAGAAAAAAAAAAGAGACATAACTCCAAGAACAAAAGGGTTTCAATTGAAAGCTTCAGTCATTTAGTCCACATTGTTGTTTGTGTGTTTGTGGGGCGTGACACAGGAGTGGAGGAATTCAGGTGAATTATTATCGGGAGAGTTTTGAATGGCGTTTTTTGAGACGTACCTATGCAACAAAAGGAATAGGAAAAAAAAAGCTAATTGAAGTTGTATCAAACAGTTTTGAGTCATCAGGCGATTGTATACAATGTGATTGAGAAGTGGAGAAGGAGTCTTTGTGTAGATGTGCTGGAGTGGAGAGAACTGATTGTATTGAGTGAAGATGTGAAGAAGAAGAAAAAAATACAGGTAAAACTCCAGAGAAGTGTGAGAGGATAAGGTGGGCAAGTGCTCCAGGACGACTGGACGGTGTCAATAGAAAAAAAAAAGCTGTATGGCACTTTTGAAAGTGTTTACACAGAGCTGCTGAGCTGTGCAAAGAGCTGACCTAATGGCTCATTATTCTCCAGTCTCGTACGTAAACAGAGGAGTCGGTTCCAAGCGTTGTTCAGCATTTATACTTCTGTTTTCTAAGCCAATGTGTGTGTTATGTTAAATAGCCAGTAGGGGGCGATTGGCAACAGTCAAAGATTTTACCAAGACAGAAGAAAAAGAGAAACAACAAATATGGCAGTCCTGGAGGAGGTTTTTACAGCACATTTATTGAAAAAGAGCCAAGAAAATGAGGCAAAACTATTCAGTTTTTGAATAAACCGTGACTAACTTTAGCGCTTGCCACTCATTAAAAAGTTTATGTTTCTTCTGCTGTGACTGCTGAGCTGCGTTCACCTGCTCTCCCAAAGGTCAACACATGCACTGCTCTGTTCGTATGTATCTGCAAACTCTGGGAAAATGGCCCAACGTACGACAGAATGAACGCAGACAGAGTGCGCCATCTGTATCTGAATGTGTATCTAAGCTAGAGTATAAATGAGCTTTAAGGCCCATAGTTGCTGGGATAGGTTTGAACCACAGCTAACCTGAGAGCTAACGTGAGTAAAAGATAGATTAGATAAGATAAAGGAATGAGGGTGAATGAGGGTGGACTCTGCAAACGGCATAACCGACTAAAATGAGCGGCAACCATTAGTTTCTTATGCAAATGTGCCAACTCCACGCATCGCAAATCAAGTTGAAGTGAAAAATGGAACGACATCAACAAAGCAGCCGCCAGTCATGAAACAAGCTTTGATAGACACTCGACAGAAATTAATTCAGGCACAAAAGTTGTGTTTTAAAGGTCCTGCCCCTCGTCAGCGACCTGAAGGGAGGCTAGCGACACAAACAGAGCGAACTGAGCTTAGGAAAGAGATTTTGTTGCATATGGCGTGAGTCTGTCCTGAATCAGACTGCAGTAGTTTTGTTATTGTTGTCCTAAAACACTAAGCAGCAGTGTGTGATGTGCCTCCTCTGTTTTTATAAGTTGAAAATGGCTCAAACTTGGAGCAAAACAGGAAACCAATTTGGTGCAAAGTGCAGAAGAAATAATGAATCCTCATTACGAAGAAAATGCTTTTACCGAACACCTACAGTATTTATTTTCTCTTTTGCAAATAAAACAACAAATCTTTGACGTCACAAGAGCCAGTTCAAGGAAATCCACCTAATTCACAATACATTTGAAAATGTTGTATCCAAGTCACTAAAAAAACAACTAGTAAACGTTTAAGGCTAAATTTACTTTTTTTTTTTTACTTTACATCATGTTATAATGTTGTTTCCACCTCAAAAAACATCAAGTCAAACAGCTTCCCAAAAGAATACATTTTCCATACATATACATTATTTTAAATTATAAAATGTGAAATACTAATGCAAAGTTGTCCAAAACTATTTCAAAAACCCTAAAAAATGCATAATTTGGGACCTTTTAGAATCTATTAATTAATGATAGTATTTTTGTTGGCAGCAAAGTGGGTAGTAGAGTGGTAGTAGTAGAGTTTTTGTCATGGTAATAGAAGTAACACTAGCAGTAGCATTAGTACTGGTAGTAGTAATAGTAGGAGTAGTAGTAGCAAGTACTTTCTACTTAACTAAACAACTTTTTTTTTAACACAAGTAACAATTTCATTCCATTTCTACTTCTACTTGAGTTTAATTATTTAGAGGTTACAGTAATTTTACAAGTGCACATTTTGAGTACTTCCACTGCTTAGAAAAGACTTCTCGTCCACACACTGATACACATCTCACCCCGCAGTACTCTCTAATAATCACACTAAAAGGGTGTGGCCATCTGCGTTAACTAGGTCTCCACAAAAAAAAGTTCCCCTCTGAAGTTCCTCTCTGGTCCCGAACAAACAGAGCTCCAGACGAGTGTCTCCTCTCCGCAGACAGACCGCAGCCGTTTACTGTAACAAGCCTCCACCGCTGCACCTGTTCTCCCCACAAACCTGTAATCTTCTCATTTACTGCGAGCGCTCTGCCCCGACACCAATTAGCAGACACCGTTAGCTCCCTGACCCCCCAAAAAACGGCAGCGCGTGGCAATCAAACCGTCTGCTTCCTCTTTCTATTTCATCAAATCATAGCCGTATACATAATTCATACGGGCTCCATAGTTTATTATAGCCGCTCTCTAAGTCTGAGAGTTTGATTATAGTATGGCACATTCAACTTTGTAAAAATAGGAGGAAAATGACTCTCCAAAAATCCTGGTGTCATCTCCGCTGCAGGACTAATGCACTGGCTGGGATAAACTGATAATGAGGAATATATTGAAGCTGGTAAAAGTGAAGTGAGGCCTTTTACAAATACGCTAAAACAATGTGAGGATAGCACATTTTGATTATGGTAAAAGGGCTATATTCTGCTTTTTTCCATATTTTTAAACCAATCTTGGTCGCCTCTAGAACAACAGCACTTTTTATAACCTTTAAAAACACTGTGTGACTAAAAGAAAACATTTTTAATAAGTACTCTACAGGTAAAGAGACCAGCAGAGGGCAGCAGTTGCTGTCATTTGAAAGCAAAAAGAGGGAAAAAAAGCATTTAATTTCCTTTTGTATGGTGACATTTTACTACAAAATGAAAAATAGCTGTGAGGAATCAGTGGAAACAGAGCTGTACACTTTTTTTTTGAGGGCTTGTTGATTGGTCAGTGCTTCCTGGAGTGGGCGGGGCTTCGTGAGAGAGGCGGAGCTTTGTGGAACTGAGCATTTTGAGGCCTCAGAAAGGCATTACGCAATCTCACACAATTACTCAAAGCAGGCGTGAATGAAACAAAACACAACTCCAGATTTGTTTTGGATGAGAGAACAATATTATAACATTGGAGAAAGCTCAGAAAAGTTGATTTTGAAGAATAAAACGTCTTTAAAAATAAATCTTGGACCAAAATTGTTCATGAGTAAACTGTAGCCTATCAAATAAATGCTATGTGACAATAACTGGCCACTGGGTCCACCTCGCCTCAGGCCCAAAGAAGCTGGGAGAGACTCTGGACACCTAATAAGTGTGAAAAAAAAAATGAATTCAAGGCTAAAAACTCTAAAATGATGGGTTTTACAATGAACTTCAAACAACTCCAGATGGGACGTCGCACTTTTATCATTTTATTTTGACCTACTTTTCAGTTTTCATGCAATAAAACAATATTCTGGCTTCACATAAGACGGACATTAAAACTATATTCAACCTCCACCAAGGCTCACTTTTTTACAAAATCTGATAATTCACCGCTGTTCATGAAGTTGTCCCACTGTGCCCTTAAATAGACTCCGTTGCAGATGCCTGGGCTGATTGGACCTTAGCGTGGTCCCATCTGTGCTTCTGTCCTGGCCCATGAACCCACTTTAAATAATTATATTCAACCTTCTCACGACGACGACTCACTTTTGGATCCCAGCAATTGAGAATCACTTTTATAAGGACACGGCTCTTGTACAGTCTGCAAAACCGTTTCATATTGTGACAAATGGCTATATAAGACTTAATTTTGCCCACAAAGAATAGAAATTGAGCCCAACTTCTGACTAAAACCTGTGCGAATGATTTCAGTTCAGTGGGAAAATAAAATGGATCAAGTCTCTGTTTTGTAATGTGTCATATCTCAAAGCTGGCTGCAGTAAAATTATTACATAAATATGCAAAAACAATGACACTTTCCTCTTTCTTTCCTCTAAATTATGCAATACCTCCTCTCACCATCGGGGGGTAGGGTCACACCGAAGTGCCACTGTGCCTTGGCCTCTCCACACAAACAAGCCATGAATGTCAATGAGAGGAGGAGGAGGAGGAGGAGGAAGCAGAGGAGGAGGAGGTGCAGCAGCAGCAAGGGCTTGTGGGTAATCGTGGAGACGCGGGTGAGATGAGATGAAACTTTAATGACTGTGGGGAAATTGGAGGAGAATCAGTGTCTTGTCGCAGAGGTACAGTGGGACATGGAGATGACTGCATTAGCACAGAATAGGAGAAGATTATTACAAAAAGATACTGTGAAATTACACCGACTGGAATATGAGCTGCTGCTAACGCCGTCAGGGGGCTTAACCTGCTTTTAACCCATCTGACCACTCTCCTGACAACTAAACACAACTTTGCATGCAATAAACACTGGATTTTTTTACTCTTAAGTGTTTAATAGCTCACAGTTATATCCACTGAATAAACCTGAAACTCCAAAATACTGGGATTAACATTTTTATATTCATTTTCATTTATTTCTTTGCTCATGAACATATAGCTACATGGCATGGAGCACAAACATTATCATAAATAACAAATAAAGTAATATACACTGGAAAACAGCAATAACAAAACAGGCTGATGGGTGCTGTAATAATAGTTTAAAAATAATCAAATAAATAAATATGAAATTCTCAAATGACCTTTAAACCGGTGACTTTAGGAATTCTGCAGACAACCCGTGGATAAACAACATTATCACATAACAAATACTTCTCAACTTTAAATTCCTGTTTGACTTCCGCTTAAGCGTCACATAAAGTCATGTCCCTGACTTCACTTTGCCGCTTATGAACACGCTGAGCTGTACTTCATATATCAAAATATGTTAAAACAATGATGTATAGAGAGAAAGGCTAGTGATATTTGCATAGCTGAGAGTAACAGTGCCCATAAAATAGTATTTGAAAGGTTCTGCCTATTGTATTTTGAGTAAAAGTACAGATAATTGGTATCTAGAGCAGTGATTGTATGGATATTACCCAAAACAAGTATTGTTTTAATGACTTGAAATGGAATTTTAAATACACGTGCCACAAAAGCCATAGTATAATAATGTAAGAAAATAATGTATTTTATTTTAAGTATCTTTGTTTGAGTACTTCCTTTACTTCCTGTGTGTTCTGTACATGACATGAACCTGGTTAGACTTGTTACAGGTTTATATCTCTGTCTGTTTCCTTCCTTTCTACCACAGCAGATCCCTGGACTTTTACACATTATTTTACATATTATTGTATACATGTTATTGTATACATGTTATTGTATACTTATTACTGTATACATGTTATTGTATACTTATTACTGTATACATGTTATTGTATACTTATTACTGTATACATGTTATTGTATACATGTTATTGTATACTTATTACTGTATACATGTTATTGTATACTTATTATTGTATACATGTTACTGTATACATGTTATTGTATACTTATTATTGTATACATGTTATTGTATACTTATTACTGTATACATGTTATTGTATACATGTTATTGTATACATGTTATTGTATACTTATTACTGTATACATGTTATTGTATACATGTTATTGTATACATGTTATTGTATACTTATTACTGTATACATGTTATTGTATACTTATTATTGTATACATGTTATTGTATACTTATTACTGAGGATGCCCTTCCTGAAGCCATGTTGGGACTGGCAGTAGCAGGACGCCCTGACCTGTGACCCCTGGGACTGGGTTACTCTATGTTTATATATCTATGTCCTGTTGATTTGACTGAACCTCCTCCTCTCAGTGCTCTCTGCCCTCCAGGAGGCAGCAGCTATGGCCTCCTCTCTTCTTTTAATCTCTTCCTCCTGTATTCTCCTCCTTCCTTATTCTCCTCCTGTATCCTCCTTTCCCTGTATTCTCCTCCTCCTGTATTCTCCTCTAATATTAACCTCCTGTATCCTCCTCCTCTTTTATTCTCCTCCTATATATTCCCCTCATCCTGTTTACTCCTCCTCCTGTATTCTCCTCCTCTTGTATTCTCCATGTTTTCTCCTCCTCCTGTATTCTCCCCCCCATATTCTCCTCCTCCAATGTTCACCTCCTCCAGTATTCTCCTTCTCCTGTGTTCCCCTCCTCCTCTGTTCTCCTCCTCCTGTGTTCACCTCCTCCTGTATTCTCCTCCTCCTCTGTTCCCCTCCTCCTCTGTTCTCCTCCTCCTGTGTTTACCTCCTCCAGTATTCTCCTTCTCCTACTGTATTCTCCTCCTCCTGTTTTCTCCTCCTCCTGTGTTCTCCTCCTCCAGTATTCTCCTCCTCCTGTGTTCACCTCCTCCTGTATTCTCCTCCTTTTTTTCTCTTCCTCCTGTATTCACCTCCTCCTGTATTCTCCTCCTCTGTTCTCCTCCTCCTGTGTTCACCTCCTCCTGTAATCTCCTCCTCTTGTATTCTCCTCCTCCTGTTTTCTTCTCCTCCTGTTTTCTCCTCTTGTATTCTCCTCCTCCTGTTTTCTCCTCCTCCTGTATTCTCCTCCTCTTGTATTCTCCTCCTCATGTTTTCTTCTCCTCCTGTTTTCTCCTCCTGTATTCACCTCCTCCTGTGTTCACCTCCTCCTGTTTTCTCCTCCTCCTGTATTCTCCTCTTCTTGTATTTGCCTCCTCCTGTGTTCACCTCCTCCTGTGTTCACCTCCTCCTGTTTTCTCCTCCTGTGTTCACCTCCTCCTGCATTCACCTCCTCCTGTGTTCACCTCCTCCTGTTTTCTCCTCCTGTGTTCACCTCCTCCTGTTTTCTCCTCCTGTATTCACCTCCTCCTGTTTTCTCCTCCTGTGCTCACCTCCTCCTGTGTTCACCTCCTCCTGTGTTCACCTCCTCCTGCGTTCACCTCCTCCTGTATTCACCTCCTCCTGTTTTCTCCTCCTGTGTTCACCTCCTCCTGTGTTCACCTCCTCCTGTGTTCACCTCCTCCTGTTTTCTCCTCCTGCGTTCACCTCCTCCTGTGTTCACCTCCTCCTGTATTCACCTCCTCCTGTTTTCTCCTCCTGCGTTCACCTCCTCCTGCGTTCACCTCCTCCTGTATTCTCCTCCTCTTGTGTTCTCCTCCAGTATTCACAGCTCAGAAACCATGCTTTTTTCTGTGTGCAGTAATCAGCACAGTGCCTCCCGGAGCCCAGCCAAGCCTCTCATCCTCGGCCTGCTCAAGAGCGCCTTTAATTAACCATCATACCACAGATGGGATCGATTTTTAGCCTCCCCCCCCCCTCCTCTCCTCCTCCTCCTCCTCCTCTCCCTGTCTCTCCTCCATCTTTCTCTCCATACATGAGCTCTATAATTGCGCTGGAACGATGCCAGCGCCGGTCGGGACTCAGACTGGGGTTCCTGTGTTTCTCTGCAGCCTTTGGCCTCACCTGCTCAATACCTTATTAGTGTGGGGATCCGCAGAAAGCCACCATGGATTAACTAAAGAGATGTGAGATTGATTTCTGGCCCTGGGAGATAAAATTGAAGTTTTATTTTTTTATTTTTTACTTTGCTTCGAGACATTGGTGGATGTCAAAAGGGGACATGGCAAAAGAATGAGAGAGAGTAGGGAAGTTGAGAAAGTTTGTTTAAATAAAACTCCAACTACAGCTGTTATAGGGGATATGTTATGCTTTTATAACCTTTAAAAACATGATCTGACCAAAAGAAAACGTTTTTAATAAGTACGCTGCACTACATGACATTTTACTACAAGATGAAAAATGTCTGTGAGAAATCAGAGCTGTACACCTTTTTTTTTTTTGAACAAATGAATGAGAACAGACTGGATGTAAAGGGTTTGTTGACTGGTCAGTGCTTCCTGGAGTGGAGCACTTTGAGGCCTCTGAATGGTCGTGCCAGAGGATACAGGATTACTAAAACAAGTGTGAATGAAGCAAAATACAACTTCAGGTGTGTTTTTGATGAGGGAACAACATTATAATCTAGTGGAAAGCTCAGAAAAGTCGATTTTGCAGAATATAGCCCCTTTAAAATAAACAAAATCCTACAGTATTTATCTTACCTTCTTTCCTTTAAGCTTCTGCCTCCTAGTGCACAGTGTTTGCATTCATTTGGCCTACATTTTAAACCAGATCCTCTTCCTAATGCAACTCTCTATATTTTATTTTATTCTATTTTTATTTTAATTCATTATTTGATTATTGGTGTTTAGTGCTTTTTTTTTTTTTGTTACCTGTTGATTCTGCTGAAGTCCTCGTTGTTGTCCAGTCTCTGAGGAGTTTTTTTTTTACTTTGTCTTGTTTCCATTTTAACAACAGTAAAGTCCTATTGACTTCTGATGTAACAACCCCATTCACACAAACCCAAGTCTTTAACATTAACTGGCTTCTTAGAAATAAGTACAGAGCTGCTCATAATACAGCGTATACTGGCAACACATTTTCATAAGTGCCATGTTTGTTTGTGTCAGAGGTGCACTGCTCATGTCCTGCCCTTTGTTTCTCTGATTGGTTACTCTGCCTGTGATTGTTCTGCCTTAGAAATGAAACTCAAGTGTAGAAAGTTGTAGGAGGGAGCTATGACTTCTTCTGGTGTGTAGAGACTAGCCTTAGAGTGCACCCCCTACTGGCCTGGCAGATGTACAAGCGTTTTCTTCACATCTGAGTGTTTCAGTGTGAACAGATTGTAAACTGGTTTGCAGCAAAAGATTCTGGTTTAGTTTGTTGCAAGCTAAAAGATGCAGTTGCCCCTGACTGCATCTAGTGGTAAGAAGTTGTTAACAGGCTAGCAGTTTTGAGTTTAGTTGTTTATATCTGTATTCACTACATCAGGATTTCTATCAGTAATATTTTTTCTATGCTTCACAATAATATTTTGTGTTATTTCAAAGCAAAAAAATCTAACACGCAGCCCCCTTTTAGAGCCACTAAACTGTGTGCCTTTGAAGCACAAATACCATTAGGAAATCAAACACACATGAGCTAAGAGATAAGCAGGCATGAAACTCGCCCCTTTTAGTATTCAGCGCTATCACCTCCCGGCTGTGTGTCCCATACCTGGGGATCAAACGCACCTCTTTGTGAGAGAGGCCTGACCCCCTGCTATTAGCAAACAGAAGAAGAGGCCAGCTGACACCACTCCTGAGCGGTGCCATGTAGACGCAGGGCTGTGATTACTGTGCAATCCAGAGGAGACATAACCCCCCCACACCCCCACACTCCTGCCTCCCTCTCCCCGAACAACCTCCTCCCACTCATACTCCACAACAAATCCATCTCTCTCTGAAATACATGTTAATCTCTGGTGCAACTGGCAGCCCGCAAGACCTCGTTGACACACATATCGCCATGAATAATCAATAGGATGCTATTTTCTGACATATTTTACACAACAGGGCATTTTGCGCGGCTATTACTTGTGGTAGATTAGAAACGCAGATTGCATGGTAGGCGGACCCGCACATGAATGTCAGTCGGTCTAAGCACGTAAATGTAAGTCGGTCTGTGGAGGGTTCATAGCGCCGCATGAAAACCAATGAAGTAAAAAAGATTGGGGCGGATTAATTTGTTGTGAGAGAGGCACAGGCTCAAGTGGGTCTTCCAATAGCAAATTAGCAAACCCTCATGTCAAAAACCCTCGTACGTACTAGAGAATAGAAATGCACCAACACGCTGCATGTGAGCGTGAATACAGTTCGCTGCTAAAGACACACGTACAGTGACTTCTGCATACCTCTGTGCAAATGTCACCAAACGTCTTCATATTCAATCAACATCTGGAGAGAGATTAAATAAAAAAAACAAGTATCCTTTTACAATATGTACAATTGTTGATACTATGAAAGTTTTGTGGATTAAATTGGGTTTGAATATTTAATTATTTGACAAATATAGGTTCAAATAGGTGGTTTTATGGCTGCATAAGGTGATGTACTGTGCAGAATCGTGAAAATCAAATCTAAAAAAATATGCACATTGACAGTTCTACTGTAGCCAACTCAACATGTAAACAACTTAACAAGAGAGCTACTGTTATGTTTTGTGCATAAATAAGCAATATTTAGACTATAGGGCTGCACAATACGCATATCGCAAATTTATCATTATTTCGATTTTATCAGTAGATGCAATATCGCAAGAAACAAAATGTATCGCCTCCATAACAATTAACAGCTCATGACTCCATCTAGTGATACAAATTTTTATAACAGGTTGGGGATTTTGTGGTTATCTGTCCAAATCTCTACAGAGCAAGCTACTAAGACTGGTTATTTCTAAACTCTTCAATGGCATTTCACAATAAAACCAAGAAGATAAATCGCTAAGCTAAGCCTGCATCATCATTGAAATCAATCATGTCGCAGCTGCTTAACATCTGTTGGCTGCTGACTAGCATGCTCACTACACATAGTTACACAAACTCAATCACAATAATGTTGTAGGAGTCCTCCATCTGACGGAATCCTTTTACTATTAGACTAACTGGTTGATTCCTAGGTTAAGAAATAGTTTTTCAAATCTTAATCACGATAGAGTGCAACTATGTAACAAAAGTAAAAAGTATTCTCCCTCTCCTTGCTCCTGTGTATAAAAAAATACAATTACAAAAAATCTGACAATCATCTAGTGCAGTGGTTCTCAAACTGTGGTATGGGTAGCACATGGGCTTTTTCTGGTGGTACTCAGGAGTCCTTTGCAGTTTATGTCATTATTTAGTTTAATTTTGACCTTGATCCTACAGTGAAGTGTAGACCACTTTATTCCTGGTTAAGTCCTGGTTTTGTCCTGGTTTGGTTGTGGTTTACGCCTGTTTTACAACTGATTTAGTGCCTGTTTTGACACTGGCTTAGTCCTGGGTTAGTCCTGATGTAGGCACATTTTAATTCTTGATAGATGGGTCTTGTAAAGCCAAATATTTTCTCAGAGGGTACTTGTTGTGAAAAGTTTGAGAATCACTGATCTAGAGGTTTGTATATTTAGTCTGGCATGGTTTTACTCTGGTTTAACTCAGGATTCCCTTCCTGGTGCACTCATTTTCATTTATCCAAGCCTGTTATTTTAATGAAAACTATAGTACAGGTTACATTTATTGTTTCATATAGCACTTTTTTAGGTTTGTAAAACATGCTATATATACAGTAAATTAAGTAGATTGGATCTTGGAACTGGCACAAAGGTGACAAACTCCAGTCTCATGCATAACCACTAAACCGACTTGCTATTATCTACTACACTAGGTTATAATATTGTCTTCAGGATCTTTAACATGTCTTGTAAATTAATTAAGCACTTTTTCTCAAGCTAAAACTCAAAGTAAACAGATTAACTATAGAGAAGCACTCCAGTGTTAGGGCCAGACTGAAACTTGGTGACCAGACCCTCTTCTTCTTCTTGTTGTTCTGTGTTAGCTGCAGGTGCATTGCCTTTGTGCCTGTTACAGCTGTAGTGTGTGCGTTTGTGTGTGCTTGTATAGCAGCGGGCCGGTCGTTGTGGTGGGTGGTGTTGTGTGGTTCTCGGTCGGTCCCAGGGCCCAGCTGCCGGAGAGAGGCAGAAGAAGAGTCTGACATTATTGTGGTGTGATTCCCTGCCTCTCCTCAACGCATCGAGTGTTTTTGTCAGCGCTGGGGTCTACGGTGATTGCCTCTTCGCCACCGGTGTCAGCCCTGGGATAATACCGCAGCCGGCCCCCCACAGGACCACAACAGGATCAGCGCAATCCATTTTCTTTTTCTCTGCCAAAATGGAATAATTTTCAAAGAAACAATCCCTGGTGCTTTCCAAAAGAAGGCCCAGGAAAAATCAAAAGACAACCATTATGGCACAAGAAAGAGGTGGTTCCAACCTTTTTCCCCCCATGGCACCACAGAAAACTACGCCCATGCCGCAGCGTCTAACTAACAAGCCCTGCACGTACGGATAGAAAGTGGATTGAGGAGCAAAGCTAGCAATCTCGCAAAACAGGCCGCTAAAGTGACACATGAAAGATGCATGTACAGGCTGCAAAATGAAGAAAAAAGAAGAAAAAATCCACCCAGTCTAGTCCCCACTCTATATGGCCTCTTATATTAGGCAGCATACTCGGATCTTTACATTCAAAATATGGTGGTTCTATCCAAGTCTATACGTTTGCAGCAATCCCAGTCCTATGGCAACCTGCCCTTTACAATCCTAATGATACTTGAGCAAAGTGCGGTGGCTGAGGAGAGAAGGAGGAGAGGGCGGGCGAGCTGAGAGCATCTTATTGGGAAAAGGGGCTTTCGAAGTGTTGTTGTGAAGCCTGACTCCATACACTCGGGTCATAGATATTCAAGATCAGCACCTCCTTTTCCATTCTGCCCTACCAGTCCTTCCCTGCCCACCATACGCTAAACATTCACGATATGTGCGGCTACACAAATGAGGGACAGAGATAGCATCATCTAATTGTGACAGGTAAGGTGGGAATGAAGAGGGATGGTTTGACATAATTTCCAAAAAGCCAGCTGCATATATGAAGTATCCTAAGGTGCTTCCTCTTATACATATTTCCACTACGAAGGATTGCATAAAGGAGTATTTAGTCTGAATTTGGACAGCCTGAACCTCTCAAACCCATAAACAAGAACATGTGTGGGGTCATTTAAGATCTTCTAAACCTCTCTGGCTTCCTATAGAAAAGAAAGATATATCCAAAAGTGTTTTCTCCTGGCACTGCTATGGTCCTTGCTACAGGTTTGAGAATGTGTAAAGCATTCGCTCACTAACCGGAGTGTTGGCAGTTCAAATCTTGCTCAAAGCGCATTTTGTCATGCCCCTGAGCAAAACACTTTTCATCCGCATTGCCTATTCCAGTCTCAGTATGTGTCTGGTTGCGACAGGGAGGGCATCCTACATAAAAACCTGCCAAAATCACTGTGCGTCTGGTTCACAGTGTGTCTGGTTCACTGTGGCGACCACTGAGGAAAAAGCAGCTTAAAAAGATGAAAAAAAAAGGAAGAAAATATGGTGGCAGAGTGGTTAGCACTGTTACTGTCACCTGTCTGGATGAAGAATTCCCCTCCTGTTGCATCCTTACAAATCTGAACTATGATACTACAGATGACCTATGGACAAACAGTCCTAGACACATTTATAGCCTGTCTGTCCTGGGAGAGGATCTCTCCTTCAATGTGGTTCTCCATAAGGTTTCTTCTTTTTTTCCAAAAGCTGGGGTTTTCAGGAGTTTTTCCTTAAGAGAAGGAGGGTCTAAGGTGAAAGGATGTCTTGGACTGTTTGGTTTAGTGTAGTTATTGTTTATGTTTTTTTATGTATTATGTCTGATTGTGTGTTTATGTTTGATTAACTGTTTGTAAATCCCTTTGAGACAACTGTTGTTGTGATACTGGGCTATATAAATTTTAGAATTTATTAATGGAATACCCCTTGAGATGCAGCATCTTATTTTCGAGGGGATCCAAATAAAATTGAATTGAATAAGCAATAAAGTCCTGGGATCAATTCCTGGACCAGGTGGGGCTTTCTGTGTGGAGTGTTTCCCTGTGCTTGGATGGGTTTTCTCCAGTTGCTTTGGTCTCCCCAATCAACCTAAAAAACATGCACAACAGGCTAATCCTCTAGCTCAGGATCCCGGCTCAGATCTGAAGAAGGGTCTCTGAGCTGCTCAGAGGTCGCCCTCTGCCTCTGACAGGGCACGCCAGAGAATGCATTTTCTTATGGGGAGTATAAAATCTACCCTTTACCCTACCTTACCTTGTATTTTTACAGCAATGTAAAATTTGAGTGGCCCTTTTTTCATCCCCTAACTAACAAGTGTCCAAATAAAGACACTTTGACCACAACCACTAAAAATACCAGCCTTGTATTTTGTGATACCTTTTCAATGGTCGTCAATAGGAGCCGGGCTTCTTTGGCACCAGCCCTCTACAGTGAGTAAACCCCACTACACTTTACCTGCTGTTATTTTGTGAGAGCGTAACTCTTCATGTCGTATTTCTCAAGAACTTGGCATGACACATCACATGTTCAAAAGTTCCCTCTATGCACGAGCGCTTTGAGCCACAATCTGGGCCTTTCGCTACGGGCCCTATTACACTACAGCGAGAATGAATGAAGAGTGATTGAGAGCCGGTCCTCCACACCACCTATATAAAGTATGTGAGCTCTGAGAGAGAAGAGAGAGAGAGAGCGAGAGAGGTGCAGGGAGAGTGGAAGTGTCCGGTAGGGGGTCTAGGAGCAAAGGGGGGAGGGGTAGGGGGTAGGAGGAGGTGGGGAGAGGGCAGACTGTACTACTGCTTCTAGGGCCTGGAGACTTTTCAGGGGCTAAGTGTCTCTCATCAGCATCCAGCTCAGGTGCAAGCCAGAGCCCACGCAACAACTAACTACGCCCTGACTTGATTGTAATTGCTTGAATTCAACTCCCGCTGCTCCCCTCCTGGCAATACCGGCAGCCATATTTAACTCTACAGAGACCGGGGGCCAGAAAGAGACAGAGAGCGAGAGAGAGAGAGAGAGAGGAGGGAGCAGGTGAGGGTCTGGCACTTGAGCTATGGGCCCGTGGTGGGATAGTCTCTCGTGCTGTCTGTTTTGGAGGAGGAGGAGGGGGAGGGAGGGGGAGCTCACAGGTGCAGAACCCCCCCCCCTCACTACAACCTCTGTTGGTGAGTGCAGAGAGGAGGCAGTGGAGGCACGAGCGCCACAGAGGTATGTGAGGAGAAGAAGTCGTTGTACTACTGGGGGTTAGTTTGGGTGGAGGAAGAGAAAGTTCAGAAGACTCAGAAAAACACGGAGATAGATAAAACTGGGAACATTTTTGACGACATGCTACAAATGATGCTGTTTGCGTAAATTCAACCAGGAAGACTCATTTCTTTTCCCCGTCGATTACCTGTCTCAGCCAATCACAGCCTGCCACCTTCACCTCTTCTATCACCTCTCAAGCTATTTACTCATAGATATATGCCCTCTCCCCTCAGTCATCCTGCTGTTCAACTCTGCACTGCAACCCTCCTCTACCCCCCCACCCCACTGCAGCAGCAGAACCATCAGCCCCCTCAGCCTCTCCTTCTCTTCACCACCACCAGTGTCTAGGCTCCAGAGTGAGAAAGCTTCCTCTAACTAATCTATCAAACTCTCCCTTCATCTCATCGTTGACGTCTCTACCTGCCAGGATGTAGGCGCCAAAGTTTATTCCTTCAATAAACTATCCATTACACTCACTTTTCTGGGTTTGTTTTAAAGCAGAATCTAGGAACATTGCTTGTTTCCTCTCTGGAGCTCCCCCTATATTTCGGATTGAAGCACTATTGTCCGATTGACTCCTGTTTAATCCCTCACTCAACTTTACTTTTGTTTTCCCCTTCTTTTATCCATACAAAGTTTTTTCTGACATTTGGCCGCTCTGCCATGACTAAAATCAAGAAATAAAGCCAACCCTAGCTTGTTGTTTGGCTAACCATGATGTGCTGCTTTGTCTCGAGACTTCTGTGACAACCAGGTCGGCAACACTCATACTTGCAAGTGTCATTTTTGGTCCAAAGACAACATTAACACCACAACAACTCATTTAACCATCACACGGACTCTAAAACACCTTACTGAGGTCCGCTTTAAATCTCTACTGGTTGAATTATATCGCTCTTGGTTATGTACTGCTTGGATTCATTTGTCCAAAGCTACAACAGGTAAAGAAATGGCTGTAAAAAAAATAATCAGCCCCATCAGAGAGCATATTTTTCATTTTTAGTCTTCTAGAGAGGAAAAACTTTGGTATCAAAAGCTCTGCATACAAGAGAAACCTATATTATTTAAGTTAAGAAGGTCTGGACCTCTCTTATTAAATTAAAAGCCTATCAATAAGGTTATGTTTTTCAAGTTGGACCAGTTCTGTGGAGCAATGTGTCAGTCCCAAGCCCATATACGTAAACAAAGAGGGCTGTGTCAGGATCAGGAAGGGCACCCAGCTTAAAAACCTGCCTAATAAACTGTGGCAAAAACTTGTGTTGGTCTTAGCACACTCTGATCTTGGTAAGTTTGAAATTCACTACAAGTCCAGAAATAAGTAGTCTGTGTGTAAGTGCATCAAATAAAAAAAATAATGCTGTAAACATAACATGGAAATGCAGAAAATATCTTAAGCAAATCCCATATCTCAGCCCATAATAGGAATAACAGAAATGGCTTTGTCCAAGCGTAATTACATGGAAGTAGCTGTGAAAGTCATTATGCTGCAGTTATGTTAATGTTCGCAGGTTTTTCAAATGGCTCGAATCTGCCTTCAAAAGAAAAGCAGAACTCTCCAAAAGCCAGAAATAATTGAACAAATATGAGACGACCATCAACACCAGAGCATTTGTGTTTTCCTGTAACAATACATTTGAATTTTGGTCCAAATCAAGTAGTTATAGACCACTCTCCGGCCGCCCCATTCGCTTTTGTTTGTGACATTTGTGAGTGACAATGAAGTGCTTCCACTCTTAGCCAGAAAAGCCTCTCGTTCAAAAACAAGATCAAAATTACAAACAGAGATGGGATTTTCAGCTGTAATATGTAATCTGGGTTGTGCTCTGTGCTCCTGCCATGTAAAACTTCCCATGTTCACAAATTTTAGGATATGGTTTTTGTTTGGCCTAAACTTAGATGGGTATGTCTGGTGACCTGCTGTATACATGCTACATTTTCACACTGGACTTTTATCACAAATCAAACAACAGAAAATAAAATAAAATCACTATTAAAAGTATGCTATGTAATCAAAAGTACTACATTTAAGATGTTTGGTAACACTTAAGAATGACTCACAACTATTAAGCCTTAATAAATCAGTAATAAATATGAAATTGCTCTGTTTCAGTGCAAATATGCCAACATTGTTGTTATTTTTTCGTCTTAATCCTTTAAAATATCACAATACTGAATGCACTAAAGGCTCGTCAGGGCATTTTAACAGAAATTGTTTTGCTATGGTAAGCATTTGTACAATACCATTAGCCTTCTTATAATATCGCAATAAATATCGTACCATGAGATTACTATTCTGACAATACCCAATTGTGAGATTTGGATATTGTTACATCCCTAGTAATAAACAGTAATTTAATCAATATACAGTTTATAGAGCCAGAATTACCACTGGTGTTTAAATTTTGCACTTTTTTGCATGAGCTTCCAACTAAAAGATTAAACATTAATAACAATATTTATAACTTAATTGTGTTTACAAAAGATGAAGTGATGCTTTGTAAATAATCAATTAACTGGTTACTAATTCTTAACTAATACTATATTAAAGGTGATATATTATGCTTTTATTTATATTTTTAAATCAATCTTGGTTGCCTTTAGAACAGCAGCATGTTTTACAACCTTTAAAAACATTATCTGACTAAAATCTTTTTAAATAAGTATTCTACTGGTGCCGTAAAGAAACAGGTGAAGAGACCAGCAGAGGGCAGCAGAGTGTTGCTGTCTTTAGAACATATAATCAAAGAAAAAGAGCCCTTCACTTCCTTGAAGTTTTTGTATGATGTGATTTTACTACAAAATGAAAAATGTCTGTGAGGAATCAGTGGAAACAAAGCTGTTTTTTTGGATAAATGAAGGAGAGCAGACTGGATGTAGAGGGCTTGTTGATTGGTCAGTGCTTCCTGGAGTGGGCGGGGCTTCGAGAGAGGCGGAGGTTCATGCAACTCAGCGTTTTGAGACCTCAGAAACTCAGCACCAGCGAATACAGGATTACTTAAACAGCTGTAAATAGTACAAAACACAACTCCAGGTATGTTTTTGATGAGGGAACAACTTTATAACACGAGAGAAAGCTCAGAAAAGTCAATTTAGCACAATATATCATCTTTAAACTATTAAAATAATGCCACTCTTCTATTATATTCTTAAACTTATTGACGAGTGTCTGTAAATGTATGAGTATATCGCTCTTCTTAGTTCTATATCTATTGTCCTAGTAATTTTAAATGACAGCTATGTAATCTAAAAGACTGTTAGTTATCCTCTGTATGAATTGTACTACACAAATAAGCCCTCTTTCCCTCTGCTTCCTAATCGTAAGTAGTGTGTGGAAGCTGCAGCAGGGTTAACTTTTGAAAGTTAGCCTGTGGCACTCGTCATCCTGCGATAATGGCCCTGCCGGTAATGAAGAACAGGCTTGGTGCCAACAGGTGGTCTCTTTTAAAAGACCGGAGCCACAGCACTCAGCTCCAGCGCGAGAGAGAGAGAAAAAGAAGAAGAAAAAAAAAATGTGCCACCGCAAAATGTGTCAGAATCTAATGTTCTGCGAGAGTGAAAAGCGTGTTTGCTGCCTTTTGTTCCCAGCTCGAGATCCAGCCTTGTCTGCCATTGTCCGCCGCACAAACGAGCAACAGTCTTTTTTGACACCGAGCCACAGATGAATAAAGACTGGGGCTGACTAGTCACAGGGAAAAGGCCATTAAGACTTTCTCTCAGATATGAATGGGATATGAATCTTGTCTATCCGACCCCACTGAAAAAAATACCCTCCAAGAAGTAGGAGACAAGAAAACCACCTTTGGGTCTTGTTGTGGAGGAGTTTTTTTTTGAAGGGAAGAGAGAGGTTCCCATAAAGAAACATTAGCAGAAATTAGGCCGAGGCGGAGGTTGATTGACAGGCAGGAATTAGAGCCAGTCAATGAGGAAGTGAGCTTTTGTGAGTTTTGAAAAGGTACACGATGGCCACCCAACCTCGGAGCGCCGGCAATGACACTGACATTTTGACTTTGGGAAAATAAGCAGCAGAATTAACACAGAGAGTCCTGAGGTGAATGAAAACTGTGGGAGAATTAGATAAGCTTTGTGTGGAGGAAGCCATTAGAGGCTGGAGAGAAGTTGGACTGAAAAAATGTAAATACACAGGGCCACTATTAACTGAAACGATTTGCCACAACAAGTTTAGAGTTTACCCTAAACTCCCAGCTCTAGAGTTTAGTGTTAAACCAATGTGATCCTTCTATTTTCTCTATTTCTATCTTTAATGCATTGCCAATGTGCATTAATGTTTCCTTAGCCTCACCTTGCTCTATTCATGTTTATATTCTGGGTAACACTTTAGAATAACTCACAAAAATTAAGCAGTAAAAAACAAACAAACAAAACATTAATAAATATGTAATTAACAATTTTATTTTTAACAGCTTAGGAACACTGAATTAACACTGCAGTTTATAATTTTGCACTCATTAAAACAAGTTTATTACTAAATAATTTAACATTTATAATGTTTATAACTCAATGCTGTTCATAAATGTTGAAGTAATGTTTTAAATAATCACTTAGCTGGTTACTTATCCTTAACTAATAATTAATGCTTAATAGTGTGAGTCATTGTAAAGTGTTACCATATTTTGCGCTGTAGATGTAGCCAGCAGCAGTAGTAACTTTCCCAGTAAGAGTTTCTCCTTCCATTGATTCAATGTTAATAAATTAATAAGCCAATGTGTGCAACCCTTATTCAAATGGGAGCACATGGCTTTGTATCCAAGGATGTGATTGGCCAAAGCTTGCCACAAATTCAGAAAAGCTTGATAATAATGAGAGGAAATCTTAAAGGTCCTATATTATGTTTTTTCAGGCTTTTTAAAATAGTGTTAGACATCTTTGCATTAGCATTTCAGGTTTCATAATTTTAAATCATGTATATGTATAGAAAGCATCTTTGCAGAAAATGTTTGGATTAGGTTTGTGTCGCCCCCTGCTGGAAACAGTCGGGGCTGGAAGGAGCATAAAATGGCTATCTATGATGGATATTAGCAACGTTGATTGCTTTGTATTGACAATTTGTGGAAATATAAGCACTGAAATTTTCAGAATGAGTCTGGTGACAGTGTATGGGCTTTAGAAACTCGCAGGAGCACTTCCTTTTTTGATGTGTCTACGTAGAGCCGTGAGACCGAGCGTTTTCAGAGAAATGGATGGACTGAGCATTCAAGATTACTCAAATGTGTGAATGACACAAAATACTACTCCAGGCATGTTTTGAGGTGGAAACAACATTATAACAAAAGCTCAAAAAAGTTGATTTAGCAGAATAGGGGACCTTTAGGATCTCTTTAATGGATCATTTACAACAATAAGCTATTAGGTGATTAAACTGTGATTAAAATGCATTCTGTTTAACAAACACTGGACTACATCAATGCCTGTTTAAATGTGTGGTCCACAGTCTATTTCCACATTTTATGCGGCAGAGAAAGGCCTTATGTTTTGTTCAGGGGTTATATAAATGAGGAATAAAAGCACAAGCTGCATGTGAAACTCTCCCATATAACACCTGCACTGAAGTTCTAAAAATGGGTTTTCTCTGGCTGTACATGTTACAAAGCTTGCTACTGTCGACATTACTTACCATTACCCAAGTATCTTATGGCCCCTTTTTTCATAAATCCCAGAGTGTCAGTGTCAGTCTTTTTAATGCTTTACATTAGTAATAATTCAGATGACCACTTTCACTTCTCCCAAATTAATTGTATTTTTATTCGAGTTTGGCCTCTCCACACATAGCACAGCTTAAGCCGCGCCGCAGTGCTGATGCAATAGACCAGGCTGGGTAAAGATAATGAGATATTTAGTGAGGCACTTGAGGCAGACGCCAGCCTGCGCACTCGCTTCAATGGGCAGATGATGGGTGGATCCCCGGCCACAAAATACAAGCTTTTGTGCAAGTCTATAATGCGTTTGTTACACTCGGACCAATTTGTCCTTATTAACCTTCACGAGGGGGCTGTGCCTGAGACAAAAGCTCCCGGCGAACAATGCAGCAAACCCCCATTCGGATTGCTCAAACTCAAGTGGTCCCCTTCCCCGCCGCATTGTGGCTCTTGTTGGCTCCAATCTCTATAAGCCACAGACGGACAGAGGCTGCGAAAAAGTGCGGTACACCTGGAAAAAAAAAAAGAAGGGGAAGCAATGCCCAATTTCCCGAGAATGAAATATCTTTGGCGAAAAAACACAATGCAATGTCTGCCATTGTATTCAGGTCACTCAATCAATCACCTCTGAAATAAATCTTGACATGGCGTACAATGAGCGCTTGTGCCGAAAAGAAACGGGAATTACAGTAATTTTAAAAGCGTGAGAAAGACCCCCTTTTCCTGTTAGGAACGGTTTTGCTAAAGCCGGAGCAAAATGACTCGAAAAATACATCCTGTGTCTAAAATGCGCCATTGTCGAAGCACCTGCTGCAAAACTCTCATTCGGAAATATTCGAATTTGGGCAGCTGCCATTTTGGGGTTTGATGTATTTTTGGAGACACAGATAAAGCTGTCTCTATGGTGGTCTTTCTGTTATTCTTCCAAAACAAATCAATGTAAGGCTTCATGGGTGAAATCTTGTGGCATCTGTTGGATTTCTGGAATGCTCAGATTAGATTGGAGTCAGCTAAGGTGGGGCCAAAATAAAAGTTAATAAAAATGTTGGGTCAAATTGATTGAATGTTGAAGGTCCCTGTTTTGCTAACGTGACTTTTAACCATGCTATTGTTTTGACCTCAAACCTCAAAATTGCCATGATTACAAAGCTCATTTATCTATCTGTTAGCCTCATGTTGCTAATAGCTGTGTTAAATAGCTATTTCATGCTCTGTCCAGTCTCCACCATTGCCAGCAGGGGGCGACAGACAGTGTTCTCTGCAAAGTCAAAGTAACAGCTCCCCAAAAGAAGACGTTTTCCATACACATACATTATTTTACATTATAAAAGACGAAATACTAATGCAAAGGTGTCCAAAATATTTTATAAAGCCTGAAGCATTCTTTGGATTTCCCTTGCTACAACTGCTCAGGGAAGACAAACTGAGCAATGCTTGAAAAGAAGCACGTGTGTTTTTTATTGAACAAACCCTTGCTGGAAGCTGAACAATATATTTGCATTGAATTAAACAAGTTTTTAAAATGAATGTTTCTAATAGAAGTTTTCATTTGACTTATTGCCACCAAATTTGGCATGTCCCCGGAGGGCTACCATAGCTGCACATGCTGTAGAAGGACGCATGTAGAATTGTAAGAAAGGCTTTTATCAATTAATATTTTTGATATGTGCAGCAAATTCTTAACATTTTTGAAAAAGATCAGCAGGCAAAATATGCACTAGTTGTGTAAAAAGCTGCTCACAATTATTATGGCAGTAGTGGTAACATTTGCATCATCAAATTGACATAATTTCTCCCTTAGATCTAGACTAGCCACATTTTTTTTCTGTCTCTGTGCCATATCCGATGGTATTTCTAACTCTTTCTAGAAAAAAATGCAAACCAATTCATCACCACAAACTACTAATAAATAACAGCCAACCCAACTTCGAGGCTTTCCATAAACTTCTGATTCTATGTTAGTAGTAAATTATCTCAACACACCAACCTGTACTTTCATTTTCTCCATTTGTTGTTCTTTTTGTGACTATTCTATGAAACTAGCGGTAGCCAGTACTGAAAAAAATACGTACGGAATTATCAGCAGCCAATATTCAAGTATGTGACCAGTGGGAACTCATTTATAAAGTCTAGACAACATATTAAATCTTGTTTTTTTCAATGATTACTCTTATTATAAAAAGCTATTCAAACAGTTTTCCTTAAATACAAAAACAAACTTCTAACACTGTTACTTTTATCTGTTCATGTCAGTGGTTATGTAAACTTTCTTTGTCAGCTCCAGCCCGTGTCATCCATACCGTCTAATGTGTTGCGTGTGTGTTGTGCGTCTGTCTCTCTGTTCGTGTGTAATTGAGGTGAATCCACAGAGAAGCACCTGATTTCTGCCGGCGACTGCTGTGTGACGATGATCACTCCTAATGGTTGTCATTATAACAAATGACCTGATTACTGAAGCTCTGTTTGGAAAACACGTCGGAGACCCAACAAACCAGCGTTAAATGAGCCGCCGCTGCGTTTGACACTGTGACATGTTCACAAAGGTAATTATGACTTAACCCTGAGGACAGATGCATTATGGGAAAGTGTCTTCTTTCTGTCTGCACAATCACAAAGCACAGGACAGACTACTTAAATGATTAATGCAATGACATTTTAAAAGTGAGGCAAGAGATAGAGAGGGTCAGACTTACTATATTATATATTTGAGTAACTTTTGGGGGATTTTTTGTTTTATTATGCTTTTATTTATATTTTTAAACCAATCTTGGTGGCCTCAGGAACAGCATTGCATGTTTTACAACCTTTAAAAACATTATGTGACTAAAAGAAAGTATTTCCAATAATTATTTTACAAAACTACCATAAAGAAACCAGCAGGGGGCAGAGAGAATTGCTGTGTTTTGAACATCATCAAAGAAAAAAAGCACTGCACTTCCTTGAACTTTTTGTATGATGCCATTTTACTACAAAATGAAAAATGTCTGTGAGGAAATGAATGAGAGCAGACTGGATGTAGAGGGCTTGTTGATTGGTTAGTGCTCCAGTAGAGAGTTCTGAGGCCTCGGAAACTCACCACCAGAGAATACAGGATCCCTCTAACAGGCGTGAATGAAAGAAAACTATCATAGTAGAAAGCTCAAGTTTGCATAATATAGGCCCTTTAAATCAAGTAACATTAATATTTACTTTCTCTGCAACATTATGAACTACAAACAGGATGATATCAGATAGTGAGAGTTATATTCTCATGGTAAAATGTATTTGTTTTGACAAGTTAATTTGCCGTATAGGTATTTCTAATGATTCTTTCAAAAAATAATGATTATACAATAGATTTCCAGTAAAAGGCATAGTTGTGAAAATTCTGTTTATTTAAAAAACAACAACAACATACAATTAACAGTATATTTTACATGTTATGACCTTGAAATTAATCTGATAAATAATGCATTTATATCATGTCACATCGGTTTATTAGTTTATTAGTATAACAAATATTGTGGAGCAGCTTTGATCATGTAACACTGGTGTTTTTGCAGAAAAGTGAGTGCACATTTGAGTCCCTGGAACTTAACAGTCTACTATACTGTGGCTGTAGAGTTATAGAGTAATGTTTTCTGACACCTTTTGAGTCAATCCAAAAATAGCAATAGACCATGAACTGAACTGAACTGTAAAAAAAGCTTGTAATCTTTTTTGTAATTTCTTTTTCGAATGGATTCTTTAGACTTGGCCTGTACTTACTGATCTGCTCCAGCTAAGAAAATGCAGAGAACATGAACTACACATACGATATCTGTCACAGAGCGCAGTCCGATCCGTATCCAGGCCCGTATTCATTCACTCTCTTCAACAGCGCTGCTTTGACCGCACTTATCTTCTCATCCAGCTCCGTCAAACTGCACGACTGAGAAACCAAAGCGTGCCATGAACAACCAAAGACAACACATAACTTACTACTACAGCACTGTGCAAAAGTCTTAGGCAGGTGCTGAGATGCTAAGAATGCTTCAATAAATAGGAAAGGTCAGTAATGGGCCATGAATAAAGTTAATAATTTTGGTGTAGATTCAGATCACTGTTTAGATCCAGGAGAGTTTTAGAGGATTCTGTACCATTTTGAGATACAGACCAAAGATAATACCTTCACTCACTGAAAGAACAAATAAATAGTTTTAGTAGATTTTCCACTATTGTGAGATATAAGCGTTCTGGAGCTCAATGGTAAGAGCATTTACCAGTGAACTAGAAGATATTCGAGTCCAGGTCTGGGCACTATTCTTGGTCTCGCCTCGGTCTCGGACCCAATTTTACTCGGCCTTGTCTCAGTCTCAGATGTTGCGGCCTCAGAAATTTTATTAAGAAAATGCTATTCTTCATCATTTTGGAATAATTGGTTTTCTGCTTATTAGAAAAAAAACTGGAAAAAAATCTGTCTCTATTTGTCTCTGTTGCATTAAAATAATCATTAATGTATTTGAACATCTTTTTTTTATTTATTTAGTGTTAGTTCACAGGGTTTGGTCTTGACCTGGTCTCAGTTTGCCTTGGTCTGGGTCTCAACTTGGTCTCGAACCTTGAAAGTCTTGGCCTTGTCTTGGTCTCGGTTCACGTTGGACTCAGACTGGTCTTGATTAGCACGGTCTTGAGTACAATTCTACGAGATAGGACCAGAGCCTTGCCAGAGATCTATGCTCTCTGATTTATTTATTTTTTTGTATTTTCTGCCATTTTGTACATTGATACAGAACATTTTTTTATACATAGCCTTTCTTAAAAACCTCCCTAAGACTTTCGCACAGCACCACATCTCCTTATAAATTCTTCAACCAACCTGGGGTGGTGTCATCTTGGGCCGCTTGTGTAGGTGACCCTAAAATAAAAGAAAAAAAGAGCAGAGAAGACCTTCAACATGAGCACAATGTGGACACTAATGTGGCAGTGGAGAGGGACGGTGGTGGACATCTTTATTCCTTTATATCTTGTACGAAGAAGCCACTCAAGGGCAGGCAAAAGAACTTCCTGAGAGGAAAAAAACAACCTGCAATGTCCAAGAATCCAATAGGAATGTCATAAAAAACACTTAATACACTTAATAAAAGGGAGTTGTATAAAAGAAGTAGGCCTTAAGAGAAATACATACTTGAGAGATGTACTACAGGGGGGAATGCTCTAATGATTGGTTCAGAAAGAGGGTTAGACCTTGGTTAGTCCTAGTTTAATTTTTTTGTTTGGAGCTGGTTGTGGCATTGTTTGATTGTATTCTGAGAGAAAACCATTAAAAACTCTATAGAACAGATTTATACGAGTGATTATGTCCTGTTTCTATGCCTACAACTGCGAAGGAGAAGAAACATAGTGATCTATAATTAGGAATACTTATATAGGGGTTACTTTATAGTTTATACAGTTACACTACTATATCTCCTTCAATCCATACCGTCGTCTTTTTGACGTCTATCCCCGTTAGTTCATTTTTTTTTTTTACAACAGTGTGGTTTGAACACAACTAACCACGGCTAAACTTTGCCCAGTATGAACATGTTATACCTCATTTGAAAGCCACTATTCAGTCGCTAAAATTTAAAAGACAGATTGAGCATCTGAGCATAACACAGCATAGATTTGCCAAGACATACAGCAACTAACACAATTAGCAACGGTACCTGCTTAGGTTTTAGGACTCACCTATGTTTTGGGATGTCTGGTTGAGGAGAATCTAGTTAGCTTTGCTTTTATCTCCATACAGTTCACTTTAAAATCCTTCCACACGTCTCTCACTGCTCAGCTGAGAGGTGAACGTCACGTGACAGTGCTGTAAAGTGGTATCAGCCCACTTTTATGAATACGAGTACTTGCACGTGGTATCAGTACCAATACCCAATACTAGTAACGGTATCAGTGCATCCCTTCGTCTAATTATGCTGCTTGTATTTGTCTATATTGAAAAACAGAGCATTTAAAACTGGAAGAGTCCACTTGTTTTGGTTTCAGACAGGACAAACTGAGCACTGCTGGAAAAGAAGCACATTTTTATTTCTCTGTGTTTATGTTTGTGCATATTCTCACATTAGGTATTGTGTATTGAACTAAACTGATATTTGAAATACCATGAGGCTCATATGTAGCTCTGCAAGATTTTTGACAGAAACATTATGTGGCCTTGCATTTTGTTCCTAATGTTAACTTATTACACTTTTTTATTTGGTTTGTTGCAACCATAGAGCTGGGTACCATTAATATTTTTTCTATACCAGTACTTAAATGATATGTGGTTGAGCGATACTTTTTCTGATATCTATGGTGTGCCAGTTCATGTTCTACAATCATAAAACACAACAATAATAAATAAATAAATGACAAATTTTTTGATCAAAATTATTAGCTGCAAGTTAAATCCAGTAGTTTGTATGATTTATTCTGTTATTTATTTGATTCATACATGCAATGGGGCATTAAAGTCACGCTAGGTATTGAAACTTGGTTTTGAATAAAAAATATTTTTTCAATACCAGTAGTATTGTAACTTTTCTTTTCATTACCATAAAGGTAATGAAAAGAAAAGGCTTCAGGGATAAGGCTGGGCTACCATAGCTGCTCACATTGTGTAGCTGTTGCCAAAACCACCACACTGCAAGTTTAACCCAAATTTATTCAAGATTTAGCAAGATTTAGTTTTATTTTAGGGTAATATGAGAATTTAGTGTTTGTTTTGGCAATTTCTGTTAAAAGTTTTATTCATTTGTTGAGTTCAAGAATTAAATGTGAGCTTTGTCCAGGATTAGTTCATTTTTACATATTCCTCACTTCATACATAAACATGGGTTTGTTGCAGGTTTAAGTGATTCTAGAGTTTAGTTGTATCTGGTTTATCTCTGGTTTAAACCTGGGTTTAGTTAGACTTAGATTTGCCTGCATTCAGGGTTAGTTTAATTTTAAAGTATAACTACTTCCAGATGCCTTCTCTTAACAGGAATAAGCAGTGGAGTAAATGATTGAATATTACAAAAATGTGTATAGACCTACTTTTAGACATAGAATTTAACCCGGTGCATTATTCTAGTTTAGTCCTTACAATTTTATTTATAACATTTATACGCTGCTCTAAAATTTAAATTCACTACGTTACACTCGGGATTGTGGTCATAACTATGCACCGCTTTCAGATGACAACAAAACTACAGTATTTCTGATAAAATTTGTGGTAAAAAGCGCTGGTAAAAAGTGGCACTCGGAATATAAAAGACCCCATCAGTTTATTCAAAGACACTCGACATCTCTTGCTGAAAAATGTGGTGAGTCAAAAGCGACTGGAGAGCGGCGTACTCACAGAAGCGGCATGCTGCGCCGAGAAATACCAGTGTGAAGAGACATGCAGCATCTCAAGCACACTTAGCCCGATCTGTAAACACGGGCTGGACCGACTCCTTCACCAAATTATCTGTGTGCGAGTCTACGGCTGGATATGAGAGATAATAAATTACTGACAGCAACATCTTCTCAGTCAGGGAGATTTTTTTTTTAAAAGACAGGTGTGATGTCAAGATAGAGGCAGAGAGGTGACCCAAACACTGCAGCGTGCCTTAGCAAAAGCACTTTGTTCAAATTCTTATTCAAATCAACTTAAAGTGTGAGTGAACAGCGTAGTCAAGTGTGAAGATGTTTCAAAGGAAACTCTTTTACAAAATACAAAATAAAGCAGAGGTGGGAAGGAAGTAGTATTATTTAGTGAGAATACATAAAGAAACGTAACTAGAGTACATGTTGGTGGGTTTGATTGCTGTAGTACACCAAAGGCTGTAGTACTAGTAGTAATAATAATAGTAGGGCTGGCTCACAGGGTACCTTACAAATACAATATGTGGTATGTGCAGTGATGGACAAAGTACTCAACTTCAGTACTTGAGTAAAAGTATAGATCCTCCTTTTCAAATATTATTCCATTAGAAGTAAAAGTTGCTAGGTCAAATTTTTACTTTAGTATGGGGCTTCAGTTCCATGCTAAAGTAAAAGCGGCGCGGCTTCAGCCCTGCGCTCTCCGCTGTGCTTCTGTGGCCACTCTGACTACAGCAGCAACAGTCTCAGCAGAAAACTACTGTGGATGATGTAAACCACTGTTTGAGGTCTTAACGCAGTGAACACTTGTTAAAATTATTTATTGCTCCTTAATCAGAATAATGTGGCTTTCTGGGGTCGGCCTTTGCATTTTTAACTGTAAAACAGTATTTTGTTTTCCCATTATCCCTGCTCATTTGTGCAGTTTATTAATGTTATTTTACTTGGTTCCCCTGGATCACCACTGTCCAGGACGTGTTTCCTCTCGTGCCTTTACCTTTTCTTTATGCCTCGCGTACATAAAGAAGTAGCAGAAGTAGGCCTGTCCAGGGGCGGTGAGCGCGTCATGGCGCATAGTTGGGGAATCTTTACACATCCTCACCCTCACAGAGCTTCACATGTACACAGCATTAAAATCCATTGCAGTAAGTAAGATATCCTCCATATGTGTCCTGCTGGAGTAGTTTGACAGATCGCGGAAAGAGAGTGCCTTGCAGTAACTGCGCAATGGCACGTTTAGGTGTGCTGCGTAATTTTTTTTAAAAGACGTTCCTAAGCTTTTATGGCACACTTTTTCAGCTTTAAGGCCAATGCTTTAGACAACACAGCAGAGAATCAAAAATCAGAGGATGTGTTTTTAGGGACAGACTCCGACAGATTGGTTGCTCTAACAAGGCGCTGCCTGCCTATGGTGCGTCAGATCGCCATGACGTCGATCGACAGAGTTAATTAATCATGGTAATATTATGCTCTTTCTGTTATTTGAAAATGTGTACTTATATTACACAAAAAGAATTACCCTAATCCCCTTTATATTGACATGAACGTTGATACACATTTTAGGTATTTAATATAAACTATTGCACAATTCCCCTGGGGATTTAAACCAAGGCAATGGATGTGACACTGTCGGGATTTTTACATACCCCAGTAATATCGTTATATCGCCCAACTCTATTACAAATACATTACTTCCTAACATTATTTTTAACAAAAGGTTGCTGTGAAACCGATGCACAGCCTTCTATACCAAACCAATCAGATCTGAATGAAATGATCCAAGGGGCTAAGAACGTCTGAGGGCATAAATTACCACCTTATGCAGCAGTGGGGAAAATTAATGCTTTAGGCTCGACACACCCACAAACTTATACTGTACAAGAGACGGAAATGGCCACTTTCTCTTTAGACATACAGTACATGCAGTATACAGGGATCAAGACTTAAGATTTTTTGTTTTGTGGTGGCAAGAGCTGGATTATTTCAGCAATCAAATTATGTAGAACTTTATGAGGATGTGGGACATTTTGCATTTGGTCATATACTGGCTTTGTCATTTCTTTCTTACTTCGACTCAACAGATCATGAAGGAACAGTGTAACTAAGAACTATCACAGGTTTATTGTTAAAACGCATGTAGTTAAGTCATGAAAAAGCTCTACAGAGAGACTGGCAACTCTTAGCACTAAGTACTTGCTGTAGCTCTTGTGTAAATGTTAAAACTTAGTACAGCTGCTGACGCTGTGGAAGTGCATTGGCCGTCATCTGCTGCTGACATCTCATTAGTACAACACTAATCCCTGTAAATGTATGTAAACAATAAGGACAATGCCCTGATTCTACAGAACATGCACTTAAACTTAAAGGAGAACCATGGGAGTTTGCTTGTTTCTTCACTGTTTTGGTGATGAACATAATAGCAATATAATATTACATGAAGACAAAATTAACCTACTAAACCTTTGTTAGGGGTCCTGTGTGGTTAAAGGCCATCCCAACAACTATGGGCCCTAGGTGGGGTACACCCTGAACAATTGCCAGCGAGTCTCAGGGCTGACACTTGCACTGACAGACAACCATTCACTCTCACATTAATTTACTACAGGAAATTTAGGTTCGCCTGCTACGTTCTTCTACGCCTCCATGGTTTTGGATGTTGGGAGGAAGAGGAGATAACCCACAGTAACAAGGGGAGGACATGCAGACTCCACTCACAGAGACTGCAGTCAGTCGGCCTGGAGATTGACCCCACAACCTCCTTGCTGAGCTTTTACATAATTGTTAAATGTCTAATTGCAGTTGGAAAAAAGCCATCAATAACAAATTCTCCGGCGCTATGTAATTGACCTGATTATAAACTATTTTAAACCAGTCAAGTTCTCCCCCAGCGAAGGCAGGATCCCATTATATTTTTACTTCCCTCCATTTCTTCCTAATTTAGCAAGAAAACCATGTTCAAAATCAGGTCATCACCTACTGTTAGAGCTATTTTTATCATCCAGCCAAAAACAGGCAACAATTATTTCACTTTCTGGCTAAGGTAAGAGGAAATAATTTCATTTAAGTACTCCAATAATTCTAAATTGCAAAACCATAATCCTAAATTGACATTCTCCCAAACGGTACTTATGGGTCAGTCAAGTCCTGCAGTTAATTAAGATGGATGCTGAGGAGACGAAATGCCTTTTGAAAGCCCAGACACTCACCGTGGACTGGAAGTACTCCGGTGAGAGACCCTCCAGCTCCAAGATGCGATCCTCCAGCTTCTTTATCCTCTGGTAAACACTGAGCGGCACCGGGCCGGCTGTGGGGAAAGGAAAAATGGTTAGTGACAAATCTGAATGCTACATGTTATAGATGGCTGTTTGCTTGTTACATCTTTTTTTTGTGAACCTGGATTTCTTTGGGGATAAGTAAAGTATGTAATCTAGTCTAGGTACATGGACCTAACCTGAGTACTGTGTCAGTGCTTCTGTAATAATAATAATCAGTCTTACACAGAGCTTTCCTAGAAACTGCATTATTCATTCACTTCTCATTCACAAGCTGGTGGTGGTGAACTATTTTTGTCGCCACAGCTGCCCTGGGGCAGACTGACACAGACGAGACAGCCTTTCTGCACCTACTCCAACTGCCACCAATCACACAATCACAATAATACATCCATATATGGTGGGCGAAGTGTCTTGCCCAAGGACACAACAGCAGTATGCAATGCTGGTTGCATGAACGTCTACCTACTGAGCTACTTTTGTCCAAAGTGTGGCAAGTGCTAACAATTACCTACAATAGGGAAACAGTTAGATCCTTTTTCACAAAAAAATGGACTAACCCTTTAGCACTGTAAATTAGTAACAAGTATAAAATTGATTATGGACATCACTAATTACATTGAGTAAACTTACCTACGTACTTGTTACTGTTTTACTTTCTGTATTTAGTGATGTCCCTAGTCCCTTTATTTTACCATGATAATGGTATAACATGTTGTTAGGGGTGTAACAATAATTTTTTTGCAATGATACGATACATATCAATAAGAATTGCTTTGATCCGATTCAAGAACGATATTGGATAATTTAGAATGACACAATTTGGTTCAGCACCTTCATATACATACAATCGATACAGCACCTTTTGCCAAAAACCATAAAAGTTTACTCTAAATCCAGCATCGTGGCCAAGGTGGATTATGTCCAGCAGACAGAGACTGACAACAGTTGACAAACAGTTGAATGTAACATTTTATTTTATTAAAAACACAAAAATTACATCCAAAAAGACGTATCTGGTTTTATTTTAACATGCACATTTCCATTTTCGATAAATTTTATTTTATTTTTTTATGTATATTGCTATTACACCACCTAGAAATCGTTATGATTCAATACAAGGTTTATTTATTTAAAATAAACAAGCAAGCCTAGAAAATGATACAATTCGATATAAGGTAACGTAATATTAATACAATTGTATGATAGGAATAAAAAATTCAATACATCGATATAGTAACTGAATCGTTACACTCCTACATGCAGTGCTATGCCACTGTCTCCAACCCTAGAAAGTAGAAAGTACTTTCATAGTATTGTGTCTGAACAGCCCTTTCTATTTTGAATGTACAGACAGGGCCAAAAAGCACTAGGTTGTACTAACAGCCACTGGTATGAGTCTAAATACCAATACTACCAAGGCAATGTCACTTAAAAAGCTAGGAAAGTGTAACATTCTTTTCACAAAAAAATTGTTTTTCAAAACATGACAGCCTTCTACCTTTTTTCAGTGACACAAAAACTGCTCCACTAAATGTGAGGTATTTCAGATATATTCAGATTGAAACTATGTTATAAAATGATGCTGTAACACCGGTTCATTTCAGAGCACTTCCTTTATTATGCAATGCCAATTAATCTAATGAACAGAATGAAAAGGTCAGTGTGCTTTTTCTATTTACCCTTTAGAAAAAGACAGAGATAATTTAACCGTCACTAACCTGATGGGAGTTTCAGATGTGCCTCAATATTTTGAAGTCGTTCCTCTATAGCAGTATTTCCACAGTCCCTGGGCAGTGCTGGACCCCTGTGTTGCTGGTGGTGGAGCCCCAGAGTCTCTGTCTGACTGCCCCCAATGAGAGTCTGTGGGCCGTAAGTGTTGACCACTCGAGTGACTGGACAACACAGAAGGATCGTATGTGAAAAGAGAGGCTAAAAAATGTCTTATCATCATCATGGTATATGCAGAATATACACTACTACTTTGACAAATAAGCCACAGTGCCATAAGCTAACCAGACATTTTTTTATGGAGGAGTTAGCAATAACCACATAAAAAGCAATAAATAATATGAAATATCAAGATAGTTTCAGCAACTTCGGCCTGATTAAAAACATTAACATAGATAGCATAAGGTTTGTGTGAGGATATTGTAGGGTTGGTTATATTTTGTATTTGTTTTTAGCAGTAAAAATGTAAAATTGTAATGTTTTCACACTTGAAGAAACTGTTTCTTCTTGGAGTCATTTCTTATTTTTTCTTTTTCATTTCTGTTTAAATGTTGGAACCTGTGAATCTGTCACATTTTTAAAAGCATATATTTCACAACATCCTTAAAAATGCTGCTAGAAATTCTGGAAAGTTTGTGATGACCCAGTGTAACCCCTTACATCGGAATCCAACAAACAGACGGGCCCAAAACACTTCATTAGATAATAATGAGTAGCCATTCAAATCAACATATCATAAAAGTCATGTAATCAGACGTGGTATTACTGGCCTATGATTGGTCATAATTATGTCTAATTTAAAAAATGATGAAACACAATTGTGAAAACAAGCCTCACTAAAAATGTCACATTGACATTTGCAGCAAACATTTATTTTCTTACCTTTTACGTGGCTTTTAAAGCCTGGATACGGAGTGAACACAGCATCTGTTCTGGCGCAGCTGTTTTCTAAAGAGGAGACATTTGAAATGTAATCAGACCGATGCAAAAGCCTAATTAAATGCATTTAGGAAAAATGTATACGTGTCACTTATGAGGGCTGCCATTAGCGTGTCCTGATTTCTATTACTGGGTTCTTTAAGAGCGGTGAGATTAAAAAAGGCCCTGTGTGCTGTGTTTTTCTGGACTGAGCTGGTGGTGCTTTGAGGCCGAGAGTGTTAGCTACTTCAGCCCACTCTTAGAGCAGTTCAGCCTGACCTCTCGCCTGTGGAAATCAGCTCTCTCCCAAACATTGGCAATCTGTGCAGAGGCTGCCCCTCCGCCCTGCCCCCCACTCTCTCCATTCTCACCCTGATTGCAGTCGATCACGTTGCAAAACTCTCGTACATTGTTTTCATTGATCTCCATCTGCTTGCGCTCCATAAATGCAGATATTCTCCGCTCGATCTGGGGGTTACAATGAAGAGACAACAAGGATAATAAGATGTAATGCTCTGATGGCCCACTGATAGGTGTCAAGAATGCATTCATGCGTTTTTTGGCCACTTCATGATAATGATCTGGGATAAACACCACAAAGCAATTTACATTAAATGCTATGAGACTCACAGTTGAACACTTTTACAGGTGGCCAAAAAAAGTTGAATTGCAAGCCGTCATCACGTGGGAGAAATATGAATACTGTTTGCTTGGCTACCAAAATAAATGCACAACAGAATAGAGCCTCTTGTCCTTCATCCACATGCAATCTCAGAGTAATGAGCATCCACTTCATAATCCATCAAGGGCCTGGCTCTCTCTCAAAGCCCTCCACCAATGGTCTGCTCGGCCCAGCCACACAACCAAAGGAGTCCTTATTCTATGCCCAACTTGGCTTATCAGATCTCCATCTCCTCATGTGCACATCCTCGGCAGCAATTACTAATGATTATTCATTGGCTTGACATAAAGTAAAGTGGGTTTTTCAAAGATCTGACTGCCTGAACAGCTGACGGATTCGCTGACAGAGACCCACCTCCGACTTCCCGGCTCGGATCTGAACCATGACATCATCCGACTTGCTTTCTGCAGTGTCGGAGGAGAGAGGATCCAACGGAGAGGCAATCTGCTGTTTAAGTGGCAATGATGTAACCGTGTCTTCAGATGCTTTGTCCACTGTCGACAAGGCACTTGTGTCTGCTTCCAACACTGACTTCAGGCTTTTGGACACAGTCTAAATATAGAAAATATATATACAACAAAAATATGTTTGTTCTTATTTTGTGCACAGTTAAATTAAATACCATGCATGAAGTACTGTATTAAGTGTATTGGTTACAATTGTGAATGGTTTATGTGCACTCTCCATACAGTTAATTTAGTCTACTGCAGTATACCAATACAATACAGTAAACACAAAGTAACTGTTTCTATAAATGTTTGAGAGATAACAATCCTGTATGTGAGGACGCTTTTAGGCAAAGGGGCAAAATACTGCAAATATAAACAGGTACATACACTCAAACATGTAAAAGCAAACTTTTATGAGGAAGTACTGTATTGTTTAAAAAAAAAAGCTAGTGGCTATATCATTATTGAAAAGGCCAACACGAGGTCTTAACCAGGGCTTGGTAGTAAATGTTTATTTGGTGAGTTTTGTGAGGACCTATTTTCATTTGCAATACCTATAATATTGAAATAATGCACTACTGTTTTCTACATACACTTAAATATAATTCATATATCTATGTGTAAATTACACAAATCACCGTCAGTAATATTGTACGCACAATGTGCATTTATGCGTATATCTTTTCATTTTGAATTCATGGCCAAGCAGAATGCATCCAGACTTGTACATGTGCACATACAAAAAAAAAAAAAAAAAAAAACTCAAATGAAATCTATTTAAAATGGCATTTTTCATATATACAGGCAGGTGCTTATTATGTTAAGAAATATCTATTTTCCAGTATAGTTTCTTCGCTGTCTTCTTAGTTGTCAAATATATAGCGACATTACCTGTAGTTTTGTGATGTGTTGCTGTAAACAGTTGTAGACATGAGCAGCTGAGGAGGACTGGAGATCCACAGCTTTTATCTGGACGTGTATTTTCAAAGCTGCATCACCAAATTCCAGCTAAAATAGAGAAATAGAATATGTCATGTGCACAATAATTTTTACCGGTCTTTAAATGTGGTGAACATATTCTGTTCATTATTCTATAGTCAGTATTGATGGCTCCCAATTAAACAACACTATGTCCTTGATGAGAGTGTTTTCATTTGTATTATTAACAGAATGTGTACATTTACATAGTAGGTGCTGACAAAAAATGATATGTGTTTCAGGGTGTTAGACTAAATAGACTTTGTAATGTAGTGACTTGATAAAGTCAATAGTATATATGCTGTAGTGACATAGAAAACCTTCCACCATCATTTTACTAAAAGCTGTTTAGTTTGTATATTATTATTTCTAATAATAATAATAATAATTCACAAATCATTACAGATATTACTTCCACTCATGCCTATAGTCTATTATAGACGACAAAGAAAAGTATGTCAAGATTTAAATACACTTAAATTGGCAAGAAAATTCTGTTACTGATGCAGAAGAAGAGATAGAATTATGCATGATATAAGATTTTATAAATTAGTTATATATTCAAATGTATGCAGGAGACTTTTTTCAGTCAAATAACTGGCAGTTTCCATTTAATTTGTGAATGTCTGGTTTTAACAATGAATGAATGAAGTGGGTGCTAAAAACATTAGCATGTGTCATTAGCAAAAGGCTAAAACCAGCAAAAAAAGAGAATAATACTCGGCGCTGCGTGGATTAAACGACGTTAACCAACCTCTTTCCCAAAGTCCGCTAACTGCCTCAACATCTCAGCCACACAGTCCGGAAAACTGGACATTTTCCTGGTCTCATGTGGAGCAGCAGCGTTTCCACTCAGCTCCATTGTGTCCGCCATAGCAGTTCCGCGACAACAGAACAGAGCGCGCTGATTGGTTCTTCTGGCGCTTACGTCACCGCGTAAGGGCCGACGGAACGCGCACGCACAGAAGCAAAACACAACGGAACGAAATCAAGCGGAGAAAAAGGCGACAGTACATATAGTAAAAACTTAATAAAAACTTGTTCTAGCCCACTAATTTATAAAAATGCAATGTCATTTACCCTATTTTTGTACTAAAAATAGAATTACATTAAGTTCATTTTCACCTCTATGAATTAGGCTGATGCCATTTTGAATAAGCAGATGTTTTTATAGAATAAACAATATATTAACACCTTTATTGCCATTAAAACGACATGTGATAAAGCTGCCAACTTCATATACAGAGTAAGAGCATGATAATGATATGATTTGAAAATAAATATGAAAAATATATTTGTAAAAAGAGGACAACCAAATCCTTAAAGCCATATATATATATATATATATATATATATATATATATATATATATATATATATATATATATATATATATATATATATATATATGTAGCTATACAGGTTTGGTATATCATGACAAAAATTTTAACCAGAAAAAACAGCCTTTTAATTATGGAAAAAAATAGGAATAACATCTCTTTCATTAAAATATTGTAGTGATGATTTTGCCACATCACCTCCTGCTAATTTCTATTCTTGGTTCTTGGTCAAGTGCGACACAAATGCCACACAAACAGCCTGTCAGCGCTCAGAACTTGGCCGTCACTGATTAGTAACTGGTCAAAGCCACGAACTGTGTGTTTTTTTTCCAAAGAGAGGTCAGTCACTCATAAGAGCATTGTCCCTGGGCCCATGGTGGACTGTGCACCGGGGCTTCGGGATGGGAACCTGTCCACAATGAGGTATTTTTCTGAGCTGAGTGACTGTGGGAAAATGTCCCTCCTCTATTCACAGTTTCTCCCTTCTTTTCTTATAATGAGGAGCGAGGCTGGAGCGGGCAACAACGGCACAAGAACAATTATGAGCGACGAGGAAAGCATGCGGCACTCAAAACTCAATAATGCTCTCTCGAAGGGTTAATCATTTTAGGAAGACAAGCCTTTGGTTGAATTCATTTCTGGGGAGATATTTTTCCCCTCTGAAACAGGAAGGGAACTGTAACACTTGACATGGCTGACACGCTGAGCCAGTGCTAATGTTCCCACACAGCAAGGAGCTCGCCAATGAAAAAGGAAAAAGCTGCTCATTTATTTCAGCCTGACTGCAGACCCCAGAGCTCTGCTTAAGACGTTTTCTTAAGGAATCAAAAGTTTAAATTCCTGCAACGCCGTATTTTTAAACCAGATTACTAAATGATCTTTTCAAATCATAGCTGCATGAAACACCTAATAAATTACTATTGTACACAAAATTATTAACTTATTCTGGAAACCATTTGGAGTGGAATATATTTCAACAAATAGCAAGGGCTAGCATCCTTCCTTTTTTTCCTTCTGGTCGCACAGCAGATCATCTGCCTTCTAGCATTCAGTGATTGGCATTTTAATTTGGAATTGGTTTTAAATTGGATGCCCTTCCTGACTGCAGATGGGTACCATTAAACGATACCTTTGTGGTATTGAAAGAAAAGTTACAATACTACTAGTATCAAAAAAGTAATTTTTAATCAATACCAAGTTTCAATCCCTAGTGGCACCTTTTAACACAGAATAAATCATAGAAAGTATTGGTTTAACTTACTGCTAAGAATTATGCTCCAAAAATTTGTCTTTTATTCAGTATAATTGTGTTTTATGATTGTAGAAGATAAATTAGCTCAGCATAGGAATCAGAAAAAGTATTGCTCAGGTACCGCTATCAACAAACAGGTACTGTTTAAGAACTGGTATCGCAAAAATCTGAATGGTATACGCAGCCCTATTCCTGACACAACCTTCTCCATTTTTCTGGGCTTAGGACCGGCACAAAGAGTACACTGGCTTGTGAACCCTTGTTATTTTATTTAATAAACAAAAGTGAGAATGGTGTTGCAGGGTCAGAAGCAATCCTGCAGAATAAAGCTAACATTAAAACTTGTTTTGGATCAATGTCTAACAACTCATCAATGTTCTGTGCATCTTTCAAAATCAACTTTTCCAAAACAAACTAATGCAAAAGAGATGAAACATGCTGTATTTGCTCCCTGTCACCCATTCCCATACCTTTTTTTGATTTTCTACATGCTGTTAATAACGTCCGAATATAAATCTGATATTTTACTTTTTTTTTTTTGTACGTTGCACATAATGATCCGTTTTAAAATGAAATAGTTTTAAGTCTCCTCTCAGTTGAACCATACTCCTCTGCACTCCTCTCAGCTCTCTCCCTTGCCCCCTCCTGCCCCCCTGTGACCCCCCCATGACCCACCCGTTCCCTCTCCTTCTCATGCTCTGTCAACATCATCTGCTGTTGCCGCTGAGCAGATCCCTGGCTCGTTCCGCAGGTGGCTGATGGGACTGAGGCGAGAGGCAAAAACAAGCCCACTTCACTCACTTCCCTCCAGCTCCGCCATCACCACCGGAGCCCCGAGCGGCCGCATCCGGAGAGGAGAGCTGCGGGACGCCCAACTTACCTTATACTGGGGAAAACTCACGTCTGTGTACTAACCTGGAATGCAAGATAACACAGGTGTTCCAGTTAAGTGGAATATGTCTTACCCACTGTTAAAAAATAAAAATTCAAAAATGCAGGATAGATGTGTTTCTATGAAATGCTAAACTTTTAGGACATTATATACTTCTTGCATTTTTAGTTGGACTTTGTTAACCAGGCCAACCATTTTATATTGTTCTATACATACATACATTTCATACCAAGCACCATCTCAGAAAATATTAGGCTTTTCAAATACCATTATAATGAAATAAAATTAGTCTAAATCTAGACTAACCCAAGTCTAAACCAAGGGATAAACCAGGGACTGATGCAGATAAATACAGTATACAACAGGACTAAACCCAAACTAAACAACAACAAATCCAGGACTAAATCAGGTCAAAGGACTAAGCAGTGCTATGAAGGTACAACCAGAACAGGACTAAAATGGAAATAAAAATATATCAGGTCTCGATCTGCAGAAGACTCCTGAGTACCACCAGAGGACCGACCATTCAACCGATTAAAAACCACTGTTCGACTTGATCCATCAAGTCTCCAGGGGGCAGGACAAATGGACTTAACTACATCTAAATGCAATAGAATAGACATGCAGCCAATTAGAAAACAGGGGGCAGTCCCAACATACAAAGAATAAAGGGGCTTTAGATTAAATATGAAGAATATACAACCAATCTGAGAAACAAGGCATGAAAAAAAGAAATGTTATAGAGCATATGACCACTGGGGGAACTGTCAACAGGGTTATGTACAACAGTGGTTGGTCTTGTCCCGCAAGACTGGGCTTAGTCCTGGTTTGGACCTGGCGTAGTCCTGGTTTAGTTCTGGTTTGGACCAGGCTTAGCCCTGGTTTGACCTGGTTTAGACCTAGTTTATTTCTGGTTTAGACCTGATATATTCCTGGTTTAAACCTGATTTAATTCTGGTTTTAGACATGTTTTTATCTGGTTTATTTCTGGATTTAGACATGTTTTTATCTGGTTTAGTCCTGACTTTAGCTATGGTTTAGTTCTAGTTTGTGTGTGTTTTCCTGGTTTAGTTCTGGTTATTGACCTGGTTTATCTACTGTTGAGTACTGGTTGGAGACCTGCATTAATGTAGACACCCTCTAGTGGCCACCAGGGTCCCCACTTTTGGAATCGCTTATATACAGTATGGATTACAGTGGAAGGAGTAAATTTAGGTCCATTACTCCCTGTTTCTGTTCTTCTGCCCAGACAAAGTGAGCACTGCTAGAGAAGAAGGGGAGTCGTGTTTCTTTATGAACACAATGGAATACAATACTAGGACATACATGTATGAACTAACTTTAATAGATCTGTTTATGAATAACAACATGTCCCTACAGGGCTACCGTAGTTGATCACATACTGTAAAAAAGAGGGAGTGGAATTTCATTATGAAGTTAGTGACTTGAAGATCCATTTTTTCCAGACAAGTGCAAGGATAGGACTTCTACTTTTTCCATAAAAAAGCTAGTAGCCTGTGCATTTAAATGGGATGAGATAATAACATGCATGAAACTAATGACAGCACACAGTTCAGTTTAATCTGTGTCCAGTGTTTCATTAACCCCGCTCACCTTTCTCATATAGACCTATAGCATCACTAAACTCTGAGCACTGTAGAGGAAATGTAGTGAAACAAAAGGTGCAATAAAAGTTATCCGCGAGGGTGGGCAGGCAGGCAGGCAGGTTATTGCTTTAAGCCACTTGTGGCCGTGAAGAGCAGTAATGATATGGACAAAGTGCTAAGGATCCTCGTAATGTTATTAACTGGCTTTTTACCGCCGCACGTAGCAGTTCAGGCCACATTTCCAATCAGCCGCAGTTAGATGCACCACCAGCAGCAGCAGCACTTCAACACTTCCATCATGGAGACGCTTAATCAGCTTAATGTAGGTCTTCTCACACAACTCAAGTGATTCTTTCTTATCAAAGTACAGTATTTAGTATGATTTTTAATGGGATGGTGTTAAGGAAATTATGTTTGCTTTGGTCAGTCATGTCCAGTGTCCAACCCCAGGGCTAATCAGGGCTCAACGTCAGGTTTTATTTTCCAGCTTAATAGGACTATATACCAAAAAAGTGCAGTGTTTTAAAGGCTTAATGTTACTGTTATTGCACTGATGAGTTGTATAACAGAGATTTTAGCAAAAGTCTTGGTGCCTCGGTTAGAGTGATCACCTCAAAGAGTACTAAAAGTTTTGTGATTTGGTTGGACATGGTAGGACAGGGACTCAGACTTTACTCATTGGAATAAAAAGTTGGAACAGACAAAAATCGATTCTCTCAGTTTTTCTCCTGCAGCTCCATGGAGAGGCCTCTCAAATATTTATTCTACATTTTACACAAAGAATAATGAGCTGACCTTGTTGTTCCTTAACTTGAATCATACTTTTTATAAGATCCACTGAGCACCAATGAAAAAGTGGGACATTATTTTAATAATTTAAGGGATAAATGCTTAAATAGCTGTGCAGTAAAACCAAAAGTGGGACAGCCTCTAGCGTTGGTTGACCTTTTACTGTGTATGTTGTGCCACTAGATGGAGTCATGAGCTCCAGACAGAGGCTGATTAAACAATGTTACAGCATATGCCCCCAGCAGTTTGTAAATACTGTATATTTGAGATAGAGGTTGAAAAAGTACTTAAAGTTTGTACTCAAGTAAAAGTAATGGTGCTTTTTTGTGGAAGCAGTAAAAGTGAGTAGCCTGTCCCAGCTACCTTGAGCCTGACGCAAGTAAATCCTGGACCATAGCCAGTTAGTCTCAGGGCTGACTCTTAAGGCCGGGACACATCGGGCCGATTATCGTCCGTCTGGCACGGTTTGACAGTTTGAGGTGGTCGGTGGCGTGAGTTGGTTTGGTGTGTTCTGCTTCGTCGGACGTAGTAGGAGACAGTTGGACCTAGTTCTGGCTGATTGAACAGAGAATCAGCGTCAGGCATTGTGCGCAAAGGAGCGCTCTGATTGGCTGTGTGTCCCATTCACAATTTGTCAAACTGCTTGCGTTTAACATCAAAATATAAGGAACTTTTGTTTTACAGCTACCTCATCATGTTTCCTACATCTGTGACGCTACTGTGCTGCAGTTAGCTTACCTTAGCTTTAGCTATATCCTCCCTCTGAGACAAACAGCTGCAATAATCCAGTCCCTTTTATGCATCACTGTGATCAGACGAGTTTAATTTAGTGCGTATGGATATAATTCACAGAATACTTGAGTTAAACATATGTGTTGCAGAGGGTCGTTTCCAGGAGTCTTATATATCCATGGAGTTTAGTGAGTAGCATTGTCTGCTGTTTTTAATTATTACGTCTTGCACAGTCAGACAACCATTCTCCCTCACATTCAATCACTATCAGGCAATTTAGATTCACACATTCACCTAACACATACATGAATTTGGACAGTAGGAAGAAGAGGAGAGAACCCACAGTAACACAGAGAGGACATAAACCTAAACCAGATAAGATAACTGTACAGAAAATATGTTGAGTATAAGCACACTTGGCCACTATATTAATACAATTTTAAGCAGTGGTAATTAACTAAACTACAACAGCATGTGTACCTGCATGGCTGCCATAGGTGCTCACAGGCTGTAGAAAGGAGGTAAGTTTGAATTAACTCAATGAGTCATGGTTCTGTACAACTTCTGATTCCTCAAAAGTTTGCCCCAAGTTACGTACCGTCTAATTTTGTCTCTTTGTTGAAAAATTTTGGACACCTCTGGCTTACACTTTATCTGACACATCCCAAGACAAACCACAGTCTTGGCTCAGTCTCCGGTGAAAGAATGGAGTGGAGAGGACTTCAGAGCTGTCGGTGAGGGGAGAGTGTGGTACTCACAGACACTTCCTGCTCTGCTCCTGTCTGAGTTCTGCAGGTAATGACCACGTTACTGTGAAGCCACGACTGCAGAGAGTGACTCAGATCCACTCTGCCAAGACTGACTCTGTTGTTCAGAAATCCTTTGTGGAAAATACAGAAACTCAGAAATTAGGCCGCCAGATATTAGTATTCCCTTAAGTATACATTAACAGCCGTGCAACCACTAAAAACTACATTAAACTTCTGCTTTTGAGTTGTAGATGTATTGCCAATAGAGTAAATGTTTTTCTTTACTTCCATTTGCTTTATTGATATATTTCTGTGCTGTTTCTGGGTGAAAGCAAACATAGCCAGTGCTGAATTACCAGTAGACTTTCTCTGTAGGACTTTCCTCTGTCACTGATTCAAGTGTTGACTTGCCGTGTAGACCAATAGCCAATGAAGAGCATCCTAACATGAAACTCCTGAATATGCGCTCATGTTTTTTTTTTTTTAATGTTTGACAATGAATTACCATAGAACATTTTTATTGCAACATGGCATTATGTGATTCATGTTTTTAATAATCCCCAGAGAAACTGTGTGAATAAAAGACGTGGACAGTACCACACACTTTTTACTCTTTTTACACAGAATATGTTGTTTCTGACTCAACAATGAAAAAAAAGTATGTTTACTTAAGAAAATCACAAGTATATCTTATGTTTGTTCTTGTTTTATGATCAGTTTTTATTTTTTATCTGTGAATATGACAACTGAAAGTGTTTTATCTTCACTCTTCTCTTGTAATTTAATTTTAAATGGATTCTTAATTATATTTTTTTAAGTTTGGTTTTACTTTTTTAATTTTAATTCTTGTCTAGGTTATTTTAACTTGTCTTTTTTCTGTAAAACACTTTGAATTACCTGTGTATGAATTGTGCTATACAAATAAACTTGCCTTACCTAGTAGTAGTGGATATTTTTTGCAATACAAAAAGTTTAAGAAGTTTGTTTTGCAGGTTTACATTACTTGTTTTTTTACTTCTTAAGTATTTTTAAGTAATTTCTACAGTAAAAGTATAGTTACTTAAAAAGTACAATTTTATTAATTTAATTAATTTAATTTAATTTAAAATAAAAATTTAAAATGTAGTTATTTAAGTACATATTACTCTTGAAATCTGTTACTGCAAAACTACTACCACTTCCACTACTACTTCTACTACTACTACTACTATTACTACTAGTACTACTACTACTACTATTGTTGCTACTACTACTATTGCTACAACTACTACTACCACCACCCCCACTACTCCTACTACTACTACTACTACTACTACTACCACCCCCACTACTGCTACTACTACTACTACTACTACCACCTCCACTACTACTACTACTACTACTACTGCTGCTGCTACTACAAACAATGCTACAAAAATAATACTTATTACTGGCTTATGTGTTACTTTGCCAAACTGACGAGAGACTGAAGATTTAGAGAAATCTTTTTAATTTTCACTTTTTCCCAAGATCCTACAGTGAACATCATATGATAAAATAATTTTTGCTTGCTTCCTGTTTTTCTGCAGCCCCTATGATGACATTTAAGAAATATTGTACCAAATGTTCCAGTCTTTTCCTAATTCTGAGTCCTTACCTTTCCCCCTCAGACCGTCTGTCTCTCTCTCTCACATCCATCTCTCTCACATTATTCCCTTCTTCTCCCCTGGCCCCCTTCTCCCCTTCTCCCCTACCCCCGCCACCTTTTAGCTGCGTGCACCTGTCACCTGGGGGCCCATGCCTACATTCGGGATCAATTTACATAACCTCATTTAGCAGTTCACAAATCAGGGCCATTAAGAGCCGCTAACAGGAACCCAGGGCTTTAATTTAGCTTGCCTTTCACAGTGGGAAAATTGTTCAGTTCAGGCCTACAAATAAAGATTCAGGTCTTGGCTTTGATTGTTGATTGTGATGGTAAATGTACAGATGATTAGAACAGCCCCCCTCCCTCCCTCGGCACGGCACTCCCCCCACACCACCTCCTAACACTGTATTGATTTTCTGCCAAAACACAGCGGGCTCTGGTCTAGCTCTGGGAAAACCAACAGAGGAGAGCAGAACTGAGGCAAATTTAAAATGCATTTATCAAATACTTTTGCTCAGAAGTGGGCAGATAATATTACTGAAGTAGAAGTACAAAGTATGTTACGATAAAACTACTCTTAGAAATACAATTTACTACTGAGTTACTCGAGTAAATGTGATCCACTTTTACTACAAGCTTCATAATCCAGGCACAAAGGGTCATAAACTAGTGTACTTCCAGTGTACACACAAGATGAATATTAAAACTATATTCATACATACCTGCCCATGACCCACTTTTAGGTCCTGACCCACAAGTTGAGAATGACTGATCTGGCCCAAGTTGATTTTCTTGCCATTGTTATAAGCTTCTTATACTCAGGCTGCACAGTGTCTGTACTGAATATCATTTAGTGTTGTGACCATAGAGCAGTGATTCTCAACTTGTGGGCCAGGACCAGAAAGGGACTCTGGGACCTAAATTTATTGCAGCTTATTTTTTGGTTACAGAAGAGTATTTCACCATGACCTTTATGGGATTTTAAAATCTATTTTCCATTGTATACAATGTAAACATTAGTATGGCATTAGTAAAGTATAGTAGCATGTTGTATTGCAGATATCCACAAAGTCAAGAGAGTCGCAGCCCCCTTCAATTTAAAAAATACCATGCGGACCCCCAACAATGAAATTTAACTCTATTCAAAAGATTATGTGATATTTTTCTCCATAGATTTCTTTAAAACTCTGGGTTAAAATTTGTTTTAAAGTAATATTTTTGAACAAGTATATGACAAAATTTATCTTTATTTACTTAATACAGACAGCCTCTGGGGGGCCCCCTGCAGTACTTTCAAGGCCCCCCAGGGGGCTCCGGACCCCACTTTGGGAACCACTGTTGTATGGCAATGACCTTATTCCGTGCTTCAACTAATCAAAATATTTCACTAAAAGCTAAAAAAATAGTGCAGCTATATAAGTTGGTGTTGTGACTATAATGGGAGGTTAGTCCAGAGCAGTGATTCTCAACTGGTGGGTGGGGACAAAAAAGTGGGTCTTTGGGAAGTTGAATGTACTGTAGTTGTAGTGCTCAGCTCATCTGAAGCCTAATATTGTTTTCATTGCATAAAATGTTGATTCAAAAATACATGTGCCAAAGGTTGGAGTAAAATAATTCTGAAAAATAACTTAAAAAGTGGGTCTGAATAAAATTTTTAGAAATAAAACTGGTCTCGTGTCAGACCAGAAGAGAAGTGGACTATGGCAGTAACTTAAAATTAGCTGTAGTCATGTAAATGTAATTATTATTAAGCAATTTTGTGGTTTGAAGATGAAAAATATGAAATAACTTGAGTATTCAGCACTTCGCCGCATCACTTTTCCTTCACAGTGACACTGACAGACAAGAGACTTCGCTTAACATCGTTTTAAAAACTTGTTCGAGGCTAAAACACTTTTATTTACATCTGTGTAGCCAGCGCAGCGACTGACTGTAGCGAAACCAATCCAGACGGGAACCGCTGAAGTCAAGAGATGAAACATTATTTTCAATCTGCTTCAATTTGCCAGAGATGGGGCTCATGGCATAAAGAGGCTGATTCACATTCGCACTCGTTTGCTCCGGAGCTGGCGGTCCCCGTGTTTAGGGGCATTTTGGGCGAGCATGTTTAATTAATGAAACTCTTCTGGCTGCATATGTTTGCACTCGAGCCTGTAGCATAAGTAGGGTGTGCCGCAGCAGATTCACCAGGCTGCCTTTTTATCACAACTCGCAGTTTTAAGTTAATGCAAGGTATTTTATGTTCTGGTATTTTTTTTTTTTCAAGGACGCACCAAAACAAAGTGAGCATTAAAATAGTTATACCATAGTTTTGTTTAATGTTTAATTCTCTGATCAGGCCGACAGCTGTGCAAAAGAAAAAATAAAATAAGTGCTCTCAGTTTGATCTTCTGAACTTCTGCTGACTAACAGGTTAATGGCACATGAATGGCTGGAAATTATTTGCTAATGTATCTTTAAATAAATCTATTCATTATTAGCAAATGTTAGCAAGGAGTCATGGCCTAAAAAGGTTAATCAGGTCAAGCAGAGATTTGAGATGTAATGAAAGAAGCTATAAATTACTACTAAAGGTACATAAATGTATTTTTTCTTATTTTTGTCAGGAAAAGTGACTTATGTGTTGTTTTCTAATCTGGTTGGGGAAGGGGATGGAACATAAATCACACAGGATTTCAACAGGACACCTTACTTTGTTCCCAGGACATTTGGTAACTGTTTTGGTTGGAATAAGAAGAAGGAAGTAGCTTAGTAACTACAAGCCAGTAAGCTACAAAAAAATGATATACATAAATGTGTTTTAGTTGAAAAGGTCAATTCCTACTGTTGTTATTCAACCTTTTCACTCATGAGATGCTTGTTCCAACGTGATTTTCTATACAGGTAAAACTCAACAATAAGCTAAAGAAGAATAGGTTTAGGAGGTTGATGTGAGTATTTTCTACAACAAGGGTGCTAAATATCCCATGTTTTACAAAAATATAGGCTTTGTGCAAGATTAAATATTTATCTGTCTTATAGTTGTATATGTAAGGATTTAACTTTGAAAACATGGATTACTAAGCTGTATGTGTGGATGCAACTATTAAAGGGGTTACATTATGCAAAATCAACTTTTTTGTGCTTTCTCCCATGTTATAATGTTGTTCCCTCATCAAAAACATACCTGAAGTTGTGTTTTGTTTCATTAACGCCTGTTTAAGTAGTTCTGTATTCTCTGGCGATGAGTTTCTGAGGCCTCAAAACGCTCCAAGAAGCCCTCTACATCCAGTCTGCCCTCATTTATTTATTAAAAAAACAGTGTAGAGCTCTGTTTCCACTGATTTCTCACAGCTGTTTTTCATGTTGTAGTAAAATGGCATCATACAAAAAGTTTAAGGAAATAAACAGCTCTTTTTCTATGTTTGTGTTAAAAAAAACAACACTCTGCTGCCCTCTTGACCTGTTTCTTTGTGGCATCAGTACTTTTTAAAAATGTTTTCTTTTTGCCACAATGTTTTTAAAAGTTGTAAAACAAGAAACGCTGTTCTAGAGGTGACAAAAATTGGTTTAAAAATATAAATAAAGCAAAATATAGCCCCTTTAATGAGTTTAACACGCTCATACTTGAATTTTAAACACATTATTTTATGTTGTTGTACAGTCAGTATCTATCTTTTAAAATCCAACATATGCAACAATGTAAACATGATAATTTTCTTTGATCTAATTTAAAATGGACTTTGAAATAAAATGCATTCAGTTCAGAAGCCACTGTCACCACTGGCTCCAACCTTTTGTCTGACTGCTGCCTAAAACGGTGATTGCATAACACCAGTGATCTTCAGCGGATGAGAGCCCACCACACCGGGCCAGTATCCGGCTCTGGCCCCAGACAGTAACGTGTGCGCTGGGGTCAAGTCACGCTGAAATGGAAATGTTTATACGTGCGCCTATGATTCGCTAAAGTGGGCCGTCCACATCACTTCGGGGTCCGGCTCATTTTTAGTCGTTTCACTTGAGGATAATTTATGACAAGTGTGTGGAGCAGGTCTGCGTGTGGGGGCTGGGACGCAGAATGGTGCTCGAAAATGCTATAGCAACCAACAAGAGCCAGCGCAGGGCCTTTGGTAAAAGCTGCTGTGGCTGTGTAAAACAGAGGCAAGATAGGAGCAAAACAGATCAGGAGGATTTAACATGCATTCAGTTAAAATCCCCAAAACGGTTTACCTTATTAAATATCTTCTCTCATTACATCCATAAATCTTTTCTTTGGTCTTCCTCTAGTCTATAGTGACCAGATGTTCCTATTTAATGAGGACAGTCCCAGTTTTGGATTCCTTGTCCCAACAAATATCTGTAATAAGTTCCAGTTTTCCATAGAACAAGTCCTCATTTTAAAGATACTATGAGCAGTATATATTTTTTTACATTTCATAAAATTACCCATGTGTGCCAAGATATGATGTAGACATTAGTTTTACTGATAATAATGGCACAGTTGATTTATTCACAATTAAAAAATATATTTTACACAGTTCCAAGATTGTTTACATTTTTGTTTTGGTTCTAAAGCTGCCATCGTCCAATCAGGAAAGCAGAAAGACTGGCAGCCCAAAGAGCATTGTTTTGATTTTGACTGCAGTACCATTTTTAAACCAGTAGAGCGCATGATGCTTACAGTACCTTTAACAAAAAGCAGAGAGAACTTAAAAACATTTGTCCAAACACTTTTGTCACTAAATAAACCATGTCATTGTTTTTATCAATGAAATGCTGTCAATATTCAAAACTTAAACCCTAGCATCATGTAACTTGAATTACATGACTGAAAATTGTATGGATTTTGGACAATTTTGTGCCTTGATAAGTTCAAATGCACCGAGATTTGCGAAAGAAATATGGGTCTAGAAATCTGGTCACTCTACTCTCGGCCTCCAGCTCTAACCTCAACATCCTTCTCTTCATATATTCATTCTCTGTATGTTCTCCTTGTGTCTGTGTAGGTTTCCTCCAGCACCAAAAACATGTACAACAATCTCTTTAACAGAGGACCCATAAGCCCTATAAGGTCAGACTAAATAAAAACAAAATCTGGTCTCTCACATGTCCATCCATTTTTCTAATCCTATCCATTCTCAGCCGAAACAAAGAGAACAGAAACATCTTCAGCCTCCTGTCTATCCTTGTTCTGTCTCTAAACCATGCACATCGCTGGTCTCACCATCAGAATTTTCATGTTTAGGTTGACTTCATTCAAAGCTAGTTCATTAAGAGCTTTTGTTTGCTATTATTGTTTACTTTTGTGGTGTAAATGTGTTTCCTAACTTCTTGCACCTCTTGACATCGCAGTAAATTTAAATAGTAAAGCAAATATTTAAAGATGAGCCTAGTGTATGATGTAATAACTAGAAGTAAAATATAAAGTGAGAACAAACTCTAACCTTAGCTTATATTTACTCCAGTACTTTTACCTTTGAAAACATTGTATTTAATTGTATTTAATCCCAAAGTATATTGGTAATAGTAAAAAGTATGTTAAAGTACAGCACAGGTTAGATTCCTGGACTGCATGGGGCCTTTCTGTGTCAGGGTTTGATCAACCAAAAACATTCACAATAGGCTCCAGCTAGGTACTCCTGACCAGGATCCTGGGTCAGATCTGGAAAAGGGTTGCTCCTCATAGGATTTACCTTAATGACATGAAATGCAGAGACAAAATATTTCTACAGGGACAATCTGAATTCTGTTCTATACTCGTTGATGAGTGTATGTACAGGTATTCATAAAGCAGCTGGTGGCAGTGGTAGCAGCATTCGCTTAAATTACTGCATTTGCTGAGTAACCCCATATTTATGTATTTATTTTTACCATACCATAAACCATTGGATAATCAGTAATGGTCCTGCTCTGTGAGTTTGAGTGAACATGGTCCCTTTGAGTCAGGGCCTGTTTACACGACAACGCTGGCCAGGAAAACGCCATGCCGCCTGCGATTTGCTCTTTTACGACAACACTGAGGAGTAAGGAAAACAATTGTAAACTGTAGTACCTGTATTTGTCCAGCAAACGACGCTGTGGGCCCCACAAATGCGCCACACCACACTGAGCAAACAGCAGAGGAAATATAGTTCTAGTCTACTGACAGTTACTGAACTGAATAGGAACGTGTGAGGTATAAAAGTCTTGTATTTTGCGCTAGCGGGTCAGCTGACACATGCCCGGCAGACAGCTAATCACAGTTCAGTACTGTTACGTCATTGTTTTCCTGTGAAGTCACTGTTTTCACTATTTACATGTAAGCGGAGTGGCAATCAAATCTTTGCGGATTTGGCAAAACACGTTGTCGTCTAAACGGCCCCTCAGCCTTGAGTTTAGTCCTGGCAGTGTTGTTTTACTTCACCAAATACATTTATAACGAAACTAAACCTAATATTTTGATATGAAAGTGGTATAGAAACAGCATTATATTGTGCGATGCAAATAAATGCCAAAAAGGAACCACATTTTGGCAGTGGTCAGTGGTTTGGCAGGTTTTATGTCGGATGGGGGATGTGAAAAATCAACACAGTGACAAAACTTCCTAAGTAACCTATAATCTACACACAGCCTATAGCTCAACTAATTTCACTTAATTCCCCCCAAACTACCCTTTGGACATAAGCCAGTGTCTTGTCAATTTAAAAACACACCACTGTTGTCTCTTTGGGCTGGACGAATTACTTTTAATGAACATGTAATTAATGGAAATAGACTGAACGGTTTCAAAGCAAACAACGATTCTAATTGATTTGCATTTCCTTCCCTTCTTTCTTTGGTCTTCTCTCTTTTTCCCAATCTTCCTTTTGTCCAGGTCTTTCTCTATTGATTACTGCTCTGTGCGTATCGCCGCGCATGTGTTTGGCTTCATTAAGAGATAACGCGTTCCTGATTACGCCCATTGCTGCCTCTAATGTCGGCTAATGGCTACTTTGTTCCCGTGTCATGTCGCGGGGCAGGGGCACATAATGACTGACTGGGTGGGCCAATAGGCTTCTGCAATAGGGGCTGCAAAGGGATCAGTGCTCGGGGTTAGGAAAGCAAGACCTATGGGGGTGACTTGAACGCAGCATGTGGTCCACTGAAATCCATTCACGCTCACTTTCACTGCTACTCTGGGCTAAACTGCCATTTTACTACAAGTCTTTTATTACAGAGTGGATTGGAGTAAAAGGTAGAGACGAGGATTGCAGCAGAGTCTAGTTGAGGCTCTGGGGAGAGACTCTGTAAATATCTAGTCTCTCATTGTGATTTAGACCTGGTTTAATCCTGGTTTGCTTTTGCTCTCGGTTTAGTTACTCTTGTGTTTAATCCAAGGTAGACATGGTTAAGGCCTGGGTTTATGTCAAGTTTAGTATTAAGGTGCATTTCCATTTCAGCAGACATCTGTAACCCATGGTTTTAGCGCCACATGCAGCTCTTTAGCCCTGCTCTTGTCCTTGGGCCAAGGAAAGGAATAAGTAGATAACTATAAAACAACCTGCTTCTGCATCATCTTGTCAATTTAAAATAAAACTTTCTCCCTGTTTTCCAGTTAATGCTATAAACTTAACTGTTAAACCTTTATAACAAACTGTTTTAGCTGCATTTTTTGGGAACAATTGGCAGTACAGGTCAGTGAGCCCAAAAACAGGCACATGTTTCCATAACTCTAGGTCTATGAGATCAACACTGACGTCACACAAGCTAAACAAAAGTTGGGTTAACAAATGAGATATAAATCAAGCTGTGCAACATTTAAACAACTCATCATATAAGAAGAGTTTGACTTGTGCTCAGTGCTAAAATGAAACATTTTGATTCTCGAAGTGAGAGCCGTATAATGTTAAACCAGAAAGAACTGTCGCTAATGTATTGCTTTGTTTGAAAAAGAAGTCAGTATAAAATTTTGCACATCCTCTCTTTAAATATCACAAGAACAAGACATTGTTCAAATGAAGTAACATTGTCCTTTATATTTCCAGTCTCTTGCTTATGTTTTTGCTGGAGTGAGGATCATCTATCGTCCAATCAACAGGCAGCAGTGTTTAGCTCTTTTCCGAAGCAGACCTAGAGCTGGTATCCCTCGCCAAAACTGGGACAATATTGTTCGCATTTTGGGACTTTCACACTGCTTTGGGACGTGGAAACATGGCCTCGACCTGCGCTGAGCTGCCCCAGTAGAAATACGTAGGGCTGTCCCCTTGAATTTTATTGAAGTAATTGTTCATTTAAAATCGCATGTGTTAGTCAAAAGATTATTCACTTCACATCATGGGTTCTTCGCTCTGTTATTTTGTGGGTTGGAGTCTGAAAGTTTGAGAACCTCTGGTCTGCAGTCTGGCTTTTAGTTTTGACCTGAAGGTTTTGGTTTTACTCTATGGGTTTAGTTCTGGTTTTGTTTAATCCTAGTTTAGCAAATGTTGTCCTAGTCTTTGTTTCACCCTTTTTTAAAACCATTTAGACCTGTTTAGTTTAGTAAGTTCAGGTTTATGCTTGTTTAGGTTGAAGTTTAGCCCCTGGTAATCTCTTGACTTTAAAATTAAGTTCAGTACTGATTTGGTCCAAAGTATGGTCCTGGTTTAGTCCCAGTATAATTTGTCTCTTTCTCCTTGGTTTAGTATACAAGCTGCTTGGGTTAACAAAGCAAGGCCTATGGGAGTGACTTGAACGCAGCATGTGGTCCTCTGAAATCCATTCACGCTCACTTTCACTGCTACTCTGGGCTAAACTGCCATTTTACTACGTGGCCTTTATTACAGAGTGGATTGGTGTAAAAGGCAGAGATGTGGATTGCAGCAGAGTCTAGACCAGGCTTAGCTCTGGGGGTCTCAGGGAAAAACACGGGAGAGTCCTTTGTGAATGTATCTATGAACTATAATCCTGTAGCTCATTGGATTAAGCCTGGGTTAGACTTGGTTAGTCTTACTTCTGCTCCAGGATAATCTCTGAAATAATCCCACGTTTTGTCCAAGGTTAGACCTGAATCTACAAGGAGTGGCAAGCCGGTCTACTCTTTGTGCTGGTCCCAGGCCTGGATAAGTGGAGACACTTGTGTCAGGAAGGGCATTGAGAGAAGAAACCAATATGCGACTCAGTGTCTGAGGTTAGACCTGGCTGTTGTCCTGGTTCAATCTTGGAATGAGTTTATTAATCCATCTAACTGTAGGTTGGTGTAGTTTTGGAGAAGGACGTGCTAATCTTTTGCACAGATATGGCTGCTGTGATTCGTGTGAGACGAAGGAGAAGAAATTAAGAAATACGTAGGGTTAGAGTTTGCCACGCGTGCAGATCTATTTGCCATGACGGATGAAGAAATTATTCACCAGCATTCACCAGCACTTTCAGCTCTTCTTGGTTAAATTTTTGCTTCCGTTTGTGTTCCACTTCCGCACCTTCCATGACGCAAAACAATACACGCAATGATGCCGTTTAAATAGTTCCGCCCCATCTGTTTGCACTGTCACCGGCCACGCAGTTTGTCTTAGTAATTCACGCACAACACGCCCATTAATAGCGGGCGCATATTTTCTCACTGCACTTGGATTCAGCCTGTTTGGGAACAAGGTTTAGCCCTGGAGTAGTTCTCTGTTGACTCCAGCTTTAGGCTTGTTTACTTCCGGGTTTTGCCCTGGGCTTTAAACAAGTTTAATCCTGACTTGGCCCATGGCTTTGTCAAGCTTTGTCCTGGTTTATCCATGGTTTAATTCTGATTCATACTCAGTTTAGTCCTTGTTTTAACTATAATAAAATATGATTGGGTTTAATTCAAATTGCACAGGTCCTGGTTTAAGACCTTTGATTAACACAGGTTTAGTCCTTATTTTAGTAGACAATTAGCCTGGCTCAGCAGACAACTCTATACAAAGAAGTTTGTCTGGTACTCCTTTGCTTAAATTTTGTTTCTATGGGCGGAACAATCAGAGGCAGAGTAACTAATCAGAGAAATGAAGGGCGTGACATAAGAACCGCACCCCTGACCCAAACAAACATGGCGCTGTGTTATTTTTTTTCATAAAGTACCAGAATATGGCCTATTAGTGAGCATCTCTATACTTATTTCTGAATGAGGACAGCAGCAGAAGGCAGTTGTACAGAGACTTGTGGAAAAAGTGGGTTTGTTTGAAGGTGGTTGTTACATTGGACAGTCAATGGGACTTTACTGTTGTTAAAATGGAAACAAGACAAGGAAAAAAAACACACAGAGGACTGAACAACAAGGTGGACCTCAGCAGAACCAACAGATGACAAAGGAAACCACTAAATGATCAGGTCAGAGAAGTTATTAACTTAGGTTAGCTTGGTTTGTAAGACATGCTGCAGATAAACGGCTGTGACGGACCAGTTTGAAATCGATCGGAGAGAAACACTTCGCTGTGAGTGTGGAACCAGACAGTCCTGCTTTCAAAAAGAAAGTAGAAGGGACTAGTGGACCATAGTCCTGCACCAGTAACAGGTTTAGTCAAGGTTTAGTCTTGTCTTCACTCCTACCCCTCACTTCTGTCTTTATCCAACAGTTCAGCCTTATTTTCTAATTTGCTACTAGATGTAACATATGGTTAGTCTTAGCTTTAGTCTTGCTTGTGTTTGTATTACTCTGGATTTAGTTTTGGTTTGTCCTTGTTCAAATTCTCTGTTTTGCAGATGTTTTAGTGTCTGACTGCATACATTAACTCTATACTGTCTCTATGTTTGGTGACACTTCTATATTCAGTTACAGTGCATCCGTCTTTGGTCTAAATTATAGCTTTCCCTCTCCCATACCCCTCCATCTGTAGGACAAGCCCCCCCTTCCTTTTTACCCCCATAGTTCCGTTCCTTTAGGCTCAAGGCGTCCCGAGTCAGAAATCACATACAGTATAAGCTCCGCGCCTCCTTACTGCGCAATTCAGCCTCCGGAAAATAACATACAGTGACAATTGCCCTAAAAAGAGAAGTGTACGACGTTGTGCTGGAGAATTGCATGTTAGTTAATTGTTAATTTAAGCGGGCTCACAGTGGCTAATTAGCCCAGCACAGCCAAGCCATTTGCATGATGGACCAGCCACCTGCCTCACTGCTCTGCCAGGGCAAACTATATAATTACCGAACAGCAGTGGGGCAATTTTTGACTGTCGCCCCTTTTGTGTCACATGAATTCCTCGTAATGACATATTACATTAAGGGGGGGGCACAAATATCTCCCCCCCTTCCTCCCACTAGGCCACGAACAACAGGTCCTAATACGCCGCCACCTATTTACATGCACCTCCATTGGGCTGCAGTTATGTGTGAGTTAAATGGTATATAGACATAGCATAAAGAAGCGAGGCAGCGCCGGAGTTCAAATGGACCTTTTCTCCCGGTGATTGCCGCCTGAACTCATTAGCCCGTCAAATGTCTGGGCTCGGGGATCTTGATTGCGTATTGTGTAGCAACATTCAAGGAATTTTTTTTCAGAACCAAAGAGACCAAAAGCCCCCCATTCAGCCGGCGCGCAGACCACTGACTGAGGCCAGCGCTTTAGATTAACTCCGGCTCTATAAAGGAACAGTCAGTGGTGCGGAGATTATATTTTTATTTCAGTAATGATTCAATTATTCAGGCTGCAGAAGTGCCATTGCTTTGATAGTTTTATTCTACCTTCACACACAGGGTTTAAATGGTCAACTTTTGATAAGGCTTCTATTCTTAGTACTGAAAGGAGCAGACAAACAAGTAAGATTTGAGATGACCAAATGACTGTTGTGGCTGTGGTTGTGGTAAATTGAACTTAAAACAACACACAGGTAAACAAATAAAAGCACACAGATATAACTGCCACTTTTGTTGGCTATAAAAAACTAATCCAGCCACAAGGAGTCACAAGCCTGTGAACTCTTTGTGCCATACCCAAGCCCAGCTCAATCCATCAGAAAGGGCAGCATTCGCAGTCAAGACCATACTAAACGAGACCAAGACCAATTGCACAGGTCGAGACCAAGGTAAACTGACACATGGTCGAGACCACACTCTGTGAACTAAGACTAGAAAAAGTGGTTAAAATACAACATTGATTCTTTTAATGATTTACTGACAACAAATAATTTTCCTGGTTCTTCTTATGCTGAAAACAAATGACTTACAAAATTTAACATATTAAAAAATATAGTATTTTTATATAATGTTTGGTAAATAAAATCTCAGAGACTGCCACATCCAAGGCCGAGACAAGACCGAGTGAAACTGCAACCGAGACAAGGCCAAGCAAGATCATAAAAAATGGTCTCAAGACTGGTCTCAAGTGCTGCAACACTAGCATCTATCCATAAAAGTTATACCAAATTAATATCCAAACTACTGCATGGTATAGGAGATAAATTATTTTCTGTGATGAAGCCCAGAAGTGAAAGTCCTATAAGGAAAGCAGATCTGTGTGCTTTTACAGCCGTGACCAGGATCTGGAGCAGGGTCGTGACAGGTTGTCTCAGAGCCACTGAAGGATGGGTCAAATGCAGAGAACAAATTTATAAAGTATACCTTAAATTAAAGTAGGATTCATTTAATTTGATTTTAGAATTAACTTCAAATATCACCAGTAGAAGGAGTAGAGAGGTAAAAGTTCTTTAAATAACAACAACAACATCTGTGCAACTCTGTTTTTCCCATCAATACATACATCATGTTTCTTACTGACTCCAGTGGTGACATGGTGGGAGCACTGTCCTTACAGCAAGAATGGTCCTTGGTTAGATTCCTGGACTCAACAAGGCCTTTCTGTGTATTAAAGTAAAGTTTGCATGTTCTCCCTGTGCTCTGGTGAGTATGTTCTCAGTGTTCTGCTTTGTTTTCCCCCATCAACCTAAAACAAACAAAGAGCTAGGTACTCCTGAGCAGGATCCTGGCTAAGACCTGAAGACGGGCACCGGGGTTGCTCCTGACAGGTACAGAGGCATTGGAAGAATGAGTCAAATGCAGAGAATGAACTTCCCTAAGAGCACAATAAAGTCTATAAATAGAGCTGAAAATAATTTTAGTTTTTTTATGTTTAGCTCTGATTCTTTTCTGGCTTTGGCAATGCTACTGAATGAGAGCAAGTGCAATATTCACAATAAGCACAGGAGTACACCTTTATAGTTTTATATTAAAAGTCCTCTTTTTCGTGGCGTGCATAGTTTCAGTTCAGTAGAGGAATGACTCATAATAACTTAACATAATACCATTAATGGTCCTTCACTGTCGCTGCAGGGACCTTTACTATTCCTCCAAATCTGACAAAGAAAATCTCTCTCTCTATAATGACCTGTTCTATACAATTGTACATGACTTCATGACTTTGCACTTGTCAAATGTTAAAGTGTTCATAAAGCCCATTCTGAGCCCCCAGTGTCCCGGTGAAAAGGCCTGTCCCGGGACACTGAGCAGTTCATTAAGTGGATCCTGGTCTCTCTGGGGGAAGGCTGGCCCCCGCTCTGGCCTGGGGAAACACGGTTAGTGCCGGGTGGTTGGTCTCCAAAGGGCCCCCTGCTGCTACAGTACACATACATGACACTCCGGTTCAGGCCCCTGCGAGTTTAATTGGGACGTTTAGCAGGGGCAGGGGCGGATTAGGGAAACGTGTTGGCATTTGTGTGCAATGTCAATGCAGTTATGAATGTGTGTGGGCCCCTTTATTTATTTCTGCTGTTAGACTAATAAACTGGAGGTGGAAATGAGGAAAACATTTTGCACAGTTCAGATAAAATAAAAACTTGCACTGTAAATTTTATATTTTTATATTTATTTGATATATTTTTGCTTTTTTCTAGTTTTTTATTGTATACCATTTATATTACACCTTTATTTTTGATGAATGCTCACTTTATTTTCTTGCTTTCTGCACTTTATTCTGTATTAAGAGCTGCTGTAACAAGTGAATTTCTCCACTGTGAGGTTAATAAAGTTCATACTAATCAAATTTATTTAAAATGCCCAACAGAGCACAACAGAGCTTTGACTTTCTGAGGTAATATAGAAAGAACAGTCGCATGGCACTTAGTTAGCAAAACATGCACAACAGGCAAATCCTCCAGCTATGTACTCCTGTAAACGTAAGGTAAGGTAAGGCAGACTGTGCCTGTAGGGAAATTTGTCCTCTGCAAAATAGGCTAGAATATTGCTTTTTATCTCAAAACATTTAGCAAAGTCAGTCAATGGGACATAATTATTTGAGAGGTCAAATTGTAAAATATGTAGGTTTTTCCATGTGGACCAACGTGTGCATTAGTCCAGTGCAGTGTCAGTGTGGTTAAGCTGCCTCAGAAAGTTTTGTCATTATGTTGTGCATGGAAACGTACAGTCAATGTCTGTTCCTCTATTGAGTAAAAGTGTGCGGCAGTAGCTCAGTTGGTAGAGCCGCTTGTCCAATAACCAGAAGGTTGGCGGTTCAAACCCCACTCCCACCGTTGCATACTGTTGTTGTGTCCTTGGGCAAGACACTTAACCCACCTTGCCTCCTGTCTGCGTACACTGGTGTATGAATGTGAATGTGAGTGTGAATGGGTGAACAGTTCCTTGATGTAAAGTGCTGTGAAGGTGGAAAAGCACTATATAAAAATGTGACCATTTACCATAAACCTGTGCTTCCCAAAGTGGGGTCCGGGTCCCCTGGGAGGCCGTGAAGGTACTGCAGGGGGGCCCCCAGAGGTTGTCTATATTAATTACATAAAAAGAATTTGAGTTTGAAATAAGTTACAGTGAAGCCCAAAATTATTCATACCCCTGGCAAATTCTGACTTAAAGTTACTTTCAATTTTTTTTTGACCGGAAATGACACAGGCTTCTCCCAAAAGATAATAAGACGATGTACAAGAGGTATCATTGTGGAAAAAAAAATATATTTCTCAGCTTTTTTTTTTTTTTTTTTTAACATTTGAACAAAAAGTGTTGGTTGAATGAAAGTAACTTTAAGTCAGAATAGTCAGTGTCTTTTGTATCATTTATATCAAAAATATATTGAGAAAAACATGACATAGTCTTTTGAGTAGAGGGAGGTTCTACATTTGGGTGGCATTTTTGGAAATTTAAGGGGGCCACAACACTCTTGACTTTAAAAAACTTTACATTTTAAAAACATTCTCCTTTAGACCAACTTTAAAACAGCCCTACATCACTTACTGCATCTGAAAATGTAACTCTTTTACCAAACAAAGGTAACAAAGAGCTGAACTGTTAGCATTAGCTGTAATCAGTAAGTCACCACATGAGCAGCAGCCTTGTGTTTTGTGGTCCACTGACCCCAGCTGCTCCTGGCAGAGGACTCTCTCCTTAAACCTGGGCTTGTCCACTTAAAAGGGTTTCTCCTGTCACTGTCACCAGCTGCTTTAACAACGACACTTCAGATTTTCTAACAAGCCTTTTGACGTGAAGTAGTTTAGAGGCAAATATATAAGTTGCCAACAATGTATATTTTTCAGTGCAATACATACATTCAAAATGGAAAAGGCAAAATATGAATATAATGTTTAAGGAGGCAGGGAATATCTGTGGGACGACATGATCCAGCACAAAACTCATCGCTAGACGTTTGTGGAGAACTGACTGTGTTTGATGTGATGGAAACTTCGGGTGACTGTGCTTTCTCTGTCACTGCCCCAAAACTCCTGAGCCAGCTGCCAGTACAGATCAGACCCAGTCCCTTCCTGTTTTTAAATCACTGCTCAAAATGCACCTTTTCTCATTGGCTTTTAACTCAATGTGAGATGTTGACATTTTTTTTATCTTATTGTTGCTTTTATTTAAGTTTTAGTGGCTCTGTAATTTGTTAATTTGTAATTTAATCATTTATGTTTTGTCTATTGATGTTAATTGTCATTGCTGAATTCTTTGGCTAACTGCACAGTTAAATAAAGTTGGCATGGTATGGTATGGTATGGTAATGGTTGGTATGGTATGGTATGGCATGGTATGGTATGGCATGGTATGGTATGGTATGGTTTGGTATTGTATGGTGAATCAGTATTTTGCAGAGGCAGATTGGTCCTGAGAAGCAGGAAATGTGGCAAAGTGGAGAGAGGAAAAAATAAAATTGTGTTTTGTGTGTGTTAAATGGGTGACAGTGGCTCAGGAGATAGAGCAGTTTGAATCTTGATCTCCCAAGTTCATACTGCCATTGTGTCCTTGGGCAAGACACTTCACCAGCCGCGCCTGTATGAATGTGTGAGTGTGATTGTGTGTTTGGTGGTGGTCTGAGAGGCCATACACTGCAAAAAATCAATATCTACATTAGATAAAATGACTTGAATTCAGATAATTAATCTTGATTTGAGCAATAATTCAGATTATCAATCTGGATTTAAGCAGAAAATAACTAGGTTAGATTTATTTAGTTATTAGGTAACTTATTACTAGATTATTGCCTTGTTTGAGTATTTTTCCCTGTTTCAAGCTATATTTACTTATTTCAAGCTACTTACCCCATGGACAGAAAATTTTGAAATAAGTAAAAATATCTTGAAACAGGGAAAAAATACTTTGAAACAAGGAAAATAATCTAGAAATAAGTTACCTATAAATAAATAAATCTAATCTAGTGAAAATTGCTCAAATCAAGATTGATGAGCTGATTTTTTGCTCAAATCAAGATTAATAATCTGAATTCAAGTAATTGTTATCTAATGTAGATACTGAAAATTTGTAGTGTAGGCACAGATTGGCAACCACATCTTTGTCAGTCTGCCCCAGGGCAGCTGTGGCTCACCACCATCGAGTTTGACTGAAGAGTGATAGAATAATGCACCAAATTTATTAACTTTGAGTACCAAGAAAAGCACTATATAAGACCATAGCATTATTAATATTATTATTATTACATTTTAATTTAAACATTAATCAGCTAATTTGCACTAATATTGTGTTAGAACATGTTAAATAAAGACAAACAACAGAAGATTACTCGTTGCTGAAGGCAGTGGAGTCATTATCTAACTTCAAAACATGCCATAAACTTCAGACACTGCCTAATTATCTTATTCCATCTCCTCGTGTCACTTTCTGAACTCATTTTCCTTATATACAGCGGTGTTTTTTTTGTGTGCGAGGAGCCACTTGTGCGACTCGTGTGTGGCTTGTACCGCGCTCCAGCAGGAAGGCACTTCATTAGTTTAGAGGAACAGACTCTGATTGAAATCCTTCATATATATACGGCTCACAGTGAGACACCCCTCGTCGTATACCTCCGCCACACGAACGCCGTTACACACATTTACATCTACTCTCTGCTAATAAAGGAATATGTTTGGAATAGAAAGATGAGAGGTGTTGTTCTGGAGTCAGAGCAGTGGTACCTCCTTTATTTATTTCTCTTCACTCATCTGTGTTGATTATACTTCAAAAAGTGGTCACAGAAAATATTTACTTTTACTTCTAAAGTCAAATTCAAGATTAAAACAGTTAAAATATAATAATTTGCCTGCCTGAAACAAAAAAAGTAATAAAAATATAACAAGATAAACTTTTTTTTTAATATTTTGCTATATATTTATGTTTAGAATAAATAAAATAAAATAAATAGTAATATAAACAAATCTTTCGGCTTCTTTTCTTTTTAAAGTGAACCAGTTGCATGGTAATTTGGCTGTTTTTTACACCGGATGCCCTTCCTGGAGTAGGCAATGTGTGTCTTGCCCAGGGACACAACAACAGTATGCATTTTGAGTATAATATTACTACATAATACTACAAAAAACATTTAAATAACTTAAAAATAGAATATTCAAATACTATGCTTTAGCAGTTTTAGCAGTCGATAAGAAATATTTATAATTCCAAGTACACCCTGCAGAGTGCTTGCGTACCTGAGGGGGTCCCTGTACCCCTGGTTGGGAAACACTGGTCTAAGTCTTCAGAAAACTGTGAGATAAATCATGCCAGAGGTGAAGTAAGTACTCAAAGACTGAACAGTTACTTATTATTATTGCAACTAAAGCAGAAGTAGAAAATGAGTAATAAATAAAATTGCTACTTGTGCTGTTGTTGCTTCCATGGCTTTAGAAAAATTAAACAAAAGGTTGCATTTATAAAACACTTTTCTATCTCCAGGGGCACTCAAAGCGCTTCACCAACACACTTTCATACACCAGAGACTCCAGAGGCAAGGTGGGTGAAGTATCTTGCTCAAGAACACAATGTTAGAAGGATTCAAACCTCCAACCTTCTGATTAGTTACTGACACCTGACGAGTGCTTCTCTTACTACAAGGCTGGTACTACTACTACTACTTCAGCTAAGACTTCTTCCTGGGATTAAACCTCAGACCTGGCTGCAAACCTTTTTTTTTTTTTATTTGTTTGTTTTTGACCAATTAACATTTTCTTTGGATGGTGTGAGAAGGTCTGAGGAGCTGGAGAGGAGCCCACAGCAACACAAACAATACATTTACCATGAAAAAGCTGCACAATTTCTTTGCGCAATTTATTTTTTTTCATTCAGAGTGCGAGGTTTAAAGACTCGGACCTCAGTCACAGTTCGTCAAAACAACTTTAAAGCTAACTCTGATCACTTGACCCTGGCGTAAATATGAACTTCTGTAATAAAGCTGGGTGGTACTTAAAAATATATAACCTAGATCAGTGGTTCCCAAAGTGGGGTTCGAGGCCCCCTGGGGGTCCGCGAAGGTACTACAGGGGGGGCCCCCAGAGGCTGTCTATATTTCAATTTCAATTTATTATTTTTTATTATTATTATTTCAGACACATGGTTTTGGTTCATAAAAACAAATAAAACATACAAAAATATAAAAAGTCAATGAAAATATTAAGTGCCTAAAAACATAAAAAACATTACAGTTGTATACTTGTTTTAAAATAACAACTTTTAGTCAATAATCAGTGTTTTTGTAATGTTTTTATAAAAAAAAAAAAAAAAAACATGGTGAAAAACATGGCAGAGTCTTTTGAATAGAGGGAAGTTTTATCGTTGGGGGTCCACGAAGGGTTTTCGGAAATTTAAGGGGATCCACGACAGTCTTGACTTTGGGAATGGCTGGTCTGGATACTAATAATAACAACTAATACTAATCTGTGTTCTATTTAACATGAATTAGGACGTTAATAATAAAATAACTTTTTTTTGCTCACTGGCCACTGTGGAAAGTCCTTTTCTAAAGTTACTAGCCAATCAGTGTTTTTACTAGCCAAACTTTAATTAGCTCAAATGTTTCTGTGTTTATTTTATAGGCTATATAACGTTTAAAGAAATGTCAAATTTGGTTTTATGTACAGAGAGGAATTTATCAAATATTTAGATCTAATCTAAAGCAGAATAAATTGTATCTTTTTCCATGTGGTCTATTTTATTATGTGTTTTTTAATATAGTTTTTCTCTGATTGTGATGAATTATACTAAATTTGGTGTACACTCAGACGTAGGAACAGGAATTGAGGACGTCTAAAGTTAAGATACGTTCATAAAATCTATTCAAAGTGGCAAGTGAGGCTAAAAGTGTTGGTAATGGAAGTCAGTGTGTGCTCCCAGTCTTTTCTGTAAATCTGTAAAGAGTGGGAAAGTCGTGTAGCGTGTCCCCAGTTTAAAGAAAAACAACTTTTATGGTTACATGTGGAAAGAGACTTGATGGCCATTTAAATGCAAGAATAAAAAAATAAAATAAAAGCCCAAACTGCAATTTTCCAACATTGTTTTTGATGATTTGACTCTTACGCCCAACTAAATAAAGCTGTTGTATTTCCACATCACTGACTGCCACAAACTTTCATGTTGATTTCTGAAATTACTGTGACACACTTTTGGGTTTAACCATGGTGCCGCTCACATCCAACCCACAGCACTGCGTCACTTTGGCTGCGTCCACACTGACCGTAAAAGAAGCTAAAACCCATAAAAATCTGTCCTCTTGTACTTTTTCCACCTACAAGTTTATATACAGTTCAGGTTCGTATCTGATCTGTGGCATTGTGTGAACAAACCAATCAAATCAATCAGTTTTCTCTCTTTTTATCTGTGCAAGGACAGAAATATGTTCTTTACTAAAAAAGATCCTTAAAGACCATTTAATTTAACTCTATTCCCAAACATTTAAAAAGCTGCTTAAAACTCACCTGTAACCTCAAATAATGTCTGTTTTCTTTATCTGTTCTGTGTATTTGTTGTTTATTGTCTGGTCTGTGCATAAAATGGAAAGCGTCTTTGAGTTCCTTTGAAAAGCTCTATATAAAACTGATGTATTATTATTATTATTATTAGTTTAAACACTGCAAAACATCAATAGCTGCATTAATTAAAATGACTTCAAGTTATTCTTTACAGTTTTAGGCTATGTTTTAATTATTTCAGTCAAAAAATGTAACCGTATGGATAGATAAATTTGCTTGAAATGAGTAAAAATAACTTGAAACAAGTCAAACATCTAGCCTAATAAATAAATAAATACAATCTAGTGCAAATTCTAGTTTAATAATCTGAATTCATCTCATTTTAACTAATGCAGATATTGAATTTTTTGCAGTGAAGAGACTGAGTTTTATAATTAAAGTGGAATTCCGGTAACTTTTCTCGTTTCTTTGTTGTTTCTGCCTCATTTTCCTCTCTGGAGCGCCTCCTACAGTTCAGAGTGAAGCACTATTGTAAACACTCACAAGTCCAGGTGACTCCTGTGTGGTCCCTCGCTCAGCTTTACTTTCACCTCCTCGTATCCGTACAAAGTTTTTCTGCCATTTGGTCGCTCTGCTTTGAACGAAAAACTGAGAAATAAAGCCATCGCTAGCTTGTTGTCTTGCTGTGACGCTTTCTCGTGAGACTTCTGTGTCGCAAGTTTCGTTTTCGTCCCAGAGACGCCGGTCCATTTTACTGCTCCTTCTCTTTCTTCACAGTGAATAACAGCGCAGTACCTTGGCCTAGCTCTAGACTGGATGTCCTTCCTGTTTATGCCCATTTATCCAGGCTTGGGACCAGCACAGAATGTACCTGGAGTTTTTGTTTTTCTGGCTCCATAATGGCACCAAATACAGGAAAACCACTCACTTCATTAAAAGAGAGCCAACATTATATCATTACTCACATTCAACAAACTCATGGTCATTGGATTATGTTTTTTATTTTGTTTTGCAGCAGAGACAGGAAGCAACTTGTCTACAGCTAATCCCACAAGTACTTTTTTACTTTTAATAACAGTATATTTTGCAACAGAGGGTAATAGTAGTCACAATAATAATAGAAGTCTTTTAATTGAATAGTTACTCATTGCTTTTTACTACTGCTCAGACTTTATTTGATGCAATTAAATATCAAAACTTGGCTATTTGTCCTTCCAGTGCAAACATAGGCATAAGAAAAACCTTTTTACTTTTTCTTAAGTATATTTTGCAATACAAAGCCATAGATACAATAGTCTTTTAATTGAATAGTTATTTAATACTATATTAATTGTCGTCTTTTTCCTTCTGCTTGAGTAATATTAAACATAGTATAAATTTTCAATAGTCACGGCCACTATCAAGCCCCTCTATCAGAGAGAAACACTTCAGGGTCCGGAAAAGCTTTCAAGAGGTTTCATTAAGCACAATTAAAGATCAAATCTTTGACATTTGTCCTTACAGTGTAAACATGGCCATTGTAAAAAACACTTGTACTCAATTTTTCTCTTTTTCGACTTAGTATTAGGTGGATTTTAAAGTTGTGAAAGTGACAAAAGTGTGATTTGTGGCTTATTTTAGCTTCTGCTTTGTTAAAATGAGACCAAATTATATTTATCCCTGGTGTGCGATTTTGTGCAAAAAGAAACAAAGAATGCATTTTTTTTTTTTTTTTTTTTTTTGCGATATAGAAATGCCTTTGTTCACCAGAAAGACAGCGAACAGACTCCACTCCACACACAGCCGCCTCTGAATGCTGCATTTCATGGCTGCAACAATTATCCAGCAGAAAAGGTCAAGTATTACCGCATCTTGTACTCCGCTTTGCATGCAAAGTATTCCCGGTTTCACAAATGACCCTCGTTTTTCGCTCTTTGCACAATGGCTTGAACAGGCAGATAAACGGGGGACAATTAAAGATTTCTACTGCTGCCGCTGCTGCTGCCTCCGTCTGACAATAACATTTACCAAAAGCAGTGATTGCGGGTTGCCGTGTGTAATTGTGCCCGCACGTGAACGCTCATGCACAACACAACCAATGTTTATAGGAACTTGAGGAAAGTAAAATGGCTCAGATGAAGAAAAAAAGAGATAAATAATTTTAAATAAGGCTTTTATGGACACCTTTGTTAACACTAGGCTGGTTTATATGAGTTTGGACATAATTACATTAAACACAGCCATAACTTTATTAAAAAATAAGCTTGATGTGTTTCAGCACCTTGGACAGAGGCGCCTCTTCACTTTGTTTTAATGCACTTTAATTCACGGTTCTTTAAATACCAATACTTTGCATGCAGCTTTGTTGTTACTTGGAAATGTTT